>KQ085882.1:600000-1181666 GCA_001020605.1 Schizopora paradoxa
GTGACATGACATGGAGATCATCTGTCCAATGCTGAGAAACGGCTGCACTTAGAGGTCCGAAGAAGAAAATGACTGCGTACATAGTGGCGGCGGCAGACTGATCGTTGATGTCGCGCGCAGATGCCTTGGCCATCTGTGCGCTGCGCTGCGCAAGATCAAGAGAAGAAGACGGAATGCGAGCGCTTCTTGATGCGCTTTGGCACAGAAGAATAATAATAAAGCATCGCATGAGTCGCACGACAAAGCCGTCGTGCTTGACAACCTGTAGAATTAGAAATTATAATACTTCGTGAAGATAGCAGTGTTCCTTCAGTCAAGCCTGATTTCTGTCATAATGAACCTGCTTGGGGTAGCAATTTGAAGTCATCGCACTGGTGGACGAAAAAAACATGTGAGATCGTAGTAAACCAAAGACTGACCAAAATAGTCACTGTAGCTGAGTGACTTCACTTTCTTATAGCAGGTGAATTCATCGTATCTTCCTTGCTGTACTTGAGGAAGACTTGTAGAAACCTACAGTAGATGTTTGTGCACTCGAGACCGTGACGAAGAAACAGGCACAAATTTCCTTTCATTACTTTTTCGAAGATTCTATTAACTGGATCGTTACTCAAGAATGCGAAAGAGACGATTGCTCACATTTTGTGAACCTTTACCTGGTGACTTTCGATAGCAACTTCGTTGGCCTCGAGTCAAGTTCTCCAGCGCGTGAACTCTCGGTGACCAGTCCGGAAACGTGCCGTGAGAAAGGGGGGACCGGGATAACCTCCGGGCCGGTGATAATTTGAACTGCACAGCCTTGAACGTTGGCTGCGAGGCTCGTCTTCGGTCACGGCGTGCACACGCAATCTGCACGGGTGAGGCTACGGAAATCACAGCATGGGCCTCGCTGTATTCAATCCCAAGACCCCCTGGAATAATTCTCAATTCAAATCATTCGCTCTGGAATACAGAAACTTGGGACGACAGAATCAATCTCTTACACGTGTCCGCCCTCAAAGACGGCCCCGACGGAATTTTGAATCCGTTTGCAGGCAAATTGAGAAAAGCATTCCACCCACCGACCTCCAGGCGCGCCCCCTCTTTCTCATTCTTCCGCGAGAACACCTATTGTTCGTTCCGGCCTCGGAATAATATCAACACAAGCAAGAGCCCCCTCTCTCGAGATTCCGGGTTGTCGCAGGGACTGTATTGCGGAACGCAGCTCTGGCTTTTCGTTTGGCCGACGTTGACGTCACCTCGAGACTGTACTATTTGGCTTCACCACGGGCAGCGCGGAACCTATCGAGCGAACGTCGCTCTCTGCATTCTTGCTCCCTGCCGGGCTTATTGACTGGCTCTCCGACGCACACCCGTGGCAGTCACGCTGGGTCTCTGCGTTCCTTAAATGTGCCGAGGACACGACCGGTGCGAGACCGTCCACATGAGTTGGTTCCTCAGATCGATTAATATCGTCTAGAGCTTGAAGACGAACAAAGTAAGTGCTACATCTTGGGAAGGAACGCCAGCTTGAGCACGCGCCATACGACACCCGCTGCTCAGAATAGCACCTCGACGTTCCGTTAACGGTCCCCTGATGATTCATGGCCTCCTACAGCCTCAAATTACTCGATCTGCAGATACGATATGGTCACTTGAACAACTCACAGCTTTACTGAACTCTGCTGGGCCCGGAATCTTATTTCCTCGACTCCTATGGGCCCGAAGACCTTTGTGACCTTGTTGGCGTTGTTCGAAACCACCTGCACTGTCTGCAAAATTGGAAAGAATCCTCAACGCCCGTGTAAGGCGAGTACGCATATCGGGCTATCGCTTCCACGGTGTAACGGTTTGTCCACGGCTTGGCGAAGTCCAGCTGGACATCCGATGGGGGTTCCGGTGAGTAGGTGAGTAAAGCTAGTACGTCACCGAGGTCGCTTCTCCGAGAAATAACGTAACTTGTAGTTTGTCGTCTGCAGTTTCGAGGCCTTTCGATTCGTCGAAAGGCAAATACAATCTATCTCATCCGACCTTCGTTGCCCGACCCTTCCGAGCCGCGCAGCAAAATTCGGCGAGGCTTCAGCAATCTGTGTTCAGTCAGTATAAAATCTGCGACATCCCTCGATGTGGCCTTCCGATCACATTGGTACGTTAGTCATGCTATCTCTCTCTTTCTCCGTCCTCCTGATGAGCTTCTCCCATAAGCTCAAGAATTAAGTACGCAATTACGCCTTTCTTGCGGCGCGAAGGGTTTCTCTATTATAGATCCGCTCTGCTTGTCCGTGGATGGCGGCGTCGGAGTAGCCCATAGGAACAGCCATCTCAGCGAGGTTCTCCACGGTTTCCTCCGTTAATATTCTGCGCTGGAAATCCAGTGCCCGAAGTGAGTCCTAAATTTTATTTATATCACAGATCGAGGTCGATGAACGGTTATAAAAAGTTTGCCTTCGCAGTTCGCTTGGAATCCCAGTGCTGAACAATACCGCGTCCGTTCGTGACCCACAGTGTACTCGGAGAAGGTACTTTATCAAATCGAATATCCGCCTTTTGAAGTTCAGCTCTGGCGCCTTTTGATCATCTCCTGTAGGTGAACTTTACTCCCGATTACACTTCACTGCTCCTTCGAGTTCTTCAAGCTTGACTCCTGTGTGGCCAGATTAGCCCCCAAGTCCCTCATTTCGGCTTTTAAACTCAAATTAGATTCTACATACATGCACTCGCGCTCGACAGGAATCCATGATCAGGAGGGTGTTTTTGGGCTGTGGGAGGGTCGACAAAGTTAAATTTGTTCCGCTGTTCAAATCCAGCCCGTCGGGCTGGGTTATCTCCTTCATCGACAAAGGCAAGTGGTACAGTGTTCCCATGGATTGAACCCTCCTCCGCTGACAAGGTTTTTTTCGGTCCAAAAAGAAAAGCGAGTCTTAGCCAGCGTGAGGGGAACATGTGCACGGCACCGTTTGACGCAACGTACACGCGAGTGCACGATATAAATTCGGTGAACCAATCTCCAGCCGGGAAGGTGTGTGTACGAGTGTGCGACCCCGGCGGTTGTTGGGTGCAGTTAATCTTGTTATTCGGTTTTACAGGGAGGGTCGACGAAGAAGGGGCCCTTTAGGGAGGAGGCAAGTTTGCTGGAGAGGCACCAGCGCTGCCACTGGGCACACTCACGTAATTGTGCGAGCCGCAGCGAGGCGGGACTTATTGTCTTCGTCTAGAAAAGCAAGACAGTCATAGGTTTTCAAGCTGGACGCCCAAGGCTCCTTCGAACGCTTCTCAGCATTTGGGCGTTTCTAATCTGTCTTCGTGTCAGTGGGCTGCAGGGTAGGCGGTGGTCACGAGCCTGAGACGGGGTTGCGGAGACAGAATTGCAGCGAACCGGTGCTGTAGAGCTGGGGAAGAAGGCATATGGGGAGGCACTGGCCATGGTAATGTGGCCCCTCTATAGGGCAATGTTCGCACTCAACGTTTCCTTATAGACAAGTTGCTCGACTTGGTGGATGAAGACTCCGTTCGAAGGCGATTTCAGCGCCTCCATCAACAAGGGTGAGCGAGTTATTTATTTTAAAAAATTTGAAAGTCACTCTTCTTGATGATAGCTTTGGGGAGACGGTTAGACGGAGACTTTTTATGCGCCAATTGGAGGGCTTTCCGATTGCTTTGTGGCGCGGACTCGGAGGCGTGGAATTAAAAGTGCGTTCCCGTGCTAAGAAAGTGGAAGGAAACGGGAGGACGAGTACTGAATTCAAGAGAGCGCAGGCAGGACATTAATTCGACCGAAACGGGAGGAATAGGCAGCGAATGTTCGCGATGTTGTCCAGCGTGAGTGCGGGAGCCGCACCGATTCCTTGAGGATGTGTGACGGGATTCGAGGCAGCGAGGAGTCCTAGGCCGATGTTTCCCTCGGATTGGAGAAATCGAGGGCCCCTTTGAGAGGAGAGATGGACTTCCGAATGGCCCGAAAACGCTGGATGCTGAGGTGCAAATCGACGATTAATATTGCCATGCGGGCGGCGAAGGCAGTAGGTAATCAGAGTTGATCACAGGAGGGGGGGGAGTGCCTTGGGACCCATTTGGGATGCTCGCGAGCAGATGCGGCGATGTCCGCGAAAACAGATGGTGGACGAAAGCTGAGCACCAAACACATAAAATAAAAAAGCGATAGATAAAACATGTATGATGAAGATAAACAGAGGAGACAAGGGTGCTCGAGTATAGAGAGAAAAAGAAAATGGGAGGCCCATAAAAGGGAAGACAGTGTACCGCCCTATTGTGGAAAGGCTCGAGCTCTCGGCAAGGGCGACGTACAAATAGCCACGCCGGGAGACTGCACGCTCTGCACTCAGCACTTGCCCCTCGTCCCGCCCGACCTGCGCACGCCGCCGTTCCCGCTCACGACCTTCCCTTTCTCTTTCTATTACGACTTTGCGAACGACTTATTACGATTTCTTCTCATTCTTCGTTCAACCTTCACGCTGCCTCCCATTTTTCCGGCGCGTCTTCTGCTTCAAACCAAGAGCTCGACAGCCCCCGCAGTCTCACTTATACCCCCTCTGTCAGCTCCAACATTTATAACCCACTTTCTCAAGAAAAGTCTGCTCAGTTCCCATCTTCGCCCCTCCTCATCCAGCTCACCTCCTCGCCAGAACTCGTGTGGCTCTTCTCAACTCGTTACGCGCCACCGATCAGATTACTCGTAACTTAACCAGCCCCAAAGCCAAATCCGACAAACCACCTACGTATCACGCCTCAGAGCACGTTAGAATCCGCGCCAGAAGAATGGATTCATGGAGAGTTGCAGTCTTAGGAGACGGTGGGGTCGGCAAGACGGCCTTAGCTGTTCAGGTGCGTCCGTTCTGCCTTCGTACGCGACTTGATCCACTTACCAACGTCCATTCGCGTCTAGTTTACGCTCAATTGTTTTGTCGGTGCGTGCCCCTTTCTTTCTAGTATGCTAAGCTTGAAGCTGACGACCGTTGCTCAATTACCCACGTCCAGAGGTGCGATATTGCCCATCATCCGCTTAGAATGGTCTAATCTCACTCGTACTGCTTATGGACATCAGACGTATGATCCGACTATAGAGGATGCATACCGGAAACAACTAGTGGTGGACAACAAAATGTGCTTCGTGGAGGTCATTGACACTGCTGGGCAAGGTACGGGGTCTCTACTTCACGGCCGTAGAGCGACACTTCCTCACGTTAAATTCCATACAGAGGAGTATGCGACCCTACGAGACCAATGGGTTCGGTACGTACCACGTCAACTCATCGAAATTTTGACACAGACCCACCTCGTACTCACGTCAACTTCGCTTATTTTTTCCCAGGGAGGGTCAGGGATTCATCCTCGTCTACTCAATAGCATCACGGGCAACTTTCGAGCGGCTCGAAGTCTTCCGGCAACTGATGCTACGTGTGAAGCGTAACAGGCCAATATTCGTGTTGGTAGGGAACAAATGCGACAAGACATACGAACGAGAAGTGTCAAGGGAGGAAGGGCAGGCTCTCGCGCGGTCATTCGGGTGCGATTTCCTTGAAACATCAGCGAAAACAGCACAAAACGTCGAGCGTCTCTTCATGAACCTCGTCCGAGCGTTACGGGCAACAAGACAGGCAGAAATGCCTGCTGGTCCCCCAAGACAGGAGAGAAGAGAGCGACAAAGGCGTTGTATCATCATGTAGTGGACCTTGTGATTTCCTCTTCCTCTCTCCTAGACTGGCCATCCCTTTCACCCTTGCCCTTCTCGCCCGCACTGATTCCTTCTTACGCCCACCACCTCTCCTTCACGTTGTACTCTTGCTTCTCTTATCTGCATTTCCTCTTTGGACAGCACACTTCTGCTTGCGATATCATTTCAGCATTGTCAATGCACATTGTGATATACAACCATTTTGACTGCCACGAAAAATTTATGTGGTGTGTTAGACTATCAGCCTTTTAGGCGATGGTTCCGCGGGCACGATGCTATTGAGATTTCTCGTACTTTTTCGTCATCACGCTCCATTTAGCGGAATGGGGGAAGATTACACGCTAGAAAATCCAAATTTGCGGCATGAGGCCTGCGCACATGATATCTCCGAATCCTATCTAGAATTTGACAAGATTTAGGCTAGTTAGAAGGTAGGTATTGCATAGTCATTCGATACGATGCATCCGAGTCCGACGCATTGGAAAATTAGTCAGAGAAACGGGAAATTGTGAAGACCGCAATTATCACAACGGCGAGGGCACCAATGCTTGCGGGGAGGAGCAAATCCCTTGGGATACCCATAACCTCATCGGAGGCAGGGACGTGTGCCCGCGGAGGCGGTGGTGACGGGGTAGAAATGCCATCAGACGGCGCCGCCTCGAGTTTTTCTTCAACAGGAGCGGGGGCCTCCTCCTTCACCGCTGCGTTGATTTGTGTCGCCTTCGTCTCCGCTTGGGTAAGGATGTCCTTCCAACCTCTTCCTCCTTGAAGCATTAGCACCACACGGTCATCCCCTGCATTTCGAGCAATGTGTACTGCGTCGGTGACGTCCGAATCGGACGTCATCAGCACCATGTCGCCGTCTTTATCCACGTACAACATGCTGAAGTCGTGCGGATCCGGGATCGGCATGGTAGCAGCGGCAGCAGGGGCTGCGCTGCTTCCATCGCCCTCGCGCTCTCCGTCGCCGGCGTCCCCGAGCTCGTTCCCCGACAGGTTTTCGAGGTGCGATGCAAAGAACGGGTCGGCCACGAGCTTGTGTGCGATCGCCTCGCGCAGGTCGTCGATATTGTGAGGCGCTTTCAGGCGATGATTGATGCCGCTCGGCGTCTTGAACTTGAAGCTGAACTTTCCATCGTCTAGCACAGGCACAGACAAAGAGGTGCTGCCGCCCATGTTTGAGAGCATGCCCCGCCGCATTTGTGGGAACGAGATGTTCGAACCCTCATCGACGACGGATGCAGAATCGTTGGGATGCACCTCCGGAGAGTCTGGCCCAAGTTTCAACGGAGAGTCTTTGTAAGGCGGTGGTGTATGTAAATCTGAAATTTGATTGTTCGAGCCTGATATTGCCGACTCATCGTCGTGGCCGAGGGATTCAAAGAAGCGACCCCACATTGGTCCACCTGAATTGTCCCCTCCGGCATCAACACTCATTTGGCTCATCTGTCAATCAGAACAAAGCAACGGTCACTCATTGCAGTGCGAAAACATAGCTTTCTTGACACTCGCCTGCTCAAGGGTTGCATAAGTAAGTTTAAGGACATCGACAATCGCGACTAATCGGCCATCATTTTCGACCACTGGAAGATTGAGGTAATGTCCATCTGCACAGCCAATCGTCAATTCGTATTATGAGGTAGGGAAGAGGTGACGAAATCTTACTGTGCATTTTCTTCAACGCATCCTGTACGGTCATCGTCGGAGGGGCGACATCCGGATGGGGGGTCATCACTCTGACAACACTACATCTTCCAGGTTCCAACCCAGCAGCAATAACTCGCAGGACAACATCCTTGCTCGTAAAGATACCAGCGATTCGTGATGGCGTATTTGGGCCAGAATTCTCCATGACACAGACCGCGGTAGTTCGATGCTCCTTCATTAGTTTTGCTGCCTCCTTTACGGTTGTTTTAGGCCCGACGGTTGCGGGATGTGTCCTCGAATCCATGACGGTAGTGAGATCTGGTAATGCAGTCTTTTCTCGGAGAGCGTCGACGTAAGCCATCATCGCGGCTGCTTGGGGATTGGCCGACATGCCTGGCCCAAGTTCGGTCTGAACACCTGCGAGCGCGGAGTACAATTTCTCCGATGCCGAGGAACTGCGCTCGACCTTTTCCAAGGCTTCATGGAAGACTTTTGTGATGTCAAGTAGACCGACAACGTTCCCCTCTTCATTGCAGACCGGCTAGATAATAAAACGTAAGTGTCCAACCAGTGTCAGAGCTCCAGCTCGAATATTATTACCAAATGCCTGAAGTGACGTTCGACCATGAGCTGCAGGGCCTCAGTTGCAGACGTTGTATCTCTCGTCACCATCGGATTCTTCGTCATTATTTGACTAACAGGTGTCGACCGAGGCTCTAACCCTTCGGCTGCCACCTTTAACCGTCATAGATCAACACCCCATTCAATCATTGCATTCAAAGCACATTACCCTGTAGGCTAAGTCCTTCGCAGTGAATATGCCACTCAAAGCCTCTTCATCGTCGACCACCAACACACAATCAGTGCGTTTAGCAGCGCAAAGTTGGCAAGCATCTGACACGGTCATACGTTCTGGGACAGTGAGTGCAGGACTTGGCTTCAATGCTGCCACAGTCCCTTTTGTCGCGGTAGGTTTCCGTTTGTCTCTCTGCTGAAGGTGATTCATCGAAATGGTTCGCTTGCGCGATAGTTCTGATTCTATCTTTTTTCTTATAGCCTGCAAGTAAAAATTCAATCAGTCTGTGTCCTTCTGTCCACTGGACTCGAAAGGAAAAGTGTCGTCCATTGCACATCGTTGGTTCCGGGTTACTGCATTGTTCCCCCCAAGAGTGCACATTCAAAAGCGTCTAATGCTCACCTCATCGCGTTTACTCTGCTTCTTACGGGTGTCCGCAATGGAGCTAGAACCGAAAGATACGCTCGACATCGACGTGGATGAGTTGAACCGTGGCGGGTTGGGAGGTAGTGGAGAGGCAGCTCGTTCGGGGAACGGCGAGGGTGACGCTGCACGAACTCTGTCGGGGGAATGATGAAGAGATGAAGGAACTGGGATGCGCGACATGCACGGTCTACGTCGACGACAAGAGGTGCTCTAGCGTTGTTCAAGTTGTCCTGTCCATGGACGATGTCCACGCGAAAAGACGTGGGCGCCGGCCGGACTCGGTATCGCCAAATTGGGAAGACACGCGTGGGTCCAACCGACGCGTCGAGCTTGGGTTTCTTGTGGAACTCCCTGTCGTTCAATGCACCAAGACGCGATCCCGCTGCAGAATTACGCGTAACAGTGATCTTGCATGCTTCTCATTTGCAGTTCCACGCGCAAGGAAAGTCTCGTGAGCATTTCTAATTCTTTCACCTCGAGTGCCTGTACTGACGCAACTTGAAGACACACCGACAGCGCGCATGGCGGAGCACAGCCAGCGCGACCATAGCCGTCGGCCTCCTCGTCGATATTAATATTATCATTGCCGTTTCTCTAATAATGCACTGCGTTGGTTCAAATTGCTCCTTCAAGCAAAATGGCAGCTCAGGCCGCCGGGTTATAGATGCGAATATAAAGAGCTCTTCCGTGGCCCTCCTGCTCAGACATCTCGGACCTAGATACGCGTGAAGAAAGACCATGGTCGGCGACCCAATACACTTCGTCACACTCGGTTTGTTCATCATAGACGAGTTCCAAGAGGTAGATGCGAATGGTTCGCTCGTAAGACTCCAGCCCCAGGTACTTACAAGAGTCGTTACATCAATGGAGAATTCTTAGCGGGATTTTGTAGGTGGGCGGCAATGGACTGTATGCTTCTGTAGGCGCTCGAATCTGGTATGTCAACTGTCATACACGCTTATACGCTATATCTGCCTAATATCAATTCCCCCCGTCAGGCTCCCTCCCACCCAGGTTGGGATGGTAATTGAGAAGGGAAGCGATTTCCCTCCGCGCGTTCAGGCGGACCTCGAGAAATATGGAAGGGACATGTGGCTATTCAAAAGTCTTCCCAACCAACTTACCACTCGTTCAATGACCACATTTCGCAATAATCAACGAGAGTACGTTTCATGTCAAGTTATGTGAGGCTAAGTATCGGCTAATTTTCGAATTTGAAAGGTTTAAGTATCTGACGGCAAGACCACCAACGACGACGAAGATCATAAATGGAACGAAGTTCGAACGTGCTCGTACGGTGCATTTTCATTGTGCGCCTTCAGAGGCGATTTCCCTCGTCAGGGAAATGGACTGCATCCCAAAATGGAATCCCATTACAGTTTACGAACCGCACCCGGTATGCACCGAGGTTATGAGCTCTCAAAGTTGGTATTTGACTAATTTGCGTGTCATAGCTCGCATGCAATCCGGCCGAGCTGCCTTCACTGATTTCTATCCTTCCACGAATAAATATTTTGAGGTACGACTGTTCAATAAAATGACCTATGGGCTTGATAATAAAGGATATCTTCACATCATAGTCCTAATTCCACAGAAGCATTGGCATTGCTTTCAATCAAAGACGCACCTTCCAGGTCGGTCATCGAAGGGGCAGCCAAATTTTTCCTCAAATACGGAGTAGGCCCAGGAGGACAAGGATACGTCATAATTCGCTGCCATGACCTGGGATCGTACGTTGCATGCCGTCAGAGGGGTGTTTGGATCGATGCGTACTGGACGAACAACAATGCTAGGAGGGTCGTTGACGTTACAGGTGCTTTACCATTGCTTTATCACGAACCTTCTAGTCTCTAACGAACTGCTAATAGGTGCAGGAAACGCATATCTCGGTGGTCTCTCTGCAGGCCTTTATTACACTCATGACGTGTTCGAAGGTAAGGCGTAAGGTCGTGGTTTCATCCTCCGGGTTGGCTCAAGTATAGTATTTTATAGCTGCGTTGTATGCGACAGTTTCCGCATCTTACACCATCGAGCAAAGAGGCTTGCCAAAGCTGACTCGATTTTGGAAGACTGAAAAGTGGAATGGCGATTCTCCGCGGAAGCGTCTTAAGAATCTGAAGGCGAGGCACGAATCTAGAATTTGAAAGGTTGATTTTCACGCCAGTGTACAATGGCTCGCTCCTCACTGGCACTTTCCATCTTCATAATTCCGTGAGGTATACCTAGAGCTCATGCTGGAACTAGAAATTACTTATACTAGTTATAGACCATCATCTACCTTACATGTAATATATGACATTTCTGAGCGTTCTTTGAAGTGTGCTGAAGATCGAATCTTGATTGGGTGATTGGCATCCGCAAAAAGTGGCGGAGTTTGAAACCTCGGGAATGTCCGTGTCATACGTCAGTTCGTTCCTCGAGCGAGTTGGGCGTTTTGCGTCTCCACTCTTTACTTTTCACCTCAACGACGCTTAGACCACAACCTCATCATGTCCAATCTTCAAGACTATCGAAAAGTATTCCAGGTGACTGAGCACCTTTTTCATCGACAAGAATGAACCTCACAACATCTCTTTTTCGGTTCGCAGCATTACGGTTGGGCAGGAGGACACGTCTTGCATCTCCTATGCGCAGCGAAATACCTTTTAGCGTGGTTTACTCTTCGAAGCTCCGGGCAAGCGTGGTATTATAAAAGTACGTGTAATCTGGTACCATTTGACCTTCGTTCCTTACATCTTTCTCCTTCAGCTGCCTACATTGGAGCAATTTTGAGCTATGCCATCGTGTGCTAGTGAGTGTTGTTGTGTCAGTTTGGAACATCCGCTCAAAATTTCCTTAGCAAGTCTCTGTTCGAGGTTCGATAGATCAATGAAGCTCTGAAGACATCTGTAACCTAATCGTGTCATTTCAGGGTCCCTCACAACCCGTTGGAGATTTATCGAGGCGAGCGATGACGGACGAGGTGCGTGATGTCTCTTTGTGCTTGACTTCATCTCATCATTTGGCCATAGAATGTTCATTATCTGTTCCTCGCTGTGTTTTGGTGGGTTTCGAAACCCGTACCCAGTGCGTAGTCGTCTCCTCACGAGTTACACGTGTTCTAACACTCCAGTGGTCTCAGTGAGCCTCATCCCGTTCGCGACGTTCTCCCTCTTCCATGTTTTGAGCTTCTTGCGCTCGAATGTCCTCCCCCACTTCTTCCCGCCGACGCCTTCCGCGACAGCAGGACAACCCGCAAACCAGCACCCGTTCCTCAAGAAGATTCAGGCATGGATTAAAGGTACGCAAGCGTGGTTCTCACAATGTTAGCGACATGCGTGTACAATGATGCTGACAATGTACTTTCATTGTAGCGAACTACGATTCTGCCATGCACGTTGTGGCCTACGCTGAAGTGCTGATTTTCATCCGCATCGCGTTCGGAGCGCTTCTGTTCCAAAACTCGCTCCTCGCGCCGATCATCTACGCTCACTTCCTTCGCATCCGCTATCACCAATCACCGAAGTTTACGCAGAAGGCCGTTCACCACATTTCTAGCCTCATTGATGGCTACGTGCGCAGGCCAGGCAATCCTCCGATTGTCGTCACCGTCTGGGATAAGATCCAGTTCCTCGTTACCAGGTGGGGAGGATCCGTCCTCGCCCCCCAGCCTTAGGCTGAAGGAAACGTCCGTCGCTAATACTTTGGACGTCAAATGGACTAATTTCAGTTCAGTAACTTCCGACTCGCTCTCGAATTGAATATTGCTGCTTTTGTTCTGCTATAGGGGACAGAAGGGAGATGGTAGATAAAGATGGACTCGCTTTCCTACCCGTTGTATCTGCGTTCTCTTGCTAATGTATTGATATCCTCTATTGCTGTAATTCAAATCCATTTTAAAGAAGACGCAGTTCTCCGGTCACTTCATTGACGAGTTTGATAGGTGCTGAAGTAAATGGGTTAAGTAAACTTTATTTCTTATTAGAACCAAGGAGTCCAATTTACCTGGTCCAATTGCGAGAACTGTCCGAGACCCTTCTGCATTCTTCGTGAGTTCTCTGGACGAACTTTAGCTCTGCACCAAACGACAGAAGAAATAAAAACTCACTCATCACTCACTGAGCGTGCGCACAAGTTGAGACTTTTGGCTATCGCTTCAAGCTCCATAAGTTGTTCCTCGGATTTTCCCTTCAGCGCAATCTTAGCTTGTCTGTAGAGTAGAATCCGCATGTTTAGCATTTATTGGTTTAGATATTCGTGAGCAGCTTACCCTGTAATTTCCCAATGCCGAACAAGCTTGCGTGTTGTTAGGTATGATATTATGAAAAATGGTTCGGATTAGCACTCACCTTCGGATTCTTCTCTTGAAGTGTCTTGTAGCAAGCCAGCGTTGCTTTTCTGAAGGATGACGTCCGAATGAGATTCAGTGATATTAATGGTTGCGATTTCGAAGGGCCATTACTCACGCACACCTGCCATATCATCGTATAAGTTTTCCTCGCATATAGAAGTACGTATGCGTTCATGACTTACTGACACGAAATATCTCCAGCTTTCATCTTGAGGTCTGTGCGCACAACAAGTACCTGGGGCCATCCACATCTTCAGTCGGTCCAAAAGCTCATGTAGAATCTGCTCACCATTTTGCATTGATCTGTCATGCCAGCCTTTATAGCTGCGAGGTCCCCATCCCATATCGGTTCTTCTGGGACAGGCTCTTCTTCAGCGTTGTCCATTGCGACCTCGGGCTCGAGTTCCTCCTCTGAACTTGGCCGTGCGCCAATTCGGTAGCCGACATATAGAGATGTGAGCACCACAAGCGCCTGAGTGGCAACTGTAATCAAGACTTAGATGTATGTCTTCGCTCGTTTAATGGACAGAAACACGTACGTTGGGCGGTGTCAAGAGCCATTCGTGCACTGGCAAGTCGCGTCCACGTTCACTGGCACAGTGCACCGATCACTTTTCGTCAGCTCGGCAATACCCGAGTGAAGAGTTTTCGATTTCTTTCTGCTGTTTCCTTCCTCTTACCTCTGCTCTCCGCTCCCTCCGTTCCTCCACAAAACTTATTGTTTTAACTCGCCAACCTTCGAAGATGGAGGAAGAAACGATAGCAATTGATACATCCCCTGAAGCAAGTACCAGTAATGCCGGGAAGGAACGACAACCATTCTCGACTCTCTCCCTCTCCGAGCCGACCAATAAGGCGCTGGAAGCAATGGGCTTCAAGACGATGACCCCGGTGCAAGCGAAGTCTATACCTCCTCTACTTGCTGGAAAGGACGTGCTGGGGGCGGCACGCACAGGCTCCGGGAAAACGCTGGCTTTTCTCATCCCTGCCGTTGAGATGTTGTCTAGACTAAAATTCAAGCCACGGAATGGTGTGTTATACCTGCTTTTACGTTGCACATGCATCTCAATAACTCGCGTGTCACAGGAACTGGTATCATCATTGTCTCACCCACTCGAGAATTGGCCCTCCAGATATTCGGTGTTGCGAAGGAACTTATGGCACACCATTCTCAGACGTTCGGAATTGTCATGGGAGGAGCGAACAGGAGAGCGGAGGTCGAGAAGCTTGTAAAAGGTGTCAACTTGCTGGTCGCTACGCCTGGTCGGCTGCTCGATCATCTCGAAGTGCGTCTTGGTATTTTCGTTCGAGAATTCAGCGCTAACGTTCTCGGAAAGAACACCAAAGGATTTGTCTTTCGCAATCTTAAGGCGCTCGTAATCGATGAAGCGGATAGGATATTGGAGATAGGTTTCGAGGAGGAAATGAAGAAAATAATTGCCATACTTCCGAATGGTGCGTTATTCGTCTCCTCCCCGGTACATGCTGACTGACGGCATCGAAGATGGTCGACAGTCGATGCTGTTCTCTGCGACTCAAACAACAAAAGTGCAAGATCTTGCACGGGTATCACTACGTCCTGGTCCACTTCTTATTGACGTCGACAAGGAAGAAGAGACAAGCACGGTCACCACCTTATCACAAGGTTACGTCGTTTGCCCTTCCGACCGCCGGTTCCTCCTACTTTTCACTTTCCTCAAAAAGAACTTGAAGAAGAAGGTCATCGTGTTCTTCTCAAGTTGTAACTCAGTAAAGTACCACGGCGAGCTATTAAACTACATCGATGTTCCCGTGCTAGATCTTCATGTGAGTTCTTCACCATATGGCTAAGATTGGGATTCTGATAAATTGGGTCGCAGGGCAAGCAAAAGCAACAAAAGCGCACAAATACTTTCTTCGAGTTCTGCAACGCGCAGTCAGGGATCTTATTATGTACCGACGTTGCCGCACGAGGACTCGACATTCCAAAAGTCGACTGGATTGTTCAATTCGACCCGCCTGATGACCCGAGAGATTATATTCATCGCGTGGGACGTACTGCCCGAGCAGGGAAGGTAGGGAAGAGCCTTCTCTTCCTCCTCGAGAGCGAGCTTGGATTCCTCCGATACCTGAAGGAGGCCAAAGTTCCTCTGAACGAGTTTACTTTCCCTGCAAACAAAATAGCCAATGTGCAGAGCCAGGTGAGTGTTTCTTTCAAGCTATTAATTATAAATAATTGCTGAGTGTCTTTCTTGACTAGCTTGAGAAGCTCCTCCAGAAGAACTACTTCCTCCATCAATCCGCAAGAGATGGATATCGCGCGTACCTGCAGTCATATGCGTCTTACTCACTTAAGAAGATATTTGACATCAATGCCCTCGATCTTGCGAAGGTCGGGAAAGCTTTCGGATTTTCGGTACCTCCAAGGGTCAACGTAACCGTTGGTGGGGGGAAAGGAGGAACAGGAAAGTCGGGAGCGAAGCGGAGAAGGGACGACGACGACGACGATGAGAACGACTGGACCGATGAAGATGAAAGTGACAATGAACAGGAGGGTGGAAGAAACAGTGCGCCTCGCCGGCAAGGGAACAAACAGAGACGGGTAGAGACATTGGGGAAGAAGAAAGTGGACAAGGAGATGTATAAGAAAAAGATAGAGCGGACAAGCGAGTCCGGGGCAGTTTGGAGTCGATGATGTTTTTTGTATATCTTCTATAGTTCTATCTGTTTTCATCTCGGGATTAATTATTTGTTACATGTCGTTACATGTAATGTCTTGAATCTTGGAGTACGAGCTCTATGGAAGGATGTGCCCTCTTGCTCAGTTCTGGTGGGCTCACTGAGTCACTGGTACAAAGAATGTCGGCGCGGAATAAAGCTAGTTCAGGGCCGGTCAAGACGCGTAGCGCTTCATTACGCCGTCGTGACGGCGTCGTCGCGTCGTCCACCACACACCACACTCGACCACATACCACCATGGCGTCTCGAGAAAACGACTCAGATGGCCTCCTGCAGGAGCGTACGACTATCTTCGGGCAGTTTCTCTCCTCCTCATCCGACCACTACCCCAAATATACCGATGGAATCTCCAAAATGCTCAAGGAGGACAGGAATCGTCTCGTCATCAACATCGACGACCTGCGCGACTACAACAGGGAGTACGCCGACGGCCTTCTCAAGCAACCTATGGGCTACCTACCGGCACTTGAAGGAGCATTGACGGAAATCGTCAAGTCCGTTGGCGACAGCGAAAAATTTGACGTCGAAGACAAGGCGTATCGGGTTGGCTTCAGTGGATCGTTTGGCGACCACCACGTCAACCCTCGAACATTGCGCGCAACTCACATCAGCAAGATGATCTCAGTCGAAGGCATCGTGACGCGCTGTTCCCTTGTCCGCCCAAAGATGCTCCGCTCCATCCATTATTGCGCCGACACCGGGCTCTTCTCCATGAGAGAATACCGGGACGCGACGACATCTACCTCCAACTTACCCCCCACTTCAGCCCTCACTCCTCAAACAGACGCCGATGGCCATCTACTGGAGACAGAATTCGGATTCTGTACGTTCAGAGATCATCAACGTATAAGCATCCAAGAAATGCCCGAACGCGCCCCAGCTGGCCAGCTTCCTCGGAGTATCGACGTTATCTTGGATGATGACCTAGTAGACAAGTGCAAGCCGGGAGATCGTGTGCAACTTGTGGGTATATACCGCAGCATGGGTGGTGGAGGTTCTGGCACTTTCAAGTATGTCGCTCCCTACTTTTGTCCTCTGCGACAACTAACATCCGAGTAGGACCCTTGTTCTCGCAAACAACATCAATCTACTATCTTCGAAAGCTGGAGGAGGGATCGCTCAGACACCTCTGACCAGCACGGACATTCGGCAAATCAATCAGCTGTCGAAGAAAAACAATATCTTTAACCTCCTCGCCATGTCTCTCGCGCCTTCAATATTCGGGCACAAAGAAATCAAACAAGCAGTCTTGTTGCTTTTGTTGGGCGGCGCGGAGAAGAATTTACCGAACGGGACACATATTCGTGGTGACATCAATGTGCTTATGGTTGGTGACCCGTCAACGGCGAAGTCCCAGATGTTGCGATTTGTATTGGGAACTGCGCCTCTGGCAATCGCAACAACTGGTCGAGGAAGTTCTGGCGTTGGTCTCACAGCTGCTGTAACGACGGACAAGGACACAGGAGAACGACGTCTTGAAGCTGGTGCTATGGTGCTCGCTGATCGAGGAGTTGTCTGTATCGACGAATTCGATAAAATGTCTGACATTGACAGGGTTGCCATCCATGAAGTCATGGAGCAGCAGACCGTGACGATCGCGAAAGCAGGCATCCACACATCCCTAAATGCTCGGTGTAGCGTCATTGCGGCTGCCAATCCCGTCTATGGCCAGGTTTGTCCTTGCGCATCTTCACGCCTTCCAAGTGACTGATGAGTATTGCTTTAGTATGACATACATAAAGATCCCCACAAAAATATTGCTCTCCCTGACTCCCTCCTCTCCCGTTTTGATCTTCTTTTTGTTGTGACGGACAACGTGGAAGAAGAAAGAGATCGACGGATCGCCGACCACGTTCTTCGGATGCACAGATATCTCCAGCCAGGCGTCGAGGAGGGGACACCCGCTCACGATAATTTATCTCAATTCATGAACATCGATGGTCCAGCTACGAATGATCCTGATGCTGAGGAAGAAGAGACAACTCCGTTTGAGAAATACAATCCTTTACTGCATATTGGTTTCAGCGAAGGTTCCTCCTCTTCGTCACGGCGCAATGCGACAAAGAAGGTGGAAATCTTGAGTGTGGCATTCATCAAAAAATACATTCAGTATGCCAAGAGCAAGCCATCTCCAGTCTTGACGAAGGGTGCAGCAGAATGGATCATCAGCGTCTATGCCAAAATAAGGAACGAGGAGCTCAAGAATGACAATAAACGGGTAAGGACCTGATCGAAATTTACAGAGATGAAATCCTGACGTGAAGTTTCCCAGACTTCCCCTCTGACAGCTCGTACATTAGAGACCCTCATCCGTCTCGCGACGGCTCATGCGAAAGCGCGGCTATCGCCGAAAGTCCAGGCGAGAGATGCGCAGGTCGCAGAGGAAATCCTGCGGTTTGCTCTCTTCAAGGAGGTCGTCAAGCGCGAGAAGCGAAAGAAACGCAAGCTCAATACGGGTGCTGCAGCTGCAGCTGGTGAGGACGATAGTGAGGGAGAAGATGACGACGCCGAAGGCTCAGATGAGGAGGAGGAGGCACCTCAGCGCATGCCCGACAAACCAAAACAGGCACCCGCGCCCCCAGCACCAACAGTTGGCTCCTCTACACAGGACACCGAGATGGCGGAGGGCAATACAACGGTCGTCGCAGGCCCAACAGAGGACGGCGGGATCAGGAAAGAACGGTACGTTACGTCGCTTCGAATCCAAATTACCTCTCCTAATAACCACACGCGTCAAGGCTGCAAATGTTCCGTACGAGACTTGCGAAAATATTTGCCACACTGGAGGACGAAATGATCGCCTTCACCAAGATGCTTGAAATGATAAATGAGGGGTTGTCAACTGAGGAGCTCTTCGGAACGGCGGAGGCGACTGCTGCTTGTAACACCATGGCGGACGCGGATGAGGTGATGTTCTATGAGGGGGTGGTCCATAAGATTTAATTTATTCATTTCAATCGTATTTGCTTTCCCTGGTGCTATCTTTGGTTTTCTGTATGTATTTCCTAGTATTCAACATTGTAGCATGCGCATTCTAAAGGTGCGAGGGAGGGGCGCGTACGCGTCGACGCCGGCCCTAAACAACTGGGATGCATGAAATTTTCCGTCGCAACGCTTGACTTCTTTCTACCACGACACGACGTCAATTTCTCCTGGATTCCTCCTGCCCATCCTCAGGAAGCCCAGTAGCAATGGCACTTTCCTCCTTGAAAGTTCGATAATTCCGTGCAAGGATCAAAGGAGGTGGTTTGACGTGTCAGAGCAAAGTGGCAAGCTGGGGAGTTGACCCAATCGTTCCTCGACAAATTGTGTCGCGAGTTGGGGATGGAGTCGCCAAACATACGAGCTGCCTCTTTCATTGGGCGTATCCTTTTTGTTCTTTTCCTTCCTTTCGAAATCTACTGTATTTGTTGCTCTCGAAGTAGTAAGGTAGTTTATGACGAACATGGGGGGTCGAAACTCGGACGACATGAACGGAACAGAATAAAATTACTGAATGTGTGAACTGGTAGGAGATTATGCAAATAACAAGTCAGTTGAAATCGGATGACCCAAGTGAAATGGAAAAAAGAAACCGAAGGCGGGACCTCCTTACAGCGGTGTCGAAGGTGCGTGTTGAAATGCTGGCATCGCACTATGACCATAGCTATGCGCAGCAAGAGGAGAACTCATCCCAACTGCTGGAGAGCCCGCCGCCGCTCGCATATGCGGCGGTAGCGTAGAAGGCATCCCAACCGACCCCCACATGTTGGATTTTGCGCCAGTCACCGTATTCGCAACGGCCCTCGCTGGGAGGGGAGTGGCAAGGCCAGGTGGTGGATATTGCCCGTAAGGAGCAGGCACCCCCGACGCTTGCGGTTGAGGTGTCCCTCGCCCTGATGTTGTTCCAGAGCCACCACCGTATTTCGAATAATTTTGCTGCCATCCATACTGCGCCTGATGTTGCGCGGGGTAACCTGCTGCAGAATAAGATGGTGCTGGGCTGGCGCCCTGGTATGAGGAGTTTGCGTAGTATCCGGGTGTCTGGTATGTCCCCCGGTATTGATGAGGATACGAATTGTACTGATGCCCGTATTGAGCATTATAATTCGGTGTCCCCGGAGGCGCAGCCTGCGCAGGGGTGGGAACAAGAGGTGTCGTTGAGACAGGCGGGGGAGCGGGCTGAGGTATAGACGACATGTAAATTGTAGTGTCATCGTGAAGCGCCGTCTTTCGTCCTTCCGCCAAGGTTCCGTACCAACCGTTATTCGTATTTGAAGGAAGTGTCCTGTGCAGACTCCGAAGGACGGATGTGGACGGGATGATGGCGGACTTGAGTTCGGACGGGAGCCGTGGTTTCAAGGAAGCAAGGAGCGCAAATGAGTCCGTCAAATTTTGGGCTATGCATGTGTAAGTATAGATTCATGACGAATGCATCATCTTACTCACCTAGTTCCCGCTCTTCTGGGCTAACCTTCTCACTCGATCCACCTCTCTCTCCGTATCTCCTCGCTTGAAGCTCTTCGAGACGAATAAGGGCTTTCGAGTTCTTCGCCAAGAGTTCAGCTACACCCTCTTCCAGCCCAAGTCGATCCAATATTGACGCGATCGCGTCAGAAGTCTCAGTTCCAGAACATTCACTGGAACTTGCTTTTTGTTCCTTTTCGGTGTCACCGCTGTCCAATTCTATGGACGGGCCTTCGTTCATCGTGAGGTCCAAAATTTCGTCTGATATCGTTTGTTGTGAAGCAGCAATTTTTTGTTGAAGCTTCTGTTTCAACAACTTAGCCCGTTCTTTCGCCTTCCCCTTTTCTAGCCGCATCCACAAAAATTGACCCATTCCAAATCTCCCGACTTCTGCACCCTCACTGTCGAAAGAAGGCGCGAAACTAGCGTACGGCCCATAATCCAAGAAATGCCCTCCCTTGATACGTCGTGCACCAGGTAGCTTCGGCTTCACGGGTTGAGATTTCTTAGCAAATGTGAGATCACCGAGCGTTGAAACGGGACCTGATGAAGACGATGGCGCTGGTAGGATCGATACCAAGTCCGCGTTTGCAGTGCTCAACTCGGTCAACGGCAAGGAGTCGCTTCCAGTTGATTCAGAATTCAGTGACGTCCACCACTCTCCACTCGGAAGAGTCTGCATCAGTGCGTATTTTCTGCGTCGTTCTGGTGCCAACCCTGCTCGTGATGATGATCCAGCCTCTTCTGGAGAATTATCTGGGAAGAGTATGTCTTGGTTGATTTGTTGGACGTCGATGGTTCGTTCAGAGGCTTGGTCAAGCAAGGATAGGGCAAGCTGACAAAAACGTAGTTGTTGCTCGGCTGTTGGAGAAGTTCTGGATCGAGGTTGTGATGATATTGGGAAAAGCTGATTGACTGCCGACTGAAATTTTCAATTGAAATGAGTCACGTTGTAATTATCGTACAAATAATGATCACGCACTCGTAAGGCTTTTAGTGAATGCTCGTCTGGCTCCTGCAACATGGCTCTCAGAGACGCCGAATCTTGAGGTGGTTTGGATGCTGGGGAAGGTGAAGGAGACGAAGAGCCAGGCGCCTCGTCGTGAAGTGGGAAGACTCGATCCAGAAGGCCTTGCGTGTCACATCTGAGGGTCGTTAGGCAAGGATGGGTCGATACAGTGAAGTATGATCTCACAATTCAAGAATGTCCAGAATCTTGCGAGCATCCGCTTCTCGTAATGAGGATTCTCCCGCCAGTGGCGGATAAATTGTCGATGACACCGCTGCAGTTCCCACATCACCGCGTTCCTCATTTTCCTCCTTTAAATCAATGTCCTCCTCGTCCTGTTCGTCGTCACTTCGTGGATGTTTAGCAGCCGGTGCGTCAGAGTCCCCATTTGACATCCGCTTCCTCTTCTTTGTTGGTTTTGTGGGTTTGTTGACTACTATTTCTGCAGGCTTCTCTAGTACATTCTTCTCTAGAACGGCGGCTGATCGTGTCGTTCGCGCCATTTCACAAGGTGTGAGGAAGAGGAGCTACGGGCTGAGGCGTGTAGAGGAGCAAGTCAAGCACCAAGAAAGTTGGTCACAGCCGGTCAACCCAGGCTTCGTAGACCAAAAAGGTGGACTTCAACGTCGCGAAGGCCGTTGATCGCCTGCACTCCTTCGAGTTGACTGGGTGTTTTGTGAGGTGCTGTCGCGCGTCGCGTTCGCGTCCGTGGCACTGTTGACTCTCTCGGATGTCGTGCGTCGCGCCTGTCCTTCCGCCCGTTGTGTGTCCCAAGTGTGTGCGTCACTCGAGCACTTTATTTGCCGCCACAACTTTCTGCACAACCTCGACGACGGCGATGGGAAGCAGTGGATGGATGGCCACGTAGCGAGCTCAAGGGGACAGATATCGAGGAATGAAGGATGGAGAGCACAGCGCAACCCGACGGGCTTGAAGACAACTTGGGCGAGGCCGTGGACATCTGTGTCCGCATCGGGCGGCAATTTAAAACTCCGCTCAACGCTCAGATTTTGGTGGAACGAACAGCAACGACGAGCACTAAACATTTAATGCCTCGTCTCAATGTCCTCGCTGCGGCGACCCCTGTCGTGAACAGGCGAGCTCTGCAGTCGAAACCATCCAATGGACACGCCGTTTTTATTCCCCAAATTCGAAAGCTCGTCTTCGAGTATTGCGATGCCTGGCCATCCTCCTCCAACCTCCGACGGTACATCTACAACCATGTCGAGGACCTTGCCCGAGAACACCCTCACGTCGAATTCGTGGTCAAACAACGACCTTCAAAGGAACCTATTATTCGTGGTCTTTACTGTGCGTCCTTGACACCCGTTTATAGACATCTTCTTACACCGGACCAGTGAACAATCGGGACAAAGTTATTGGGCTCAAAGGCTTCGAAGTCACACAAATACAACAGAAAGTGCAGCTACTTCTCGACTCATCCGGCAACAAGATTGTTCCTTTGAAGAGAAAGACGGTGGTCAGCTCGACAGAGGCAGCTAGAGGGATTTGGAGTGGGCTACACGTCCCCGAACCGTATCGAATATGAGGTACGAAAGAAACTATTATCATCACTTCCTTCGCAAATCTCATCAGTGTGCTTAGCATGTTTAGATACGAATAGCGTAAAGCAGTTAATAACACTATGTACAGAAGTTTATCCATCCGATTTCCCCGCCATTTTTGTTCCAACAATCCAATGAAGGGTATCATGTTCTTTTCAGCGAGCAGCAAATTCAGACAACATAGAAGTTGGCACAGCGATTCTACGCTCACCGCCCACTGCACTTTGCCTTTGGTACAACGGCTGTGGAAGTGGACACAAATAGTACGGAGTATCGTCTTCGAGTTGCTCGCGCAACGCAGGCGGAAAGTCACTGTCACTCCCGGATGGCCCGGGTCCGTCTCTTGCGTTGTCGAGTGCTTCGATAGTTGCCCGTCGTCTCGCGAAATTGATACGGGAACGGTTGCGGAGCAAAGTATCGAAGTGACGGTCCATATCTTCGACCCCACGGCGCACCTCGTCATCTTGTCCAGACGGCGTTGAACTGATTTCGTCCCCATCCATATTCAATCGACCTGGTAGTCAAGCGATGAGATTGGAGAGGTCACATGTAAGACCTAAATTGCTACACACCTTCCCGTCTGTCTCTTCGCCATCGAACCAAATTATTCTGTCGTGGAGGTGGTACAGGTCGAGCACCGAGAGGGGCAGGGATCTCTCTCCGAGCATTGGTATTAATTATCTGGAGACGGGATGATGAGTTGGCCCTCCTTCGAGTGCCTGGAGACGGACGATTGGCCTCCGAATTCGCTGAGGCTACTTGAGTGACGGGAGCGCCGAGGGATGCCGAACCTTCTTGCGTAGTACGACGTTGCGTTTCAACTGCACCCCTCCAGATATCGTAGTCGTGAGGGAATTCCGGATCCATCCAACCCTCTGCAGGTATATGATAGACGTGCTCATCGCCATCAGCATTCACCCGACGGCGGACGTTGTAAGAAGCGGACGAGCTCTGAGGATCAACGACTCGCGTGTAGTATGTCCCATTACTGTCAATTTCGTCGACAGCTCTTCGTGGTCTCGTCATGAAAGGTGGCTCCGGTACCTGTGTTGCACTATGTAGGGGAATGGTCGTTGGAGGGTTTACGTCCAGAAGTCTAGTCGACGCATTCGTGCGAAGCCTGCGCGTCCTGCGAGGAGGTATAGATGATTCATGTTCAGAATCGGAATCAACCATTATTATGTCAGGTCTCTGGGCTTGCGGAGGGTCAGAAGGACGTCCCTCAGAATTGCGTGTGGTAGTGTTCCTCAAAGAAGCTACTATTCTCCGGTCCAAATGAGAAAGTCCAGAGCGTGCAGCTTGGCCACCAGCGGATGCAGCAAGAACTCGCCTGCCCAACGTAGTATTTGGGTTGTCCGAATGGTCATTAATCCGGTCTCCGAGGCGGACAAATTCCGTTGTTTCTGTCCTGCCATTTGGCCCGTACGTCGTTGTGGTAACGTCTACACCTGCGATGAGAGCCGCTATGCCTTGTTGGAAAGCACTTTGAAGACTCATTTCTTCCTGAGCTGCCTCCTGCGTATCAGGAGCAGAAGTTGGATTCATCACAATCGCAGAATGCTCTGGGCCCATTCCATTTAACGCGACATTGTCTTCTTCGGGGGGTCGTAGTTGTTGTGCCTCTCGCGTTGTGTCTGGAGTCGACGTTCCAGGGAAAATTAAATCAACGAGTCGTCCCGTTTGCGTACTTATCTGCTCGAATGCTAGATCTGTCCATGACCGAGACGGTTGACGAGTTGTTCCAGAGCTTGGAGGCAATGTCATAACTGCACTTAAATTTGATGTCGACGTCGTCGTTGCCTCTGACCTCGCCCGTGTCCTCGTTCGTCTTGAATCGCTGGGATTGGGCGAAGATGGCTCCGGTACACGTCCTTGGGACTCCATCCTATTTCATAAACGCGTCAAAATATTCGTACGGTCTCAATCGTGACAATGTCGCGCACCTTTGAAGAAAATCTCGCTCAAGAGCGTACACTGGACTCCAAGTTGTCGCGAACGTCGCGCGCCTTTTATAATCACTAGAAGGCTTTTAAGTTATGTCAGGTTGGAGACAAAGCGTTTGCGAGAGGCGCGCTGGTCATGGAGGTACGGAAGCAAGTTGCACAGTGGCTCGAAAGAGACGGTGAAGGCGTTTGATTGTGGCCGACTTCAAACGGTTAGCATCACGACGCGACGCCGGACGCGCCACCCGCTCAAGTGGGAACACAACCACCACCATCTCCCAATGACAACCTTGTCGCGGACAACGTTCAACCCAGTGCACAAAAGCCTTCCATACAGAGTCTTTGTCGATGTGCACAATGTCAAGACGATGTCGTCGAACGCTCTTTGTCCGTCCCCAGCATTGCGATGAGACCTTGGACAATCACGTCCTTTCGCGGATGCTCTGTGATACATCACGCCGGTGCATGATTGCATGTAATCAGTAATCATAGACAGACATGTGTAAACAAGAAGGCCGTACCAGCCTAACAGGTGAGCAACTTTTCAAGAACCCCATGTGCTTATATTCAATTTGACTATTCGCCTCCTTCCCACAAGTACATTCTTGAGTTCGGGGCTCTGCGAATATTTACAAGCTCAGGCTCATATGGGCTTAAAATTCGTCAGGATGCCCTCTGGACCACTGGCTGCATTATATCTTGATATTTCGTCAAGGCTCGAACGAAATTCACGAAGTCAAGAAAACTTAAAATTCATCCAGCGGTGCTTTCGACCCAATGTTGTTACATGAAGCGTAGTGGTGACACCAACCATCCTCCCTCAGAGAGTTCTTTGGTCGCCGGCGTTCTCAGCTACTTTCAGGTGCATAAAGTCTGTGTGAGAGATGGTATGTAAATGATGCAGACGGTTGCGATACATGAATCCCGCGCATTTTCACCTCCGACCTCAACGAGTTCTACTCGGTCCCTACGAAATCGCAAGGATATATTTCCGACAAACCGAGACTTGCAGGTGTGGTGAACCACCAAGGGAAGTCAGTCCAAGTACCTTGCTAACCCTGACAACCAGCGAATGGGCGGCTGAAGGCGGAAAATATCGCAATTTTCGATCGAGAATCTGGTGGTGATATCGTACTGAACCGGTGAATGGCCGTACGTCTAAAAGACCATTTGATTGAAGAATCATTGGATACTGATAATTTGATTCTTAAAGTGTTGTATATCACTCGTAAGCATCTCGAATCTATTGATATATCTGCACTACTACTACACTTCGATTGCTCTGGCTTTGCTTGATTGTCCCGCCTCGGGGCTATCATCGATTCCCCGCGAAGTTCTGAAGACCAGTTCAAGACGCGATGCTACTGTGGCACAAGAGTTCTTTTGGAAGTCGACAAAATTCTTTCCAACCACTGGGGATTCCGGCGAGGAGGCCAGCCTCGGATGTTCTGTCCAACCAGCCTCAGATCCAAAGAACCGTGTCAGCCCAACCCCTTTGCCCCAATCGAGAATGATTTGGAGCCTCGGGGCTGACCTACCAAAGGTCTATAAAAGAGGGCCCATTTTCTGCCTCTCCTCCCCAAGCTGGTCAGCGAGTTCTTCTCCTTCCGCTACCTTCTCGAGCTTGCTCTCTCTCCCCTACTCCTTCCAACGCCCACCGACGGTTGCCGCCCCCTCAACGGCGGGCGCGCTGTCTTCTCCTCGCCAGTTGACGGTTTGCCTTAATGGTGTCCCGATTCTGACTTGGAGAGGCGGCATAGAGAGGTGAGCAGGCCCTTTTGTCTCTATGACTTATTGGACACAGCTGACGCGCCTCCCTCCAGAGCACTCCGAGTCGCACACAAACGAGGGCGAATGCTGGCAGCCCCCGTGGCACGTTCCGTCGAGCGCTATTCTCCCGTCAGTGAACCCAGTCGGTAGCGCCGATTGCTGTAGAGTCCAGGGAAAGATGCGTTTCTCGTTGTTCTCTGGAACCCAGTCGCTAGCGGCGGTCTGCGTAGAGTCCATGAGACCGGGTTGGTCGATGTGAGTGCGTTGTAGAGACAGCTTTGAATTGCGAGGTGCGTTGCATAGTACTCTCCTCTGTTTGTCAATCGTCGCTGACAACACCCAGGTGTTGCAGCCAATGCGCTGCCCTCGTCTTTTTCGCGCGTCCACTCTTCTGCATCAAAATCGTGATGTGCCAGTGGGGCCAGCCACCTTCGTCGGTGGTCTTGCTGTCAACCTCGGGTCAACCGATATTGAGATCGGGTGGCTCGTTGGGAGCGCGCGCACCTTCGGAGTCCTATCCTTGTGCCGGTGTCGACTCGGGACTCTTCAATATTTTCGTCGTCACCGTCGCGCGACCACTCTCCGCTGCAAAGCGGGGTCGTGGGGTTTGCCACCGAGGGTGGTGGGCTGCATTCATGCCTCGCAAGGGCTATAGCTCGCGCATTGCGGAGAGGTCTCGCTGGATTGTAGGCCCTTCCTCCCATCATTCGCCTTCGTAATTCTGACTTCGCGACGATACAGGGTCGCAAAACGCTACGAGCTGGACCAATGCCTGAGGTCTTCTCCACACGCGCGTCCACTCCTTTGCACCCAGTGTGTCAATGGGGCCTGCTACCAGGGGTGATCTGGCTGCGATCCTCAGCTTGTCCGGTTCAGAGATCGGGTTGGTTGTTGGTTGCACGCGCACCGCTTATGTGT
Organism: Schizopora paradoxa; assembly: GCA_001020605.1. Lineage (NCBI taxonomy): Eukaryota > Fungi > Basidiomycota > Agaricomycetes > Hymenochaetales > Schizoporaceae > Schizopora > Schizopora paradoxa. Next base: position 627,240 of record KQ085882.1, read on the forward strand.
TCATAGTCGAGGTAAACAACGATCTTCATTTTCTTTCTCGACAAAAAAACCTGACAGAGATTTCCAGGCCCAGGTTCGCCGGCAAATCAAATAAATTTAACGGTGCACAGGTACGTCCGGTAGCCAGACAGATATGGCCTGTTTGTGACACTTGTACACGAATAAATACGATAATCTCTCGCGCATATAGTTTACCTACGTGTCAAACACAAAGAATGCATGACGCGTAAGAATGATTCCAGAGAATCCTCAGTGCATTTGGTTCTTTCTCGTTCTCGCTACGCTTTTCAAATGTCCTTACGTCTCCGATGCCAACGCGAATTCGAACACAATATTTTTTTTGTACTACGTATACGCAATGACTCGTAGTAGAAAATGATTCAAGGTGCGGTGGGTTTGGACTCGAGATTTCCGAACGGCTTCGATCCTTTTTGCTATAGGCTGTCACGTGTTATGGATTACATCAGCAAAACGGCAAATCACTTGCGCTTCTTTTCTTCTTAGATAAGAGACCCTAAGTCGCCAAGTTAGACTTTTTTTGCCTTATAAAGCTTCGAGTTCTGGGTGTGATCGGGTTGCAAGAAATCTGTATTTAGCGTAAGATAACGAACCCTAAACAAGTAATATAAGACTGAAAAGATGTCCACAAGCAGCAAGTTTAACGGCAAGAAGCGGGCAACGCACTGCCATCGCCGTAGTGGCCCTCCGTGCCGTTCCCGACACCAGTTTCCCAGACAAAAGCCGTCTGAGAGGAAAGTAGACAATAAATTCATTAGAAGCTTTACGCGGACACAACCCTCGATAGCCTGAGCATAAAGGAAAGAGTACGGGGCAAAGTCTTAGACGTTAAATATCACGATCATGAATCTGAAGAAGAATGAAGAGGAGAAGGAAGGAACTAACCTCGAACGAACCAGGTACACTTGCTTCAGGTGCATTCTCATCAAGTGCAATATGCGGACCTGAAGCGGTCGATTGGGGACCATCAACAGCGATCGGTTCAGCGGTGACGGGCTCTGCAAGTTGTAAACGAGGGAATTCCATGAGATCCACCTTTTCTCGTGGTTGTTGGTCAATAAGTAAAAGGATTCCTCCTCCTCCGCCATAACGTTCTGCGGTTGCCGAAAACCCTGCGCCAGACGCATGCGAAGCCTTGCCGTTACTCGACTTTCCCTTACCGCGAGGTGCCACCGCTCGAGTCGAGACGGGACGCACAGGCTGGTAGCGGCTCTCTTCGGGGAAGGTAATATACGAAAGTTGTTGAGGGGTGACGCGAGAGAAGTTTGACAGCTTTTCAAAGGCGGGCTCGTCCTTTCTTCGCGACCGTTTGCGTTCCGTAGACTTTCCCTCAGAGCTGGCAGTCTTTCCGTTTGCGGCCGTTTCAGAGAGTTCAACCATAGGCGAGATTGCTCCTGACGGCTCCGTTGCTGGTGCCGCAGATGCATCGTCGATCTTCATTTCAACATCGACCTTAGCCTCCTTCTTCTCAGTCTCATCATGCTTTTCGTCCTGCAAACACAATTAATCAAGATTAATCAATGCTTCGACATTGTATCACTTACGGTCTCCATTTTGGCATCGCCATTTTGCTCTGCGACCGCCTTCTTCTCCTTCGTCTTTTCACGAGCCTTCGTCTTAGCCGTGGTGGACAGAACAGCTGTTGCAACCTTTCCAACAGCCTCCTTGGTAGGTGGTTTCGTCGGAGGGGGGTACGCGAACAGGCTGGGCTTCGCATTTGAAATGAAGTCAAACTTCGGAGCCTATGACCACGTTTGAACTCCCTATTTGTCAACAACATAGTAAGGGAAAGTTCGCACCTTCAAGTCGCTGTTCAAGCCAATGATCGCCGTTGGCTCAAATGCCAAGCAAGCACAGTGCGCCAGAGGGTACCAGTACCAAAACTGACAGAAGAGCACCATACCGACGATGGCGTTCGTGTTCCTGCTTCCCGCCCGGCTTTGCAAGCTGATGGTGACGTTGCGTCCTCCAGCATCGATGAAACCCTGTCCGATTGCTGCACCGAAACGCGCCATCACGTCCTCGCGCTTGGCAGCAACGGTCTTCGCGAGGAGTTCACGGGTGCTGGTCAGGGAAGGAGACGACGTCTCGGACTGCTGCACGAGAACCATGCCCAAAGCAATGAATGCGCCTTGCCTCACGAATTCAACCGAGTCCTTCGTGAGGGGTTCGAGGATGTCGACGGCATCCTGGAGACCAGTACCAGCGCATGCGATACCCAGAGCAAGAGTCGCACCGCATCGAACATGGGGATTGTAACTCTCGCTCAGAAGCTGGACAACTCGTGGAACCTGTGCCGGGTTCTTGAACAGCAAGAAAGCCAGGGAGGTGACTGCAGCACGGCGAACGTCGTCGGAGGTATCTGAGACGGCGACGTGCAGCAATTTCCTAACAGCGCCGTTGTTTGCAGTTCCAGCATAAGCAAGTGCTAAGGTGTAGACACCGCCATAACGAAGGATGGGGTCCTGAGAAGTATTAAAATTCAGTATTCGATACGAAAGATACGGACAGTTCATCGTACCTTTTCGGCCAGAAGAGAGGTAATTGTCTCCTCTGCCTGCTCCTGCCGCCCATAGTAAACCAAGGCCAGACCGACCGCAAGACCGCGAATGATCTTCTCATGTTGCGTATCCTGCGCGTATGTGAGCATCTCTTCCGCGACCCGTTCATCTCCAGAACCAAGCATGATCAAGCCCATGGCATAACCAGCAGCTTCACCAGAGACAGCTGAGTCGTTGTACAGAACCGTCTTGAGGTCTTCATAAGATTGCTCATTGCGGCCGCCCATTCCTGCGACACCAAGCCCGAGAGCGGCACCGTGCTGTACGACTTCATCGTTTGCACCTCTCAGCTTCTCCCTCAAGTATCCTTCAACGTCCATGCCGCTTCCACAACCCGCATTCACCAAACCCAGAGCGTATAGAGAACCACCTTCTGAATACTGGACACCCTGGATGTTAGAGTTGTTCGGCGCTGGTGTATCGGCAGGAAGATACGGTCCCAGAATGTTCATGCCTTCCTCGAAATGGCCTTTGTGAATAACACCTAGAGCAGCGGTCGCGGTGAACTTGGCCCAGTTGGACGCCATCGCGAGCCACTCCAGATTCTCGTGAAGGAACAAGTCGGAGGTCGTCCCGGCGTGCATGAACGCGTTCTGGAAAGTCAACGCTTGATGGTAAACGGACGAGCGCGGGTCTAACGCGTCCTGGTGATATTCAAAGTGTTTAGAATATCTTTCGAAGCAGGAGAAAAGACACTCACTTTCGTGTTCTTGAGAATGAGCATATCCACTTTGTTGTTCATCTTCAGGAATTCCACGAAGTGCTTCACAGACAGTTGACCCGTCAAAATCTCGCGAATTTTATCAAAAGCTTCCTTTGTATTCTAAATCGAAATTAGAAATCCTGAGAATTGATAATATCTTCAATTATAGACGTACCTCGTCTCCCGCCGGGAGTTCAGTTCTTATGGACTCCAAAAAATCTTGGCTCCCACCCTCTGCTAAATCAAAGGCGAGCTGGTATGCTAATAGTGTCTCCTTCGGCACGAGCTGACTTAGGAGAGGCACGGTGAGCTTCACGTCGCTGAGAGTCACGAGTAAACGAGTGACGGAGTGAACGTGAGGCGCCTTCGCCTCCAGCGGTGGGAACAACGGGAGCAAGAAGTTGAGCACCTCGTCTCGGTAGGATAGTGAAACGCTTGTATTGTCAAATACAGCGTCCATGGCGTAGGAAAGCAGGGACACATCCTTGTTCAGGTTGAAAATGTGGAGAACGAGGTCCAAACGGTGCGCCTCGAGGGCAATGCCGAATGCCTACATGAACAGCGCGTGCGTCAGTAGACGAGCACGAAAGCAAAGCCCGTAACCCAGAACAGCTCCGGGTACGAGTAAGGAACGCACCTGTTTGTGTTCGCCCTCTTCAATGCACCGGTTGAGAATGCCCTCAATGATAGCCTGAAGCCTCGGGTCCATCTTGACCTTGGAAGAAGAGGGCTCAGATGAGCGAACTTCAATGTAGCGGTCGATGGCTTTCGCTGCAAGGAAAAGTGCATTCAGCATCGTGAACTCAACCCACACAAAATTCTCGAAGCACTCACAAATCACGGTTTCTGAGTACTCTTGGGAGCCAGGGGCGCGCGTCTCATCCTGGAAGGCAGAGCCTGCACCAAGCGCGAAGGAAAGAGCCTCGTCGTACTCCCCAAGGAAGTAGTACACTTTGCTGGCAAGGAGCGCCGCAGCGTTTCTTGCCTCCTTCGAAAGTTGGGTGCTCTCGTACAGCGTCTCACTAAATCACAAATTTCAAGTCAATTATAGATTTCCATATTCCCAAGAGATTCTAAACTCACATAAGAGGGATCTGCTCAGAGATTTCAGCCCAAAACTGGGGTACGAGAGGGACGAGTGCTCGGATGGCATGCTCTTGAAGTGCTGGTTCTGGTTCGGTGAGGAGCGCCAGAGCACCTGCGGCGGAGGTTTGCGTTCTCGCGACCATGGCGGCGCTGTTGACTGTGGTGAGGAAAGAGAGAAAGAGTGGCCGTCGTCGTTGAGGAAAGAAAGTCTTTGCGTTGACGAACTCGACGTGAACTCTCAAGACGACGCGTCAGCTTGTCTTCACGTGAAACAGGAAGGTCGGTCCCACGGGCAACTGCCGACCGACACCGAGGCTTTTCTCCGAGCTGGAACCTCCCCTCATCCATTTGGACTCTTGAGTCTTTCGCTCGAAGGTCACCAGAAATTTCAGACTTGTACACAAATTTTGTAGAGTTTCTATGAGCTGTTGCCAGCCAAAAGCTCTCATTTATTTGGGTATACCAGGCTCTACTGCTACCCAAATGGTGCGAGATAAAAAGCAAGATCAAATACTATAAAGCAACCACAAGTAGTCGTCAAAGGAGCCCCCGGTCGGGCAATTGAGAGAAAGAACGATAAGTTACTGTAAATGTCCGAAAGAAAGTCCATCGTGAATGGGCATCACAAACGAAACGAAGCGAAGGAGAACACAACACTACCAACAGAAAAAGAAGCCCCTTTACATGACAACAGCGAACAAGGCACCGACGAGGCCCAGTGCGAGACCTGCACTGGTGCCAACAGTACGGGAAGCACCGCTGACGTTGCTCGAGGTTGTGGAGTTCGATGAGGCGGGCTCGCCGGTGGTGGTATTGCTGCCGTTCGCAAGGAGCTGGAAGGCAGAGAAGCTCTTCGAGCTCGAGTCATTTGCGTTGATGGCGAAGACCATTCCGGATTCGCAGTGGCCGGTTTGTCTGCAGTACGCCCAGACTGGGGTGGTGTCATTGACAACAATGCTGAAGGACGGGAAGGAGGACGAGTTGGCCGCAACTGGCATGAACCCAGAGTCGAACCCGATTTGTCCGGTAGTCGAGGTCTTCTCGAGTTTCAGGCATGGGTCAGCGAAGGACGACTGGGTGATGGTGTGGTTCTTCGCCATGCTAAAGAGAGCGAATTAATTTTTATGATCGAAATTAAAACATGAAGTGGGAAAACTCACAAGTTGAAAACCACAACATCGCCGGCTGCAGCAGTGATCTCGTTGGGCGAGTACTCGAGGCCTCCGTTTGCACCGACAGAGACAGTGTGTGTCGTGGCTGCACCTGATGAGGTCGAAGTTCCAGAAACGGCGGGAGGAGCGGCTGCTACTGTGCTCGTTTCGGCGGGAGCTGCACTGGCGGAGCCGTAGGAAGAACCCATGGTGGACGTTGCGTTAGCTTGTGCCTGGAGTTGTTGACCGATTGCCAAAGCCGCGTTCTTGAAGGAGGTAAACGAGGTGTTGGAACCGTCTGGGCCGCAGTTGACAGCGAAGACCATTCCCATTCCGCAATGGCTGGTGGGCAGACCAGCGTTTTGACCGCAGTAGACCCAGATGGGCTCGGTATCATTCACAGTGATCGTGTAAGAGGGGAAGTTGTCCGTAACGTTCGCAGCGACGGGCAAGCTAAAAAACATTTCGTCGTTAGCGCCCAAATAATCTAACGGAAAGGGAGAGTGGCAACGTACAAGCCAGAGGTGAAACCGCCATCCTTGTGACTGCATGGCGCAGCGAAGGATGATTGAGTCGCAGAGTGGTTCTTCTGTTGGAACTGGAACATGACTTGGTCACCAACACTTGCGGACTGTGGAAAAGCGGGTTTTAGCATCAGAGAGAGGGGGGAAATGACTGCAGGGCGCATATACGCACAATTGCCTCAGGAGTGAAGGTGACGTTTCCGGCAGAGCCACCGACAATGACGGTGTGCATCATTGACTGCGCTGCAGCGAAGGGGACGACGAGCCCGAGAGCGAGGAGCGTTGATGCGAACATGACTGGGGTGGAGGGGAAAATTGACGACTTGCGAATGATTGAACTTGGAGTACTTGGAGAGCTTGCTCAAAGAATGTAAAAGAGAGGATGTACTGCCAGAGTTTGTTGCCTTGTCAAAAGGGCTGGAGTGGATGCACCAGGCGGAAAAGAGAAGGGAAGAGGAAGAGGAGAAGATGGGGGAAGGAACACAAGGTGGAATGGCAACGCTCGCTGCACCGTCCCTCTATATATTCCCAACCCGAGTATTTGTGCGCCCTTTATGTAATAGACCCTAGAGCGCATTGTGCCGCCCTCGTCCAATCGCAGGCCGCTATTGTGAGCTATTTATAGGTAGCCGATCTCGTTTAGGCTAGTAACCGCCGATCAAACCACAACGTCGATCACTCCGTCGCTATGCCCGTTATTATTCGTTTATTCGTCCACATGATCCCTCTCTCTCTTTTTTTCTCGCTTTGTCGAGGAGAAAACGATGGTCAAGCACCAATGCCTGCACCTGCCCGTCGCGGAAGAGAGGCATTGGCTACGCGTATTGATGGTGTGTCGCATCCTTCAGCATCATGCTCGTTGCCATCGACTTGGATGATGCCCATGTCAGACCCAACACGAAAAGTCTCTGCCATTGATGCACCGCAAGCTCGTTTCTTGATGTTCTCTCCCATGTCTGGATGCCTCTCCCTATTCGACGCCTGATCGTACAAGCGGCGGTCATCTCGGTCGCCTAATTCTCATTCGTGAGATGCACAGGTGTTGGCCTTCGCCATATCATGATACTATCTCTTGTTCCCGTCGCACAAGAGGGTTGGATGGGGCATATAAGAGATGGAAGCGACCAACCAGCACACGCCATAACCGTCTTGATAACAAAACAATAAACGGCCGTATGTGCAAACTTCCGCCCTTCTTCCACACTGTTCTAAAAATAGCTCAAAGTTCATTGGCCATCTTTAGGTGTTTCCTCCAAATCTCAACAGACAAATGCACCGATGCCAGCGCAGACATAACGGTCATGCACCTAGAAGACATTACTATCCCGCTTGGGGGCCCTACTAGTACTGCTTGTGTTACAAAAGTGCGTATCATTCTGATTCTAAAAATACCTCATGAGGCATGTCTTTCATTTTCAACGCACCTCACAACGACAGCGACGAATTGTTATTCAACTCGGCCTCGTGACATTCATGTTCAGCTGGATGTCTCCACATGAATCCCCTCTACTTGTTGCTAAGTACTGTTTTGACGAAGTTCGAGTTCCTTGGGATCGTGTCACTTGCTGGTCGCTCCGCAACTAGTACAGCTTTCCGCGGGTAGTCGAGTCGTTGACGTCAAGTACAAAGCGCCGTGGTGCTAGTGATTTACCACTTTGGACTATGACTACTCGAAATAGAGCGGCCTGCGTACCGGTCTAAAGTCATCGTATCAATTCCGAGGACCAAAAGGCGCTCAAGGGTGCCATGGTATCGAGCGCCCGCGCCCGCTCAAAATCTGAGGCCAAAGTTCGTATCTTTCTTGTGCATGGCCCAGCGGAACCCAAGAATAAGAAACATTGCCATTGGCAAGTTAAAAAAAAGTCATATGCATTCATAGAAAGTACATCTCATACAAGCATACAAGCATAAAGCGTCAATTCGTAAAACTATCGTATCGTCATCGCGGAAGAGGGGAAGGGGTTTGGATTTTGATAATATTAAGGTAACTCGAAGAACGGAATCAAAAGGGAAACAGTATACAATCTATCAAGCATGCAAATGCGTCAATGCTACTGAAACAAATTGAATGAAGCCAAATAAATAGCTATGAGGTCAATAGATGCGACAGCAGCAGCAGCAAAGGCAGGCAGCGCAACAGGATATATGGGTAACTAGTAGGAAAACGATACAAAAATTTCGTTCAAGTAACATTCGGTTCAGTCAAGGGGGTTCGTAGTCCAATACTGATAACCGGTCTCGCATTCGCAGTTGATAGGAGAGGAAGTGATTCCCTCAGTTCCACCAAAACATGTTCTTCCCCGATGTGCTCGCAACACCATCACGTCCAAAGTCACCAAATCGCGTATCGTTCGCCAGCTCAGTCCCGTACATCGTCTTCTGCACGTTCTGGATCGGCGAGGACCCGCCATCGTCGGGCATCATCCCAAAGCCAATCCCAAAGTGCAGGTTCATCGACATCGGGTTCGGTTGCGCAGCCGCTTCACGGTTCGCTGTGAAATCGAGGGTCCCGTACGCGTCATCGTCGATTTGGAACGCAAACGAGTCTGCGTGCGGGTAATCCATCGTTTGTTGCGGTTGTTGTTGCTGCTGCTGGGCGGCAGAGCTATTATTGTTGTTGCCGCCATTACCATTGTTGTTCGCAGTGGTACTCTTGAACCTATCCTGGCCCGTCAGCCTCGCAGGCGTCCTAGGGCGCGCCGCAAGGCTCGATACGCGACGCATGCTGAACGCCTGAGGCGCAAGCCCAGTCCCGCTCGGCCCACGCTGCGCAGGCGTCTTGACTACGCTTCCCAGAGAGAAGTCTGCGCCAAAGGCAGAGTAATCCCCGCTGCGGGGCGTGGACGAAGCGCCTCCGCCGAAGGTGAAGGGGTAGAATCCTTCCTGCGTTCCGAAGGGACCCGCCTTACTTACTGCGCCATCGTCGTCGTGATGAGAGGCGTCGACAGTGTCTGCGAAATAATCAGGGAGGTGCGTGGATGGGGGCGGCGTCCCGATGGGCGGAACCGTCGACGGACCAGACGCGGTGCTTGCGGCGTCGTTCATACCGTCCGCGTTTCCGTCTGAACCTTGCTGAGACGAGGTCGTTTCTGGCTCTGCGAGTTTTGCCTTCTTTTTGTTCGGGCGAAGAACGCGTCGAGCAAGATTTGAGTCAGGGTCTTCATTGCCTTCAAGGCCATCTGTGAATTCACTGCCCGTCGAGTCCCGTTGACGCTTGCCTAACGTGCTCGGAGGAACCGTTGGATTTGGCCTGCTTGGAGGAGGCGTGACGGGATTAGAGGCAGGGGTGAAAGCGACAGTTGGTGCCAAGTTTTCATCTGACGGATTCGAAGAAACTGCGGGTCTTTGCGGCGTTCCTGTATTAGTGTTACTTTCACCAAGTGGGATTGATACACGTCTAACAGTCAGAAAATTAGACTCAGGGACGAATACGCAGAACTTCGTAAAGGTATATCTTACCTTGGAATCCCTCCTTTCAATCCAGGTGTTCCCGGCGCAGAGTTCCCGAAGGTCGCTCGCCCATAGGCCATGCTCTCTCTAAGCGCCGAGACTTGGTTTTCGAGGAAGGTGATCTTGCTCGCATCATGTTTGAGACCTTGAATCTCCAAGCGACACGATTGGATATCGGCCTTCATGCTATTGATCTCCATATGTTGATTTTGGATGACCTGTTTCAGCCAACCGATTTCGTTAAGAATGGATTGCACCGTATCGAAGTGCTGAGGGAGTTCAAGGCTTTGGATGTGTGTTTCGAGATTAACTATTCTGGTGAGCATTTCTGCCTCTGTGTAATGCGTTGCAGGTGGGGTCTGCATTTGTGGCGGTTGGGGTGTCTCGACGGGTGCCACTTGAGGATACAGCAGACCTGGGTCTACCGGCGCTACACTAGGCGATGGCTGATGTATTACTTCTTGCTCTGTAGCATTTTTTATCAGCGTGGTTCATCGGGAATATGTCAAGACATCTCACGTACCTTCTTGGATGGTTTCCTCGACAAGTTTTACACTGCGGCTCATACGGTTTTTGCGGTTCTTCGACGAGCTCCTTGTGACTGAACGAGCCCCAGAGCCACCTGCAGCAGCAGGGCGTCCTACACCGAGCCTGTATTGACTGTCCTTGGCCTTCCGCACACGTGAACCTGTGGCGTTGAGTGAACCGAACGAATCTGTGCCGCTCCAGGTCCCATCGGTGGTGCCAACGAGCGTATCAGTAGCTTCACTTGCAGTAAACGACGAGCCAGAAGAGCCGCGAGTCTTGATTGCAGTAGAACGGCTAGATGTTCGCGAGCGAGTCGATGCACGGCGAGTGACAGGACCAGCTTGTTGTGGCGGTGGGGGAGGGGGAACGAGAGGCGCGATATTTGAACGACTGGGAAGACATTTAGAATCAAGAGCTTGTCGAGGTAGAGAATGTGTTCGTACATGGTTTCGAGGAGCTCATCTACGAGAGTCTCCGTTTTCATGTTCGCACGGAGTCCGTAGTCCTGCCTTCGAGTCAACCAAACTGCATTTAATCGAGAAATGCTTCAGATATACCTTGCATAGTTTCTGAATTTCGGATCTCTTGAGGTGCTCGAGCTCCTGGCGAGAGTAGTGGTGTCCAGCGGGCATCAACATAATGGCGGGGAGAGGGAGAGAGAGAGAACGCCGCTTGTGCTTGGAGACAGGGCTGTACTTTACGGGCGTGGCCTCTTCCGAGTGTAGACGCGGTTCGACTTTCGTATTTGAACCAGCACGTGACCGCGTCTTCTCCTTTACCTCCGTCTTCTGGCTCGTTAAAGCGGTTCGAGTCGTTCGTTTCTCTTCGTCGTCGGCGTTTCTTCCTCAAGTTCAAGAAGAATGGGTTTCTGCAGGAGGTGCGGCGAGATCGTCTTTGGTGTCCGCTGCAAATGTGGAGGAGCAGCAGTCGGTGAGTTCGACACCACACGTGTAGACCGCATGCTATAACTAACTCTGCATACAGCCCCTTCGATTGCTCTTCAACATACGGGCAGCAAGCAGACTGCTACTTCGACGTCTGTCAAGGAAGAGATTCGCCCGTCGTATACCGGTTCAAGTTTTGTGGCCAGTCAAACCAAGCATTTCTCCTCGACCCCTGTCAACCGTGACCCTCCTCCCAAGTTTCCAAGGCTCGCAAAAAGCACAAATAACTTTCAAGATTCGACCACAGGAGCCCGCGTTTCGTCGCATATCAATTCAACTCTAACTCAAAGGCCATCCTCACCTCTCAAGAATGCCTCCACGCCACCCGCTGAAATCGCCAGTCCAACCTCCCCTTGTGACATCTTTACTGACCCCCTCACCTCTACCCTTTCCAAGGCTTATGGCTCAATTCTCCAGCCAAAGGAGACTCTGACTGCCTTCTGTTGTGCAGTCTGCTCCGATCCATTCCTACCTGATGCAACTATTTATCCAGACCCCTCTGATCTAACCACAACGACGCGCTTCCTCTGTAAGCCGTGCTTCACCTCCGACGGTGGCAGCAAAGGCGACTGTGCTTCTTGCAAGCGGCCGGTGTTGATCCTCACAAGCGAGGGTGGCTTTGTCGAAAACGGCGGACGCGTTTGGCATCGCCGCTGCTTCCGGTGCGATGGTTGCTTTAAGGACGTTGGAAATTCGCCGATGGTTGATTTGCTCGGTCGGCCAACCTGCGACGATTGCTTCGACTCTTGTTTGAAGCGTCCGAACAGAGACAGCCCGAGTGCTCGGAAGTTCACTAGCACCCCGGAGAGACGCCAGAGCACGCCAGTCGGTCTGAAGGGCAGTGGAAGTCGCGAACCGAGCCCGATCATCGAAGAGTTGCATCAACGGTTTGGAATCAAGAGCAGAGAAAGCAGCCCCCTCGTTGACTTACCGGACAAGTCAGACAAGTTTGATCCCATACAATCCAGTCCCCTCGCTGAGCGTTCTATAAACCGTATCCCTTCAACTTTACCGGAACCGGAGAAGGTTTCGACCAGAAGTCAATCAAAGGTTGAGAATTGGAAGAATGGCATTGCGAACGGAAATTCAGTACCAGGACGTTACGAAAGATTCCGACCGTCTCACATCAAGAATCTTAGGTCGAACACTGTGTCCTCAATTCGAGACAGCGCCAACGATAGCGACAGCACCAGTGGCGGTGATCGCAGAATGTTACCCAAGTCTTTGAGGTCTTCCCCGAGCCTTCGATCGGTGTCTCCAGCAACGACTACTTCGCGGGATTCAATGAGTTATGCGTCATCAACGCCTGATCTCACGGACTTCTCGGACACAAACACTGTATCCTCAGGCCCTTCAACTCCACCATCGTCCAGTCCATCAGAAACCCGAATCGATGTTTTTTCGCATGTAACCCCCACAAAGTCCAACCAAACACCAACGAAAACACCAACGAAATCGACCCCTACGCAATTCACTATAAGCTCGCCGTCAACACCGTGCGCGAAATGCTCCAAGCCATTATTCAGGACGCATACCGACGGCAAATTCGTCACTGTTCCTGAAGAATCGTCGAAACGCCAACCACCAAAGAGCTACCATATCGACTGTTTCCGATGTGCTGTTTGCAGTGAACCTTTCGAGGCGACGAAAAATGGTCAGGCTGTTTTCATTCGAAGCTCGTCCGGTTGCTGTCATGTTGGCGTACGTGTTTTTCTTTTCATGTCTGACAGTGCAAGATATTGAATGAATCCCGTGTTTTCAGTGTGCTACCCCAGAGCGTATTGTCATCAAACCCCTCAATGTATCAAAGCCCAAATCAATGGTCCCATCAACAACATCTTTCAGCAGCAATAGCAACAAGGTACATTTCCCAACGCCGGCCGCGGCTCCGGCATCCGCCTCTGGTCCTGCTATGAGGGCACCGACGCCGAAGACCGCGCCCCCTGTCGTCACGACCTTTCCGCGCTTCGGGAGCGGCACGTTCTGCCCTGGGTGCTTCGTATCTGTGGGCCCGATGGAGAAAGGCGTTGTACCTGGCCCACAGGGTAGTCGCTGGCATGCTTCGTGTCTGGTGTGCGGTGGTAAAGCAGCGGCAAAGACGAGGCAACGGAATCCAGATGAACCAGGATGTGGCAAACGTCTCGATAGCGCAGCGAAAACGGACGGTGAAGGAGGCGTCTGGTGTCGAGAATGCCGAGTAAGTTACACTTCAATTAAGCTGTTTCTTTGCAACGTTCAACTCAAATTTCTTCCCTTCCGCAGATGCTTCTCCCAGATTCACCGCATACTCCCGGTCGACAGCAGGACCCCTCCCCGACGAGACCCATTACGCCTTCGCACACTGGTAGTATCTTCAGTCGTTTCCCTCCAAGCTCAGGATTGATTCCTCAGTCGACTGGTACGACAACCATCGCTCGCCAGTTCACGGGGATGAGCGCGAGCGCTTTGTCGGTGCAGCTTACGGGAGCGAGTGCCGCTGGATTGAGCCCGACCCGTCAGTTGACAAATAGGAGTCGTTCACCAAGCCCCGTGAAGTTGATGGCAGGCGGGCGCTTCCCGCGGCCAAAGAGTGTGCTTGGTGTCCGGGGCAAGAGCGTTGATGAAGGAAGAGGAATGTTCCTTGTTCGACAAATGACGGGTGGGGGCCAGAATTTCGGGTTATGATAATATGAAAACGCTTCAAGAAATTTTAGAATACTCATGTACACAACTTCTCTTTCTTCCTCGCATTGGTTGTATGGACTAACTACTTCGTTTTTCTTGTGTATTTAACGGTGTTCTGTTCGTAGTGTCAAGTAGTGTTGCAGCTGCAAATCCTTCCACGTGTGTCTCGAGCAAATCCAAAAGCGGGCGTCGATCAGAGAGGAACGCGTCCTCCTTCTGGCGATGACGGTCACCAAGGTGAAACCAATTCAATCGAGTAACACGCTTTCTTGACAACGAACGGCTTCAGTTGGGAAGAACAAGTCAGGAGCGTCTCCCATCCTATCGCTACCCTCCGAGTGGTTCGCTATGGCCGTGACCAGCATCAGAAAAGGTTATCGGAACAGCTATTATGAGAGCAAAGTTCTCTCGAGCAGAGTTCGCCCTGTAATGTCCTCCAACCTTTCGCTTTCTCTTTCTCTCTGACCTCCCTTTCGTTCCCTTATTCCTTTTTACCTTTTTCTCGAGCAGCAAAAGAGCCTCAGCGGCGCGTATCTCGTGGCAGTCTAGGTCACGACGATCAGGTCGCCGTCGAGCTCGTCGTTTGGTTCCTCGTCTTACGGAGTTGGACGCGTTGGGTCGTCGTCCAGCGAAGGTGACGGTAGCGGTGGTTGCTGAACAGTTCTGATCCTCCTCCGCGCCCCGCCCGGTCTCAGTTCCCAGTGAGCCCCCTCTGAGACGACCAGTGCACCGTACATGTAGGTCTACCGTCACATCAACTCCACCCTCCATCTTCTTCTGCTGACGATCTTTTCGCGGGGTAGACTGCTTGTTTGTCTTTCTTTCGAGCGAAGACTTCAACTTGTCTTCGCCCCCCTTCGTTCACAGTTGATCTGCTTTCCTTTATTTTGGCTCCGACCTTCATCTACCCTTTCTACGCCGTTCTTTCGATATAGACATGTCGAGAACTGTCTTGCCGTGGTTGATTTTGAGCACCTTCGCGGGCCAGTGTTCAGCCTTTCCTTCAACTTTTGCAATCACGGACGATGTCGCGGTAAGCGCCTTCTTGCAGCAAGCGCGACGAAGCTGATCGACTATCTTCGGGGCATAGCTTCAAGACGTCTTGAACGACATCCCTTTCTTCTCTGTTGGCTTAGTGGGCTTCGCCGTCTTCACCTTCTTCTTCGTGATGCGTCGATTAAACCGGTGCGTTGTCTCCCTTCTTCGTCTATTCCGAGTGATCATATGTAACCGATGCGTGTACACCAATAGGCTTGCGATATACATTCATCTGTCGATCGTGATCGCTTTCGTCGCGTCGATCTTCGACTTAAGCCAACTTATCCGTCGGGGAAGCTACAACACTCAAAATCATCTCGGGTTCAGCTCAGTCAAGCCCCTTATCACACTTCGCGAGGTCGGACTTGCTTTATCGGTGACGCTCCGATACCTCTTCTTTTGGTCATTCATCAAGGAGCCCCCGCGCGGCGAACTACCTCTCCTACCCCTTCCAGATACTCGTAGGCCGAACTTCATCTCACTCGAGTCCGACTCGACTGTTCACAGCGGGAGCTGGAAGAAGTGGAGTGCGTTAGGTGTAATCCTGAATTGGGGACTGTTGCTAGGAACGGTCGCCATCCTGGTCTTGCAGATCCTCTGGCGCCTTGTTACACCGTTCATGAATGGCGGCGCCGTGTATCTGGCCGAGAGTGGTCTGGAAATCATCCTGTCGGCAACTTTTGTCTTGAAGTTGCTGGCAAACTCGTACTTGTCGCCTCTGACTCCGCGGTGGAAGACTGTCCGCGACTATTCGCCCGCCATCGCCGCCCTCATGATTAACGCGGGAGTCGGGGCAGGAAATATATTTTGCTGTACGTTCTTTCGTTATGAGCCTGAAGAAACTGACCGTAACCATCTTCCGTGTCTATTAGTTTTATTTTCAGAAACTTCAGTGGGAAGACTTCTTCAAGCCACCGAAATGTACATTCTTATTCTTTTCGTTTTGATTTCCGCGTTCTACAAGATGCCGGTGCGATCGAGCGTCGTCGCAGAGCTTGTCCGCCGACGCCTGGGTTCTGATCTCGATGCCGACAATAACCGACGATCCATGTTCTCGATGATCCAGCGCCCCATGTCCACTGTCACTGGTGGCATGGTTGGTGACAACTCACGCAACCGCCCCAGCATCTCACAGCGTATTTCCGGCGGCGCGAACTCGATCTTCTCGTCTAAGCTGCTCTCAAGAAGAAATTCGAGACCTGGGTCGGGCGGATCGGGCGGCAAGGCGGGGCCGTATGGTGTGAAGCAGGACGGTGAAGGAGACGACCGCCGGCTTTGGGACCAAGGCAAAGCAGAGTTGGGCCAGGCGCAGAGCCCCGTCGCGAGCATGCGCGCTTCAATGGAGCAAACGCCGAACCAGACGCCCGTCACGGAAATGCAAACAATACCCGGCTGGCGCGATCCTGTCTTTACGAGCATCGTCGTGAAAGAGGAAGATGCGCCCCCACCAATGCCGGGTACTGCAGTTACGTCGGTGCCAAGCTCGGCGACGCTCTCGAGGCAGCCTTCTCTGGGGACCATTAGGCCGAACAAAAAACGGATGTCGTCGATTCCGGATATTATTCAGATCGAGTCGCCCGACACTGAGGATTACCCGCCGACTTCAAGGCGCTCGTTTGCATTTAGCACCTCGGAACCCTTCGACGAACGCGTACTGGCAGAATCTCCTGTATATGGGCTCGATGGCATCGTCAGGAATCTCACAGCAGGCGATACACTTCGGGCGAGTGGTGTCAGCGAAGCCAACTCAGATGTTTCAACAGGATTGGATAGCCTTCTACGCCAACAACAGGAACTGGACCGTAGTATCGCAGGTCTCAGGAGATTTTCGGGGACATCGACCAGGTTCTCTGCAATGGGCGGGGAGCCTGAATCTGTTCAAAGCGCTTTCACACTGTCGAACTTCCCGGATATCCCGTTCTTGGGCAACACCTCGCCGAGCCTCACTGAAGAACACACGGTAGCAGCGAAAGCGGACACTTCTCAAATCTCTCTCCCCTTGCCCAAGGCCAGCAGCTCGAAGGATAATGGAAGCCTCATCGTTGACGACGTGCCGTTCAAGCTTCTGGCGCCCAGGATGCCCGCCGCTGTAATGGAAAAGATGGAGAGACAGCAACCGCAATCTATCCCGTCGTTAACGCGTGAGAGCTTGGAGTCGGTCATCGGGTCGCGAGGTGTGCGGATGGATTCGCAGGGCACGCAATACGATGTGACTTCGTTCATCGGGCGTGAGTGTCCCTTCTCTTTACTACCCTTGATTTGTTGAGCTGACGAACCTTTGTTCTGGGATGATTCGATTCGATTCGATTTTTGGTTATCGAATTGCGATCTGTAGACTTGACAACCCCTGCCGGGAATGCCGGAAACCCTGTGTCCGTGCAATTGCAGCAAAAAACATTGGGAGGGATATCGGAGGGCAGCACCAGCAGTAACGCTTCCGACACCGACAGCGTCGTGGACCCTGCAACGATAGCTGGCCTCACGCGCGTCACTGTGCTTGACCGACGCATGAGCCAAGGTACGGAGCCCGCCTCGCTCACTCAGGGCACACCGCTCAGCGCTGCACTCTATGACGAATTCGACGTTGCTGCCGCGGGTGGCAACCCGGAGACTTCGATGACGACTTCGCCCATAAACAATGGCAGCAGGATAGGCTCGCCTACGTCCCGTGTACCTTTTGTCCGTCCTCGTGGATTGCCCACTGGAGTGCGCGGACGGCTCGAGATCAGCAATCCGATTCCTCGAGACAGCGGGGTGCTGAACGAGCGGACGATGTTCGAACGCCCTCGCCCCGCCCCTCTCGTGCTGCAGGGACCTAATGACACAAGTAGAGCCGTGGTTGCACCTGCCGAAGCCACCAGCAATATGAATCAGGCAGGTCGGAGTGGATTTTTCTAAAGCTTGACTCTGTGTTTGTGCGATCGTTTGGACATTTTCTTGAATATGCGGATCTGCGGACTACTATTTCCTCTCCTTTGTACTCATAGACTTATTTGTTGTTGTAAAGCCCAGCATGTATTTTATCGCGATATATTGTCTTTTTGACATGATCGACGTGAGTGATCGGGAAGCCACGTGGTGTCGATCTCGCCTATTTTCCCAGAAGGGCAGGCATGACGCAATCAGCGCCTCAGGAGTCACCGCATCCTTCCTCTCCAAAGCAACTTGAACCCGAACCACGATGTCGTCCTCCTCCACGTTCCCCGACTACTACGACATCCTCAGCGTCAGTCCAGATGCGACCGACGACGACATCCGCACTGCATACAAACGCGAGTCGCTCAGGTCCCACCCGGACAGACTCGCCAATGCGACACCGCAGGAGAAGAAACGCGCGACGGAGCGCTTCCAGGTGCGTCTCATCTTTTTTCAAATATACCTATCAATTGCTCACTGCTCTCCATCCATCTTTGTTGCTCTCTTACACCCCAAACTGTCGGCTCGTCTCACTTTGCCGGGCACGCCTCGCCGCCGTCACCGTCACCGTGACACTGGCTCTGGCACTGACACGCGCATTCAGGCACTCGCCGACGCCTACTACGTCCTCCGCGATCCCACACGGCGCAAAGAGTACGACTCCCTCAGGGGGACCCGCCCCAGGAGCGAACGCACCGCAGACCCCACCTCCTCCGCCAACTTCTTCGCCAACTTTGCCCAGTTCTTCTCCGGCGCGAACGCGCCTGCAGGTGGCGCCGGGGCAGACGCTGGGGGCCGTCCGCAGCGTCCCGACGCGGAAGGCGTGTTCGGTGACGTGTTCGAGGAGGTCAGTAGCACTCCATTCGCTCCTTCTTGACGCTTCGTTCTGACTTTTTTGATTCCGCTTTCGCCCTCAGCTTTTACGCCCCGAGGTCGAGAGGCACTATCCGTTCTGGGCTTGGCTAGGCGCCTTCTTCGGTGCTGGGCTAGGCTTCATCATCGCAAACATTCCCGGCTTACTTGCTGGAGGATACGCCGGCAACCGTTTAGGCGCGATTAGAGATGCAAAAGGCAAGAGCGTCGCTGCTGTCTTCTCGTCGCTAGGTGGAAGCCAGAAGGCCGAGGTATGTGTATATTTTGCTCCCCGGGCGCATATACCCAGGTCACTCACGGGAAATCACGAACTAGATCTTACGTGCTCTCGCTATGAAAGTACTCGGGACAGCGACAACTTTGTGATTCGACTAACTCCTCTAACATCTTTTTTTGTATGTACACGAGCATTCGGATTGTAGCCAACCACCATCGCATTCTATGTTCCAACTAATAATGATATATATGACATTTCGGACGCACATGCGGTGCAATATTATAACAAATACAGTTATGCTGGGTGTGGATTTTTGTGATGGTATTTCGCTTTGAAGGAAGATGGAAGAAGGAAAGAGTCTTGCATTAGCATAAGGCAGTTTGATCCCTGAAGGTTTGCAAAATATAGATTTCAAGGGAGTTGTTTGACGATTTGATAAGAAATGAGCACCCGTTTGAAGAGACCTGGTGGTATGAAAATGAAAACAAGGAGGAGGAATGAATGGTCAAGCGCCGAGACCGTTCTTCGGGGCAAACATCCCAGTCTGCAAACAAGTTGCCGGGTTACCGGGAACTGGAATGGTGGTGGTGGAATGCAATGGGTATGTGATCTGCGAGAATGCTGAAACTTCCACTAAATTCGGAGAGAACTTGAGAAAGGGATCAATCCCACAAGTCTCCTGCCTCTTCACCCTGCGAGTCGGCTATAACCCCTTGTGCCGCCCGTAGGGACTCGTAGTCACTCACGCTCCCGGCTCCGTTTGCCATAGCCAGAGTGAGAGCAGCGACGGCACGTTCCGCTTTGGAGGCATTTGGAGGTGGCGAGGAAGAGGTGAAGGTGGAATTCCACGGGGTCCTTTCATCTGCCGACGTTGCTGCCAAAGATGCGCCCAATGACAGCGACGTGATAGACGAATTGCGGGAATTCGATGAAAAGGAGAATGAGAGAGATGGCGCAGCTGACGACTGAACCGACCGTCCCGACGATGAGAATCGTGATTGGGAAGGTGAATGATGTTGCCGTCGGTGTCGAAACCGGCGACTCCGGTATTTCCGCGTGTTGTCTAGATTCAGGCGAATGCCGTCGCCGTCTTCCCCTTCGTCATCGGACGAAGACAGCGAAGTTGGAGAGCATTGGTAATCGAGCATGTCGGGGGGAGAAGAACTACGATCGCGCTGCGAAGGAATGATCTTCATGCAATTGCTCGCCTCAACTTCGTCGAGAGACAGCAGTGTATCTTCGAGACTCGAAGGTTGGGCTGTAGCATAGGAAAGCTCTAAGCCTCCCAATGACACAGCGCGCTTCTTCATAGGACTCCAGCGAGACAAGTCATCGGGAGCGGAAAGCGATGAGAATATCTCCACGTCTGAATCATCGTCATCGTTTACGGTCCGAGCATTGCCTTGAGTAATATGCTTCACAGTAGCCGTGAGGCGCCGAGAAGAGGTGGGAGGGGAGCATGGTGAAGGACGCTTGCGTCCCCGTTTATTGAAGGCCTGGAGGGTGTTCCCATCATGCAGCGAGTCGGATGTATCTTCTTCCCTTTCAGAAGTGCTGCTAAAGCTGCTAGCTAGATCCGTCTGCAGCACATTTGATGATTCCGTACGAGACCGGCTCTCCTCAAACGCCTGCATGCGCTTCACGAAGCCCTCGTTTGCCTCTGCGACACTTTTACGTAGTTCGCTGAACGCTTCTCCACGCAGCTGAGAAAGGTCGGGCGGGTTTACGTGAGAAGCAGGTACGGGGTTTGGTGAGCTCGTCGCTGAGCTCTCGTGTGGCTCTGAGCGACGCTGGGTAGGGAAGAAGTTGAATGCGGAGGAGGAGCATGGAAGACGTGCGGGAGAGGCGGACATGTTTTGAGAAAGTGGGGCATCGATCGTCGTT
The DNA here is from genome assembly GCA_001020605.1 of Schizopora paradoxa. NCBI lineage: Eukaryota > Fungi > Basidiomycota > Agaricomycetes > Hymenochaetales > Schizoporaceae > Schizopora > Schizopora paradoxa. Next base: position 647,797 of record KQ085882.1, read on the forward strand.
GCGGAGGTCGTCGATACCTCGCTTGTGGAAGGCAACCCTGAGGCATGCAGCGGGCTCGGCTCATCGTCGCACGACTCCATATCTGCGTCGACATCCACGGGCTGCTGAAGCGCAGTGGGATATGTGATAAGCATCGAAGGAGAAACAAGAAGTGGAGAAGTACGCACTGGGAGCTCGCGACGAGGACGCTTGCCGCGTCTCCACATGTCGACGTCCCACTTGGTGGGTGGCTGGTCTGCGATGTCGGGGCGGATGAGCGACGCATCGCCCGTTTTGAGGGACCGCGAAGACGCGATCGGGCCTCGCCGTGTCGGGACACGCCACTGTTCGTGGTGTTGGCGGGACACGGGAGATGAAGAGGGTGTTGAGAGTGACGAGTGGGATCTTGTCCTGCGGTGGGACTCGCGGAACGGCGACGAGAGCGGCGACGAGAGGGAGAGCGTCGCGGCCATTGTCGTCGTTGATGTCGTCGTCGTCGTCGTCGTCGTCGGTGTTGTTGAAAGAGAGATGGATGACCCGTGGACGTGGACGGGAGGAGGAGGAGAAGAGGAAGGCTCCGTTTATTAGTTAGCAGCACCCACCCTCTTCCGGGGTCCTAGCCGGAGCCGATCATCCGTTGCCGGGACGGGCCGAGAGCCGGATGCACTCTCACTTGCGCTGCCTTTTCTTTTCGATCGCTCTCACTCGTCGCACTGGCACCGTATCAGCGTCGCGCGATTCCGCCTCGATGTCCCAAATCCAGGGATTACATCCTCAAGCACCCAGAAGCGATTACATGTAAACCTTCGGTTCTACAGGTTTCACTACGCCCACCACAATTACGGTCTTGCTCTATTTTTTCTTTCTTCTTCGACGCCCGACCATAAGGCGAGACTGTTCCCTCTTTCGTGCAGACAGAGCCGGCTTCACTTTGCTTACGCTCTTATTTTGCGATGCTCTGAAACGTCACTCTGCGCAAGCGAGAGAGCATTCCACACACTTCGTAAGTAACCCGGCGACACATTGAACACCTTATGCGTGTCAGTCTTTTTCCCTGCTCCCCGCAAACTTGCACTAAACAGCCAAGGCTTTGCCGGAGAGCCGCAAATAATACGATCCCGATCTCTGCTCTCACAAGTTTAGAGTTCTGGTACCTACAGCATCCGTCCATCCAACCTGCTTTCCGGCGCCCCGAGTATCCTGCCGTTTTACCTACGATCCATAGCATTGTCCTAATTGTCAAAATTCCATGGTACGTATATGGTATGCATTTACCGTCAAACACCTACGCACGATGCCCTCTTTACGGGTTGATTGATTTTCCAGACGGTTAGTGAAATCGCTCGCTCTGATCCTGACGTCCGCACGCATCATCGAACACCACGTTCATTTCCCCCCTCGATGTACTCGCGAAGAACTTGTCGAAGGACGATCATGAGGTTCCGTTCCTTATCGCTCTCGCGCCGCCTGAGACCTACGAGGGTCCTTTCGTCCTTCCGAACGTGGCTCGATGGTTCTGAACGTTAACCCTCCGCATTCATTGTACCTCGCTCGCTCTCACTCACCCACACAGCGGGCAAAGGCCAATCGGTATCAGGTAACAAGTCGTTTAAAATTCAATTAAATATTGTTCGTGGGTAACCGTGCTGATAGACGGTAAAAGATCAGTCTTGCAACGAGATAACTATACGGAAGTCAATTCAGTTGACGTATAGTTATCTCATTTCAAGAAAGTCCTCGTAGCGTCTACTGGTGTGTATACCCACGAACAATATTTAGATGAACCTCTAGCTGATTGTTAGCATGTATCAATAGGCCCTTGCCCGCTGTGCCACTCTATCTTTCCAGCTGTAGCTCCGAACGTCCGACCCAATGCTTCTTCTGCTCATCGATCCTGATCAGCGATTTTTGCGGCAATGATATTAAACCTTGGGCCTCTCGCGAACCTCTCCCGCTAGTTCCCCGCAACGATTCGCTAGTTTGCGGTTCGATCTCGGACCGATAATGGACCCATGCACACCACTTGCGGTGTCTGTCCGTATTTACGTTCGGTCAGGGCAAAACCCAAGGCGGGGTTGGTTGGCTGGTTGGACACTGGACAGCGGGCTGTACACCCTCCAGTCGGAGGCGAGAAGACTTCAGGATGCAACACCTATAGCATTAGATATAAAAATACACTTCGTTCGAAGGTACTGCCGAGTTCTGGTGGCAAGACTAATAGACGAGCTACCGCGCGCTTAAGGGATGGTATCTTGAGTATTTTTGTCCAGCTTGAAACACATCCAATCGTCAGGAAGTAGTTCATGATCGCCCACACTGCCATAGCGAAAACGCTCACCACCCCTAATAATTCTTCGCAGGCTACGATGAGGTCGGCGTAGGCATGACCTTCATTCCCTTCGCCCCGTCGACCCACAGCAGACCTTAGCGTGTCAAGAAGGTTGAGCATCATCGGAGATGCGCGGATGTATCGCGCTACAGTGCGAAAAGGAAGTGCGTCTCAGATTTAGCAGAATGGTGACGAGAGGGATAGACGCCGCGCTACGTCACCTGCAGAGTCGTCCGCTTGCTTTACTAGAATATTCTTCAGCCCCTTGCATACGTTCTTGAGACACTCGTTCGACGTGTGATCGCCCGTTTTGTTGGCCTGCGGGAGAGTCAAGAGCAGAGTGTCGCGAAGATAATTCCAGACTTCGATGCAGAGCAGACGGTCCTTGACCAGCGGGCTTGGGTTCGAGATCACGTATGTCGCAAAAGCAGCTAACGGCGATCACATTCAATCAGCATCAGCACAATAAAGCATAGACCGCCGCCATTTGCAAATTAGCGATTGGAACGTGAGACGTGTCAGGGGGAGAGGGGAAAAGGAAAGAAAAAGGACGTACAGGACAGCGGTACATGTGACCACGCGTTTGCGTCCAAGGCTAGAGCGAACGCCGAGCTGTCGTCCCAAAGTTTATGCAGACTTCGAGCATTTGAAGATTGGCCAGCGTCGCCAGAATTTCGGTGCAATGTCTCGAAGGACGCTAGACAGGATAGCATAGCCGCGCGAAGGTCCACAGCATAGAGACAGCAAGCGAAGGGTAGAGCGCCAGACTCGAGAACGGAAATGACCGTCGACAAAAGAGAGATAACAGACGCGGTCAAGCATATCGTCGAACCTGTTGAGCAGATGAGGCAAATCAAGTTCAGCAGAGCAAGCAAGTCAACCAGAGAGCATGGCGTGAGTCCAGTGTTCTCCTTTTCACATCCCGGCCTGTTTCGTGCTTGCAAATTACTAAACCATTGTTTGAGCTATGTCACCGACTAGAGAAAAGACGTCGTAGTATGTAACTCACCGTAACGAAAGTCCGACCTCTGACGGCAATCCAAGTTTTGTCAGTTCAATTTCACAGATCCGGTCAACTCACTAGCTTCTATTTTCATCTCCAGTCGCTTTTTAGGGTTGCTTCGACATCTTGCTAGAGCGTTTCCGAGGTCCTGTTTGTTCATCGAACAGAGGATGTCCAGAATTTCGCCCTTCACTTCGGGCGCCGAGATCCGTCGTCAGCTTCATTCGCAAAAGAAAGCCAGAAGACAAACCTGGCAACTGCTTCTCCGAATCGTCCAGTGTGAATAGTATCATGACAAAGTCTTCAACGAGCGTCATGCGATCGACCGCGCCCGGATGCGCATTCATGAATGATTTGATGATGTGCGTGCAGCGGGAAATATGCATCAGCCACATTTCCGTGTCATGTGCCTGACATTGTAAATCTGTCAGAAGCTTGACTTGTCGCTGATTTTATCACCACCGAAAGATTCCATTGAAGCATCAGTGAGAGTGATTCAATGAAGAGGTGGAAGCTTGGAAGTCCTTACACTAATAGCTGCAATTGCCGCCCTGTGATTCAAGTCAGAGAACTCGCCGAGCCTCCTGAGAGACGCCGCGGCTATAGAGTCACCGTCCTGAAAAGATGAAGCACAGAAATCTTGTAGAAGCTGTTGGTCTAAATGGCATAACCAATTTGCCGTCTGGTGTGGAAATCAACCGCATATTCTCGAAAAGTAGATTGTAGACGCTCACTAAATTGGTTATAAGGTCAAAATCGAGTATTCGGGCGTCTCCCCATTTCGACCACGCGAAGGGAACACAGTTGCCCCAGTGCAGCACGATCAATTGCGCGGTGTCCGGAGATTCGATATACAAAGAAACACCCGAGTCCAACGGGGACACATTTGCAAATATGCACTTAAGCATCGAAAGGAGGATGGATTGTGTGTGAGGCTGAAACGCGCTCGTACCTCCTCCTTCTCGCTCGATCTTGCATTGCACAGTCTAATTTCGCATTCAAAAATAGAACTCGCCCAGCAAAAAAAGGGTACACACCGAGTACAACGCCCAGATCATCGCATATTGTATGTTCGTTCCTTGATCGTCCCGTGCAAGTACAGTACACGGTGCATCCGGATCTGTATCGCGAATAAGGAATTGAAGACATTCTAAGAAGTGAAGCGGATCGATTCTATCGATGTGAGCGCGCAGCATTATAATAAGTGTTTCTACTCACTTCAAATCGCAGAAACGGTTTCCAGCAAATTCAACGACGTATAATCCGAAAAGAATGGATAATGCAATTCTCTTGGCGGCTGGCGATGAATGTTTCGAAGACAGAACGTCTGGGAACCTATGCAATCGGTCTGTTGAAAATTTTTGCAGACTGGTTTTGTTTGTGGGCGAAAAGATCACGACACACCTGGAAGTTGAGCCGCCACTCTCACCATATCTTCTTGTTGACGCTCTCGAAGGCTCGATGGCAGCTCTTCAGAGAACGAGCGTGCACATCCCACCGATGAAACAACCACCTTCTCTAGCATTCCCAGTATCGCAAAGATCTTTGTGATTATTGGCCAATGCTGGTATTCGGAGTCGACGCTCCTGGTACCAACATGGGCGCTTCGGAAACCCAACAAATCGGACAAGAACTCTGGATTCCCTAAAGATCGTCAAAACGCTGAGTATATGCGTGGAAAACTCAAAAATAGTTTGATATACATAGGCATTCCAGACAGAAGAGATACTTCTCTTCATCGGAAACAGTGAAAAGACCATTCGATATGGACGAGACGAACATATATAGCAGGTCTAAGAACTCTGTGACTTGAGGGAGATCCTCGGCCTAGAAAAGTGTGTAGATGAGCTTCAAGACAGTCAAGCTGCTAACATACCACGGAAGCCCACTCCCCGAACCTCCGTCCCATTTGTTTGAATGAGAGGAAGTAATCCGCTAAATCATACGTCAAATCGTCGAACTCGTACGATTCGCTTCGCGATTGAGAGCGCTGTTCTGGGGTGAGGGGGAAACGTGCATCCGTTAGAGATCCCTGCGAGTTATCGGATTCGGTAAGACTTTGCTGCGACATCCCGGCTTATTGACGTATTGAAGAAAGGAAAGCAAGGATGTCGTCGTCGCGTGGTCGTCGTCGTGGTCCACGAAAGAAAGGGAAAGCGAGGAAGGCCGAAAACGCGCCCTGGACAGCCACAGACTACCACCGGCACCGGCTTCTGTCATAGCCGACCGATCGCAAACACTCGGAGCGAATCGAGCCGGAAGCAATTGCACTTGGAATCGAACGTCGACGACCACTTCTGCTGGGGTACAGAGACTTACACCTTTATAGCTTGGATACGCTTGGAACACGGGGGGAAATGTTATTCAAGACTCAAGCCGGTGAGTAGAGATGACCAAACTCTTTTATATGCAAATAAAGTTCATTCGAGCAGCATTCAAGCCAACGCCTGCCAGTATACCTACGGAGCATTGCAATTACAGGCTACAGCTACCTTCTGGGCTTCCTGTCCATATACACCCTCTCGTACGTTTTATGAAACATCTATCTCTAGAACGCTAACTCGCGCACTTGACAGAATCCTCTTGCTTTCGTGCTTCGAGCGGCTCAGATCTATCCAGATAAATTGGCTATTGTACATCCCGATGTCGAGCATCCTTCGACGTATACGTATTCTGTTTGGTAAGCTCATAGTATATCCAAGCAGTTTCAATCTCATTAAGCGGGTGTCAGGGCTCAGAGGATACAGAATCTAGCGTACGCGCTCATTTGGTCGGGCATCAAGCCTGGCGATCGAGTTGCTGTGATTGCCCCCAACACGTTGAGTCGATGAATAAATATAAACTTCGTTTGCGCTGCAAAGGCTGACTTGTGATTCGTATTTCCAGACCCATGATGGCGGGTATGTTGTACCAACTCTTTCGATACGTAACTTGACATCTAAACGGACGACCTGAAGACGCTCACCATGGAATTATTGCGGCTCGCGCGATTATAACGCCAATAAATACGCGACTTACAAAGCCGGAAGTCGAATACATACTAGAGCATTCAGGCGCAAAGCTTATACTTGTCGATCATGAATATACCCACCTCGTTCGAGGTGAGAAGGCCCAGATTATTATCTGCAAGGACACGGGAAGATTTGGCGACCCGTACGAGGAATTCCTTTCAAAAGGTCGCCAACACAGCAATGAGAAAGGATGGTCAGGCTTAATTATGGAGACCGACGAAGACATTGGAGCCACATTATGTTACACGTACGTAGGATTCTCCGATCCTCTCAGTACACTCATATATCACTGATGATTACTTCAGGTCGGGTACAACAGGAAGAGTCAGCGTTTCATTTCCGAATAGATCAAGTTCTCCAACTAACCCGAGTTTAGCCGAAGGGGGTTCTGTCTACGCTAAGAGGTATTATTTTTCTTCAAAATATGACGACCTTTGTACGACGTTTGGATAGGGACATACTTAGCAGCGATGGCAAACGCATATGAAACCCGGTAAGTCTTACTGTCGAAGCGTTTACCGACTTTTCTCTCAACTAATTTATTCTTCGCGTAAGAATGGAGCACGATTCCGTGTACTTATGGTAAAGGAGGCTGTATTTCACTGGTTTTTCATATTTTATATGGATTCTCAAAGGATATTACCCATGTTCCACGCCTGCGGGTGGACATTCCCTTGGTCCATCACTCTCGCTTTCGCCACTCAGGTGAGGATGTATGCGCACTCGAATGAGGTCCCAAACAGAAGTCCGACTCCACTCAGATTACGCAGCGGACGGTGGACAACCAGTTGATTTGGAAACATCTTTTACACTCCGGGGTCACGCACTATTGCGGGGCACCCACCGTGCAGGTGCGTGTCATGACCGTTGTGTGACCAACAGGTTCGGTGTGCTGATAGATGATTTATTTGTGGAGATTGGCATTGTAAGCCACCCTCATGCTAGGAAACTCAGCCATCGTATCACGACCACCGTCGCCGGGTCTGCCCCAACGGCTCACCTGATCGGAGAGCTAGACAAAAAGAACATCAACGTCGTACATGTCTATGGCCTAACGTAAGTTAAATCTGTCAAATATTAGGGAACGAGCTGAACGACATCTGCAGTGAAGTATGCTTCATAACATAATTTCTTCCATAATGCTCACCCCGAAATGTAGACGTATGGTCCTTTCACTCGAGGCTACGTCCAACAATTCTACAAGAACCTCTCTCTGGAGGAGCGCGCTAAATACATGGCACGGCAAGGACACGCATTTGTGACTGCACAAGAAGTCAGAGTGGTATACCAAGATGACAACGAAGAGCTGACAGACGTTCCGGCGGATGGGAAGACCATCGGTGAAATCGTCACTCGTGGAAACATTGTCATGAAAAAAGTGCGTCTCTACATGTTTCTAAGTGCATCTAGACACTCTGAAACTCCACATTCATTAACGTGTCGTCTTCTATCAAGTATTACCGGGATCCGGAAGCAACAAAGAAAGCCTTTAGAGGAGGTTACTTCCACTCTGGCGACCTGGCGGTCATGCACACGGACGGAAGCATCGCAATTCAGGATCGAAGCAAGGACATCATCATCTCAGGGGGAGAGGTCTGGAGAATCTCAGAAGTTTGTCCGGAATATACTGATATTTTTGAATTAGAACGCGTCTAGTCTCGCTATCGAACAAGGTCGGTGAATTATGACTGATGAAGCCTGTCTTGCTTATTTACTGACTTCCCATAGAACTTTCGGAACATCACGACGTCCTCGAAGTCGCCGTAGTAGCTCGTCCACATCCTAAATGGGGCGAGAGACCGATGGCGTTCGTTACACTCAAGCCATCGGCAGAAAGGAAATGGGCCGGTCGACATGCAGCTTTCACAGAAGACCTACAGAAGTTCTCAAAGAACCGGCTACCAGGCTTCGCTCGCCCCGAATGGGTTCGAGTAGAGGATGAACTGCCCGTAAGAATTTCTTTTGACGATGACAGAGGTGAACGTATATCTCATTTATATTTCGACAGAAAACCTCGACAGGGAAAATCATGAAAACCGCCCTCAGGGGGATTGTTGCAAAGCTATAGATATAACATTGGATATGACTACTACGGAGAAAGCGAGCGACTGGAATACACGAGCTACATATATGCGGGTGTATATATATTGCAACAGGAATGCGGGTATGACTAGCTAAATATGTGCGATAGATAAAAGGATAGGAGCATGCGATTAAGAAAATAAAGGAAAGCATCAAATACAGCGATCAAGCAGGAATGGGGCAAAGACGTAAAATTCGGAATGAGCCATTTGTTCGTTCGCAGCAGTAAACGTCTTCTTCGCTTCGGCCCAGGAATAATAACTCTTCATTAACTCGTCCTTCGTAATCATCATGCATGGCGAAGTCGTTCCTCGCAGGAGACTTGCCCGGTGGTAAGCTCGCTTTCTTGTGCGGTGTTGAAGGTGCTTTGGTGGGTAGAGGGACAGAAACAGAGGAGATAGGACCAGTGGCGAAATGCGAAAGCGGCGAACCGACTTTCCAAGTGAACGCTTTCCTTCGATTGAAGGCAGAAGGCGCCGGGTTATAAGAGGGCAATATAGGACGTGAAAGGTCTCCTGGCTTGAGTATGGCGTCGCCCACATCCGCAACCTCTAATCCACCTTGACGGATTGCCACGATTAAGGCCTTGTTAGCCGCATCGAAGGCTTCAAGCCTTGTAACATCACCAAGTTTGCCTGGATATACTGAAAAATTGTCGTCCTCGTCAGTGCTCCAATGAAGACGTCCTTTCAGCACTGATCGCCCTCGAGCATCGACAATCGAGGTACTATGACCACCGCGCGTCGTGAAGAACAGCGCAGGGGGACCATAATACCTTGCTTGGGTCAATAGCGACATTGGATCTAAGAGCGGCTTGACTGGCTCTGAAGGAAGAATGACAGAGCTGCTCAACGGAGGAGGGGGGACCCGGAATGGGTGGGTTGGATCGACGCTTTGCGCTCGTAGGTCTTTGAGTAAGACGTATTCAATCTCCTCTTCTCTTCGAACAGGCAAATCAGGAGGTAGGAGACCATCCTTGTACCATGACTGCATAAGAGACGCCTTCCACGGACCTTTTATCATTCAATCAGATACGGTTCTACGTCAAAATAGTAGGGACGTGAAATACCTTGTACTGTGCCCTTGGGATCGCAGTAATACCATTTCGAAGGAGGCAAGACGGGAGGGACCGGTAGACCAGGGGGCGAAAATTGGACATTCGCGAGATCAAGACTATTTGTACCTTCGGCCTCTGGTTCATGCTCAGCACGATACTCCAAGAAAGACAAGTAGGTTGGGGGGATGACAAAGTCGTCCGCGATAGAAGCGAGCGGAAACTTAGGCGCGAATGATAGCTGCTGGAACGTCGTGTAAGGAGCCAGAGGGACAGGAGGAACGATGACAAGTTCATCGTTCAGGCCTGTCGCGAAGGAATGTCGAATTTCGGAGGATGCGATGTTAGTCTCAGAGATCTGCCTACTGATGGGCGGAGTCCCACTACCATCCTCAAGCCCTTGTGGAATCGGGTTTGAAGATGTAGTTGTCGTCAGTGTCACACCGACTCGTACGTTCACGGGATTTTCCTCGTCACCCAACGCCGGACCTTCGGGATCCATGCCTGTCAGTTCCAAACGGTTCTCCCTTGCCCTCCGACGAGCTGCCCGTCGCTCTGCACGGTCAATCCTGATCTCACGGACGCGAACAGTCGCAGGTTCCAATCCAAACACGCTTTGAGGGAATATTAAGAATATTTCGACGAGATCATCACCCTGAAGCTGTAGCTCGAAAGATCTCGGGGGATCCGGCAACAAGAATGTCCGCGAGAGCCCGAGAGATGTGCGATAAGTTCCTGCGAAGAGTTCTACCTTGTCACCGCCTTCGCCGCACAAGATTGCGAGGAAACTGAGAAGATAGATTGAGCGGATATGAAATCAAACGAGAATTTTTCACAACTAACCTCTTCTTTGCTGTTTCAACCGCCTTTATCATGATCGCACCCTTCGTACCGGGTAACTTGATATACTCAAGTTTGGGCGCTGGAGGTATCGGCGGCAAAGGGACACCCGAAGGACGCCTGTTGTCCGCCGACTTTGAGTTTACGCTCGCGTTATCGTCAAATCGACGTGAAGTCAGAGCATTCGTAATTATGCGAGGGAGGAACCTATGATGCGTCGGGGTCGTCGGGGTCGAGTCTTGAATACCCGAAGATGTAGTCCCACCCTCCTTTTTGTTAACAACAGAAGTGTGTGAAGAGGATGGCCTTCGAGCGAGTGGTCCTCTTTCCAAAGCCGTATTTGCATCAGCCGATTGAACACGAGAAAGAAGCACGGTATTCTCGTTTGAACTCAAGAGCTCCTGACGGGACTGTGACCTGGAAGGAACACCGTATGGCCCCGAAACGCTGCGACTACCATCAGGAGACGCATTAGTGAATACGCCATCTAGGACGGACCATCTTCTTCGACTCCGTTGTGACAAAGAGGGCGTTGGAACTCGACCCGAATCCGTCCTCGAATGATTCATCGAGGATGTCGGCGTCGACGACCTTGCTTCAGTATTATTGACGTCGATCATGATTGCATCCTGCGCGATCCGTGTCCCTGGAGGAGGAAGGTCTGGTAGACGGCTTTCCATGAGCATCTGAGCAAAGCTAATGGAGTCGCCGCCACCCCCTTCCTCCTCATCGTCTTCAGCGTCTCCGTCTAGATCTGGTGTATCCATTCCCTCATGACCTTCGCCAGGAGGAACAGCACATAAAGCCTGACGGAGTGTCCATATTGTCGGGGTAGGGGACGGAGGAGGACGATGAGCAGGAGACGTGTTTGTAGGCGATATTGTCCGAGATAGTTCCAATTGCGGAGGCCGATTGCGCCTGGTCATTGAGTGCGTCGTGGTTGATGTAGACGACCTAGCCAAAGGTTCTGGGACATTATGATCTGGCATTTCTACCGTCGCAGTCGCTCCCTCGGGGAGGAAACCTGTACCACTGGTAGCGGAAGCGAGTCCTGGTCTAGTAGCAGTGTTGACTGAACTGGTTCGCTCATCCAAAGCTGCGCTTCCACTTGCACCAGCGGACGCCATGTTGATAGCTTCGTCGTCACTCGAAGCGTGTTCCCAATCAGCTTTCGCGTCGTCATCTGTGGATGATACAGGAGGGACGACGCTGCTTCTACGACGCGAAGCAGGACTAACAAGGACGTTCGTCACTGAGCCGGAGCGAGACCGCGCCTGATTGACCGAAATCGCAGACGGTTGATTTTGTAAAACCTGAGGTCTGGAAGCGCTCGAGTAAGGGGGAGGGTCCGAATCATGGTGAGCGTGGCGTTTCTTGGGCCTACGAGTCGTCGGTGCACGAGGAAGGGCTAATGGAGGAGCCGACAGTGCATCTCGATTTCGTGTCGGAGACTTCTTTCGTTTATCCTTCGGAGTAGGGGTGGCAGGGCTCGACAGAAGAGGCGACTTCGGCGGTTTCCCGCCGTCATGATTGAAAATTAAGTTCTCAAATACCTTGTCAACACCTCCGATCACACCCTTCTTTGCTTCCTCACGGCGCAGACGCTCCTTCTCGCGTCGTATCTCTACGTCCACGCGCCATTCCACTGCCTTCTTGACCTCTTCCAGAGCGTAAACTCGAACTCCATCCCTCCGGCCCGCGATCGCCACAAGCACCCCGCGTTGTTCCATTACCACTACTGACTTGAAACCTACCCTTCTCACCAATGCGTAAGGCTGTGGGGCAGGAGGTGCCACAAGTGGCAAAACATCCAGGCCCTGGGGATGACATAGGAGAAGGTAGTGAGGTTTTAGGAATGTACCATTCGTGGGAGGGGTGTTGAAATGTGAAGGCGTCAGCTGAGCAGTGATGGCGGTCAGACTTAGTCCGAGTTCCTGTAAAGAGGGGGCAGGAAATGAAGGTGGGGGAGTTGTAGGTCTTGTAGGAGCCGGAGATGATGCTCTGGATGAGCCCTTGGGTGTTGAAACCAACTCCCTTTCTTCTCGCTCTCGCTCCCGCAAACGGCCAGCAGACGGAAGAGGGCTGGTCATATCTCTTTCAGGACGACGATGAATAAACTGAGAAAAGAAGCCAGAGATGAGACTCGAGCGACCCTAAACATTTCATATGGTGAGATGATCAAGACTGCTTTCACAAGAAAGGTAACGCACATCAGCAACAGATCTGCGTCTGCTATTTCTCCTGTCCACACCAGATGAGTTGTAAGTAGGAGTAGGAGAAGTAGCTCGGTCGTTCGAAAACTGCTGGAAGACGTCCAGCGATTGCGTTGACCGTGGCGCAGAAGCAGTCGTGTTGTTATTCAGTTCAGGATTGGACTGAGCAAGAGGCGGGCGATTGTACTCCGGGTTTCCACTTGATAAGATGTGAGACTCCGAATCCACAGGGCTCGCCATGTTCGAGGATGTGCGTTCGAGAGACGTGGTAATGAGCCCCGTCGCAGCACCTTTGGCCTCAGCCTCCTTGAATTTCTGCGAGTCGATGCCAGGTGCCGACGTGCTTCGAATTAAATCTTCTTCGTCAAGCTCTTCGTTGTCCGTCCTATCGTCGACCTGTACGCCATGCTCCTCGTCTGCCATCTCGTGCGCGTCGCTCCATACCTCCTCGCCTTCCTCCTGAACGATGGACACGCTGGAGTTGCTCTGTTCGTACGAAGGTCCTGTTACGAACAGCGGGGGCCCAGCCTCTGTCATGACGTGTTCCATCGTTGCCCGTGCTTCACGCGAGTTTTCCAACGCGACCGCCGGCGACGAGAGTGTTGAGATGGAACTCAGAAAAGGGGAATGGACGACAAGCGGTGGCGAGATGGATGGCGGTTTCTTTGAGGAGAGAGAAATATTCCCATTTACGTCGAATTTCTAATCTTCGCACGCTCCCCGTAACTCGCTCCGCGCATGGCTATCTATATTACCGGGCCAATGAGCCATATGTACGCCCGCACAGCAGGTCGCAGCGGCATCAAGATATTTGACGGCAACGACAGCACGTAACGTCGAAGTATCTCCAACAGGTCACTATCTCACATGCTGAAGCAGTTTCTGCTAATTTTGACGCATTTTCAGTGAGAACGTCTACCCTCTTCGAAGCCCTTCCGCATATCCTCCTCCTCGTCATCAGTCATCGTCATCCAGATTAGGGTCGTCTCCGTCTCCAGACCCAAGTTCGTCTCCAAACGGATTGCCTGAGTCCATGTTTCGTCTATTTTCTTCTGCCTTTTTCATTCGCTTTTCTTGTTCCTTCGCCTCCTCGGCCGCCTTTTTCGCAAGGTATGCCTTGCTTCCGACAATCTTTTCCGGATTCTTGCATATTCGTAAGCGTCGGTCCACTTCTCGGACTCTCTCGACATCGGGAGCTTGTCCATCAGAGGTAATCATCGACTTGATTTCGTCAATGACGGGGAGGATCGCATCGCTCCCTTTCGATTGCCCCCACGCTTGAGCCAAATTCGGGTTGACCATGGAGAGGGATGCAAGGGCAATTTGCGATGGAGCGTAAATGAGTTCAGCATCGGTTAGTCTTGATGCCCGAACGTGCTTGGCTGAATTTCGATAGACGTCTTGTAATTCACTAACATCCACCATGCCGTCAGGAAGACTCTACTTTCGCGATCAATAACAAGCTCACGAGAAGGCGAATAGACTCACTTGGATGTCAAGATAAATTCCCCACAGGGCTCTATGAGCGTGCCAGACATTGAATTCGAAGTCAAGACTCTGAGCCACAAGGAACTCGAGATCTAATACATCTGATGGAGTGGTCTTGGGAATTGTAGAGGTGTATGCTTCGACTGGGATAGGGTGATTTGTTGTCTTGGTTGCAAGAAATAGCGCAGTGAGCCTATTCCACATTCACATTAAGAAGGTTTCAAACTATAGAGAAGGTCTACGCACATGACATTCTTTGGGTGCCAATCCATAACCGTATTACGGAGGTAGAAACGCTTTAGGTACGAAATCGCAGTGGCCTCGACCTCTTCTGGGAATCGAAAGTGCCCACATAATTGTGAGACTTTGCCGACGTAGAGCTTGACCAGTAGCTGCTCTTCCTCTGGGGCTAGAAAGGACACGTCCGAGGATGAACCTGGCTGCAAATGTAAATATTAACTTGACCACGACAGGAACGACGAGAGAAGGGACGTGCCGAGTCTGTTTCAAACGCGTCCTTGATTTGTTTCGCCGCCGCTACACTCAATTTTGTTCGTGTCTCGCGCAATTGTTCCTGGGAGAACCTCCAGTTCCTGAACTGTGTGCTGCCTTCGTATAGAGGTCGAGACGACGACGACGAAGGTGTATTGGACTCGGACATGGTGGACAGAAGTCGAGGAGTGTACAGGCACCGAACGCGTGTCCTCCGAGCACGCCGATCGTTATGGGATGCGCCAGAGAGTGACCATCATGATTCAATGGCACTATTTGTAGCTTGGCAACGTTGAGAACGTCCTCTTGCAATTTTCGCTTGTATCTTGCGGTTGAGGTGCTGCTGGCGAGGCTGACCGCCGTCCATTCCTTTTCCCTTCGAATTTCAGGTGCATTATGAGGTGAGCGATGAAACGCGACTTACGACAGCTCTGAATGTTTCATGACTTACAATTTTTGTGTCGCAGAGAAATGGCGCTTTGCTATGTTCTCCTCCTCAATCTCTTGCTAACGCTCGCCCCCACGGCTATTGCGCAAAGCTTCTCTAATAACGGGCAATTCTTCACGAAAGGCCTCGCGATCAGCGACGCGCCGGCCCCAGACAGGTCAGACTCTCGCATCAATATAGGTGGTGTCCAAATGACTGAAACTGCCATGGTCTTGTCATCAGCCCCCAACACGCCGGGAGCGATATTGTTATAGCTGTCGATGTGAGTAGCATTTCTCGTCTTTGGTTGTCGGTGTTTTCAACTCTTCTTCGACTATAGCTGTCAGGAGACGGGAAAATATCCCAAGACGCCTTCACATCTAATTCTACCAGTCCCACCCACTACATCTCGCTGAATATCTATCTCACTTCTTCCACCACAAATTTCACGGTTTCGAATGGATCTGCGTTCCTTTCGCAAGAACCCGGGAGCACTGTTAAACATCTCAATTGGCCAATTCCGAATTGTGTCCCTTCTGGTTCTTACAACGTAAGCGCACCTAAAAGTTCGTAACGTTGACGTTGAATGCATCTTACTCAACGATGAATAGCTTACTTACTATGAGACGGCACTCATCAACAATCAGGTGAGTAGTGGCAGATTTCTTCGGTTTGCAGCAGATTTACATCGCATTGCAGGAGTTCTTCTCGATCACTCCGCTTCCCATAACCATGCAAAACGCAAACCCCTCGTCAGATAATTCCCAGTGCAATGCTGTGTCGAATACGGTTCAGTCTCAGCCTCAACAAGACTCGGCACCCGCCATAAATCCTTACGCCGACCCAAATTCACCGTTGGATTCAGGAAAGACGCCTGGAGCACCTGGAGTTCCTACGATCACTATTAGTTCCCCGGGTCTTCCGTCAGTCTGGTCTATTGAAACCAGTGGTGCACCAACAGCCACCGTCACCGTAACTGCCGCGACCACCGCTACATTGGTTGTCGTATCCTCGAAGACGCTCACAGAGACCTTGCCTGGTCAAACAAATCTAATTACGACTACGTGAGTTTGGTACCATTTTTGTTGGGAAAGAGGTCTGGACTCACAATTCATTAACTCACAGCGAAGTCGAGACTAATACCTTGACCGTTGTGATGCCCACTACGGCAATAGGCGCTGGTGGGTTCCTCCCCGTCAACGGTGCATCATCGCTGCAGCCTTTGACACATCGAACAATTGCTTCAGTTTTCTGTTATACATTTATTTTGTCTTTATGTTCGTTACTTTTCTGATTCTGGATGTGACATCGCGTCGATACCCTTAACCGACATTGAATGGCTAAATGTATGAGATTTTGACCGTGATAAGTTATTCGTCGACCTTTTCGACCCGATCTCGCTTCCATGCTTTGATCCATGTCATGATTCGATCCACGTTAGTTTCAAGTTCATCGGTAGATTCGCTGCGAAGCTCGACGACAATCTCTTCGGCGTAGGACTCTTTCGCCTCATCGAGGATCGTTTGCATTATCTCAGATTCGTTATTCTCCTGGATCTTCTTGAGAGGGTATTTCCTGTGATTGGTGCATCAGTCATGTGGGCTCCAGTAGAAATGAATAAACTCGGAGCTGGACTTACCGCTCTTCAAGCCGTTCCCATAGCACGGTGTGATCACAGCGTAGAACGACGACGAGATCAATCCATCGCTCCGGGAATATGTCACAGGTGTGCCAATCTAGGATTACGCCCCCAGCAGACGCGACAGGTTCCAATTCATCGAGAAGCTTAAAATTTAAATTATAAGCATTGAATTGTCCCGAGGACGTGACATGACACACCTTGTCTTCATCGACAGTGTAACTTTGCCATTCCTCGTCAAAACCCTCGTGAAGACCCTTTTCTTTGACCAGGTCGCCGATGTTGATATGCTTCAATTGAGTCTGCTGAGCTAGAAGAGCAGCATGCGTAGATTTGCCCGTCCCTGGTGTTCCAGTAATGAGAATGGTCGGCTGCTGCCTTGGAGGTTGCTCGTCAGGCATTTTCACGAGCGTCGAGTCGGACGACGCGGCCAAGACTGTTGTTCGGCTGTTGCCGCGAGTGTACCTGGTGCTCGCATTTCAATTGCTGCTCCTTCCTTCGTACTCCCATGTCAGTTACCGGGTCGTCACCAGAACGCTGAGAAAACATTCGCATTGAATAGCGTCGGGGCGCCGAAACGGGAGGAAAACCGGAGACGCCTCGGTTCTTGCCCCTAATGGCCATCGCAACTGTAGACATGATTTCATAAAGACCCCCTTCCTAATTTCTTTCGCCCCAGGACGTCCACCGCTGTGCTTGGACAACGCTGCAGCAGGTGCTGTTGACGCCGTGTTGACATTGGCGCTCACCTCTGGGATCATGCTCTTGTCATGAATCTGCCTTCAGGATTATCTTCGATTTCTTCGACACCTACTACTGGTGGAGGTGTACCGATATCACTCGCCGTACAGACACCTTCAAGTCCACTTGGCGTAGCGACTGCATCGTCGAGTGTCGTAACACCACTCCCGCGCATATCCGTGCCGTACATCGCAGCTCGGGATGCCCAGACGAGCCTGACTTCGACATGTTCTCCGACTGAGGTCGTTCTGCAAATCACTACGGCGGTGGTGATTCAGGATTTCGCTCTCTACTATGATTCGCCGATTCAATCTTTCCGGCCGTCATACAAAGCCTTTGCGGACGGATCCCTAATTGCGCCCCCTTATTTGGAGGAAGTACACGAAGCAAACTGGATTTTGCTGCTTGTCGGGGCACTCCTCATGCTCTTTATCAGGAATTCGATCGTCTCTGCGGATTATATCCGAAGAAATCGAGTCAAATACCAGGGCCTTTTCTATACGCTGTTGATCAGCCAACTTCTTGGAGTTCTGACTTTCACTACCGAGGCTTGGGTATTTCTCGCCTCTCATGTGAATTGCAAAGCGTATGTACGAAGTTGTAGCTCGTACCGGAGATGTGCACGCTAATCAAGGTGTACAGAAATTTCGTAGTGCAAGGCCTCTCAACAGAGCTCTCTGCGGTTTTGCTGGTTAGTCCGTTTTCATTCTAGAGACTAGATTACTGACCCCATTGTCGACACTCAAGTTATCAGGAATTCTCGGCGTGAAAGCGTATCGCTGTCTTGGGAATTCAAAAATAGTTCTCATAATGATCGCCATCCCTCAAATTGTGTCATCCACTCTGGTGATAATCGACACATTTCGTACAAAGACCGTCCGAATGTTATCTGGTATGTGCGTTGTGTTTTTACACGCAAGAAAGAATTCAAACCATGAAATAGGAGCATGCTCGGCAACAAGTACGTTCGTATTTACCCCAGCGGCGACCGTCATTCGATTCGGAATCTCTCTCTTCATTTGTTCTTGCTGTAAGCAACGTATTCGCAGTTTACCGGAAAAAATAACTTTACCAATCATTTCCAGTCATTTACGCGCTGTTGAAGGCCTCAAGATTGCCCGGAGCGCAAGGGCGCATATCACTTGCATTATCAGAACAGGCACCTTCCGAAAGGCCCGCGTCCGTTAGCACAGCTAGCTCGGCGGAATCAGAGGAAATACAAGTGATACCCGCGGGTCCCCGTCCTCGAGGATGGTGGGATTATGTCCCAGAACCACAACAACCACCAGACGACGCCTCTTCCCTTCGAACCGAAGACGAGCCCGGCCTAATAGCAAGGCTCTTCAGGCTGCCTTGGCGAAAGCGACAATCGAGGTCATGGGAGATTCTCAACGAGAAAACGGCGTCTCCACTGCAGCGAATACCAGCCCCGACGCAGCAATCTACCAAACGCTCAACCGTCCGCTTTTCCGAAAGCATAGCTGAAGTTCAGGAAGGGAACATCCGCGCCACGTCTCCCGCACCGTCGGCGGTGAAGAGTCTTCGACATCTAATGTTGAGAATGAAGACGTTTCGAAAAGCTTTGCGAAACGAGGTTTGTGCCCCAGCTGATTCCAATTATCCTCCATTTATTTAATAAAAACGGGGGTCTTCATTCAGCTGGCGTCTACAGCCATTACGGCCTTGAGCAACGTCATCGCAACGACATTGAGTTTAGTCGGCGCATTCACATGCCTCCCAACGTCTCCGTCATTCCTCATTGGAGCCCATTGTACGTATATAAAATTTTAAAACCTTCCTCCGTCTAAAAAAAAATAATTAGGGGCCATTCTATCGCTACTCGTCATCTACAGCTTCGGTCGGGTCATAGAACGTCACGAACGGGAGGCTCTCATGCAAAACCCATCATCTTGGGACCCGCTTTACAAGGTCGAACAGGCAACAGGCGAATCCGGAGACATACCTCGAGCTCTCTCGACAGCCAGCGTCGCCTCGAATCCTGGGCGGCGGCGATCTTCCGAAGAGGATATTGTCCGTCAAAGAGAACGCGCAGCTACGCAAAGTCGTCCGATGTTTAATGTTGCTCAAGACGGATCAAATCCTCGGGCGGACAACCCCTTCGAAGATTTCGAATACAACGGAACAGTACTTCCTCCTGAAGACGAGCAACTCCGCCAGGATTCCGCAGCTCTCAATGGACAGTTCCATTCCCCGAGAATAGTCGTCACCAAAGTACCTCATAACGACGTCCCAACCTCACCTTCAATCCAACATACTTCCTTTCGTATTTCTTCAGGGAATGTGACGACGTTTCGGGATAGCTCCCAAAGCGCTGCAATAGTGTCACCCGGCTCGAGGAAATCAGACTCGTCTAAATATTCTTTCTTTCATTACGACAAGAGCTGAACGTAGAGCGTCACCTTTGTTCATTGTTTTATCTAGACAACATCACTTTCACTCGAGACTTCGCGTTTGATCCAATATCAAGTTCCGGGATGAAAGCTTAAGATTGGCATAAGCAAATAATTAAATCAGACACGAGTATATACATATGGTACTGAACAAAGGACTAATAATCGCATGAAAACGTAGGGGTGTAAAGGAAACATACAATGTCCACTCGTTTCCATCAGCAGTTACAAGCATCCGCACGTTTGGCTGAGTTTGCATCCAGTGTGACGCCCTGATCTTGGTTTCGACCTCCAGATCCGGCGTTCCGGTTGCCTGTGCGAGATGATGCGAGGATGTGTTCGATGGGTATCTTCTTCGCTGCGAGACGTAACACAAGATAAGTAGAGTAAATCATAGTAATATGAGAGGACGCACCAATCTCGGTGAATAATTCAACAACGCCTTCTCCAGTCTTCGCACTCGTCTCGAAGAAAAGTAATCCAGCCTCCGTTGCATACGCTTGGGCCTCCTCTCTCGGCACTTGTCGGAGAGATTCAGATTCCGCAGCACCTGTCGAGCTCTCGTTGGGCGTCGCAGTAGCATCGTCTGGCTCGTCTTCCGCATCCGAGGAGACTCCAGCAGCTGGTGAAGATGTTGAATTGACCAAATCGACTTTGTTTCCGGCGAGAGCGATGACGATATTCGGATTTGCTTGACGCTGTAACTCCTTTACCCATGACTTTGCCTTATCCAGACTGACAGCTTTTGTCACATCATATACGACGACGGCAGCTTGGGCATTTCGGTAGTACATAGGCTGACGTATCGGATGAGAATGATAAAAACGAGGTAAATTTGATGCGCTTCACTCACTGCAAGAGAGTGAAAGCGCTCCTGGCCAGCGGTGTCCCAAATTTCATATCTCAAAACGCGGTCCTCCAGCCGACACTTCTGTGTGAGGAAAGCTGCGCCTATTGTAGGCTCCTTGTTCTCCTGGAATTCGTTCTGGACCTGAAGGATGACTCCGTTGAAACGATGCAATCAGCACATTGTCATGCTGGACTCACGAATCGTAGGACCACCGAAGATTTACCAACGGCAGCCTCCCCTACAGAAGCAAGTCGTTAGTATTCTTCACATAAAAGACGCTATCGGAAGAGAAATTGGAGGCGTGTCATTGGGGCTCCTTTCACGTTGTCGGAATGAAGGAGCAGGGACATGCCACAAAAGGTGACTGCAAGATGAGAGCAACGAGCTCACCTAGTAAAACCAATTTAACCTGAACAGACGCAGGTGCTGCTGCTGCTTCCGCCATAATGCCCTCTTGTCTTTAATACGGGTGTTAGAGTAGATTGAGATGTTTTTGTGCCAAGTGTGGTCGCTGTAGGGGTGAGAGGACCGTTGACGCACGCCAACAGTTGGCGCGTGGCGGTAGCATTCCCTTTCCGCGCACTGCGCCTTGCGGCCAACGCTATCTTTGCCTCTGTCAAAGTCATTTCGACGTAAAATACCACCAGGATCGTGAAGGAATACAACGAGACGAAGAGATAACTATGGAGGGTCCGGAGGTTGATCCTTTGGTTTCCGTGTTGCCCATACACCTTTCAAACGCGCTTTCACCGAATCTACACATTTACCAGTATCCGCTCTTAACAAGGCCCCTTCAAGTCCCACCATCTGCCGCGCAAAGTGGAAAGAAAATACGCGCCAGAATCAAGCCCAAGTCCTCTCGCGTCGAAGTTCACGTACCCATCGATTTGCGACCTGAGGTCTGGAATAAGGAACGAGGAGAGGATCTGGGACGAGCTCGTATTCAAGACGATCAGGAAAATGGATTGGATTCGAAGGCAGCAGAGGCAGCAGACCCTCGGCTTACAGAAGTGAGGATGAGGAGCGAACAAATTCAGCATCGAGGTGCATATATGCTCGGAATCATACGAGATGGTACGGTGAACTCAAATTTACCGAGTTTCTAACTCATATTTTTCTAGGTCATCTACATTTGCACCCAGTGCAAGAAACACATCAACTTCGACCTTCACTAACATACTTAGATGTCTTCCATCGCAAAGCTCGACGCCGGAAAGCGGGGGACGACTCAGACTCTGATTCTGACGATGGTCCTCCTCCAGACCCAGACGATCCAACGCCGGCCGCTGTAAAAAAAGAGCCGAAGGCTTCGACTTCTGGAGAAGCGAAAGACATACAAGTCACTATAAAGAAGTCCGACGATAAAAGCGGGCAGTCTGCGATTGGATTGACTGCAGTGCGACGCGAAATGCTACTCATGATGCGGAATGAAGAGGAGGAACCATGGCAAGATCTCAACTATTATGACGGCGAGGTAAGATTACCGAGCAGCACGCATAGATTTGGCACTCACTACGTTACAGACGGAGGAGGCTGGTCACTCGTTCGATTCAATTTTCATCGAGCCTGAATCTGAGCCCAAGCTCTCGTGTGATTCAAACTTGACAACTATAATCAAAAGTATACCAGGGCTATAGACGTGTCGTCTAGCTAGTAGTAGAAAAGAATGCAATCAAGAGATGTACGACATACCACGCTTTCTGGATGAATTGAGCTCTGCAACTTTTCCAGGTTTGGTAGGTAGGTGAGTAACATGGACGAGCGAGGAAGAAGCGACTCTGCGCAACATTTTTATTCCGTATCATATCTCTAGAAACACAGTGACATAGCAATACAGAACATAGCGACAAGCAATTATAGTAATCCAGAGCTATTACAAACCAGAAACGAATAAATCAAAATACATCGCATTCAACTCGAGCCAGGCTCTCCAGTTCTGCAAACACAACATCGTCCAGATCTCGAGACATTAACCAAAGTACGTCCTCTCGTCGACCGCCCCACATTCCATTTCCTTTCTCTACATGTTTATCGCCAACCTCGCCGTAGCCAACTCCAAATGAAAGTGGGGGCGCACTGCTCCCTCCATTGGAAGACATCGTGTCAAAGGAGTCAACTCCATCCTCTATCACTTTGACGCATTCGACCGCTCGACGAGTAGCCACGTAGAAGAACATGCGCATTTCTTGTCCGGCTTGAGGAGAGGAGTATAACCCTCCGCTGCTCAGACATTTCCGCACGAACCTGAACATCACCCGCGAGAAGCTCAAAGGACGATCCTCGCGCACCCTCTTCTTGAGCGACGGAGGCATGAGGAATGCAAGAGAATAGAGGGCCATGGTCAACTTCTCAATATACGAGTGCCATGTTCCCCCTGCCTCCTGCATCGAAGGTGTCTCGCGCAAAGCGAGTAAAAAGTCGGGTTCCATCAAAGGGAGACGGTGGACCAAGGACGTGAATAATGCATACATCCATTCATGGGGAATTACTTTCGCCAGAGCTTGTCGCGCGTTGTCCGGTTGACTAGCCCTCGTAAATACCTCCAAGGCAGCGTCAGTGAGGATTGGAGCGCGGGTCTGCGGGGTGGTAGGCAATCCGGCTTGCAAAATCCAAGAAATCGGTGAGAGAGACTCCGTGGGATCGACGATGTACGAGCAGACCAACTCGAAAAACCGCCGAGCCTTCCTTGCGTCACTTGCAGGTGAAGATGAACCGGTAAAAGACACGTATCCCGCGATGTTGACAAGGGTGCTCATGACATCTCTGCGAACCACGATTACATCGAGGAGCGATAATGCCGACGACACGGGTCGAGGAGCCGTGCCTGGCTCTCCGGACTCAAAACTCGTGAGACGTAGAAGCAGATCTGTTAAAGTTGGGTGCTGCGCCAGGTATGTTTGGTTATCGGACGCTGAGCTGAAGTTTCGTAGGATGTTGACCACCATTTTGATAATGTCACCTTTCCGCTGGACTGGACCCGTCTGGGAAGTTCCAAGAGGACCTCGTTTGCGCACAGGCTCCGAGAATGGGCTTGTCATCTCGTCCTGCACATGATTGAGGAGTTGACGATGCGTTACAATTGGCGCATTGACATCAATCTCAACATCGTAGTCATCCACACCCTCAAACGCCGACTCCTCCAGGAGGTCTAGGAGCTCCTCCACCAAGTCGTCGCAATTAGCAATGGAGAGACCACTCTCTGGCTGCTGTCGCGTCCGTAAAGTAGAAAGGATGTCGAGTGTAGTGAGGGAATAGGATAATTCTGTTGATATTCGTGATCGGAGGGACATAGTGAGTGCGTCAACATGAACTCTCCCCCATTCCTCCAAGGCGCGGAAGGGTTTGCCCGTCGCTGTAACGAGCTGTTGCAATTCCGCCTGTATCAGGTTCACATCGCGTCCCCCAGCAGTCTCCACCTCTCGCGCCAAGGGGACATATTCAATTTTCCTTCGGTGAGGTTGCCCCCGCGCGTTGCCAGAGGGAGTGGGCGTCGCAGGCATAAGAGAGTTAGATGAAGACATTGGTTCACCTCGCTGCAGAGATTTCCGGGGGAAAGCAGAGTTCAGAACCAAGCTCGATTTAGTATGCGGCAAATGAAAACTCACCAGTGGTGTGACGGGCTGCTCTGTATCACCTATTACGCATTGCTCCCATGATAAGCCAGAGCTTTCATTTATTGACAGTCCGTACACACCTGTCTTCCGACGTATTCTTTTTCCGTCTATGTCCATGTCATCCGAGTCTGTTATTTTTCTTTTTCGACCATCCGCGTCGATTTCAAAGTCGAGTCCAGTAGATGAGCCAAGGCCGGAGGATAAAGTGGTCTGCGGCGTAACATTGGGAGGCGATGTTCCCAAAGATGTCTGCAGCATATTCATCATAGGCCCGCTCGCACGCATCTGTGGGGTTTGAGGCGCGATTTGCCCCCCAAACGGAGCAATTTCACCAACTGGGCCCGAAGCTGGGATTTGCTGCTGAAGAGCTCCCTGAGGCACCGTGCTCGGCACATTGGGTTGCATCTGCCCATTGAAGGGGACGGGTGGACGTCCCTGGTTCATACCTTGACCACCAGCCTGTGAAGGTCCACTCCCGCTCCCGCCTTTAGCGTTTGTAGCTTCTTCAAACGGTGCCAGTATGGTCATGAAATGAGCCGCGAGTGCTACAGCCGTCGAAGCATTTCCATCCGGCATTGGCTGAGGAAGAGTGTCCGGCAAATTGAATGGCCCAAGCAAGTTCGGCCACAGATTTTGCTGTTGGAACTTGACAGACCCACCGTAGCCCGCTACCATAGTATAGAACCGCAGCAAATCCACATCCTGGCCAGCAACCTTTATCCCACCCACCTCGGAAGCCGGTTCAAGATGCTTCCACGGTGAAGTATTAGGATCGTAAGCGGGAGATGGAAATCCACAGACAGCAGACGGTAGAGGTGTTCCCCGATGGTGCATGAAGCTTGCTAGGCTCCGTAGAAAGTTCTGCTGGCGCTGCTTGTAGGCCATGTTCTGGTTGAACTGCTGGCCCTGGGGGATCATGTTTGCAAGCTGTTGTCGTTGCTGTTGCTGGAGCATGGTTGGGTCCTGACCCGCCATACTGAAGGCCGCAGAGTTCGCTAGAGGTGGAGGAGCGCCTGGTACATGATGGCCGAGGACAGGAGAGGCGTGACCATAGTTGTGGGATTGTTGGTGCATTCCTCCGACAAAGGGACCCGAGGTTACGCCAGAGGGCCCGGCCTGCGTTGCACGTCGCGCGTTCCCTGCAGCTGTGAGTGCTGCCAGTTGCTTGGAGGAGGACGCGTCGAGGCCGGGGAAGTACGAGGCGGGGTCGCCGCTGCCTGTCGGGCGCTGTGGGCTGGTGTTGTCGCCGCCGCCTGGAGCGTTGTGTCTAGCAAACGATGAGCAGAATGCACTTCAAACGACGAAGACGACTAACAGCATGCTGTATGCTACGAATCAGCTGGACACCCGCGGGTTGTTTACGACGATCCGAGCTTGTTTTCGTCGGTGAGAGAGTTGCTGGCAGCGTCCCCGCGTTGCCTTTTGCGGCAAGCGAAGCGAGAACGACGTCGAAGGCGTCGCCATCCACAGTCACAGTGCTCAGAGCGTTTCTTTCATGGACGACGAAGACGACAGAATGTCTATAGTGTGCAGCAATACAGACGTTCTATGAATTCGAATCACGGCATTGTTGCGGCCTCGGGAAGCTGACAGGGTGTCCCTGCTGTCCCAGCGTACTAAATTATCGACGGGAACAGTATTTAATTTTGTCCAACCTCGAACATCTTTGATCGTTGCTTCTGGAACGGCGACGAAGACGCTGCACTCGTCGTAGTCGCCGGCCTGGCCTCCAGACGAAATTGCGTCGGTGTGCAAATGGCCGTGCAATGACACGAGTATGGCTTGCGGTGCCTTCAATGCGTCTCTCTCTCCATCCACCATGTCCATGCCCTCCGTCCCTCCGCCAACATACACCCCAGAGAACGACGCAGTGGATAGCGCACTTCCTTTAGAGGATACCAATGCGGAACAATCAACCTCAGAATCGTCGTCGTTCCCATCCGAGGCGCAGCTGCTCATCTGTCCACCGCTGGGCGCGATCTCTCAATTTCAGAAGGGTTACCTCGGCGCCAGTGGCGAGCGGGCAGCCATTGAAGGAGAGCTGCAGATCAAAGGAGTTCCACTCGATGAATGGGAGAGACTGTACGTCCCATCTATGTTGTCCCCATGCACTCATGTCGTGAACCCTCGTTAGAACTGTTTCCCTGCGCACTTGCGAATCTGCTTATGAACGCCAGATCGAACTCAATGCGGCTGAAATTGAACTGTATGCGCGCACCCAGCCGTCAAGCTCGTCTTTCACCGTACCGTCGAGTGTACCATTCTCAATCCCCTTGACCGCCGACACGCCCCAATGCCTGCACAGCAGTCGCTCATATATTACGCATACGCTTACCGCAACACTCATCACAACTGCGGAAAGCTCGACGCTCGACCTTATTCGCAACGTCGTGGTGCATACCCGTAGGTTCTCTTCGCACCTGGATACGTGTGAGGTTGCGCCGCATACAGTTACACTTGCAAACCCTACACCAGTCGACATCCAAGTCCCTCGAGTGACGTTCAGGTCGAACGAGGCTATCCCAGTTTACGTGACAATACCCCCACCAAACCGTAGCGTCGTGCTTGATGACGGATTCACTTTGCGGAGTGTCAGAGCAGAAATCATTCGTTCAATTGCTACCACGCGCAGCGAATCTGATCGACGGTCCCTGTCCAACGATGGCCAGTCTTCAGATGATGACGAAGACGACGATTACGACTCGAAATCTGACTCCTCAGAAACAACGTGTACATCCGATACTGCAAGCGCCTCAAGTGCAGGTGTTCCGCCGAGTGCAGAATTCCTTTCGTCCAGAATGGATACTCTACGGCTCAATTCCACGGAACTTCCTGATGCGTCGCATACTTCTTCAAGTCTGCCGCTAGAAAGCATCGTTGGTCGTTCTGGTGGCGCTTGTCGGTTCCATTCATCTCGCGCCGTCAAACTTCGCCTCTTAATTCATGCATCCTTCCATCATAACTCTCCTGCACTGTTCTCGGCCCAGCAAAGCTCCTTGCCTGGGCCAGGAGCAAGCAATCCCACGGAGAATAACGATGAAGCTCATTGTGCGTCAATCACCCAGACGACCCTTCTGCATGAGGTCTCGTTCTTCATTCGGGTTCGGGTGACATATTTACATGTGTCTACCCGTTCGGAATGTTCTTTCCCAGTCGAGATTCCGATAACCTTTTTGCCTCCCCCTGCTCCACTTCCTGAAGTCGATCCGTCAATAGACTCCGAGTACAGGAAGAAACACGATCGACCGCCCGTAAGAACCGTTCGGCAAGCGGAGGAGGATCCAGTCTTGTATCATCCACATGATGGTGATGAGGCAGGTCCTAGCGTCAATCCAAGCGGTGCGCCTCCCCCCTTTGAGGATGCACCTCCTCCGTTCTCTTCCTCTATGTCTCCAACAACTCAAGCTACGACATCGTCAGGCCTTCCAACGTTTTTGGAGTCAGAGTCGGAGATCTTCATCCCTCAGTCAACCCCGACTTCTCCCCCAGAAGGAGGTGGAACGCTGAGCATTGCAGGAGAGGGTATCTTGTTCGGATTTTCTGCTGCAGACCAGTATGATGGGTATTCGGAGGAAGTCTATCCTCCGTCCATCTCGAATCTGCGGGCAAGGTCTCCTCCACCTCCAATTGAGCTTGCTCTCCAAGATGAAGTCGCAGACCCGTCGAACAGCTCGCCTGCGGCGACCCAACAGCTTCACGCACATAGTATGAACGCGCTCGACATGGTCTTAGCCCAGGAGCGTGAAGAGCATGGAAGCGCTCGCGAGCTCGACACGGAACTTCCACCTCCGCCTCCTCTTATGGACGATCCTTCAGATCCGCCGCCGTCTATCGACAGCGACTTCCGATCGGCTCACAATTCTGAATTTAGGGGATCCCCTCCTCCACCATTGTTGTCCGACTACGGTTCGCCACCTCCCGAGGACAATTCGCCTCCAGGATCCAGATCTGGGCGAATGACTGGTGATGGCCTTACGACGATGTTGGACACAGATCCTCATAGCGTCTCCGAGATCGTGCATGACGAGCAGACATTGTCACCGTCGCATGCGCCCCCGCCGTACCTCAATCCTCCGAGCATGACTGACACAGAGCATGTGTCCGCTGGACCGCCTCCTTACGTTGATTTAGTGCATCCTCATAACCACACAATGTAACAAGTAGATTCCAAACATCATAGCTATCACAACGGACAGTAACATTTTCTTCTTCCAATTTCCAAAGAATTTGTGGAAAGTAAACGCGTGACCCTGCCGCGACCTCGGAACTATTTTGGGACGTGAAATTTACAGCACATCCGGTTCGTCGTTCTCTTGCAGCGTCACTCGCACCTTTCTCTGCGTCCACCATCATGCTTGCCCGACATTTACTCTCTCGTCGGGCGAAATTTATTCACTGGAATGCTGCACGACTGTACAGCGAAGGCGTACGACAACTGAACACCGTCGGCGAGGAGGACCTTGCCCATTTCGCCAAAATCCTCCCCGAGTCGTGTATCCTCTCCACTCTCCCACCAAAACCTACTGCGACGAACGATGAGCTCGCGCCTTATAACACAGACTGGATGGGCAAGTACGTCGGGCAAGCTTCGACTGTGTTGAAACCGAAGACGACACAGCAAGTGAGCGAGATCGTGAAGTGGTGCTGGGAGCGCCGGATTGGCATTGTGCCGCAGGGAGGCAATACCGGACTTGTAGGCGGAGGAGTGCCTCTGAAGGACGAGTTGCTGTTAAACCTGGGTGGGATGAACAAAGTGCGATCCTTCGATCCGGTGTCAGGTGCGTTAGCCAATGCTTTTTGGCTTCGTTCAAAGGAATAATTCAGAATTTGTTGTGGGTTTTCAGGTGTCCTTGTCGCAGACGCAGGCTGCATCCTCGAAGCATTATCTGAACACATCGCTCCCCATCATCATATTATGCCATTGGACTTAGGCGCCAAAGGCAGGTTTGTACTCCTCTATTTGATTAAAGACTTGAATTTCATTGCAGCTTCAGTTGTATGATCGGCGGTAACGTTGCGACAAACGCGGGTGGTCTGCGTTTGCTCCGGTATGGTTCTTTGCATGGAACAGTTCTTGGATTGGAGGTCGTCCTCCCAGATGGCACCATTCTGAACCAGTTGTCAACATTACGGAAGGATAACACGGGTAAGTGAAGTCCCCTCTCCAGCGTCCAATTCAAATTTACGGGAGGTCATTCCAGGCTATGATTTAAAACAGTTATTCATTGGATCGGAAGGCACACTGGGAATAATTACTGGCGTCTCAATTCTGACGGCGGCAGAACCACAAGCAACGAACAATATTATTTTGGCACTCCCGAGCTTCGACAATGTCCAGCCTCTATACACAAAAGTCAAAAGGCATCTTTCCGAGATAATGTCAGCCTTCGAGTACTTTGATAGGGCGTCCTATGATCTTGCTATCAAACACGGTCATGGCAAAGCGCTGTCTGCCGAAGACGTCGAAGGTGCCGAATGCTTCGTTTTGGTGGAGACAAGCGGCGGAAAGCGGGAGCACGACGAACAGGTAATGGTAATGTGGACTTCCGTAAAAGCTTATCTCACATATATCATAGAAACTCGATGAACTCCTCGAGACTTTGATGGAGGCTGAGGAACCGCTCATTAATACGGGCGTTTTGTCAAGTTCGCCAGCACAATTTGCCTCGCTGTGGGCTATCCGGGAAGGCATAACGGAATCTATTTCAAAAGAAGGAAAGCCGTACAAATACGACCTATCTGTACCCATCCACGCTTTCAAGGATGTCGTAGACATCACTAGAGAGCATCTGCGATCGAAGGGTCTACTCCGCGAAGATGCAGTGAAGCAAGTTATGGGATTCGGCCACATTGGCGATGGTTTGTCCTGAAACTTTGATGCTATTTTCCTGTCTCATCGCCGGTAATAGGGAATTTGCACCTGAATATCGTCGCTGATAGGTTCACACCGGAGATACAGGCGGCCCTAGAGCCGTTCATCTATGAGCTTGTCGGTGAGTACTTTTCTGTGGTTTCTCATGTGGGCGCTATCTGACGAGACGTCCCAGCATCATACAAGGGGTCGGTGTCGGCTGAACACGGCGTCGGGGTGATGAAGGCGCATGCATTGCATTACTCGAAGGATGCGACGAGCAGGGCATTGATGAAGCGTATTAAAGATTTGTTCGATGAGCGAGGAATTATGAATCCAGGCAAAGTGTTAGAGTAGTAAACAGTGCTAGCATCGTGTTCGGACCCACAAATAGAACGAGGACGGATTAGGGAGTGTGTGGGTTCGCTTCTTATTCCGAACCCTAACTCAACCCTAACCACCACGACGCCTCATAGAAATGGTAAAATCGAGCGAAATTGACCATAAACAAGACTGCTAACCCAGCACGTCCCAACGCAGGGCATCTTCACCGATCCCGCTGGTGCAAGCGTCAAGTTTTTCATCCAAAGAGACCTTCCAGACGACATCCAGGCCCATTTGAAGGATGTCATCCAGGTGCGCAGAACGAATACGCTCCTTCTCCTCTTTCCCCCGAACTCAACGGCCGAATTTTTAGGCGGAGGAGGGCATCGTCGACACCAAGGTGCCCATCAAAGGATACATCCTCATCCAACCTCGAACTGAGGAGGGCAATCGGCTGAAGGCATGCTGGGTCAACGCGGACAGGCCAGAGCGGTATTTCGTCCCATACACTTGGGTGGATGCATCGAAGGAGGCAGGCAAGATGATCCCGCAGATCTTCGTCAAGGACGGCGCACCTATCAAGATGCGCATCCACAGCTCGATAGCGAACTTGAATTCGCGGGATGTCATTGGAAACAGGATATTGGTGAGCGCTTATTTTCATTCGGATTTTTGCATGTATTCTAAACGCTGTTTAGCATGCGGGCGGTGATCCAAGCGCAACTGATGAGGAGGCGGCGGTCATCCTCGCTGATCCAGACACAGACGTGTACGGTGAAATCGTCCGCCACTACCAAAACGACCCATTTAAGGCTGTCGAATCGCATCTCTGGGTGAAGAAATGTATCGATCGAGGAATTATGTTCTATTCTGGAACCGCATATAAGAATCCTGGAGGAAGGCGCCCTGGCGATGAGTACGCTATCACTCTTTACCTTTCCATCATGTGCTAAAGAATTTCGAAGGCGAACTGCGTTTACTGAAGATGATGAGGCCAATTTATGCACATGGATTGCTGCTGTGATTCCGTATAAAGAATCAGGGGGCAGAACCGGAAACAAAATTTACCAAGAACTCGTTTCTCGCGTATGTCTCAGAACAGAGTTATCTGAGAATTTAATGAATTAAATGTATAATTTATCTAGGCTAACGAACCAGGATATGAGTGGGTGGCCCGACATACATGGCAATCCTGGCGCGAGCGGTATAAGAAGAATGCCACACGACTGGATCAGCACATAGCGGCCCTAGTCAACCTCGGACAGACCGGGCCTATTGGGAAAGCACAATTCGGATACTTCAGAATTTCGGAGGGAAAGCAGAAAACCGTTCGTAAGAGGAAGCGCAAGACGGAGAGCAATGACGAAGTCCCAGCAGAGGGCGAAGTAGCTCCGACTCAGTATGCCGCGAGTGTGCCTGCAACACCACAGCAAGCGCCAGAACCAATCCAGCAACCTCAACCTCAACCTCCGCCCACTCCCGAGGAATCTGAATGGAGAATCAAAGAGGGACATGCTCCTCCACCAAACTGGGCCAAACGAGAACCTGTCCCTGAGGGATTGCCGCAGCCGCAGAAGAGACACAAGACTTCGTATGTCGAATTCTCCTACACTCGTGTATTGAATGTTGACGAACATACGTTCACAGTGATGGTTTCATAAACCAATACGCACCCTCGCCAGCGCCTATTGTTTACCCTATCGAACAAGCTATTAACGACATCGCGAACGAGTTTCAGTTTACACCAGCAGAGGTGCACGTTTTCTACGATAAGACTGGTGATTTGGAAAATACAAGAAATCGGTTTGCCAAGATACGTATGTTAATTAACTCGATGCCATGACGAACTGGCATCTTCTTGTTTCACGTTCCGTGTAAAGCTTTCAACTGTTTATGATAGCTTGACTGTATCTGCTCGATCTTGTTGAATGATCAATCAGAGTATTTATTTGCTTATTATTACTGCATGTCGAATTCCGTCACTAATTGATATCCAGCAGCGCCCACAGGTGCGCTTGGGCTACTGAAAGGTTTCTTCCGTGGCCTATGATTTATGTTTTCAGATCATGGCCTTGTTGCAGTAGCCGAAATTACTCACTTTTCCCCTGCAGCAACAGAAGGAAACGACCCGAACAGGTCAGGGTGTTTCGGCACAGGAGACTCTCTGGTATTTATGTCGTTGGTGATGATATGATTTTCAATGGTATGGGGATGACTCACTTGAAGTAAGGGTGTTGAAGCGCCTCAGCTGCAGTGATCCGTTTGTCGGGATCGTAAGTGAGCATGGAGGAAAGTAAATCTATTCCCGATGCCGTGAGGTGAGGAAACCTTTGTCGGATTTGTGCTGGTTGAGGCGGTGGTAGCGAAAGCGTCTTCGACAGCGGGAGCTTGCTGTAATTTGGCCACGATGACAAATTGGGTGGTCCAAGGAGCTTGAATATCATCCCGAGCAGTTCGATCTCCCCTTTCGCTTGAAAGATAGGCTCTTTCAAGATCAACTCCCCGAATATGCATCCGACAGACCACATATCCACTGCGGTGGAATACGTCGTCTCCCCCAGGAGAATTTCCGGTGCCCTACGTGTAAACGGAGCGCATGTCGCACAAGACCGTCGCGAAACTGTAGAAATTAAGGTCCCTCACCGATACCAAAGTGTCACGACAAGCTGGGTCATCCCTCCGACGCCTACTGGGTCTCCATATCTCCTCGCTAGACCGAAGTCAGCTACTTTGATCGTCCCTCGGTTGTTCATGAGCAGGTTGCTCGTTTTCAGATCGCGGTGTAGGATCCAATGTGAATGACAATGAGCGACCGCCGAAAGCAGTTGCAACATCAGAGTCTTGACTTCGGATTGCAGAAACGGCGATGGCATCAGTGTGAGGAGAGACTTGAGATCGTGTTCCACGAAGTCCATTACAATGAAAACTCTGTGTAGAAATTTTCATTAAATTTGTAGCAATTATATCAAGCGCTAAATACACGAACTGTGTCAACGTCTCTCCAACAACCACCTCCCGAATCCCAACGACGTTCTCGTGCTTGCACGCTATGAGGGCATTTATTTCTCGTAGAGCAGTGATAGGGAATCCATAGCGTTCTTCGTCGAGTTTAAGCCGCTTGAGCGCAACAATGTCGCCTGTCTGCTTGTCCTTCGCGCGGTACACGACTCCGTACGTGCCTTCTTCAATTTGGTTCAGGCGTTCGTAGCAGTATACAGACCGAGCTGAGGATAGTGGAGGATGGCTGGTACGGACAGGGACGTATTTGCTGCGTAATGACGGTGGTCTGACGGGAGGAGGAGGGACAGATGATTCGTCGCGTTGCAGCTCATTCACGTCAACTGCCTTCACGGTTTTTGGCCTTGCGCGCTTTTTGACAAAACTACGCTCTGACTCCTCCAAGTCATCGTCTGTTGTGTCCCATTTAGAGCGTTTTCGGCTTGGTGTCGAAGGTCCGGCACTGTTTGACATGTCGAGGGAGGTCGTGGTTGTGGAAAGAGGATGATATTTACCGAAGCCAGTCAACACGCGTCGACAGTCCACGACTTCGCTCTTCCTCCTCCTCCCAGCTCCTCCTCAACATGTAATAACGTCGACGTATGAACGGCCTGATCTGAATTGCTTCAATAAATTCCTGTCTTTCTCCCGATAGAACGACTGGTCAGAGCCTGGTGGCCTGGCCTTCGTCACTGGCACTTTGAAGTTTTTCCAGACATGGAACCCTGATGGTAAAGCCAGCGAATGTACTCTGGTACGTTGATATGATTGACTCTTCGATTTAGCTTGATAGCAGCTGATAAAATGCGGCTTTCCTCTTTACCGAAGCCTTATATCCTACGCTCCAGGTCCAATCGCTCTGAGTCGAACTCTCATTGTCCCCCCAGGCTCGTTTTGGTATTCAGTCGATCCAACTCAAGTACTGGCAATCCCACCGCAAGTATCCCAACGACACTAGCGTGGCAAAGCAAAGGACAAAGACCGTTCCTTCATCTCCCAAGGTACTGCTTCGTTGTCTGCAATTTCGACGCATTGACTGACACTGACAGGTTCAATCTTTAGAAGCTCGTCTTGAGAAAGGTTCTGTTGGGCTTATAACCTCAGAGGGTCATTCAGTCTGCCAGCAGAATATTCAACTTCACGACCATCACCACCTCAGAATGAGTTCCTCCCCGGCAGGTTTTACGAAAGAAATCATCGTGCTCGTGAAGGTATCGAATGTCAATTCTCGTTTTGATGCTATGTAACTAAACCCTGACCTTCAGATAGAAGCCAAGCCGGGCTCGGAAGAGCGTCTCGTGGAGCTTGTTGCAGCGCTCAGCAAGATTGCCAACAGCGATGAAGAGCCAGGCTGCCTTACTTTCCGTGTTGTGCGAAGCGGCAGTAGTTTCGTCGCCTTCGAGAAGTTAGTGATACTGGAATTCTCTCTCCTATTACATCTGAAATCTGGACGAACTTCTTCCAGGTACAAGGACGCTGATGCGCTGAAGAAGTGAGTCTTACTTTGTGTTTTAAGAGTTTTGCATTTTCATGTGTTCGTAGGCATGCGGAAAGTAAGGCCTTCCTCGAATTCGTTGCAGCTGCTGAAGAACTACTCGTTGAGGTGAGAATGCATCATTTTGATCCATGAAATGATCCTTGGCATTCAACTATGACTGCAATTCAGAAACCCACTGTCACGTATTACGAAGAACTGTTCTGAGGTCGTGGAGTCTTGAATCCTTTGATTCGATTCGATTTCAGTCGCGAATATAGCCAACATGTTGATTTGCTCTTCCTTGAACTGCAAACCTGAACAACATGTCAATACCGATGCATTGCACCCTGCTCATATCTCTTTCCCCGACACCTCAAACTTAATTTGTAAGACAAATCGTCTTTGACCCTTCTCTTTTCCCAGGTAATGAGGTATACTGTGATTTTGTTGAATCTTATGACTGATCTCTTGCATTCGTCTCCTTCAGGTCTTTTGAGAAGCTGACCTTGAGAAAACGTATCTAGCCGATGCTGATGTAGTCCTGGCTCTTCTCATGATAACGTGTCCTCTCAATCTTTGACCAGCTACGACCATGAGTTTGTCACCAGAAGGGTTTACTGGAGAAATAGTGGCTCTAGCAAAGGTATGAGGCTCGCAAATGAATAACTCCCTGGTACACTAAGTCAACTCCATGGATTGTAGCTGCAAGCAAAACCAGGTTGCGAAGAAAAACTCATCGAACACTGCGTAGCGATAAACAAGATAGCAAATAGCGACGACGAACCAGGCTGTCTCACTTATCGCGTCGTTCAAAGTGGTAGCCATGTAGTTGTCTTCGAAAAGTAAGTACGAGCGCGAAGCGCTTCGTGATGTCCGCTAAAGGCTTGTTCGCTCAGGTATAAAGATCAGGTTGCACTTAAGCAGTCCGTTACTTCACACCAATTGCGCTGTGAGAAACTCTGATTGTATAGCTCGTGCTGTATTCCAGGCATTTGGAGACACAAGCCTTTAAGGACTTCGCGACTGCTGCCGGAGATATTCTCGTTGAGGTACGCAACATCTATCGGACCATTGAACGTGCTCGATTGATTTTAGCACAGAAACCCGCAGTAACCTTTTACGAAGAATTGTTTTAAATAGCTGGCCTCTTCGAGCACACTCCGCATGGGCAGAGTGCGACGAAGGTCCTCGATAGTCCTAAGTTGAAATAGGGAGTGACAGATCTGCCAAAGTCCTGAGAAGTTTGCTTATCGAATCTCCAGACGAGATAACTGGCTTGTTTAAGAAAACACGTATGTCCGCATGTTCTTGTTTTCTTTTGAATGTATCTGATTTTATGGTCCCTTCGCACTAGCTTCGAATCGCTCTCCTGACCACGTTTGACAATGAAAGAGCCGGTATTCAACTGGGGGTATGATATTTCACCTTCGCATTCCCTTCACCTGTCTATCTGCACTGACAGCGGTCAATGGGGCATCTTCTTGCTTCAAGATCCTATCGAACTGCCCTTTGATGTCGGTCGTTACATAAGTCTAATGGGTACCCGTCAGGTTATCATGCTCGTATATTATGGGCAATCGTAAAAGGGGCATCGATGAGTTCTATCCATCGTCTTATTCACTTCAAAAATGAGCTCTTCTCCCAGCAACTTCTCTGGGCCCGTCTTAATCGACGTAAAGGTAGGATAAGTCGTGTATTTCTTCTGCCATGAAAGGTCTGACGCAATCTGGCAGATGAAAACGAAGCCTGACACAGGGGATCGCCTAGCGGAGGCTTTGGCTGCAATTCACAAATTTGCCAATTCTGACGCCGAGCCTGGTTGCCTCTCGTACCGTATTGGCAGGAGTGGAGATGATTTCCTTGTTTTCCACAAGTTCGTCTTCTTCTCTCAGTTGTTATATCTAACATTGACGGTATATCATACTTGGCCTTAGGTACATAAACAAGGACGCCATTAAAGAGTATGTGTTCCCAATTCTCTTGCAGCCGGGCAATAGTCTGAAGAAGCTGATATTTAGGCACACTGAGACCGAAGTGCACAAAAACTTCGTAAAGGTCGCGACCGAAATTGTCATTGAGGTGGGAGTGGCTATGTTCAAATTAGCCGCGTGGAAGGATTGACGCGAATACAGGACTCTGCTCACTATTATGAGGAGCTGTTTTGATCTTTCGGAAGAACTACGCGGGAGGTTCATGCAGTGGTGTGGGGTTCAAGTATTCAACCTTGAGAGTACGGGTCTCACCAGACCTTCTGACCTAATGATCGAAGTCCGATGACGCTTTGTACCGATAACACGCATTCAATCATGTGGGAGTGCTAACTCAGGAGTTAAGGAACGAAAGGATAGAATAAAAGGGGAGGATCCGTTTCTCAGTGCCACCCGCACGCCGTCAGAGGCGCATTTACGCGACTGAAAGAGCGCCCATCACAACTGAACAAGCTTTCTCTCCTCGTTTTCCATTTATCTCCAAGAATGAGCGCAGAGGCCTCCGTATTCTCTGGACCGATCATCTTGAATGCTATTGTGAGTGTTAGTATCTGGAGGTTATCACTGTTTCTGATACTATCGTGCCGTTATCGTCTTCTTTTGCAGCTGAAAGGCAAGCCAGGCAAAGGCGATGAAATCGCAAAGCTCCTGTCCGCGATTCGCGCCAATGCAAACTCCAACGCTGAACCTGGTTGCTCGACTTTCCGAACTGCGCGGCACGGAGATAATTTCGTAGTTTTCGAGAAGTCCGTGCAACTAAAGCATTTCTACAATTTGAAAAGACGAAAGCTGAATCCAACGGTTCGCAGGTATGACGACCAGAAGGCAGTCCAATTGTGAGTATCTCGGACCGTTTGACTGTACATAAATTTTTGATCATATGCTTCCAGCCATTTTGAGTCGAAATACTTCAAAGCTTTGGTGGCGGCCGATGTTCTTGATGGCGTACGTGATTCGCATGTTTTGTAACGAAATTTCCAACTCGCTGACGTGGTTTCTCCAACAGCCCCCTTCTTTGCTTTACTACGAGGAGTTCTCCTAGCTGCTGTCAAGGATCTGTTCCGGTCAAGTATTGAAGTGCATGTCTGTGTGATAAGTAACAAGATGCCAAAAATCAAGTAACCCTCATCTTCTGGAATCCATATTGACTTCATCTTGACAAATTGAAAACATGAAGTGATATTCTGGAGCACGACCGTCCGAGAATATACCATGGTCCAGCAGAAGAAAACTCACAGCCAATACTACTTGGAAGCCAAAGATCAGTACTCCGGAAAATACAGCGAAATGATAATCATCGTAGTAAGAGTCCCGGGCCT
Source organism: Schizopora paradoxa (assembly GCA_001020605.1). Taxonomy (NCBI): domain Eukaryota; kingdom Fungi; phylum Basidiomycota; class Agaricomycetes; order Hymenochaetales; family Schizoporaceae; genus Schizopora; species Schizopora paradoxa. The sequence continues at coordinate 685,926 of KQ085882.1, forward strand.
CGGCCAGGGCGAACCTCTAAACTGCATGATCGCTCCATGGGACGTGACCAATTGACTGCGGGCGCTAGCTCTGGTCATATGCATCGCATTGCTAGCGTACACACAGTGAGACTCGCAGATCGATCGCGCATATATACAGCTCGACGAGCCTGCGCGCGGTCTATATTGTTTCCCATCTACCACATCCACTCAGTGATCTTAGCCTACTAGTTCGCGTCGATATGAGCCAGGATTCATCTGTTTTCTCTGGAGAAATTATTCTTCATGCCACCGTAAGCACGACCTCCGGCCTTGTCTCACCCGCTGAAATAATTGGTGTAATAAATCCCCTCAGCTCAAGGGCAAGCCTGGCAAGGGCGATGAGATCGCGGCACTCCTATCTACAATCCGTGCTCATTCCACCTCCGACAGCGAGCCTGGCTGTTCCACGTACCGCACCTGCCGCTTCGGAGATACCTGCATGGTGTTTGAAAAGTGCGTATTACAGTACTACTATGAAACTCGCGTCGTCGAATTGATTTCCAATTAATGCCGGGTGACTTCAGGTACAAAGATAACGAAGCAGTGAAAGAGTGGGTGACCTTTCCAATGTGGTTCTTAGTTTTTCTACTTACTGACTTCGACCCAAGGCACTTTGCACTGCCCCTTTTCCAAGCGCTCGTAGCTAAGGTCCCCGACCTCCTGCTTGAGGTGAGTTTGAAATTGAGAATTACCTTTGTGCGACAAGGATTAATTTGCTTGATTGGTAGCCTCCTACGATTACCTTCTACGAAGAATTCAACTGAGAATGGATTGTTGTGGCGAAGGGGGGATCCTATCTTCATTCCTGTATTATGAACGACAACAGTGACCAATAAATAGCCACTCGAAAAGGCTTCAGATCTTCAGATGCGAAGACGCCTAAAAGCACCACGATAAGAAAGAAGTATTCAGCTGTAATCGGTTTGATGCGGTTCACGACCCCAAAGACAAAAGTAAAACGCACCAACTTTAGAGGGTTATTTCAGTGAAATGATAGGCAGCGCAGTAATCATCTCGGACTTCGGGCAGGGCGAAACCAGAAATTGCACGATTGCTACACGAATTGACTGCGGGCGCTGGCTGTGGTCATATGCAAGGTATTGCGAGCGCACACCATTCGTGAGACTCGCAGATCGATCGCGCATATATACTGCTCTCCGAGATATTGTTTCTCGTTCAGCATCCCCCCTTCCCCCTCCCCACTCAGTGACATAAAATATAACTTACTCGTCGATATGAGCCAGGATCCATCTGTTTTCTCCGGAGAAATTATCCTGTCCGCAACTGTAAGCACGGCCTCCAGTCTTGTCTCGCTCGATAGAAATGATTCGCGCGATATTCCCCTTAGATCAAAGGAAAGCCTGGCAAGGGAGACGAGATCGCGCCGCTCCTGTCTGCAATCAGAGCTCAGTCTACTTCCGACGACGAGCCTGGCTGTTTAACGTACCGAACTTGTCGCTTTGGAGATGTCTTCATGGTGTTTGAAAAGTGTGTATTGCTATTACTATACTGTATGCGAGTCGTGTTAATTGACGATTTCAGGTACAAGGATACCGAAGCGGTGAAAGTGTGAGTTACTTTGCACAGACTCGTAAAGTCAACCTTGCTGACTTCGGCCCAAGGCACAATGCGCTGCCGCATTTCCAAGCACTCGTAGCCAAGGCCCCCGAGCTCCTTCTCGAGGTGAGTTTTGAACTTAAGACTCACTTTCAAATTGTAACAAGGAAAAACTTATTTGACTTGTAGCCTCCTTTGATCACCTTCTACGAAGAATTCAATTGAGAAGTGGATTGATTCGGCGAAGGGGTCTCATATCGTCATTCCTGAAATATGACAATTGTGACGAATAAATAGCGAATGGGAAGAATTTCAATGCAGCGCGCCTAAAACAGTCTCAATAAGAAAAGAGTCATTTGAGTTGTGTTGAACGTTTACTCACCCAAAGATGAAAGGTAAAAAAGCCTACGAAAATTAGTCACTGTAGCGAGGGGTTTCATAATCATGAGAACCAGCGTCGGTCATCTTCGAAGAGGGCATCGTCAGCGGGACTTGCTGATATTCCGGGTTCACGCTACGCGTGGGAGGAGCGCTCTTTCCTGAACGACGAAGGAGAACAATTGAGATCGAAAGGAGTGCGGTGAGGAGGATGAGAGCCAAGCCGATTAGTCCCAGAGCAACGGGGGCAAGATCGTATATCCTCTTCAATTGGCTGGCGCTTAAGGTGGAATCGCTATCTCCGGCGTCTAAATTCGCTGCGACGTCCTTCTCTGCGCTCTTTCCGGAGCCGGGAAGTACGGCTGTACTCGAAGGGGCGGAAGTGAGGTTTCCGAAAGGATCGACGAATCCGGAACCATTTTGGTGGACGGCGAGCTGCTGGAAGTCAAAGAATGACTTGTTCGAGTACGGATTCGCGTTAATTGCTGCAACCATTCCGACGCCGCAATGAGAGAAATTCGCAGCTTGCTGCCTGCAGTACGCCCAGATGGGGTTCGTCTTATTGCGGGGTGAGTGAGTTGAAGAAAAATGAAGTGATAAATATACTCACGTCATTGATCTTGATGCTAAAAGTTGGGAAGTTGCCTGTCTGATTTGGCGAGACGAACATGCTTTCAACAGAATATAAGTCACGGTAGTTATTTGGTATAGATGAAAACCTACAATCCGGAGTCGAACCCTTTAACAGAAGGGTAGGTCGTATCAGCCAGGGGGCGGCACGGCTCGCCGAAGGATGCTTGCGTCACGCTGAGAAGCATTATAAGCATCATGGTTAAAAGGTCGCAAAAGGAGAAAGACTTACGTATGATTCTTCTGCATGAAGACGAACTCGACGGTATCACCCACATTTGCACTGATATTGGGCGGATTATATGTGAATCCCACTGTCTTCGGGTCTCCGCCAACGACGATTTGATGCGTCTGTGGCCCCTGGGTATACCACGCCGAGCCTGTTGTACTAGTTGATGTTGACGAAGGTGGGAGCAGGGAGTTCTGGCTAGTGGACTGAGCGGCCAGTTGGACAAAGTTATAGAAGGTATTGCCGTAAGAAGGGGTGTTGATTCCAAAAACCATTCCGGACCTGCAATGGGTCGACGGAGGATTCAGTTGGCGACAATAGCCCCAGATCGGTTTCGTATCGTAGACTTTAATTGTGAAGGTGGGGAGGTTCGTATCGTTTGGCGAAACAGGCATGCTATAAATGAGGATTTAAAGTATGAGATATTTATCGAGTAGATACTTCATCAAGCAGACTTACAACCCGGAATCAAAGCCGTTCAGATTACCCCACGCGTCCGTCATTTTGGCGCAAGGTTCGTTGAACGACGACTGTGTGACGGTGTGGTTTTTGACGTGGCTTGGTGTCCGTCAGCTTGAGTGCAAGATAAGAGAGTAGGAAGGTAGTAAACTTACAACGTAAAGACGACTTCGTCTCCAATGTCCGCCTGGAAATTATTTGGAGAAAATACCAACGCTGGAGTTCCATCAGGATTGGTTCCACCGACAGAGACATAATGAGTCGCTGCGAAACTCGAGGTCGCTAAAAGTAAGGCGGGAAAAATCGCGGTCAACATAGCGACTTTCTCTGGTAACCAGGTAAAGACGGAGGGGGGCGATGGGGGTCGCGCAAGGTGTCGCAGATATCGCTCAGGCTATCTTGTTTTTATCGCTCGTGACCAAGAGGCCCTGCAGCATCCGCCTGAGGCCGAAAATAAAATGATGAGCGGGAAAGGATGGGACCGATGCTCTTTATGCACAGCCGTACCGCCAGCACAAGCGGCTCGCTGATGTCGGTAATGCGAGCGCTGAACAATTTGCCTGATAACGAGAGGCGAAGTTACCAAAACCTGGGATCAGCACAATCGCCACCTATCCAAAATTCCAAAAGGGTGTAAAAGAAGGTGGTATCTGTGTATAAAGGTATAAGATCTGTTGAACATAGTAATCAATTCTGTGTCTTTGAGACGTTGAGAGCAGTACCTACGAGATTCAGTCTCGAGTTGGGTCCGAGTCGGTAACGTTCGAGAGAAACGCGGTCAAAATCCGTGATGAAACCATTTGATTTTCAGTTCCTGAAAAGCCGGAAACAAGGAGACGGGGTGAAACGATTGGCTCGTAATATATATATATATATATTGAGCGCTTTTCTTCACATGTTCCGCTTCACAGCAGCTCGACGACATGGCGGCGCTGTCCAACAGCCAAGTCACAAGTAGCCGAAATCGCCGGCCTGCCATCGGTAACCTAGAATGTCCGGCAACCAAACACCGTCACCTCCTCTTCCTCCCTCGTACGCGGCTGATTCGCAAGACTTCATAAACAACTCGCTCAAAGATAACAATGCACGGTACATGACCTTCCTGCAACAAATAAACCTCGAAATCTCACAAACTGCTTGTAAAAGGTCTTGTTGCATACGATGAATCTCCGGACGGAAGAGAGGTTTCTGTGGCCTCGTCTTCAAAACAAACACAGGACCTTGACTTGCATGTGAGAACCTCTTTTGCTGGCCATAGCTATCCCCGTTTCCCTCTCTGTTGGCTCTCTCTTCTGGTATGGGCAGGATCGAGATAGGAATGGCTTAAGCACAAAGTCCTCACGAGATGGTTAGTAAATTGCTAGCTTGGTGTACGGGCGAGGTTCATGAAATTGCCTCTTAGACCACCCAAAGGCATCGCAACGATTCTCGGAACAAACTTGGTATTCTCCAGACCGAAACGGACTCCAGCACGGAGGCGTCGCATCTCAAGACGAGTCGTTCGCGTCAGAACTTCGCACGAACCGACAAATGCGAGCAAACTCATCACAGATGGCCGAAATGTCAATGTCGCAAGGCGAAAGAAACCACGACCGTGTAGAAGAAGATGCAGAGGTCGAGGAGATCCGGGCCTTACTACACCCAGAATCCATTCAGGGCATGGCAGACTGGGGAATCCCACCAGCGCCTGACGAAGACTGTGATCCTGAACTTGAGGTGTGTTACCAGTTTTTCTTCACGAGGAGTCAAGTCACTTATGTGGACCTTTTCCAGGCCAAGTTGAGACAATTTCATGCCCTTAAAAATGACACGGAAAATCCAAAGCATTTCAATGATTCTCTAATGTCCAACCGCTCTTTTCGCAATCCCCATCTCTACGCTAAGCTCGTGGAATTTGTGGACGTAGACGAGAGTGCAACAAACTTTCCAAAACACATCTGGGATCCCACAGATGTGAAAGACGAATGGTTCTACGATCGAATCGGTGCGTGGCTCCTTCTGCTTGTTGGAAATGTAATTCAAGCATTACTTCTGCACGCACCTTGGTCTCTTCGTGCTACAAATTGATTCCCTGGGCAAACGGTCGTCCACTCGCTATATCCCTACCTGGTCCACGATATCACGCTCCAGCCGAGGAACAAAAGGCGCGCGAGGAACAGCGTTCAGCGAGTCAAAGCTCCGGAAAGCGTTCGAAGATAGACTTTACGATGCCAAACAAAGGACCTCATACCTCTGGCTCCTCGTCCTCAAAAGGAGGAAATCACCACCGCCCCACGAAAATCCTTGGTGCCGGCACACTTTCAGGCAGCGGAAGGGGACGATTCGCACCATATTCTGCGCCTGCTTTCGGGTCGAGTTCAAGCTTAGGGAGACGCGTGTAATTTCATTTTGTCCGTCTTCTAATGTGTCGGCGCTAGCTGCGTTTTGTTTGCTTTTTGTATGTACGGTCAATGATACATGTAGTAGCTCGTAATTCCGGGTCGCACACGTAGCCGAAGCGGAAGCATTGTGAGAGGATGTCACGGTCGTGGTCATCATGCAATCGTGGCGAAAGCGCTCTTCTCCTCACACATCGACCACCACCCTGAAAACAACGCAACCATGCCAGGCCTTACGACTATAAACAACTTGAAAGAGCTCAGAGATATTCTCTCTCGTGACTCCGGCAAGCTCACAGTAAGTCTGCTATTAGAATGCAAGTCGAAATATACTGAAATGTTAGCCGTGCCATAGGTCATTGACTTCTATGCGGACTGGTACAGTGTTGGCATTCCTGCTCGGATAAATCCATACTCATGAAGGCTTGAAGGTGCGGTCCTTGTAGAATGATAGCACCGGCATATGAGGCATTTTCAAAAGAATACACGAACGTCAATTTCTTGAAATGCAACGTCGACGAAGCGAGAGACGTGGCGATGGAATACAGCGTTGCAGCGATGTGCGTTTCAAACTTATCTTGAACACGTCTTATAATATGTACTGACGCTATGCTAAGGCCGACGTTCATCTTCCTGAAAGGAGGGTCGAAGGTCGAGACGGTTCGCGGAGCCAACAAAGGGTAAAGTCCTAGCCAGTCTGACCGCTTGAACGACCATATCTGACGTATATCATCCCTCGCAGTGAGATAGAAAGGGCACTCCGCAAGCACTCAGAAGGCTCCTCCTCGGGCGCCTTCTCAGGACAGGGTCAGAGACTTGGGTCTTCGGAGTCACCTTCAGCAGATGTGGCACCCGGAGGCGACATCGGTCCTTTGGCGAACATGTCGCCTCAAGCCAAGATGTTCGGTTTATTGGTCGCTGCGTACGTCGTGTTATGGTACTTCAAGTCATGAGTGTTGTCTGTCCTTTTTATTATTTAAGATATGAAATTCGATTGATGCTTTGCGAGGTGATTTGCACTTTCGAGCATGAGCTAAGGAGATTGCACGGGTGTCCAGGCAAACTCAGACGGTGTGATTGTCACATCAACCTGGAGGTGCTTTGCAACAAATGACGCGCACGCTCGTCCATGAGGTATGCTTCTTGACAAGCTAAAGAAAGCTCTTCAATTTTAGTGGGCTGTTCGTGACTCTCGCACTGGTTACGTCTTGACCTTTGCAATAGGCGATTGATAAGGGACGCCTGCGTCGCTTGGTGGCATGCAAGAAGACTCAACCCTCCCGGAGCGTCTCCCGGGATCCGTTGACGACTATACCCTTCGACTGGTTCAAAATGCCTGCGATAAATCGAAATTGGCACGAAAGGTTTCACTTGAACGAGACCTCGATGACGTTCAAGTGTTTCTCTCTGCTGCATCGTTGCGGGATGAAGATGCGACAACGATTGAAGTACGTTCAACGACGACAATTGGAGGACCCAGCGGGATCCCATTGTTGATTTTGGACGAGGTTATGGATCTCTTTCGAGAACAACGTATACTCGAAGCCTTCAAACGTAATTGGCGAGGCGCTTGTGTGATGAAGTTTCAGCATCACGAGGAGCGGAGTAATCCAGGGTGTGGTACAATCACAATACGACGTACATTGGCGAATTGCGCCCTCGTCCACTCTTCCTGGTCAAGACGGGCTGAAAGCGCGTTGGGCGGCGTCCTGGTGATACGGAACGAGACTCGTTCATGTACTCTTCCTCAAATGGTCTGCAACCCTTGCGTAGGCGTATGGACTCGAGAAATTTATATTACCTTGGACTGGTCCTCGAGGCCACACTATGCCTACTCAGCTCTCTTCGCGCGAACGCCTAACACGGAATTCTTGCATTTAAACGTCGAATCTGTTGTCGAGCTGAAGCCCGTCTGTCCCGAACTATGTCAAGCTATATCGAAATATCTGCGCAATCTTAGGGAACTTGTGTTTGAGGTACTTTGGCCAACGCCTATCGACGACATGCGATATCTTTTGGAATTCCCGGAAGAGATACCGGCATTGAAGGTTGTGCACTTCGTTGGTGTTGATGTTGGCGACGTTCTTTATCGAGAACCAGGCTTCCTCTTCCCGTTGCCCACATCCATCTCGCACGTTAGTTCCATACATGCCCATGAGAAAAACAAAATAGCGATTGGGTTCTTCGACGTCGTGCATGTGAGTTGGTCACGACAAATATCGGACGAAGATGAAGAAGTCACCAATGTGACATTTGCTGTGGATTCAATGAGCTGTACCTCTCTAGATGACACGAACTATGGAACAGACTTCATCCCGGGCGAAGGAAGAGAGCTGATCCCACAAGTCAAAGAGATGCAATATATTTGCGGAATGAATTGTAGATCCAATTGCATTACGGATGTGCTTGTGGACGCGCAAAGACTTACGAAGTTACACATCGTCATGTTCGAAGACGAAATACCGACATTTTTTGCTTTGGTCGACGGAATGCGCTCACTACCGCCTGGGATGAACGAAATACTGATCACATTCACCCCCATTCAGTGCAAAGAGGGCCCAGCTGAACTCTGGGATAACCGCGCTTGCGAACTTCTCGCTGCATTAGAGCAACAGCATACCAAAAGGTTGAAATCATTTGAGAGTCAGATCGGTCCCATTTTTCACGAACCTGGCAGTGACGAAGATCGGTGTCCGTGGTCACTCAAAACAAAGCAATGGTGCCAGGATAAGCGAATCATATTTATCCAAAGGCACCGCGGTGATCGAGCAGACCATTGGTGTTCCTTCACGATGCAGTTCGACGACTGAGTGTGGCGTCCTGCATTATCATTTTTTCTGCTTCTAATGTTAAGGGATTCCGTCAACAAAGCTAATGGCAACAAAAGCAAGAGACACACGAGTCGAAAGCGGGGCTTCATATGTCTGGTAGTTCCCTTTGAATAAGCCGAGTCCAAGTGTTTTCTTTCCACCAATCGTTCAACCCATCAATGTGCTCCCAAACCGCCTCCTCGTCTAGTGCGTAAATCTCATACTTGCAGGCACCAACCAGACTGCCTTCCCGCTTCGCAACTTCGAGCGCAGCTTTATCCTCACCGCTAGAATATATGTTAAACTAAGTCAAAGTCCATCGGAATCTTTGGGGCACGCACGCAAGGAGATCCAGAAGCTCTTTTCTGTCCGGGAAGAACAATCTTGATTCGAGGGACGCGAGTATTCCCAATGCCGCTCTGAAAAGGAATGAGTCGCCTTCTAAGACGAGTACATCCCATATTCGTGCGCACGCTTCCAGCGGGAGGTGTGACAAAAAAGCTGGTACAACCCAGTCTGGAAGATACGCTGCTGGTGAAACTTGATGTTGCTTGAAGTTGAAGTAGACTGGTTTTGTGAAGTAAGTACGATGTAGAATTCGAAGCGAAGGGTGCCATACTTTTGGGCATTCGATCTGCTAATAGGGTATCAAATATTCTGCCCAAACATCATTCATGTGCTCAATTTCCATACTAAACGAATCGGCATACCGATAATAAGCTTCGACCTATTCGAAATCCAAATTCAGCTCTTTCTTCGATGGCGGTAGAATGTGAACGACCACACACATCATCTCTGGAACTTAGTCCACCATAGAAACTTCGAAAACAATGCCTCTCTAAAAGGTTCCTCATCGCGACAAACGCAGTGGGCGGCGACATATTCAATAAAAGCATGGCAGCAATCTTGCTTGCACCAAGTGTGTACCCGAGGCCTTCATCTGACCGGGACACGACCCATGCGCACAACAAGTCTTTTAAATCTTGGTACAGCGGGCCCATCGAAGAATTGAATATATGCAAAGTAGGAAGAGTTGTGCCTATATCCTCTTCCATAAGATGCAAAGTCGTTGAAGGGAAAGACCCGGACGAGAGTGCTTTTTGTGCTCGCGCAGCACACGATCTATATGTATCTGGCAATTATTAATTTCGTGCGTCGTCGAGTGGGCGTAAACATACCTTTGCTCAGCGCAAGAGAGTTACCTATGGCTTTCTCCCATACTATACCCCGTAGTTTCGGAGGAATACCGTTCCACCATAGTCTCCGAAGCTTCACGTCGTTAACGGCATTCTTCCAGTCCGGGATAATGGACTTCTCCCATGTCTCTGTAGATTGCTCAACGGCACGCTCTCGAGCCAATCGGCGTTCATCCCTGGCCTTTCGTTTCTGCTGTTCTAAGGGACTAATAGTGTGAATTTGTCACAGTCTTTACATGCTGAGAGATGAATCTAACCTATCAATCTGCTTTGCTTCATCATTGCCTCCCAGTCTGCGAGATGCTTGACATCTTCTTGCTTGGCTTTTGGTGGAAGATATGATGGTCGTGTCTTCGAGATGACTTGTTCTAGCGTACTTGGACCTGAACGGGACGTTCGATGAGTTTGCCGGAATCCACCTGAGGGCACGGACAGTCCAGGAGTCGGTGGAGGTGAGGTATTTGTAGCAGATTTGGAAGAAGAAGGATCAGAGGAGTTGGAGACCGCCGTGTCAGAGCTTGCAAAAGAGCTGCGCAACGAAGGATCCGAAGTCGTAGCAGTAGCAGTAGATTCGGTCTTGGAGACGTCAATGACAACAGAAGGGTATCGACTGTGGCTTGGAGAGCCGCTACGATCCGCATCTTGTCTAAAATGCTCCTCGAAATCTTCTGCGCCATAGCCAGAGAAACTTCGAGGTTCTGGTGAGTGGGGAAGAGAGATGGATGTCGGGGAGTAGGGCCTGGAGGAATTGATGTCTATGGTCGAGACGGACTCATCTGGATCGTAAGCCGCTCGCTCAAGCTGCACATCCTCGACGACATTTTCCTCGCCGTCGACCCAGGCATGTCCGTTCTGCCTCGCGAGCTCGCTGCGGATTGCGTCCGACGTAAATTGGAATTGGACATCTTGGTCGTCGTCGCCACCGTCCTCAAAGGCATCCTCGAACGAGATCCTCACACCAGGAAGAGAGCCAGCCTCCATTATGCGCTCGCGCTACAGTCGTTGTCTGAGAAAGAGATTGTCGTGCATGGATGTGATGGTGAAAGACTAAGTAAAAGCACAGCGGCGGTCCTCTCACCGCGCTCAGCGACGCCCAATGCCGGAAGCTGCCGATGCGCGTCGAGAGAGCGCGTCGTCGTCGCGTCAACAACGACCTCGACAGCCATGATCGCGGAAATCCTTCTCGTCCTCGCAGGACACGAATCGTCTTTGTTTCCAGAAGATTACAAGCTGCATCCGGACTTCGTACCTCTTTTACACCCCGGCGAACGCGAATGTTTGGAATCTCTCGGATTGCTCGCCTTTAGATACCGAAGAATCAAGGCGGCGTGCACCAAGTTGTCCCTCTCGCCGTCGACGTACGTCTGTGCATTTTGCTCGAAGCTGAATGCGATACTTAGAGACGAATACGAGGCGCTTGTGGTGTCGACAGAGGCTCGGATATTGACCAGAGACGATAGTCTGGTTGGAAGTGGTTCGTTCGTCCCTCTGAGCTCTATCAAAGCGCTCTTCATGCCATGGGACAGTCCTCTCGCAGCGTTCGAATCGCTGGTCATTCGTCTCGAAGAAGAACCAAATTGGCCTCCGGGAAGGCTAATAGATCATCTAATAGAGAAGTCGGAAGCGGGGACACATAGCATCTCATCCATGATGTCAAGACTTGCTACCGCAGTGCAACAGATCTGGCGGAGCCATTTGCAAGCCTTCCTGGTCCACGGCACATTGTCTTCAATAGACCCTCTAGCAAACGAGGACTATTCACTCAGAGACGAGACGATACCATCTTGTGTCTCCAAATCTGCTCGGGATAGCATCAAGTACGTTGGGCGCGCTGTTGGAACCGTTAAGTCCTCAAAATGGAGAAAGCAGCTTCCTAGCCACCTTCTTTTAGAGCATACTCGCCTCTTAGACTCCGTTTTGCCCCAGGACAATCATGCTTTTGATCGCGTGATTGCACAAATTCGAATGGAAGTCAGCGAATGGCTATGGTCGAACGTGCTTACTATGAACGACGTTGAAAATGCCGTCGACTCCTTGTACGTCTTCTCGGATATACGGATATCAAAGATATTAAGGGCATCTGCAGAGCGAACTACTTTCTACTTCAAAATGGCGAATTCGGCCTTTCACTCATCCGAGAAATTGATCGGCTAAAACAATCACGACTATCTATACGCTCGGGGCCCAAGTCCTCCATCATACGGGAACAAGATCTCCAACTCGCACTATTACGAGCATCCCTCGGCACATCCGCTCAGAATGATCCAGCGCTTGCTCATCTCCGCTTTCAACTTCCTTCTGGACCTGCTCGCCCACTCCTCTCCGACCCCACCCTCCGTGCATCAACCTCATCTACTAACGCACGGTTCGACGAGACAATGCTTGGTACTCCTGTGCGCCTCGCATACGACATTGCCTGGCCCCTCGACCTCTTTTTGCATGACGCAGAGTTGACGGTGTATTCGGATATATTTGCCTTTCTCTCCGCCCTGCGCCACATTCATACCCGTGTGCACGGCTGCTGGACATCTCTGTCGGGTGCTCAGCGTGCTAGACGACGATGGACAGGCCTTGGTGAAGGCGGAACGCAACAGGACCTGGAAGCACGAAAGGAGCTACTTCGCTGTGGTTGGGGTGTCGTTCGTCTCATGGGATGGTTCTTAGATGTGTTGTTGGGATACATGATGGTCGATGTTGTCGGCAGCGAATTTAGGAGGTTCCGAAACCAACTACGACCTGGCGACGGAAAATCGCTCGTTGACTTCAATACACTTCGTAATCTGCACTCGACGTACCTCGAGCGCTTGCTTTCAGGAAGTTTGCTATCCCAGGCCCCGCTGACAGCGACTGTCAAAGGGATTTTCGACGTTTGCGACCAATTTGTTGGTCAAGTTGAACGATGGGGTGGAGATGTACTTCCTGCGTTGCTGTTCGAAGGCAGTATTAATGACGGAGATGAGAGCTCTGTGGGCAAGATGGTTCTACAGAGATGGGAAACCGTCAAAGAATTCAATGAAGTGAGTGATTATATCAACATCCTAATTGTGATCTGAATGATTGTTCCCAAAGAGCTTTTATACTCTCTTGGAGTCGTTTTACGGACAATTGACAACAACAACCTTGCTATCTACACCGATAGATGCATCTCGGTCTATGAGCATTGCAGGCAATGCAAGCGCACTACAGACCTCCGTCAGTCGTAAGCTGCGGACTTCAGAAAAAGAGGGCGAGATGCGGAGGCATGTAGAACGACTGCTCCTTCGTATGGATTTCAATCGAATGTTTTCAACTGCGAAAGTGGGAAAGACTGGAACATAAATATTGCATAAATCCTTTTTATCTTTCTTACTGGCGTACCGATTTTGGACGATTTGAATATTATTTACATTGAACCGAGCCTTTGCCACTGCTTCCCCACAAATTACTTACCGATCCTGGACAGAGCTAAAAATTATGCTTGTTGGCCGTAACATTCAGGACTACCAGTGCGACCCTTTGCTCCTTACTCCCCACAGTGGTCCTTCTGTGCGTATAAGAGTCGTAGCTTGATGAAAGTTGTGAGGTTGCCTTGAGCTGGGTATATGCGTTGCAATTGACTTAATAAGCGACGATCGATAGCTGAACAGCACAGATAATGCCGAGTGACGACCTCGATTTATCCATGGTTCCCATTCGAAGACTCGCGAGCACCGCTCGCCATCTCTCCACCTCTTGTCCTCTTACCACCACCACGATGCGTGCGTTTGCATTAGTATGTAGCGATGTGGAAGAGAAACTGAGCCTTTTCTTTCTGTAGAGTACACTCCGCGTCTTGTCGGTGCCCAGAACACGTTTGGTGCGTGCTGAGACTCTTTCAATCGACATCAATCCTGACCGCCATCTGCCACCCAGAGCACCGAGTCTACGTGCAAAGTGGAAACAATGTTATTTCCCCGTTCCACGATATCCCACTTTTCGCGGACCAGAACAACGGCATCCTCAACATGATCGTTGAGGTGCCGCGCTGGACGAACGCGAAGATGGAGATCTCCAAGGACGAGTTCATGAATCCCATCAAGCAGGACATCAAGAGGAACAGGCTGCGCTATGTACGCAACTGCTTCCCCCATCACGGCTACATCTGGAACTATGGCGCGTTCCCTCAGGTACGTCGTGAAAGTGGACGAACGTTTCGACCCCAAGCTAACGTTTGTTCGTGCATAGACGTGGGAGGACCCGACTGTCACTCACATTGAGACCAAAGCCAAGGGAGACAATGATCCTTTGGACGTCTGCGAAATTGGCGAGCAGGTCGGTCACGTTGGTCAGGTTAAACAGGTCAAGGTTCTCGGTATCATGGCTTTGCTCGACGAGGGCGAGACGGACTGGAAGGTCATCGTCGTCGACATCAACGACCCCCTGGCGTCCAAACTCAACGATATTGAAGACGTCGAGCGTCATCTCCCCGGTCTCATTCGTGCCTCGAATGAGTGGTTTAGGTACGTGAACAATTCGTGTCTCAACAGAAACTGCTCGCTCATAAATTTACAGGATCTACAAGATCCCCGATGGCAAGCCTGAGAACACCTTCGCGTTCTCGGGAGAAGCAAAGAACAAGAAATATGCAACTGAGATCATCCATGAATGCCACGAAGCATGGCGTCGTCTCATTGGCCTCTCCGCTCCTTCCGCTGATCTCGGTGACGGCAAGACTTTGGGAGAAAAATTCGGTATCTCTACGTACGTCCTTCCTGACGTTCTTTGTGGTTATGCATGCTCAAGTATATCCAGCGCCAATATTGCGAACCAGGGATCTTCGGGTATCATCAACAGGAGCAACCCGAAATACGCAGATATCCCACCTGACAGTCGCGCACCCCCCGCACCGATTGACCCTTCGAGTACGTCTTAAGTACTCTTTCGTCTTGGAAATAGTTGGCTCACTGATATGCGTTGTAGTCAACAAATGGTTCTACATTTCCTCCGCTCAAGTTTAGAGAAAAGCCAATGTGAAGATTCGCACTGCACTGTACAATTTCATATGCATTGAAAAAGCTGGAAACAAAACAAGTTTCAAACGGACGGGATTGCGGTGATAACATTATTCATGAGACGAAGCCGAGCCTAAGATTTATACTACATTCTATACCCAACTACTACGACTAATGCTGTCTTCATTTACTCCTCTCACCGGAGCCTTCCGGACTGACTGGTGGATAGCGACAATATTTGTCGGAGATGAATGTCACGGTCCACGTCCCTGTTGCAATTTGAAGTCATCAGTAAAGATTGCACGGTTGACATCAATACGAACGAACCCTCTAATGCGGTATAGATGGAATATTCGTGTTCCATAACGCCAGATACAGTATGGCTTTCAAGGACCTTACCGGGCTTGCCACCTCTTCGAGCAGGCGCTTCGGAACGTTGATACGTGAAGGTGAATGGAGGTTCTCCTTCAAGAGTAAAGACTATATGTGCTTGGCTTCCTAAAAGGTTCAAAAACCGATGCGTGAATAGCGACTTTCAGGCAAAGCGAGACACTACGTACCCTCATGGATATCCTCGAAATAGTCACGCCCATTTGCGATTTGCGCAGATGGTAAAGCATGTACTTGGAACTCGATATTCTCCACGGTTGACCTGCACATCTTATGTTGATGGGAAACAGAAACAATGGACACGTTGCCAGGTTGTTGCGGTGTCAAGATGAAAGGGGACGACTTCGCAACTTGCTCGTGATATTTCTTATTGACTTTGTACCCGACGGTCCAAGGGGGAGAGCCCTCCATCTGGAATTGGGCGACGTCCCCGACACAGAAATGTTCGCGCCTGTCGTAGGGCACGATGGCGGCCGACTCTGCTACATCGACCCAGATGGATTTCCTCAGAGGGTCGGTCACGGACTGTTTGCATGACGAAGCATCGCGGACAGCTTCGATCGTGACTTGATGAGGTCCAATAGAAGTGAAGATATACTTCGGCAAGTTGACCTTCCACTGTGCCTCCCGTATTTCAACCGTTTCGCGATGGATATGACTCGTTGCGAGACTCTTGATAGAGAGGTCCAATGAGAAGGGAGGCTGGCCGTCAAGAAGAATGATATCATCGGATGAGAGTGGGTCGGAGGGAACGAATGTATCGCGCAGACAGTGACTCAGTCTCGCACTCTTCTTGAATTGAGCGGATGCGCGACCAATGACCGATTGCTCAAACAACAAACGGTCGTTTCTTGGGATGACGTGATCTTTGTTCTGCGCGAGCGGGTAGTTGGCGTCGCCAATCTGTTTGATCTCGTAGAAGATCCTGCCCGCTTGCGACGTGAGTAGCTGCAACCGGGTTCGAGACTGCACACTACTGATGACCGGCTGGTCAAGAATACGCGTTCCACCGACTTCGCTCTCTCGTGCAACGTTGTAGAGGATCTGGAATGGCGGGCGACCTAAGTAGAGCGTAAAGATTTGGCTTGCAATTCCGGAGCAGAAGAACACCTACCTGTCATGTCAAGGTCTACGAAATCATCACTGCCTTCACAGATAGGAGCCCGAATGAATGACCCGTTGTATCCATCGTAAGTCACTACGGAGTCCTGAGATAAAGTTATCGAAGGCCTTGGAATCCAGTCAACCGTG
Organism: Schizopora paradoxa; assembly: GCA_001020605.1. Taxonomy (NCBI): domain Eukaryota; kingdom Fungi; phylum Basidiomycota; class Agaricomycetes; order Hymenochaetales; family Schizoporaceae; genus Schizopora; species Schizopora paradoxa. Next base: position 702,195 of record KQ085882.1, read on the forward strand.
TATTCCGACGCTTCTTCGTCAACGACACCGGGACATTGTGAATCTGAAACCTAATAACTTCAATTAACACACAAAAACTACTCCGACGGCTGAATATTCAAGATACCTCAAGTAGTTTGTACACGCCTTTCTTGTCGATTGACAGATGGTCATTCGGAGAGTGAATCATGGTTGTTCGGGGAAGGTCCGCAGGGTCCGTCCTTTGGTACTTAATTCTCCATGGCTAGAAATCACGTTAAGTATGTATGCCTGCCATTGCAACTACACGAACTTACTCCATCTCCAGAAAGGCGAAGAGGTAGCTGCACACTCTTGCCTTCAAGAACAGTAGTCGTCCTCTGTCCAGTCTGGGAGTAGAACCGAGCGCTTGGCTATAAAATACTAAGATTTCAATGCGATAAGCTTTAAATATTGAAACTACCTTGACACGGCGAACGTTTACAGACATGCCAGGAACGGCGAGTGCTTTTTTGCATCCATGGACATCCTCGACGCTGACTGCAACAGGACTTAGTTTCTCGATGTAAACAGCAGAAATTTGAAGTGTACGTTACCAAGATCGATTTGGAATGAACCACCTTCGTCGTCAATGGAACGGGGTATGGGGACTTTGATCCTTTCCCTGCTCTTTTGAAGACCCGGTAAATGTATTGTGTCAACGCCATTTGGACCCGATACTTGTAATTCCAGATTCCACGGACTATCACCCTGTTGGCACATCTATCTAAGAGTCTGAAGTTTTGTAAAAATTTAAACAGACTTACCCTGAAATCGACCTCCACATCCACGGTATTTCCTGAACAACTGTTTATTGCACGTCGATTGCCTGTTCCCGTAGCTCCGTGGAAGACAAAACTGGCAGAAGCGAGCGGATGCACAGTTTGACTGATGCTTGGTCCATCCAGCTTGATTCTTTTATAGTTCGCGTCGCTGAGATGGGTGAACCAATAAGAGTATCTGCCACTATTCTCAGGCTGCAAGGTAATGTCGCCCCGAGAACCTTGGAAGACTCGAGACATCTCTTTCTCGGCTTCGTCGTTTCTCTTTTGCTTGTAATGGACTTGGAAGGGCGGCTTCCCTTGCATCACAAGATAGGCTGATACACCGGTGTCTCCAGAGCTGCAAACCGGTGTCGTCAGAATGAATGATATATGTATTAGCGGTGACAAACAGACCATTCATGTATACGCTTCAACTCGATCTCGGCACTTGGGTGCGGCTCCTCCACGACCTTGCAGGTATCAGGACTCAGGACATCCCCAGGGCAAGTTTGACCTTTGACGCCAACAACGGAATACTCTCCAGGTGCGGTCACGTTGATTGGAAATGACGATCTGCCGGAGGGGTAAGAGATCACTTTGCGCCATGGACTCACGGCGTTCTTTGCGGTCGTATTGGTTGAAGGAGGGCGATAGGCAATGGTGACTGCTAACGGGCTATCCTTCGGATCCGTGTCGCGAGATGCCAACTGCAGATGTGCTTCCGATCCGATCAAAAGGCTAGAAGGCTTTCCAGGTCCGCAATCCTTAAACGAAACACCTGCACGGCGCAGAACTGTAACGGAACGAGTGTATTCGCTCGGTGTTGGAGTCTTTTCGTCTGGAGAGCGCGTTGAAGGTAATGAGCCAAGGGTGCGCATGTTGCCTAAACCATCATACACTTGGTGAAGCGTGTACTGGCGGATTCCAGCTACATCGAACGACATGTCCAGTGGAACTCGGAGTTCCTGTGCTTGCCCTTCCATCTGGACAAATGTTAAACAAGTAGGAATAATAAAATAAATGTTACAATGCTCACCCCAGGTTTGCCTTCGATCTGATCCACGGAGAAGTACTCTCGTTGGCCATTGGTTTCGCCAAAATATTTGACACTGAGAGGGGGTACACCAACCAGCTTGACGGATAATTCCTCGCTTTCGCCCAAGCAGCGAATGGCATCTCCGTTCGATATCTTATCCGCGACGAAACTTGCTTGAGGACACGGAGCAATCGTGATTTCGTTCGGTAAAACGCGCGCCAAGTTTGACGTAGGCGCATCGAGAACCCTTTCAAGTCTTATGATTCCCGGCTTCGATATCTTAAGATGCGATATGCCCTGCGTCTCTTCTAGATCGTAGTTGGAGTAACCAAGAAGATTAGTATGGGGTGGGGCTTCTTCCTCGTCCTCTTCATCCCAGTCGTCCTCATTATATTCCTCCGCCTGTTGAGGTGCCGCCGTCTTGGTCAGTTGCAGGGACTCAAGTCTTGTGGACTCGATAGCTTTCAGATCTCGCGTATTCAGGTCGACATTCTCCACCTTCTCCGAGCCTAGTTGTCGGATAGAATACCTGATGTGTGATGGCTTCGTGTTGTTCAATAAGATAGGTACTAAGACGAAGTTTGAGGGGGCTCCGAGGCAGAACGAAAGGCTACCAGGGTTCAAACGAGCGGTACTACAAGACATGTTTTATCAGCTTCATGAAGTGGCTAATAGATAGAAGCTGACCTTATTGGTGACATCCGTACCGTATGCTCTCCTCTTAAGTTGTCCCCGCCGAATAGATTTTGCACGCCTTGGGACAACTCGTTTTGGTCTAATTTACGTCGTTAAATTTAATCACGGGGGAATACTAGAAAGCACATACAGTATTCCCGAGCCGTATAAGTCAGGGAGTATCTCGAAACGCCAATCTAGGATGGCATTGAGTAAGGATTGGTTGGAGCTCCAGAAATACATACTTGAACGCTTCCGAATAATACACCGTCGAATAACCATAGGAGCAGTATTTGGACGCAAACGACCGACGCAGCATAGTTAAGCCGTGGTATTCGTAGGCGCTTTAATGTCAAGAGATAGACAGCATCCACCAAAAGCCATTTGAAGGTGAGGTTTGTGGAGGAATTGGAGAATATTAAACTTTGAAGCCAGTCAAATACTTTTATTGCCTAATGGTTTCGGTCAATATTGCGAACGAGTACGAGCCTACAGCACCACTTACTTGTATCAGCAGTCCTATGCTCAAAATATATAGCTGCCAGAAAGGTTAGTTCGTTGGAGGAGAGGAGAGCACAACGACGGACTCTTTGTGACGGCGCGTCCACATATTGCTCCGGTATGAATGGTTGCTGGGATGCGTTGGTTTCTGCCTTGACAGCCTGAGCTGGGGCAGGCATCGTTGTGGTTTACAGTCTACTCCGTCGCCCTCGAAGTGAGACTAGACTTGACAGATGAACCAGCGAGGAAGTAGTTTGTCTCGTTTTGACTGCTATGTTTCAAGGTCGCGCCTGTTCACCATCCAGCAAGTGAAGAGGCACAGTGTATGTGGTGTGTTCGTGTTCGGCCGTCGTCCTACGCGAGGAAACTATCCCTTCAAATGGGAGCAAGTGGGTGTTATGAGGGTAAGAGCACAAGAGTGCGATGGTGGACGCGACACAAAGAACTTTTGGAAGACAACGCGTGTTGTGGTTCGTCGGGACCAAACGACGCGTTGCGCGTTGCTCTCCTTCCCTCACGAACCATCACTTACTCGCAACGCCTGCGGGTCGAAGAAGAGCAAAAGAGAAACACAGACGGGGGAACTGGAAAAGCTCAAGCGACGGCTGGTTTTACGACACAATGAATACAACCAGGTCGTTATTGGAGCGTATTTCTCCGGCAAGCACCTCAACGTCCCATGGACAGGGCGAACCCAATATCCAAAGAGCACTTGCACAAAATGAAGGCGGGAAGCAGAAGCAGTCGGCTGAGATATCTGGCTCGCAGCTTCTCAGAGTTGAACCTGCTTCCCAACGACTTACTACTGTCGCCCAAGCCACTACACAGCCCATTGCAAGTGGAAGCACCAGAAACAGGAAACGGAAACGAACTGAGGCAGACAACGAAGATAGCGGAAGGCTGCGACTTAACGAGGAACCAGAAAAGCTTTCGGCACCTTGGTTCCCTATGACAACCTCAGGAGCCCCTCCTCAGGAAAATGCAACATTCATGGACAGGCGCGTAACGTTCCCTATACATCTGTAGCGAACACGGGTTTCTAATAGTGAAATGTCATTATAGCCTGCACGCTGAATTAATGGCTTTTACATCATACCTTAGTGCCACTCCTCAGGAAAGACGTGCTCGATCCCTCCTGGTCTCTTTCATAACGGCTTTAGTCCGAGAGCGCTGGCCAGCTCACTACGGAAGAGATGGAGTAGTTGTCCATACCTTCGGATCTGTCGCGACTGGACTAGAGTTACCAGGAGGCGATATTGACCTTGCCCTTGAATTTCCAACAAATGTCGAACTTACGGCGAAGGACCGAAAGACGCGATTATTTCAGCTAGCAGCCGTACTGCGTAGTCCCGAACGCTCAACCGTCGTGAAAGACGTACATGTGGTAGCGCGAGCTCGCGTTCCAATCATAAAGATACAGACCGTTGACGACCTGGGTGCGCAGACATCCATTAAGTCTCAAAGCACTGTGCTCATGACGGTCTTCGATTCGCCTTCAACGCGTAGGTGGCTTCAGCATAGACATAAGCATTCGACAGTCAAGCGCCGACCCTCTTGGGCCTTCAAGCTCATTATCCTCTCGACTTGCAGCTCAGCCGCCACCGGACCCTGCCCTAGCCTCTATTTCGCTCATACGGTCGTTGCAAGCTTCTCATCCTGAACTACGGCATCTGGTCCTTACGATGAAGTTTTTCTTGACTGCATATGTCGATAAGGATAGCGGCAAGGATGGCCTTGGAAGTGCCGCGACTGGCGGTATAGGTAGCTACGTGCTCGTCTGCATGTGTGTAGCGTATCTCGCGCACATAAATTTACTGGAAGTTCAGCTTGTATGTTTTTTTACCTCTTCAGAGAATTGGCTATTGATTTCTTGAATGTCTGCAGTCATCCCAAACCAATCCGGCAGAAAGCACGATCACGGAGGACGCTAGCACCAAAACAAATTCGTCTTCTAAAGCGACTAATCTCGGCACACTTTTAATGGGCTTCCTAAGGCATTACGGAAAAGACTTCGACTACACAGAGAACTATGTATGCTCGAAACGAGGTGTTGCACCTCGGCGATGCACACAAGAAGATGGTACCGAAACTGTCTGGGGTGAGCAAGCAGAGAAGGAACCCGTTGAAACGGTCGAGAAGAAGGTCAAGCCTGTCCAGGAGAAGTTAGCTGTCGCTTGTCTAATCGATGCGGGTGAGTACCATTGCTTTCGAACATTATGCTAGGACGCTGACTGAGTTATTCACGACTTCAAAGACAAAGATGTGGCTCGCGGTTGTTCTCGCCTCTCGGAAATCCGAGCCGCATTCTTAAAGGCGCTTGAGACGCTTGAGAATATAGAAAAATCTGCTGAAGTGGGCCGGAAAGACTCTATTATCAAGGAAATACTTGGGATCCCAGAAAGTGTATGTACCTATTTTTACTCTTGAATGACATGAGCCGCTCACAATCTCCTTTGCGTAGACCATGGAACAGCGAGATCGTGTACTTCGTGCTGTCGACTCTGGGAGATACGAAGCTTCCCTCAGGCGTTCGAATAATCCATACCATCGGGATGCCCGGTGGAGGGGAAGAGACGAGCCTCGGGAATATGGAAGATGGCGTTCAAATCAGTATCGCCAAAATTTAACGAACAATCATGGAAATTCGATATCGTACAGGAGGTGATTCGCGACTGTCTGTTTCATTTTACGCTGTCAAATTTTGCTCTTGCTTTCGTAGTGCTCTCTTTGCCTTTTACGTATTGAAATTGTCTTCACACGGTTTTCCCGAAATGGCTATGGCGTTTTGGTGGCGGAACGATACGAGTCGACGTTGTTGCCTCTAAATTCGCAACCAACACGTCCGAAGTGAAGAAATTCAGCTTCACGAGGAATACATGTAGTGTTGCTGCTCCCATCCATGGTGAGGAAACACTCTTCAGAGCAAACAGTGAGTTCAAGGCGATCCCAGGTTCCCGTTTCGTGGTCAAATATTGAATGACCTTTATTAGACGGAAGGGAAGCGGAACGCGTCGAAGAAAGCATCCAGTAGTGCAGCTACTTGGGCTTGCGATCTGGGGAGATGTGACAAGAAATTCGCTAGGGAGGCGGACTTGAGACGTCACCAGCGAACCGCCAAAGTTCATGTTGCTTTTGAATCGAAACTGTAAGTCGTAGTGATTTATTTGTTCATAAATCGATAGGTATAGTATTCATTTTTCCCTAGTTCACACCCATGTCCGCAGTGCACTTCCTCATTCACTCGAGTCAGTGCTTCGTTCAATCTAATCTTCGAATACTGACGTTTGCTGTTTTCAAACACGAAGACGGATGCTCTCAAACGCCATCAAAAGACGCGGTATGCACTTCTTATTTCTTCTTCTGTTATTGGGATCTTAAACAAGGATATCACTCATCAACTCTACCAGTCATAATGGCATCATAATCAAATCGTCTTCTATGGGCATGCGGGATCCTGATGCAGTTCAGCAAACCTCGGTCGTTTCTGGTTCAAGTTCTCAGAATCGTGCTACTTCTACGAGAATTTCGGAAGGAGCGGACGGCGCAAGTAACAGCGCGATAATTTCTACAGATACAAGTGTGTCTCCTTCGGATGAGCCGGGATTGAACAGCGGGTCTCAGAGCTACTACAGAAGACTCGCTCATGACACGAGTAAGCTGGATGTTATAGGACTGGCAACTCCAGCAGGCAATGTGACATCTTCAGTTTTTGTCCATAGCCCTGACTCCGCTGGCGCGTTAATAAACTCGCTACCAAGCCAGGAAGCGGGTTTCTCGGAGCAGGTAGGATCCTCGAGTTCCTCAAGACATTGGCCTCCTGCCCCGCCCTGGATCCAAGAGTCTCCTGGAAGATTACAGAATGATACGGGCCCCTACTATCGACCTGGGTCATATTATCGTACGCCAGATGGCCTACCAATACCCCCAGAACCGGCTGCATTTGATAGGGAAGAGCCCGCACAGCAACAAGGAGGCGCCTCACGTTCTGAACTAAAATCAATATCGAAATCGCCAAGAGGTCCTCAATCGGAAGATACCAAGGATGGGGATACGAGATCTGCCTCCTCCCGAAGTAGGTCAAGCGTACCCATCGCCGATAATCCGTGCCTCGAGTCTCAGCGCACATCAAGCCCGATACCAACGACAGATCGAATAAGCGTGAACGTTGCAGTCCAGAGAGCCTTGCAGGCCATGCTTGCCATCGACCCTTCACTCGGAAATATGCCCTCACTGCAATCTTCTGACGAAACTGGTCATCCCGCTCCACCCGTTAGCTTTCAGGTCCCATTGTCAGCATTTGCTGCCCTCGCGAATAGCGTGAATATCGACCATAACGAAGACCGAAGACACTATGACGCCAACGCCATCGCTGTGACTGCGACATCGACTGCTAATACTTCTTCTATCTCTATCGCTGACACCGATGGCAATATGGAGGTGAGTGGGAGCAAGTCTTGCTCTTCGTATCATCATGAATCCGAGTAGGTTGGGTTAAATGTTTCTACTTCGGAAAATGGAACTCCGATACTTCGACCAGGTACGTTTTTCCATGATCACTGAATGATATGGCCAGTAATCTTACGCTTCCTAGATGAGATACTAAACGAGGCAAGAAATGTTTCCCTACTTCTCGTTACTGTTATCCAACGGAGCCTTAGGATTCATTCATTTAGCGTCACTCGAGAAAGACAACCATTCTTACCAACGTACACAATAACTCTATCTCCGAATAATCCGTTTGGGACCTTTCGCCAGCGGCTAGCAGACGTCGTGTTAGTCATTTCGTATTCATTTGTCTAATGAGTATTGCAGGTTGTACAGTTGATGTATATACAAGTTTGAAGTTAATCGCAGGTCCAATTATTGGACAATGCGCTGGGGATACGCGGATGCTGTTGAAAGCAGATGCAGTCTGATGGATAGGGATGTTGTAGGGTCACTGAGATATTCTGTCGATTGTCAGCTCAGAAGAGGGTGACTTTCGGCCATTTGTAAGAAGGGCCAGACTGACCAACACATCGTTAGTCCTTTCTTATGGAAGAAATGGTTATACGACTACTCACCAGCTGAACGGACATGGAGCCCATCTTGTGTCCAATCTCGACAGCGTCATCCAGTGATTTTTCTGAGACGAGTGCAGCAAGAAGACCACCAGCGAATGCGTCTCCCGCACCATTGGTGTCGACGATCTCGCTATCGGACAAGGCCTGTACTGGGTAGACCTTGGGGGTTGTATTCTCCCCTGCAGTTACAGCGACTGTGCTTTCCGCTCCTTGTGTGATGATCACAGTTCGGGGACGCGAAGAGTTTGATTTTGTGCTCAATGCGATAGCACGCGCGATGGCGGGGATGTCATCCTTGTCTGGCTGGCCAGACGCCTCCGCCCAGGCCTTCGCCTCGCTGTCGTTGCCGATAATATAGTCACAGTACGGAATGAGCTGGTCGAGCTGGGTCTTGAAGAATTGGGGGATGAAGGGAGCCGATAGGTTGAGAACGAACACCTGCTCATTTTTTCAGCATAATGATGCGCATATAGTGACCCATAATGCTTACTTTACCAGCCTCGGATGCCTTCTTTGCGACGTAAAGAGCACTCTCAGTTCCGTGAGTGAGGAAGAAGCCCTCAACGTAGAAAAACTTCGCAGCATCGATTAACGGTGCAACTTCTGGCGAGCTCAAGTGTGCGAGCTCGAATTTCTCGGCGGCTCTCAACGTGGTGCACAGGGACCTTAGGACATAATTGATACCATATGAGCGAGCGAGGAATATCTATAAGCGCTTAGTAACTCACCTGTTGTGACCAGTAATTACGACAGCGCAAGCACCAGTCGACTCTTCTTTTTTCACGAGGTACGCGTCCGTTAGTCCTTCCTTTGCATTCGCAGCGCGCAATTCCTTTGCAAACTCATCGTCGCCGACGCAGCCAGCGTAGACGACAGAATTAGGGGGAAGATTGTACTGGAAAGATGCCAACGTTAGAATATGATCGTCAATCGGTGCAAGACACAACATGTACATACCGCTGCACCCCGAGCCGCGTTCTGAGCAGCACCACCAGCGAGATACTTGATCTCGTAGTTCTTCTTAATGTCATCGTATCTGAGAAGTTAATGTCAGATGGATGCAGAGGCTGATTTGTGTGTGCGACCATACATTCCCTCCTGTTCTTTGCCCGCAAGGATTGCGTCGTTTGCCTTTAAATTGTACTTTTTCAGGAGCTCCTCGCCCTTGACGACTTGCATGTCGAGCAGAGGGTTACCCATACAAAAGAGGGGATAAGATGCAGTCATATTTGTAGAGGTAAGTGAGAAGTGAAAGGACGGGGAGGAGGAGTTCAAGGTGGTCGTCGCGTCGTGAGTTGCTTGAGAAGTGGTCGATCGATGATCCACGGGAAATCAAATCGGTCGCTTAGATTGCGACGCGTGGCTTCAATGGCTATTCATACAAGAATTACATAGGATATTATCTGCGTACGCAAGAAAATCGAAACAATGGTATACAATTCGAAGGACGCTTGACTGAGGAAATAAAAGGTACAAGCAAAAGGCATAGTCAATTAGTTACCAGCAGCCTTGACAGATGCTTTCAAAAGGGGACCGTGAAGCATGAGATAATCCGCTAACCGCCTGGTAGCGAAGAATCCCCCAGACTCCGAAGCTGTAGCTTTGATTGAACAAAGCTCCGAATGGGCGACGGCGAATGCGAAGTCCTTAGCATACATCTTATTCCGATCTCCTACGCCGCAGCTGAAAGAGAATTGGTAGGCGTACGACGCCATGTACTCCTTGGGATTTAAAAATGTCTTCGAGTCTTTCAGTTTTGAACCCGATGCGGAGTTCCAGAATTCCGTGACTATCTCTTGGACAAGAGCGCGACGGCTGAGTCCCCGATGACCCTCTTTATCAAGCCCTGGATTTCTCTTTTGAAAATCGTATGCAGACACTTCTTTCTTGAATTTCCAATACATCTCTTGAATGTGTTGCCGGAGAATGAACAGTTCGTCTGAGAGGGAGGAATGCCTTGTCGCGTTTTCGGGTTCCTTAAGCCAGTCCATTACGCGTTCGTAAGGTTTCAGCAGGTCAACATCGTGTGCTTCAGCCAAGCCATTACAAAGATTGTTATAGCGGGCCAGGACATCGTGCTGCAATTTTAGGCCCCTTTTCCTTAGGGTGTCTAGGATGAAAGGACCAAGACTACGAGGACGTTGACGGACATTTTCTGGTCTGATCCTGATTCCAGAGAACTCTGACCCATCCTTTGCCAAAACGTATTCTGGTTGAGGGTTGAAAAATCTTTTGTGATCCTTGTCGTAAACATCGTCCTTTAGTCTCAGACCCGATTTAGTGGCGTCCAGACATGTTGTGAACCTCATGAAGATGTTAGCCATTCATTGAAATCGATACAAGTTAACTATTAGCAACTTACATATATGCGAGACGAATGGCCTCAGGATCAGAATAGCCACGAGAATAAACAACGTTCTCATGGAATCTCGAATACATCCCTACTTTGCTATCCGAAAGGCCAGCAAGAAGTTTTTTACCAAGTTCGTATGCTTGGGTCGCGTCGTCCATGTTGGAGATTCTGTCGCAAAATGCGGAGACCTTTTCGATCTCAGGTTGGAAGTTATCGCGGAGATCGTTTGGCTCTCGCACTGTCTTCGCGTTCTTAAACGTGTCGACGATTGAACGATCGGCAAGGATGGTGACGGTGTCTGGAATAGCATGTGAGCGAGCAAACTTTCAGAAAGATGGGTTAAATTTCTCATTACCGCCATCGTAGTCTGTTTCCAGTATAAGTCAGAAAACAAAAGTGAAGAGATAACAGATCATACCTCCTCCTCCGAGATAACCTAGAGTCAAAATCATTAGCTAGTGGACAACTGTTGACACCAATGGTACGTACTTGCGAGAGATTGTGAACCTTTCGTCGAAAAGACGATAACATTGACGTATGATAGAAGCTCATCGCGGCTGACAGCGTTGACCTTTATGCAAGGTAATGAATGAATGAGATAGCATGAACATTTTGCTTCAAGCAAGCATTTACCTTCTGGATGTCTGACGCAACCATGGTGGGGTTTCTCATAACCTATGGGGGAGTTGAGTAGAATATTTTGGAAAGGCGTTCCAAACAACCTACAAGAACGGGTCCAGTGAAAGTAGTGGGATCGATTGATAGCTCGTCGCCAAAGCGCTCAGAGCTTCTAAAGAAGATTTCGCCTTCTTCTAGGACACCTACTGGGTCTAAGGGAAATAAATCCACTTCATCAGTAAAATTTGCAAATGACTTGCATTCCATACCTGGGACAATGAACGCCTCCACAGAATAAGGAACGGATATACGGTATTGATCGACGTATGTGCGTGTCACCATCTCGATTATTTTCTTTAACTTGTCGCGAAGGAGAGAAAGTTCCAATGGCGAAAATCCTGCCAAAAGTAATTCACGAGCGACCTCGTATAAATTCGTTGGGCATCCGCTCTCTGCGTATCTGTCAACCAGGCCATCTTTGTAAGCACCATCGCGGAGGTCCTCGTTCTCGTCCGACTCGTCTGGGATATATGTGAACGCACGAGCCTCGAGACCCGCTTGACGGCCGCGTCTCCCACCCACTAATCCCCCGGCGTTCTCAATAGCTTTTGCGAGGTGCGCACGGAAATTGATTGCAGTCCAGTTCGTGAGCGGCTCGATCTCCGACAATAACCCCTCTTCGAGTAACTTTTCGATCGCTGAGTCTGGAACGCCGTTCGCAGACAAGTTCGTGATGGTCTGTCTGTTGATAGCGCTAGGTACTGTCAACCTAGGAAGCCGCACCAAATCGAGAATGCAATGCGATCTGTCGAGGGTTTCTAGAGGCGGGAGTTGTATCTTGTTCTGTGAGCTTCGAATCCAGATCATTGGAGGCTCCGATTGATCGTGATGCTTTGCATCAGGATGGAGAAGCCATAGTCCCTTCGCACCAGCAATGCGACCTTGGATGACTATCGGAAGAATTTGCGACTGCATTGCAATACCTATCGCTCTGCACGCCGACCAATTCATGAAGCCACACCCGTCAGTCATAATTTCTTCGGTGCTCTGCAAATATCCGTTTGCGTCTATATGACAGAGTTCAGCGACTTGAGTGCAACAGAAAAAAACAGTGCTCACAAATATCATCAATGAAAAATATGTTCCGCGGGTCGAACATTAGAACCGGTTTTGATGTCGACAGCACAAGCGCCCATCGTGTGGACCATTTGGAAATTGGCTATAAAGACGTCAACGCGTCAACATTGATTCAACAACGATTCGAATAAACATGGCTTTAACGCACTTGGTGTCGATTGAGCTCCATTGGATTATGCCAAGAAATGAAACCCTTCCAAGAAATTCGATACTGGTCACCTTCCGAGATTCTTGTCTTTCGATCTAAATCTTCATTGCATTCAACCAGATATACCTTATTCTCTTTCGCGAAAAAGGGATAGAAAATTCGACCACAAATAACTTGACGCCTTGAGAGAAACTCCATAATCTTCGTTCCTTGGCTTCGAACAAGCTTCTCTTCGATTCGAATTTGCAATATAGATCGTGATCCAAAAAAGCGAGTAACACGATTGGACTTGCCGTGTTGCATCCTGTCCAGCATGATGGAATAGCCTTCCACACCAGGCACTTTTCGTAGTCGAGCGATCTGCTGAACACGACCGCCGTACCAATCTTCTACACCTTCCCAAGCCCCACGTAGCCCAAGGCCTCTTCCTTCATTCTCGAGCTTGGCTTTCTGCTCGCGATCCAGTTCTCCACTGACAAAGTGTCAGAGTGGTTTATTCACCGTATCAAGATACTCACAAGATTTTCTCCGCTTGTAAAAAGGCTTCAAGAGTCCCCGGACCTTTCCCAAACACGTCAATTACGAGTGGGGCTTTTTCAAGATTTGATCCCTGAAGCATCTCGAGCCTTTCGTCCGTCACATCGGCCCAAGTCCATGACTTTTGACTAACGCCCCTCGCAATCTCATACTGAACGCCCCACGCGATATTCGCTTTATTCATTCGAATGACCGCTTCTCGGTCGTGGGCAATCAAGAAGGGCTCCAGCTTTCCGCCCAGGTCCAGCAAATTCACATTTTCTGTGAGATCTGTGAGCTCTGCATCCCATTCGTCGTCGTCGTCCATGAGATCTTCCTCGTCGAAGTTTGGTTCAACGTCGGGAACCGGTTCCGATCCGCGACCGTTAGAAGTCGTTGACGGCGGAGTCGATGGGAGTTCCTCAACGGTCGCAGGCGGGGGATTCTCATCAAAAGTGCCGCTCTCGATAGCGAGGACTTTATCACCGCGCTGTGGCAAAGCCTCCTCCACCTTGTCGTGGGCGTGGACGGTGATTCGAGCAGTCCCAACGTCAGGCACGGATCGACCCGGACCCTTGAGGATCGGCCTTGGAATGCTCATACGAGAGTGACGAGATGTTCTGGACAAAGAGACACGCTCGTCTCTAGAATCTGCTGGACTAATAGATGCGACGGTGTCAGTGCGGGAAATCCCGTTTCTCTTAGTCGCTTGAACTGTTGTGACTGTGACGGCCGCGCCTACGTCTCTCTGTCTGGGTCTCGTAAACATGGAGATGGGGAAAGGGCCTAAACGGTTTGTGAACTCGAGCCATTGGATCCTTGGCTTTACATACGCACCATTGCCGTTGGGATTGCCATTGGGTTCAACAGGGGAAACCGCCGCGGCTGGCTCTACCATCGCTTTCTCGGAGTTTGCGCTGAAATGAAACGCCTTAACAACAGGTTGCAGGTCAGCAACGCACAGATTTTTCAAGGGGAATCTCTCACCAAGGAAGACGATGGTCGATGGACGTGTAACACGGCCGCGAAATAGGGTGGCAGCTTGCCTTCTTTCACAAACTCTTTCAGGGGAGTATCAGCCTCGAGATCTTTCAAGGCGACTCGTACACACAGATACTCACCCCTTAGTCCCGAAGTGCTGACACCGGTATCGACACGGTTTGGCTTCCTCGTTGACGCGTTGACGGGTAGGCTCTCGGTTCGGCGCGCTGGTTCACCTTATGAACGAGTTTGAATGATCTGTACATGATAGATAGCCCAAGTACAACACACCAGACTGGATGCCCGCCGTCACCCTTCCGTATTCGTTGAAACTCGCAGATCTGTTGGCCGTCATCGGTGGGACGTCGCTGAGAGATGGTGGCCAGAGTTGAAAGACTGACCGTCTTTAAATGATCGAGCGCATCTCATCCATCGCGCGAGAAACTCCGCTGTCACCGAGAAGCATCGAAGCTTTGCGAAATGTCCGAGCGCATTCAGTCCTGCACTGACTGGGGAATGTCCAAAGATCGACTGAATTGGTTCCGTGGCAAGGACGCGCTGTTGACGTCTGTTTGGCAAAGATCTCGTCCTTCCTCCGTCTTTCATGTCGCCCAGTCGAATCTCTCTTTTCTCCGCAGGTTCAAACGCCAAAGGACAGCTTGCCCAAGGCACGGTCGACGACAGTCACTGTTTTCTGCGATGCATGTTTGACGGCGATGTTGGCGACCCCTTGTCGAACGGAATTAAATCGTTATCTCTTGCATTTGGCGCCAACCACACGCTAATGTTGCTGCGGGACATACAGGATGAGAACACTTTGTGGGTTTGCGGGGACGGAAGGAAAGGTCAGATAGGCGAGGAGCATCGCGCTCGTACAGCCCCGTTGACTGCTTTCCGAAGACTCGACTTGATGCGGCCTCCTGGATATGAATACTCTTGCATCGCTGCGTGTTGGGAGACTTCATTCATTTCCCTTTCGCATCCCGACAAAAACGATATCTTGCTTTCACTGGGCGCTGACGATTATGGCGACAGGGGTGTGGGTGGTCTGCGAGCATCAGCATCCCTTGCATCTTTCAGCTCCGTGAGCTTCGACCATTTAATGGAAGAGGACGATGAGTCCGATTCCATCCAAATATGTGACATAAAAGCTGGGACTCACCATGTATTGGTAAAACTCTCCTGTCGATGCCGAAACGGTTCACGTCGAACTTTCTTCGCTGGATGGGGCGCTTCAAGACATGGACAGCTAGGACGGAGTACCATTGAATCTTTCACCTCAACACCCATCACTATATCTATACCAGAAGCTCTTGATGTTGTCTCCTTTGCGGTGGGGAACCATCACTCTGTCTTCGTTTATTCGCCCGGCCAAATAATGACTTTGGGCTCGGACAGAAAGAACCAGACGCAAGGACTTAGCTCGATTCAGGACGCCCATTCCGTTGGCGCTACCTGGAACGGGACTTACGTCCTTCGAATTCCGCGCTCGGAAAAATGGCGCATATACGCTACGGGTAGTAACTCGAAAGGCCAATTGGCTTCTCCGCCTTCAGATGCGGCAGCTCGTGATGTGACCTTCCAAGAAGAGTCAGCAGCGGAAGAGGTGGTTTGCGGAAGTGAGCACGTACTTGTCCGTTTGAAACGCATGGATTTGAAGTCGGTTGGAGAAGTTTGGAGTTGGGGCTGGAACGAACACGGTAACCTTGGCTTGGGTCACGTCGAAGATGTTCACGAACCAACGCGTATCTGGCCAACCGAAGACTTCACGAATGTCTCGCACGAAATTCTCGGCATATGGGCAGGATTTGGAACGACTTGGATTGCTATTGCGTGTGATTTGACGTCGTGAAGCTGTACATTTGCGGAATACAGGACGTCCTTGACACTCAATCACCCATCGGCAGATTGTAATCGGCGTGAAGTTGCTTGATGGTTGTTTCTTTGTACATAGCCAACTGCGAGACGTCAACAGCTTCATGACATCAGACGCGCAACTTACCTTGCCAATGAGGAACTACATGTCCGAGTCGCTCGATCAATATTGTGGCCAGTGTTGCCAATGGACTCGGACTTACCTGAGTCGCGTCCTTCGTTTCATTGTATTTATGAAGCAGTTCATGGTGCTGGGAGACTATCTTGCCTGCGTCTTCGTCCCTGGATGATAAGTGTCAGCGTGCTTTATACAGAGCATACACGATGTCCCATACCCAAGTTGTGCTTGTAGCTTCGCTATCTCGTTCTTCAATTCCTCTGCTCGTTGTTCGTTGTCCTGCCAGTGAGCAGAATACGTTGGGATCGATATTAAGACAGTTAATTTCTTTAGTTGACATGCCTTTGCATCATCCTTAGAGCTGGGTACATGGCGGGCGAACATGATGGTATTGTCGGAGTGTTGTGCGATACAGAAGCGCTCCATGACGCGTTGTTGACGCGTTGTTTGTTCGAATAGTTCCCGGATCGACAGTGACTCGGACTTGGCCCTCTTTTCGTCTACCAAAGAATGCAATTCGAAAATCCACGAACCAGATTACATGCTACAGAATGCAATAGATACAACATACAAAAACAGCGTGATCTATGAGAAAAGGAAAAGTGAAATAAATAGAGCAACTCTTAATTAACCACCGAGGTCCAAACCGCCGCCGCCGGAATTCGATTGAGAACTTGGCCATGCCAAAGGTCGATCTGAAGTTGTCGCCCACAAGGATGCCCCGCCACCTCGTCCCCGCTGTCCAATTAATGAGGGGCGCCGTATGGTCCCCGCTGCAGCCCGCATACCTGGCTGCAACGGAATAGACTGCTGTGATGCTTGCGAAGCAACCATTTGACCTTGATTATTGACCAAATTTTGTTGTTGTTGTTGTTGTGGCGGAGCGTTCTCCAGCTGCGCAAGGATAGGATGTGGCTGCTGCGCTGGACTGCGAATCACGGAGTCGTGCGGGCTGTTTGGTCTCCGAGCGTTCGCAATGACCATTTTCGCGTCTAAGAGGTCCTCGTCGCGAACACCGCGCGCATGCGCACTTTCAGCATCGATACCAAGAACTCTCCGTAGTTCTTCATTTTCCTTCGTCAGCCGTGCAATCTCGATCTCCCTCTCAAGCACCCAATCATCGGGGCCCTCCGCATCCAGCAAAGCATCAATGTTCATTGTTGAAGTGTCGATGTCGTCGTCGTCTGCGTTTGGGTCATCTCCGCTGAGGGATCGTAATAGGAGGCGTAGGAAATGTGAAAGTCGTTGTATTGAGGTCGAAATATGAGCGCTGGTGTTGAGGTCGATGTTCATTGACGCCGTTTCGCGTGATAGCAGCAATGCTTCGTAATGTTTTGTGAGTGTCATCTCATGCTGTTGGGCTGCGTACTGTAAAACTTTGTAAGAATCCGTCTTGGGGAATATGAAGCAATTTACACACTGCGTGGTTACGAAACTTTGCCATGACTGTCTCCAAAGTCTGTTCGAACTCCTTTAGCAACGAGCTTAGCTGGCGGTTCTCTTGTTGTAAAGTCTGATTGTCAATGACGATTTGCGCATTCTGTCTCTCCAACTCAGATTCAAAAGTTTCTGTCGCCTTCGATGAGTGGGCATGTCATTGACAGGACATATACGATACGAACCCTTTGAAATGTCCACGTTGAATCTTCGCAAAGCGTAACCCGGGCCATTCTGAGCTATTTGGTTCTGGAAAATATGAGCAACATAGTGTTGTTCAAGTGTTTCCAGGACAGACCTTCAAGTTTACTGCCTGAGCCTTCAGCTGAGCGACCAGCTTCTGGTTGTGTGAGAGCTGTTCGCTCAGCTCCTGAACCATGTGCCAGACTCGAATCATGTCGCTCTCTGGGTCCCGCTCAATTCCAAACATCGACAATGTCAGTTCTTCGCCCTCAAAAGGCTTTTGCAGTGAAGGAGAGGATAGGAAATATTGTTGTCAAAGTTCGGGACCATTCAAGGGCAACGAGCCTTGCCACGCCAAACTGGGAACTTCCGAGAAGGTCAAAGTGAGATTGCTCAGACTTCGCCTGGCAATCACAATGGGTCGGTCATGCGTATTCGTAAAATCCAATCCACTCTGCATACTAGAGTTACAACATGGTTAAGATGTCCGTCCGGTTCCTATCTAACATATCCTAGCAAGAACCCCTCGTTTTCTGGAAAAGTCCTCCTCCTGGATGTCGTTCGCCCTAATCACCTTCAAGAAAACGCTCTCTAAACTGACCCGCTCAACGGTGTACTCGAATACATCACTTTGCTGAGTCAATATCTTAAAAAGCCCCGCCAAAGAGCGATCTCCGGCTTGCATATCAATTGGAACCTCGAATCGCGTTGCGACGTCTTCTGCCATTTGAGCGCCAGGAATTCGAGACATCAGATTTTGAGCAGTCACCACCTCTTCGCGATTCCGGCACGAGAAGTGCACCTCGTAGATAGGATATCGCTTAGCAAGAGACTCCGTCGTTCCGACAGCTAATATTGTTTCAGCCGATATGTCATTTCAGCAAAAGAGGCATCAAAACTTCTCACCAAGCATTCTACTCGCAATGATCCCAACCTTGTTCGCCAGAGCCGACGCCTCTTCCATTGAATCTGAAGTACATCTGCCTCAAGCATTGACAGTAATGAAATAAAAAATATACGCACGGGTTGTGATAACCACGGCCTTTCCTATCGAGACGTTCTTCAAGGTCCTCCACATGTCCCGCTTCATCTTGGCGTCAATACCCGTAGAAAACTCGTCGATAAGTATCACAGATGGGTTTCCTTTACCGACTTAAGTATTGTCATAGAATTAAGTAGGAGGCCACCGTACCTATCAGTGCGATTGCGAGGGACAGTTTGCGTTGGTTTCCACCAGACAGCTTCGTAGCGAGGCGATCGGCGTAGGGGGTGAGCACAGTGCACTCCAACAGAATGTCAATGTTTTCATTCAGTTCTTGACCTCGGAGGAGCCCTTTCAGTCGCCCATATACCATCAGATGTTCGCGAACTGTGAGTTGAGGGTCTATGGCGGTGAACTGAGGACAGACTCCAAGCGACAGCCTTGCTGTTCTCGGATGCCTGATGACGGATGTTCCTTGTATAAGAACATCGCCTTCATCTGGAACAATATCCCCTCCTGCGAGAAATTGTGAAATGCATCTCGAACCGGCATTCGATCGTACTCACGAATAACGTTAAAGGTCGATGTCTTTCCTGCACCGTTCGGTCCTAACAAGGCCAGTATGGTATCTTGCGACACCCCAAAGCTGACGTCGCTTACGGCCTTCGTCTTCGAGCCTTTGAACGCTTTGGTGACATGGATAACTCTGAGTGGATCTTCAGCCGACTCCACGTTCTCAGCCTCCACCTTTACATCGTCGAATGATGATACATCGGAGTCGACGACAGCATGCTCTGTAACAGCGTTCTGCTCACTCTTAGCACCATAGCGAGAGCGACGGAATTTGGTCCCTGAATCGAACCACACGAGAATGGCGAAGAGCACGATGGAATAGCCTATGAGGTAAACGATCGGGCCCCCAAATTTCGTCATCGTTCCCAATAACGAAGTAGTCACCACGGTGTTTCCGTCGCACAACAAAGAGAACAGGTTTACAGAAACGAAGGATGCTCGCAGTGGGGACGCGACGGGGCTGGCGAGCGAGACGGTGAAGTCTGAGTAGAAAATGTTTCGAATCAGACGAGCAAAATCCAAAGAAGTAAACTCACGGATAATTGTAATGATACTTCCCGCTTGCGAAGTTTTCGCGTACGTGAGTGTCAATAAATAACCTGCCGTGTAAATCTACAAAAAAAGTTTCAGGTAGGTTTGGACACTAATACAAACCGTGACCCACAATGAACATGATCACTTGATAGCCCGCAACGATTGCGAAGGCGGCGAGAGGAGACTGGGCAACAAGGGATACACAGTACGAGAATAACGCTCCAGCAATCCCATACAGCGTCAGAACAAGCCACTGCAAACCTTTCAGTAATCTTTGTGGTGAAGAAATTTGAAAAACATCTCACAAAGAACCCGAGTCCATGAAATTGGCCCGGTTTTGTGACAGCAAATACAATAATAATGATACTTGAGATCAAGACAGAGATGAGTCCGTCAAACAGAAGATGGCCGAGCCATAAGCCGATAGGATCCGCTAGACCGTTAGAAAGTTGCATGGTCTGCACAGATGTTCTTCGCTCTTGAGAGACATAGAGAGCAAAGAATGCAGGAAACGCGCCCTGGAGAATAACATTAATATTTTTTTCATGTAGATCGGACGAACTTCACTAACCATGCAAGCTCCGAAAAATGCTGTCCACTTCAACGCTAACAAAGTGCCACCGTCAACGGGAGGGAAGTTCTGGAGATTAGCTAGGATCAGATTCGGAGTTCCCGTACTGCGTCCCGTTGAGTTTAGAGCACGATTGTATAGGATGTTCGTAGCGAGGTTCAGAACGCTCGGACCTAAAGTTCCTGGAGGAGACGCTTCCCAAGCAACCAGCGAGTCGCCCGTGTTCTCATCAATCGAGACTCCACCAAGAGAGAAATTCTGGAAATTTGCCCTTATGTCGGAAACAAAAGTCGCGTTGTCCTGTATATCTTGAGTGCTCAATCCAACCGTAACATTTCCGAGTGTATCGACGACGCCCGGAGGAGATGATAGAACACTGGCATCACCAGCAGACGCAATCTCAAGGATGAGCTGTTCTCCCGAGGAAGGCAAGAACATTGGGACCGGGAACGTCTCGTCAAACTGCTTCACACAAGTCTCAGCACGGTTATCCAAGAAAAATAGCGGGACACAGGACCCTGCAACAGCAATCACGACGGTCAACAGCGGTGTGAGCCAGCTACGCCTTGCGATGATGCAGCGTTTGTGGAATATTGTGAGAGCCTGGGCAAGGGGCGACCTCCGCCGTCCAGAAGTAAGCTTGAGAATTCTGGAGCCATCTGATTCTGTAGCAGAATCTCCAGCGCCGAGTGACTCCGAATCTTTTTCTTCTGTAATTATTTCGTCTTGAAGTCCTTCGCCATGATCCTTCATGAGTTTAAGGAATATGTCCTCCATCGATGTACTATGAAGGTCGTATGTAGCAATGCTTAATTCGCTTCGGTCATGTTCCAATCGCTCGAGGATCCTCTGTACCGTGGCAGGGTCTCTCAATTTCAGATGGTACGATGCTGTAGACGACGTGAAGGATTCCATGTACGAATCGGGCGCCATAGTTCGGATGACGTTCAAGATATCATGGCCCGAGTTAGTAAGAGGTTTCTCTGGAGAGCTAGACTCCTGAAGGGTAACGTCGACTTTGAATCCTTCTCCTAGCGATGTCTTTAATGTGACGGGAGAACCTTCAGCCACAAGCTTTCCAGGTGCGGCGAGTATCGCTATATTATCCGCCAGCAAATCGGCCTCGTCGAGGAACTACACAATGTCAGTGAGCATGGAGGATAATGAAGTGCGAAGGGTCACGAACGTGTGTAGTAAAGACGATAGTGCGCTCGTGTCGAACAGAGATGAGGGTCTTCCACAACGCACGTCTTGATAAGGGGTCCACACCAGATGTACATTCGTCGACGAGCAAGACTGCGATATTTCAGAAGCAAGCCTTGATATCATCCAAGCGACTTACTATCGGACCCGCCTACGAGCCCAACTGCGAGTTGCAGCTTGCGCTTCTGTCCTCCACTCAAAGTGGACGCATTTGCATTGATTTTGCGCCCCAAGTCACAATCTTTGAGCAGCTGCACCAAATCCTCGCTTGCACCTCTTGAGCCTTTCGCCTGTTTGATCGCCTTCCAAACCTTGACCGTCTGTAAGCAAGTCAATTCAGGGAAAAGCACGTTCTTTTGCGGAACAATTCCAAGTGAACCATGAGGAGGATGTTCGGTCCCATCCTCAAACGCTACGGTCCCCGCCGTCCTTCCCAACAAACCTGCGAGGATAGACAGTGACGTAGACTTTCCTGCTCTACAGATTTTATCAGAATCATAGGTGCCATGCAGCGCTTTTCGAGCTTTTGGTACATACCCGTTTGAACCAAGTAGGACGTAGATGCCATGCTTGGGTATATCAAGCGAAAGGTCAGCAACAGCCGTAACATCTTGTTTACTCCTCTTCCACCAAGGTGCTTTGAACGTTTTCTTAAGATTCCGTACCGAGATGGCGACACCTTCGGGAGGCTTTTGTGGATTGTGTAAGTCATCACGCTTCCGTTTCCAGAACCAGCCACCACGCGAAGCTGCCTTGGGATTGCGAGCGTTGTACAGCTTTCTCTCCCAGACCACAGCTAGGTATGGCCATAGGAATACGTCAATCTGGTCGAATCGATCCGCGAAGCATCAGCCAATAGCTTCGAAAGGATGGTGATATAAACGCACGATAGCCGCTATGATTAAAGGGAGGAGCGCCAGTTGACGGTCGGGATCTCTCTTAAGTAGGTTCGTAGGGATCTGATGAGCTTCAAAGCCAGCAATAGCACGAATGGCAAAAACATAGAAACCAGGCGGGAAAATGATACTGAAGATGAACGCCGCTCCAGATGAGGCATGTCCGAATGCTTGAGCTAGAATCGCGAACAATATCGACAAAAACGTTGAGGCAACGGCGGCAAGTTGGGGCGAGTTTTCGAAGGGTGCTGCAACGAACAGGGACCAACTTGCGAGGGATAACCTATGAATAATGTTAGTCGATGTTCGAATATTTGACTGGAAGAGTCTTGTACCCAAAGAGCAGGTGCACAAGCAGAACTATGAGGACGTGTGTTCCTGTAAATATTCGGAAGTGCCATACTAAGGCAACTATAACCCAAGCGGGTAAATATGCAAGGGTGATGCTCAGGTGCCAGGAACTATCATTGACAACATTAGCCTTCCAGTCAAGTATAGCTATCATCTAGACAAACATTATTCTCGCTGAGTCCCGAAGTCCCATGGCTTGAAGATGGCTGGTGAGGAGGTTGGCTCTCTCCCCCATGAAGGAGCCAGGCAATTGATACGCAATGCCAACATAGCAAATGAACCTATATTTGATGTCAGGATGTGCGTATTGAGTCTTCACTTTTCTTACAGCGCAAGAACAAGCAATGCCCGTAGCCCCCTAACGTAGTCTGAATAATGATTAGCATCGATGCTTGACAAGTAAGCGAGAAGATACCAACTGAGCCTTATCTTCGTGAATTGTTCCTTGTTCGTTTCTTGAGTAAAGGGCCATTCCAAGGGTGTCGGTGTGGTTGCATTGGTGCCAAGTTCGATTATAGCCTGCACTTCGATCAACGACACTGATAGTCTACGATCCAAATTAAACTTCTTACCGAATCTATAGCCCATTGTAACGGAAGGACGCGCTTCTCATAGTCGCTCGTATGACTAACCACATTTATATGCGATAAACCTATGTCGACAAATATAGTGTAGTTCAGGCCTTCGGAATTCGCGAAGTTGAAAGAAACGGCAGCGAAGCATTCCGAGAAGTCGTTGAAATTCTGAGGGCACGCGTTCGCGAAATCGTCTGGGCTGTCGAGCTGGTGAACGACTCTAAGTTGCTTATCACTAAACCCGGAGGTGACACGCGACATTATATCGGAGGGTGAGGGGGAGAATGTGCCATTCGACCCATCTGCCCAGAAGAGAGAGAGCGAACCGTCGAATTGACTTTGCAGCGAGGAGACTGGAGCAGGATCGCCAATGCCAAACTGAGCAGGGGAATTAGGACGTTTCTGTCAAATTACAGAGAAATTTGGGGGAACGCTCACGTTGCTGGGCTTCGTCAAGAAGAGTTGCGCAACAGCTAGAAAGACTCCATATGCGATTGGACCTATAAAACAGCGAACCAGGTTCAGCTTGCCCGGGATGAGTCCAATCGTCATCGTTTAGAATTTCTGCGATACTCACAATCGGATGTTTAGACATAACAATCCAATTCTTCACGAACAGAGCCCAGAACTGTCTCCAAAAGACCGCATCGAAGAGCGCCATCGTCGTTGAGCGCCTCGATGCTCCTTGCTCCTGGCGTACCGTCGACCTCTGAGATGTTCAAGTTCTGGAGAGAACGAAGCCGAGTCGGAGAACGACCACCTACGACTTTAAGGATGAACGCTGTTGGGAACGCTGTCCATGGACGGCATTCCTGTCAGGTAACAAAAATACCAAGCCATCCGGTTGTATGGTGGTCTGTCATGGTAATAAGTGTGAGAGCAAGGGCGCGTTACTGAGGTACTGCGGCTGTCCACGGTCCCTCTTCCGAAGTCAAGATAGCCAACATCACGAAAATAAGAAATCTACAATTACACGCAAGTACACTTATGTTACATGTATTACAGCTTCTAGATCTACAGGTATATCTCTCCTATGACGGAGTCGTATCAACCATTAATCCTTTTTCTTCAAATAATGGGACAAGGCGACCCTCGTCGTGCATCTCCTGAATGGTGTCGTAACCTCCCAAAGACTTTCCGGATAAAATTACATTCGGGAATGTTGCGTGTTTCGTCAGCCTCGTCAGCAAAGATTTCATGGCGCCAGTGTCGGCTGTGGGAATTGAGGGTCAATTTGCTGATAAGATGTCAAATTCATGGGACCTGCTCACAGCGAAGGTCCACTTCAATGATTTTCGGAGGGGGAGAAATGTCCAACGAGCCTAGAAGTTCCTTTGCCTTCTTAGAATAACTGGGCGTAATGGCAGACGTGAGGACGAAGCATAAAAGATAGATGCATTTATGCTTACGGGCAGGTTGTCTGGAAGAAATGCAATTATTAGTATACACACAACAAGAGCTCGTATAGCAGCTCACCTTGCTAAACACGATGAGCGGTGGGTCATTTTCCATCTCAGCCAGCCACGCAGCAGTATCCATTTCTCCCGCATACATGTTGAGACCGAGCGGTTTATTCGGATTGGCATCAGCAGGAATCGTCCGGTCAGAAGAGACCACCATGTGAAGCAGGTTGTTGAGCTCTATTTCTTTCAGCATAGGCACATCGTTGAGCGCTCCTTCCTTCAGCTTCGGGGGAGCAGCAAAAGGTGTCGTCTCGCCGGATGACGAGGCCCACTCCTTCGAGTCGTGAACATGGCTTGACGAATCCCAGAACGACGTGGGCGCGAGGAACACGATCGCCAAAATCGTTGTCAACGCGACGACCCACAGCACCCTCCGCCTCCTGTACGTTGTCCTGAGTCTGACCGACGCTGGCTGCGGGAGGTCCATGATGATGATGGGATGGGCGTATCGTGCTCGACAGCGTACCACTCGCCATGACAGCCAAGATTTAAGGAGGTCAAAGCCCGCCCATGGCCTCCCACGCGTGCTAGTAGTTGCGCAACCATCTCCTGATGTCGACCTACCTCTACGAGCTTCCAACGACGGGGGCCATCTCGTTTGCTGACTTCTGTGTTGATCAGACGGCGACGTATACGACGGCACTAGCGTCGGCGACGCAAGCGAGAGCGAATCTTCGCGCAGCGTTGAAGGAGAGCAAGCGTACGGACAGCGAGAAGGACTACCTCAGACTCGTCAAAGTACGTCTCAAGTTCCTCAGTTTCGGTGCATTCCTCTGACTTGTTGTTTGCATAGTAGGTAGTGGATGACTATCTCCCGCATTTATACGCCGTCAAGGCATGTTTCGATGCCGATGAAATAGTTCTGTCCAAGGAGCCAGGTACGCGCATATAGGCGACTATCCCAGTTGTATACGTCTCTGACGATTATTCCAGTGTTCAGTTGGCGGTCTACCCTATCATCCAACCTGTTCAACAACTCACCACGGCAGGACGTTCCGTCTCTATACGCCGATCTTGCGTTTACTTTGCTCACATATGCACTCTGCCTCTCCAACCTCGCCCGCTCGAATGTTTCCGCTCTGGGCAACTATGAGAACGACCAGGCAACCTCGGACATCGAGCGCAAGGCAAAGGACGAGAAGCTCAACTTCGCCGTCAACTTATTGTGCAGAGCAAGCGGCGTATTTCGACACCTCAGCGACGTCCTTCTCCCAGAGTGGGAACGCACTGGCATATCGCCTGCAGCTCGCCCTCCAGACATCACACAGCCCGTTGCGTCGGCGCTCGCAAAGTACAAATCCCTCCTAGCCCCTCTCCTAGATGCACAATAGCTAATTGATATTGTTGTTTCCGCAAAAAGGTTGGCACTCGCCGACGCACAGACTCTCGCCATCCGAAAGCTCCTGTCAAAGGCGGCGTACGACAACTCGCTCTCCCCGGGCCCCCCTCTTCCGAAATCACATCCTTCTCCCGGCCTAATTGCGAAACTGTACCTCGAATGCGAGGATCTGTACACATCGGCCCGTGCCCTGGTGAAATCCCAAGGGAAGACCAAGGGGCACGAGAACGAAGAAGTGTCCGCCGAGCTACGACATTACCTCGCCGACGAAGCGCAACTATGCGGCGCCCTCGCTCGCAAGTGGCTAGGCGTAGATGCGGGAGAACATGGCGGGGGCGACAAGTGCGGCGTCGCGATCGCTTATTGTTTGTGGGCCAAGACAGAACTCGAAGACCTGAAAGACGGAGGCAAGGGCCTCATCGGCAGGGCAAAGGACCTTCGAGAACGACGCAAAGCCAAAGTCGCAGCGGAAATCGTTTCCACCACGCTGTTCTTGAAATACTACAAGAACCTGAATGACAGGGTACGCATTCCTGTTTCATGGTACACTTCATATGCCTAATTGTGGATTAGATACACTTCCAACCCGTCCCTCCCAGGTCAGAACTGCAAGCAACTATTCCGGCAGGTCGTTCGGCGGTGACTGTGAAACCCTACCAACCTCCCACTCCAGCGTTTGGGCCCGGATCCATCGAGTATACTCGTAGACAAGTGGATTCACTTGAGCTTGACGTCGATAACGTTGATCTAGCCGGCAAATCACCTGGTCCGTCGTCTTCCAAAGACACCCCGTCGTACGCAGGCGCGGGATCTTATTTTTAATCGTCGCCTTCCCACTCACTGTATATGAAACATCACCTCGTCATCAATCCCTCAGTCGCAAGATAAATAACGTAGTCGAATCGATGTGATAGAGATCGAAAATGCGAAAGCAAATGCAAAGCATGATGATGTACAATGATCAAACCAATAAGTTATGCGATTGAGGTGATAAGATTTGAATTCCTGTCTCTCCGGCGACGCTGCGTTTTCGATGAACGAAGCGGGAACTTCACGCTTCCGTCCGTATCATCGCACATCTGCTCATCAATGGAGTCGAATAAAGGTGCACGGATGAGCACAATGGGCCTGACGGGCTGAGGTTGGTGCAGCGGAATGTGAGAGAATGACGCTGATGCTGGGGAATCTAAGGACGTCGTGGACACATCAGGCGCGATGTTGTTCCAGGTTGTGAAAGGCGAGAAAGAGAGGAATTCTGGAGTGTATGTCGAATTTGCGTGATGAAGAGTCGCTTCCTGAAGATTGTCGTCCTTCCAAACGGTGCGGAACTCTGATGATGGGGAACACGACTGCGGACTTTGACGGAACGGTGGAGAGGATGAGGAAGATAGTAGGGAGGGCGGGGACCACATCTCGTCAATGTTGCCGTCATCCACCTCACCGCGATATGATGACACGGGGAATTCGTTGATTTCGAGTGGCGGAGGTCTGAAACCCGTCTGCTCTGATGATGATCGATACGAAGTGCAGTTGGAACACATGCAATCTTCGTCGTAGCAGCGGAAATCGGCGGCAACGGGAGGCGAATCCTGAAAGCGCGGCGGAAGCTTGGAGGTGTCCTCGTCCTCATCTGCTAACCAGGACAAGAAGCTCTGCATGCCTGGGTCGTTGACGGCGGCAGGCCGCGCAGGAGCAGACGAGGCGTGCTCCAAGGTGGTGGAAGAGCACCTCGAAGGATAAGAAAAGGAGGAATCATCCTCAACGTAATCGTTCGCCATTCTCTCAGGCAAAGGGCAAGGCAACGGAGACGATGTGAATGGCTCTGGAACTTAGATTGACTTTAAATTAGCATACATGAGCTCATTCAACGCAATCGCAACGTACCGTGACAAGGTGAAGTGCGCAAGTAGGACTCGTTCGTGGGCTGCTCGCAGAGCGAACCGTGTTCTTCTACGAAACTATTTGGGGTGCTGACGTCCGCCGCCTGTCGTCTGCATTCGACACCCCTGACCCAATCCCGGATGTCCTGAGACCTCTCTGGCGAATCTTCCCTGACGCGCTGGCGCTTGAAAACGACGCGACCGTCGATGTCGAGGGCAGAGGACGGGGCTGGAGAAATGGACGGGTTGAAGTATGCGGACGAAGACGGCGCATACGAAGAATCGCCGCGATAAAGTGACGAGGAGCGGTAGTCATCCATTGCGTAGCTGTGCCTCGTGCTTCGGCGAGCAAAATAGGCTGCGAATGGGAGAAAGAGAGCAAACGCTGCTGAGCGACTGGGAACGGAGGAACGGTTATGCATGAGAGACATACCTCGGGCTTTTGTATTTGAGCTCTCATGGCATTCCTGGAAGGTGAAATAGATATGGCCATCACTCGATGGCATATCGGAAGTAGTGTCCTATGAAACGTTTACGATTATAGCGTCAGCACGGTGCTGCCTTCCACGAACACGGCGAGAGAGTGCAGCGTGATCCACGACGAAGATACGCACCGTTACCGCATGTACTGGAGCGGGAATGAATCGCGAGCGGTAGCTACGCTGTGACGAAGCTGCACTTGTTGCGTAGCTCCCGGCGCGGTCTCCTTCGTGCTCATGTCCATAATCGCAATCGTATAATTCGTCGTCCTCGTCGTCCTCGAAGACGGACCGTTCTGAAGGTCCTCCTGCGCTGTGAATCTTCCGACGAACATGCCTCGAGAGTGCTGGGTTCTGCCTGGGCGAGTGGGAGGCGGGCCGAGGGGTAAAATAGATGTTCGAAGATTCTGCCATGGTGCGAGGAATAGCCGCAGTGGCCAAGTGTCGAGGAGGAGAGGGAGTTTATAGCGCATCTCTGTCAGCTGGGCCTTATATTGGATGGCAGACATGGCCGTCCGCGCGAGACCTGTCTCCCTGCAGACCACAATTGGAGTGTAGCAACCGAGCCACGTGCAGTCTCGCCTACCCTCCCCCGTCTCGGATTCGGATCTGTCTTGTCTTTTTGTTCTCTCCCGCTTCAGAAATCAACAAATGGCACACATCTCTGTTCGCAACTCAGCAACCCAGATAGCTGAGCCACAACCACATCCATCTTCCGAATATTACTTCTAATACACCTCGTACAACAACAAAATCATCACAGAAAAAAATAGACCACACTTGGCCGTCATCCAGGGAAGCCATCGCACATGCAGATGGTGGCCCGCTGGCGCGCCCGTCCTCGTAGGCGCACGCGCTGGGTTACTGTGACAATAGACGACCATCATGCACTCGTCGCAATTGTGTCCAAAAAACTCCCATATGCCGCCGAATGCAAATACCGCAGCCGAGCCGCCTCACTCATGAGGTTCGCCTCCATGTCCACCCGCGTCTAGATCACTCATCAGAGATGTAAAAAAACAAAGTAAAAAATGTTCGCATACTGGTCGTGTCGGGTCCATGCAATCTAGTAATTTCGCAAGCATGATGGACAATGCCGCGCTGCTCTTCTCTCCGCCGTCGGGCTTGTCACGCATCACGTCCGGAAGTACGCTCATGAGTTTGGGTATTCGAGAGCGTAACGTCTCAAGCTCAAGCTCGTCGTTGGCGTCGTCGTGTTCTAATTGTCGCCTCCGTCTTAATTCAGGAACGTCCGTGATTATCTTAACATAATCAATGAATAGCTGCAGACATCTGTAAGTTACCGCTTCAGTTAATGTCAAACAAGGCACATACCCGCCCTCCCACCGCGAAGTCCTCGATCAGAGACTCGTCTAGCGCGGTAAACAGCCTTCTTAGTAAATCAAGGTCGTCGCGAAGGATCGCTTCCGGCGCAAGGTAGGACACTGCAATGTCATGCGCCTGCCCGTGAATTTTTGCCTTGGTGAGCAAGTCGTAAGCCAGGTATAGGTCTCCATGGTATAAAGCGTGGGTCGCCTAAACACAGATATGTCATGAACTCGGCGGCGACAATAGAGAGCGAGAGCATACCTTTGCCTCGTCAATCCATTCCTGAGGTATGCTCAAGCTCCCACGCAGACCGGCAACCTTCCATGTGTCCAGAAGAGGCGCCGACTGGGAAAGGAGCTCCTTTATCGCCCGAGTTCTCCTGCAGAAATAAATAAATCAAACGATCATATCAGAAATCCTCCAAGACGCATCATCTCCAACGGAGAAAGCACCACCTACCCCTTGTCATCTTCCAGAAAGAGGAGCACGAACGCGGCCTCTTGTACCAGCCCTTCCTGTTGAAGTTGTGACGCAAAGTTGATCGTCAAGGACTCGGCGGTTTGGCTGATTCCATCGGTTTGTCGGTCACTGTCGGAAGTTTCGCCGTCGTCGTCAAGAGACCCTTGCAATTGTCTATCCGTGAAATCACGAAGTCGCAAGCATCGTGATAGTAGAATA
This sequence comes from Schizopora paradoxa, assembly GCA_001020605.1. Lineage (NCBI taxonomy): Eukaryota > Fungi > Basidiomycota > Agaricomycetes > Hymenochaetales > Schizoporaceae > Schizopora > Schizopora paradoxa. The sequence continues at coordinate 732,450 of KQ085882.1, forward strand.
TAGAGTAGCCATGGTATCTTGGTATCCCTCGGATTCGCACTGTAGCTCAACGGCGTCAAGGTAGATTCGAGCGTCATAGACGGAACGAGTGCGAGTTTTATTAGGTTGAAAATGCCATCGGTAACCTGCGATGTCGTCCCATTGCAATACCAAGGCTTTGGTGTTGCAGATGCGGAGTCCTTTGTGAGTTGTTCGAACACCTCGAACGTCTCACGAAGTGGGGTATCCAGGAGACTTGAGAACCACAATTGCAGACCGAATATTCTTAACCAGTCCAACCCCCTTGTCATCTCGATGTCTTGGGACCTACTGCTTCCTTCGAGAAGGTCCGTTTCTCCCGCTGCTAGGGCGTATAATTTGCGGATGTCTTCGCTCATCAAAGCGTCAACTTTTTCCTCCGTCCAAACCTGCAATTGTTCTCGCACATCGTCACGGAAATCTACGTCCCCGGGAATCTGCGCAATGAGCGTTGCCAGCCGTATGTTTCCGCCGTTTGTGAGCGCATCTACTGCTTTCTCGATCTGGTTTCCGGTCAAATGTAGGAACGCTATTCTCGCGGAGTCGGATGAGGCGTGTGCTTTGAGATCCTGCTCGACTGATGGCGCCACTGCTCGCGACAACCATGAAGACAATGCGTCCGCGCGTCGTAAAGCCACGACGCGATTCCGAATATCGGGGGTGACAGAGCTTCCAAGGTGGAGATCCAGGGTATCGAAAAGAGCGCTTCCCAGACGAAATACTGAAGCCGCATGGGAATTGTCGTGAAGGGTGAAGAGCGAGGCGAATGAAGCAAAGGTCAACGTTCGGTTTGGGACGACGTAGGGTACCCCAGAATCGTCTCGGGTTGGACGAGAGTTCAAGAGAAGGTGAGAAAGCAAGTCAGGTGTGGTCTCCCCAGCATGCTTCAGCTTCGTGAACTTTACGCTCGAAGTGTTCGCACCATCGTCTCTATGGGCCAGTGTGGATACCATGCATTAGAACAACGATACAGGGAGATTCAAAGGCGACGAATTGGACGTACGAAGAGCTGCTCGAGGAGAGGTCTCCAACGTGCACCAGTCTATCACCAGCACCCCATCCAACTCGGAAGGACCTCCCAGAGCTGAGTCCTTGATCCACGAAGGCCCCTTCATGTGAAGCTGCGATAGAAGCAGATGACGAAACGCGAACGTACTTGCGCGCGGGTGGATGCGTGCGCGGCTGCGCGAATGACGTGCGTGGTGGGATCTCCTTGAGCTCTGCACGTAAGTTTGGCGAGCGGGGGTGTTTTAGCGTGGTCGAAGTGTCTAATGCATGAGCTTTGGCAAGCTCTGGCATGCGAAAGAGTGTTGCCTGCATGACGTGCATTCTGTTCGATTCAAGGCCGAGCTGTTGAGCCCATGGTGCGGGTTCATCATGGTCCTCGTCTTGCGAATGGCGAGAGGAAGGACGCAGCTCGTCTTCGTCCATGATGGAGTCCTCAGACTCGGCATATTCGAGTTCATCGTCGCTCGAGGAGGAGGAGGAAGAGGAGGTCGTGGAGGAGGAGGAGGACTGGGCGTCAAAAGGAACGCGATTGATGGGGTTTTGCTTGTGTGATTTGGGAGACGTCCCGCGTCTTGAAGATGTCGTGGACGATGCATCGCTCTCGTCGTCACTCCCGAATGCTTTAAAACGCGCCATCGTCGTCGTTGGCGTCGGCGTCGAGCAACGTCCACAAAAGAGTTTTCGAAACCGTAGATGTTGACGTCGCGTGGACGCCTTCCCACGCTCTCCAACGCCAAATAACACGGAGTCAATGACTGTCAATCCACGTTTTCTCTCCCACCAACCACCATCTCCCCCAACATTTTCTTCCTTCAAGGTGAAACGATGCTTGTTACAAGAATGCATAACGATTCGAACGACTGCGAGCTAGCTAGTGTGTCATCTCAGATTCAAGACCTTCAAGACTAGTCAACGCCGTTTGCTTGACCGTCGCCGTTTTGTTCCTTCGTTTTCACGATTTCCTCCCGCCTTAGTCAAATCGGATCCATTTTTCACCCACAGTGGATCCGTGCCATAAACTGGCGGACAACAACGTGGATATCTCAGTGCTCGGCTTTATAGTCTCTACGATTGTTCACATCTTCAAGGACAATCGATGGGCCGGTAATTCGAACACCTTATGTTTTCCTTGGAGCCTCTTCTACGCGCCCCTTTTCGTATCGGGGCGCGACGAGGGAGGGATTTGACCATGTACGTCTTTTCCAAGTGATACGCATTTATTTTCGTGGCTCACTGTGAGCAGCCGAATCCATTTCCCCATTACTTTTTGACCTTGGCCACCTTCGACTTCTTCAACAATTGTACCAGTAACTTTCAAAGGAGAATGCGTATCGAACTTTTGCGAACGAGTGTGAATATTCTTCAAGACCTTCAAGAACCGCTGTTTTTTCTTTTCATTCTCTTTCCACGCCTGTCAAATTGCGGTCCATTTGCTCACCCACGATGGATCCGTGTCGCAATCTGGCGAACAGTAACTTGGATATCTTAGTGCTAGACTTTTCAGTCTTTGCGATTGGTTGACCTTCAAGGACAATTGCTGGGTCGGTGGTTCATACACCTCATGTTTCTCGGAGCCTTCTCCTGGAGGCTCTTCAACGCGCCCCTTCTTACTTTATCGTACGATCGTCGAAGATATCTAGTAGATCCATTTGTCGTAAATTCCCAATCAAGACCATTCACAACGAACTTCGGACAGGCTCAAACGCGGGGCTCTTTCTAATGAACTTCTGGTGCGATCAAGGACCAAACGGAGAAGATCTTCGCGATTTTTTTCTCAAGAAGTTGAACGGAGATAACGCGCCACGACGAAACGCGCCATCGCAGGGAACGAACGCGCACGTGACGTCAATTATGCGAGGGACGCGTTGTGTGTGTTGGAATTGTTTTACGTACGCGTCGTTGGACCAAATATATACAGCCCATTTTGCTTCCGTCGCCCATCTCAGATCTCTTGCCTCCCTCCACCACCTTCTCCTCCTCTTCCTCCTCGTCCAAGTACTCGAGCATCCATATGCCATCTCGGCCTCCACCTCTCTCGCGCACGGCGTCGTCGAGCAGCGTCGTGTCCGTCTCTGCCTCTGAAGACGGTTCGAAGGGGGGCTCAAAACGAACGCGCAAGAGGTTCTCGCAGGAGCAGCTCATCGTTCTCGAGCATGTCTTCCAGAGATCCATGCACCCATCCAAGGGCGAGCGTGAAGCCATCGCGAAGCAAACCGGGATGTACGTGTTTTTTCCCTCATAATTTCCACTTTTTTTCTCGCTTTCTTCGGGCGGCTCGGTTCAAGTTGACTGACTCGTCTGTATTATGCAGGGATCTCAAGTCAGTGACAATCTGGTTCCAGAACAAACGTCAGACGGAGCGCAAGGTCGCGCTGCACAATTCCACCAACCGCGCAACAGAACCCCTCCCGAATTTGAACTACGGTCCTTTACTGTCGTCCACCCTCATTCCGCCGCGCCCCTTAAGCGCCCCGACGTTCCCTTCAACAACAAACATCCGCCCCTCAAACATGGTGGCTCAGAGGCGCTACTCAACCACCTCTTCCCACCGACTCACCCCCCAAGGTGTACTCTCGCTCGACCGCATCGCCTCACGCACCGAGCAGCTCCAACTTCCCTCCCCCAGCACGCCGCCGTCAAAATTCACCCACTATGCATCTTCAAGGTCCCGAAACAACGCGTCCGTTCCTCTCTGGGACGCGATGCCCTCCTCTCCTCTGATGCCTGGCTCCCCCACCAGTCCCTTCTCGCGCGACATCCTCGACTTCGCCTCGAAGCGTCCCCGCAAAAACTCAAAGCGCACCCTCGAGTGGGCGTGCGCGTCCGCGCGCGTCTCCGAGAAGGCCGGAATTGCAAGGGGGCTTCCTGTCGTCGAGGATGACGAAGACATAGTCAACTTGCCTTCTCCCCCTCGAACCATAACTGACTCTACAATCGACGATGAGGAAATGGACATAGTCAGCACGGACGGCTCTGAAGCGCATGAAATCATCACGCCCAACTCAAGCCAAGCTTCCATGAACGTTGACTGGGCTTCACTCGGAGAGCGTCGCAAACCCGCTGTTTTCAACAACGTTCGTGTTCGCGACGAGAACGACGTTATGGATGCTGCATGGGCGCTGTGCGGCCTCAGCGCAGGCAGGTTTTAACGGACAGACAGACAAAGTATAATTATCAGGAAAGGATTCCCCTCATGACCAAGTTGCAACGAACAAAGGAAACGAGTACACGATGCATAGAACGCAAGGCTCTTGTTTATTAGCACAAATGCACGTACTTTATTAAATCATGTTTTTATGTTTATACACCTTTTTTTGCGAATGTATGCGTATGTTTAAAACACGGCGGAGGACGTACGAAACAATAAATCAATTTGAGCGATAGACGGCGTGCAAATGAACCCTTTACACCCATCGTATCTTGAACAATTTGTACATTGACTCGTCCGCCCTTCCAACTCCGACGCTCCTTTCGATTGCCTCAACTTCTACGATCTTCAATGAAAACGACGCGTTGGATGTACCTCCCTCCTCGTGCAAGGAAAACGCGTCCAGCACTGTCCTATCCATTCCCTCATGTCTTCCCGTCGTGCGGATGGGCATGATCAACCAAAACACTCCGCCTTCCGGCTGGTCTGACGACGGACGGCAAAGGAGGCGTTCCACGCACGCCTTGATCCACGTTGCGTGAGCTTCATTGTAAATCACGTCCGCCGCATGGATGACATCGAAAGGCTGATCGAAAGGCGCGTTTGTGGAGGGGAACTGCCAGTCGTACGCAGTGACAGCGACTGGCTCGCCTTCCGCACCAGGAAAGTTCGTCTCGACATTGCGCCTGAGATTATGAAGCACGTCTGCATGGTAATCGGTGGCGACGATCGAGAGGCCATCCAATGCGTCTCCGCCACATGATACGCCATCGAATAGCTTCGCTACAGCGATGCTCAGAAGCCCAGTCCCTGCACCGAGCTCCAAAATGCGTTGACTGCCTTGATCGCCTTCTTTTCGCCCAGCTTTGAAGCCAAATCTCTGAGGATCTACGCACATGAGTTTCGCAAGGACGATGGAGCTCGCCCAGCTCTGCAAGCCAACCGATGAATGGTCTGTGGACGACAACGGCTCATCGTTCAGCTCAACGACGACTGGATGGTCGCCGCAATGTCCTTCATCCATCCCAGCAAGCCCCCCTCTCCCCACTTCGAATTCGAAGCGCCTGGTGAGCGCAACCTCCGCCTCTTCCTCGTCCGTAGCAGAGAAAACTGTGAGCAACGATGCTGCTTTGTCTACGACGTCCTCTCTCTCTCCCACTTCCTCGTCGGATAGCGGAGGAGAGAGAGGACAAGACCAAATGGACGACCGGGCGATGAACCCCGTGAGCCAGCGAATCGTGAAGTCCTTCTCGAATGCATCGTTGCGAATGTCGGACAGGAACTCGGCACGCACGTCCTCGACCTCTTCCTCCTGCTCCTCCACCTCCTCAATATCTTCCTCGGCAGATGCATAGCCAGAATCGATGAATGCTTCCTCCTCCTTCACAAGTTCCTTCAGCCGAGAGGGCACGCTGCTGATGCGAAATCCGGGCGTCGTGATAGTGGCGATGGCAGCGCTCGAACGTGCAGAGTTGAATGAAGTGGGCTCACGATATATGGCGTCCAGCTTTTCCAGTGCAGATGTCACTTCCTCCGTCGACATCTGAGAGAGTTTGGACAGCGTGAATAAGAAACCTGACGGTGTATGTTCCTCCATTATCTTGATCTCTGGGCGTAACGTAGTCTAAATCTATGATCAAACGAATATCCTCTTGTCCTCTAGGTCGGGTATCTTCTATGTGCAGTCTTCTATGGATTCTAAGGGAGAGAAAGCGACGAATGTCAGCAAAGCGTAGGCACACTCATTTTGAAGGGGAGGAGGTGGTGACGGTGCTGGCGAAAGACTGGTCAAACGTGCCTCTGCCTCCAGTCGGAAATTTTCAAACTCCGCAAAAGGCAGTTTCGCGTGCACAACACGTGTTCTGACTTCGGAGCCGAACGAAACTTCGAATGGTCGTCGCGGTCCCAGTTCGCTTTTTTCGACGTGTCGGCACTGTCGAGCGACTGGGACCTGAGCTACCACTGGTGTAAGGCCAGCATCTGTCCAGTCTGGCGGCGCTGGAGACTAATTCGAGACGCTTTTAGTCTTCAGACTCAATCTCTTCGAAGAATTTCGGAATTCGAGGCGAACGGACGCGGAAAATGTCGGGCAACGAGGATGACGAGAAAGCTCTCAGATTCATGGAAGAGGACCCAGAAAATGTGCGTGACTACTCACATCTCTCAACTTTCCTCTGTTCTAAGATATGACATGAATTGTCTTAGTTTCTCAAGTCATGCAAAAGTGGACCTCTCGTCGAAACCCACGTCAAAGTTCTCTCGGCGAACGCTCAAAGAATCCCCAAAGCACACGCACAAGAGACGTTAGGGATCCTCTGCTCATACATCAAGTCTCCAACCGCCCCCTCTTTGAGTAAAGGCAACAAGGGATCGAATGGACATGGAAAGGGCACTTCTCAGTCTCAGCAAAATCTCGCTTTGTTGAGCCTTCGAGGGATAGCAAACATGGCCTCTTTACTACAAGCGGACTTGTCTTTGCGCTCAAAGCTAAGAAGCTCGTTGACTGAAATCACAAAATATTTTCAACAAATGCCTCAAGATTCGAAGGAACGCAGATTATTGTTTGCCGACGTCCTTTTGGTGCTGGCTGGTTGCGAAGGGGTTCCCGGGACTCTCGCAAAGGACTCCGCGATCCGTGCCTTAGCCATAAATGCATGGCTCGAATTTGACGAAAGCTCGGAAGAAAATCCGATGCCTTGTACCACGTCAACGAGCGCTTTGAACATCCTCATCCATGAATATTCAGCCAAGTTCGGAAATCAAGACCAGTTCCTCAGAGAGATTTCATCTCTTTCGTCTAAGAGTAAGGGCCTCAAGTCCACTGTGAAGATGGCTATTCGTCAACTGCGAACGATCGCCGACTTAGTATCTTTAGAGGATTCTTCAGAGGATGACAAAAAGGCCATCATCCCGCCGCTAGAGGTCCTTTTAATCCTAGCTCAAGACTCCACTCTTTTCAAGATATTAGTCGAAGGGGGCGGGCTGGCGACGATATTCAAATCGGCGGTCACTCTATTCGAAGGCACTTCCCCTCATGAACTTGCTGCCAAGAAAGGCTCGAATTTCCATGTGAAAGACTTCTTCCACAACTTATTCACGATGCTCAAAAACCTCTCTATGCAAATAATGGAATGCGTAGCTCCCATCTCCGACGCAATCGATGCTGGGATGCTCCGAATCGTCGCCCACGCTTGCGATACGTTAGATTTGTTGAACAAGAACACCACGTTCTTCATCACTGGGATCTTATTCCGTTTCATACGCCTGCTCCTCGTGCATAGTTCCATCATGCTCGCGACGGCGAGGGAAATAAAGAGACTCCGTACGATGCCTTGCGCAAAGAAGCTCACCTCCGGCGTGTTTCGAGACGAATGGTGCTCGTTCCAGGATGCCGTGCTGGTCCACTATACGATGTTGCGCTACCGCGAAATCGTGCTCTCGGAAACTCAGAAGCGGCGACAGTGTGATGGGGTGTGTTACTGTATCCTCTGCGCTCTCCTAGAATTGCATTCTGAAATATCTTTCCTCAGTGCCAGAAAATGGATTTCAAGGACTCGTTCCAATGCTGCGGGAAATGCAAAAATGCCTTTTACTGCTCGAAGGAATGTCAATTGAAAAGCTGGAAAGGAGGGCATAAAGAGCAATGCAACGACCTAGTCGGTAAGACTTCGAATTATTTCTTACTGTGGTATTCAATGATTAATTTTCTATTGCAGGTTCTCGTGGCAAGGACGTCGTCGGAACAAAGAACATAAGCTACTTATTGGCCCTCGAACTGAAGCGCCACTGGCCCTCGATTCAAAGGAACCCAACCGTCGAAAGAGCGCCTTTCTCTCAGCTCGTCTTCGACCTCAACTGGACTTCGATGTCGGTCCCGCCCATGAAATTCAAGGTCTACACCATCGACCAACTCATGAAGAAGCTAGTCTCGGAACGGGACTTCACCGAGATCTCGATGCTCAAAGAGATGCAAACGCTCACAGAGGGGTCCATGAATGCTTTGGCCGTCACCAGGATATCCGTCATAACCGGCTACAGCACGCGCACGTCCTATTCTACGATCGGGAAGACGGAGCTCCTCTCGTCCAAACTTGAACGCCCAGCGGACGCGGAGGTCCGGTTCACGAGACCAGTCGCCTTGGACGCGGACGATTCGGACAAGGAGCTGACGGATTGTATTTGGGACGAGGTGGACGAGGCGATCCACCGCCTGGGCTTACCGAAGGACGGTAGTTTATTAGTCGAAGACGCGCAGGGGAAGCAAGTGCATGCGTTCACTATGATCGACAGAGTGCTGAGATCACCCACATTTCCGATCCGTGAGTACCACTTGGCTCTACCCAATGACCTTCGGCTGATTTCCCTCGTCTTTTCATTAAGCCATGAACATCCGCCTCGCAAAATCTTTTGAGCAATTCAAGAATCATCAAAGTCATTGAAAACAGGATTGGTATTTGCAAAAGGAAACAAACAATGAGTAATATATGCAATTAATATACGCTATGTGACCCAAGTTGATGATTCAGGTTCAAATACCCAGCGATAGAGATGAAGTAGATAGATAAATGTCCTTTCAAATTTTACATCCACGAACGTTCTTCGGGTTCAAGAAGCTGAGGCTTCAATATATCTTAGCATAGAGTACTTCGCCATGTAAATAAATTTAAGACTTACTTCAAGTCCCACACGAACACTGATCTGTTTTGGCTGTCTCGCAAAGAGAGCGAAACGTGACTTCGAGGCTGAAGTTGTCGTCGATCTGGGCATGACCCATGAACATTCCTCCTCATCGAGAAGGCTCTCCTGTTACGTGTGTTAGGAGCCCACTTCAAAGCGTAGATACTAGCATCGACATACGTTCAGTTCGGAGTATCCGCGGTTGTAGAACGTAGCTGCACTACGAGGGATCCTTGGCTGGTGTGACGCTGCACGTCTCGTCCATGACTGCTCTTCGAAGGGAAGAGAATCCTATGATGAACATTAATACTGTTTCTGCAGGACTACATGGTCGAAGGGCCAACCTCTTCAACGTCGTCTGTCTCTACGTCTTCAACGACGTCGTCAAGATCGAAGTCGACCTTGATCCTAGATGAGCCATCCCATCCAAGCGGTAAAGCAGCTTAAGTCTACTCACCAAGGTACTGCAGTCTGAGTCAGTGAAGGAGCATAGGGTCTTGTTGTCGATTTCGTCGGATGGCTTCTAGAAAGAAACATGTTAAATTTGTTTCGCGGATGCAGGACCGCTGATCGTGACATACGGTTCTCGCACCACTCAGTCTTCCGCATAATCTTCGTTTCATGGTCTGGAGACCACTGTCCTTGCGGCTCGTAGATGTCGAAAACGGGTTGATCTGTTTGAGATGTGAGCCGTCAGTTCCCTAAAGGTCGTTGAGGCGATTCAAATCCGCGGTACTGACCATGATTGAGGGGGGTAGGATGGACTAAGGCCAATACTCGGAGTGATTGCGGGCACTTTGGAGTTCGACCTCTCATTCATATAGGAAGGCGAGTGGGAGCGGGCCGGAAGGGCGCGAAGGACCAGCGCAACAGAACCTGAACACATCGGTACGGGACGAGTTCTATACGTTCCATCATCTGTAGAACTGGACGAGAAGGCGTCACGCGCCCTGTCTGCCGTCTGACAACTGGGGCAGAAAGGCGCGGTACCCTTACGGAACCGAGCCCAAAACAGACGTCAAAAGAATAGTTAGCGTATGCAAGCGTTCCGATGGGCTGTTGAATCGCCAGTGGGCTGGGTCAAAAGACCGCACCGTCACAAGGGAGAACAAGACTTCGACGACGGAACCGCGAGGTTTCGCCTATCCGTTTCTCTGGATGAGATCACTGTGAGGCATCCAACCGCCGCCTGTCAGCCCTCGACAAAAAATAATCATTCTAGCTACCCACACTCTGATCAGCGTTGATATTTACTGAATTGAAAGATCGCGTACTCTGAGGCTCCTTTACGGCGTATTCCCGAACATGATCGTAAGAAGTCTGAAGAACAGGAACAGATGAGTGTGACAGCGTGAATTGCCCCAGATCCATTGGCCTGGGCGCAACTGGCATCCTCCGGCAGCGCGACGGCATGCATCAACCATGGATAATGAACGGCAGATCCACGGAAGAGGAGCTCCACAGAAGCGGAATCGCATCTCTAAATGACCTGTCGAGGCAGTTGGGAACACGCATGATTTCCGAGGTTTCAGCTTTAGATGACGAAAGTAAGGCTAAACTTGCCAAGAAGCAGTCTATTTTGTGCAGGAGCAGATGGAGGCAACACTCGGTTGCGCTGGCACGACCGGGGCCGCTGGGGTTCGGCACAGGTTCGCTTGCCTGACAGAAATATTATTCTAGTCGAAATAGAACAGATGATGAACGTGACGTTTTCTTGCAAGGTACAGATCAGTGCACAAAATGACAAGATATACAGTCCTAGAGTAGACCCCTTCAGCGTCGTTAGTTACTGAATAAGTGGGTAAAGTACGCACGAGAACCGCAAGAAATAATTAAGCTCGTGAACACTGGTACAATTGGAGGGACAAGTAAGAAGGAGAGAAGGGAAAGATAGATCCGTCGATGGATAGGTCTATAAATGATCACTAGATGTCAGCACATGAGAAATGGACACCGTTTCCAGGTATTCCATCATATTTTTTGTGTGGGGATATAGGAGCGGTCGAATGCCGTGCAATTTGAACCAAAGGACTCGGCATACTTGTGAATTCAAGAAGCAAGTCCATCGTCAGCGGGTCAGTCTTCGTCCATGTGATTCAGCGTCGTGGTTACGTCGTCTACTTCTTCGAACATAAGGTTCCCTTGTTGCTCCTTCAGCCATTGGACGCTCCTCTTTTCATCCATGAAATACGAGTACGCTCTTCGTAGATCCTCCACGTCGACTTGTTCAGCTTTTCGTTTCGTAGCGATTATTTGGCCACATGAAATCAAGTTGAGGGCGTAGCGGAGTGTCGTTTGTGAGGACATCGAGGTCAGGACCTGTAAGGCATTCTCTGTGAGAGTTACGTCCTCTTCTTGACATCTGATGTACGAACAATCAGCATTCCAATATACGGGGCAATTAGAAAGAAGTGCTTTACCGTATTTGAATAATCTGCTTTATGTCGTCCTCTGTGTACGGTCTGGTGCTGACAATGAGCACCCTATCCAGTAAATCCACGGGAAGCCCGTGCGGACTAGCGAACTTGGTTCCCCTAATCTGGCTCTTTCCTCTATTCGAGGCCATGATCACGAGAGGAGACAATTCGTTCTCCAAGGCCCGATTCAAGAATGCGAAGCACTCGATGTCAAGCATGTGGACTTCGTCGATGAATAATACCTAGAAACCGAGTCAACGGGAGCATCAAGACGGCGATAAAACAAGTCCTACTCCAGGTATAATTTCCGCTTTCCCCTCTTCTCGCCATTCACCCACTTTTGTGTTGATTTGATTGCGAAGTTCCGGTTTAATCTCTCCGGTATCCCCGGCAAAGAGAGCCAGAAAGCCTTGTGTTCGACTGTTGATCACATCTATTTCGTGCAGAGATACGGTGTGGACGAGCTCCTTCCGCTTTTGCAGCTCGCCCTCTGGACATTGGACGAATTTCGTCTAGCAACATCAGTAAGTTTCTTTGGAAGCGGAACCGCAACTTGTGAAGAGAAATTACTCACGTCTGCTCCCATCGCATCATAGTCCCGCGAACGTGCAAAGGACCGCCCGAGTTTTAATATTCTCCCGGAAGCCTTGTCGATTGTCACCACATCGCCAGCGATGACCTTCTCTTTCGAAAGAGCATCGATCATCTTCGTGCCGAGGTCATAGATGGTCTCCATGTCCGTAGTTTTGATGGTGAGTTTCCCGGTTTTGGTCGCCTAACATAGAGATTGAGCTCATGAGAATTGACAAACTTGACGAGAGCAATTGTGACCCACCCCTGTAAGACTTCTATCTATCTGAATTTCAACGACTTCTCCTTCAATAATTTCCGTCTCTTCCTTTATGCGCACGCCGATACTCCGTCGGAAAGCCTGGGTCAAGGCCTCCGTTTTCGACATCGAACGCGAAAAGACTTCGCTCCCAGCAATCATCGTGAACGGGACGTCAGCGCCGAGCTGTCTTGCCATACCTGTAGCAGATTCATTCAGAGCTACATAGTCTATCGGACTGTTTCTCTTACCCATAGCAATTGCGGTCTTCCCTGTGGATGGTGGGCCCGCAAACAGGATCGCCTTGCCTGCTATTCTGCCGTCTTGAATCATTTTGAGGATTAGCCCTGCAGCTTTCCGTGCTTTCCCCTGTCCGACCATTCCTTGCGAATTTTCTCTCGGCTCCAGTCTATCATCCAGACCAAGCCCACGAATATGAGAATGGGCGCCTTATGAAACAACTTGTTGAGCAACCTTCGAACTATCCAGAATTGCAAATAATAAACGCACCGATCCTCTCCATCTTCGTGATGTCGCGCAGCTCCGCAGTCCCGGTCGTGATTTGTGCCGCCTGTGAGCAATGAGCATTCTTTTAACTAAGTACAAGCCGTAAAACGTACCATGTTGTGGTGAATGTTGCTTGCCAACCTCGAAAGGTGGACGCGTCGACGTCCACATCGTCAAAAGTTTACCACAGCCACGACGCGTCCACCTTTTGCTCCTCCCCTTCGATGCTCGGGCTGCGAGCTGGCTTTCAGCTCTTCAGCAAATGTTCTGTCATACGCGAAGCTGTCTGTCGACAAACCCCATCAACATGGAGAACCTACGCTACCGAAGTACAGCGACCAGGCGAAATTAACGACGCCCTCGCCCGTTCGTCCTCAATCTTCAAAACCTACAAACCAATCACCCCATCCATTCGACACCTTCGCCGCCCCATTAATGATCACCTCTACAAAGGAGGCCCTATCAAAACCCTCACCATCCCTCGACGAAAAAAGGGAGGGCGGAATAACCAAGGTCGAATTACTGTCCGGGGTATAGGAGGGGGACACAAACAACGAATACGGACAGTCGACTTCATGCGAAGTGACCCAGGACCTCAGGATGTCATTCGAATAGAATACGATCCTGGACGCTCTGCACATATTGCGCTCGTGCGTGCTCGAAACGCGGAGGCAAACGGGGGACGTAGATTCAGCTATATCCTGGCCCCAGAGGGCATCCGTTCTGGGGCAGTCGTCGAGAGCTTTCGAAATGGCATCCCAGATGGATTTGTGCCCGGGTTTGTTGACTCGAAGAGGGGAAAGCCAACATATACGGGGGAGAACGAAGGAGTGGCAGAAAATGCGGGAGTGCAAGCAGGCTCCGCCTCCACAGCATCTTTGGCGTTAGGATTGCTGAGAGCAGCGACCGTAAAGCCAGGAAACGTCTTACCCTTGCGTCTGATACCACCTGGTACACTTATTCACTGCGTCTCATTGTTCCCTGAACGCGCTGGCATTTTGGTGCGCTCTGCGGGTACATTTGCGCAAGTCGTAGCGCACGACGAGCAAGGCAAATACACCCAAGTGAAGCTGCAGAGTGGAGAGGTCCGAAAAGTCTTGCAAGACTGTTGTGCAACCATTGGAAAGGTCAGCAATCCCCTGTGGAGAGGTCGGGTGCTGGGTAAAGCTGGTCGAAACCGATGGCTGGGCAGGAGACCACATGTGCGAGGTGTTGCGATGAACAGGTGCGTATTCAGCAGAATGCTGGTGATTTCAACATATGATTTATTTTTTTCCTTCTAACAGAGTGGATCACCCTCACGGTGGTGGACGAGGTAAATCAAAGGGTAACAAGCAACCTCGCTCTGTGTGGGGTTGGCTCACGAAGGGCAAGCGGACGAGGCGACCTGGTCCAAAGGGCCCTAAGAACAGCAATAAAATGGTGGTGCGGGAGCGGCCAAGAGGGAAGGAAAAGAGGAATCTATAGTTATGACGCATAATATCAATATTATCTGTTCCTTCCAAGTCCCTCGACTCGACTCTCGGAATCTCTGTCCAATGCCGTTCGCCGACCTCATTCAAATGTCTGCTCTCGTTTCTTTAGGTATCAGAGTAATGAGATTACTTTGAATCTGACGTGACTCTAGTCGATTTGACTTACGGGGACCAAATCCATTAGGACAATAGTATTGCCAGTGATCACTCCTCCATTTCTTCGCCTTCGCCTTCATCTTCGTCGGAATCGGATTTGGATGCCTTTTTGCTATCCTTTGTATTCTCCAAGCTTCCTACTGCATCTCTCCACGAAGTCAGTTCTGCACCGACGCGAGCTTTGACTTCTGCTAGGGCAGATCGCACGTTTTCGTAGTAGCCTGCATCACCTGCCGACGAAGAAGGTACGTCGACTTCTATTGATGAATCCTTCTTCAGTGATTCGGTCATCTCTACGCCATCCGGTGGGTCGATAGAATAATTGACGGTAATACTCGTCGAAGCCATTCAAGAGGACAACGTTGTAAACTTCAATTTTCGAGGTGAGATGGAGGTCACGGTGGAAGTCTGACTCGAGAATGTGATGGCACGTACTTGGATCCCATTCAATTGCTGTCTTTGGAAAGATCAGTCCAAGAACCTTCAAACCATCAAACCGTCCGGTTAATTATTGGCAACGGATTATTTGAATTTATGCGAGCAAAGAATTACAAATTTCAGGTGATACAATCCACTGTCGCGTAAAAACAGCTCGTGTTTGTGCTACGATAAAGTTCGAAAAGGGAAGGTATGTGGTGGTTGAAGGAATCGAAGAAAAGTCCAGGCACTTGATAAATGTCAATAAAGTCCACTTGGTTTATAGGAATACACGATTTCATCGAACTGGTTTATAGTCCGAGCGATGCCAGAGTCAAGCCGAGTGCGAGCTGCGACAGAAGCCCAGATACGTCGGTAAGTCTGAAAAACACGTTAGGTTGGAAATAAGATAGAAGCTCAAGATAAAAACGAACAGGTTAGCAACGAGGTTCAGTACACCAGCAAGTAAGGTCTCGAGGCCAACGAGGACTTGGTTCAAGGAAGTGTCAATTCCAGAGAAGATAGATCCAAGCTCGGGAATAGCAGATGCATCGCCGAGGAGCGTGTTGAGGGCGTTGGCAATATCCTAATGCAAAGCAATTAGAATTTATAGCTATATAAAACAGCGTAGAACACATACGGTGACAATTCCGGCAGTGAGGGTGGCGATGTCGCTCTCGGACTGGCGCTTGACTCGAGACGAAGTGGAAAGGGAAGTGAGAGAGGATGCGGCATTGGTGAGCGCGGTATCGAGCTCGCCAACGAGGGGATTCAAGCTGTCACTCGTAACATTACCGCCGTTACCCTGGGAGGCTTTTATTTCGATAGTCAGCGAAGAAAGCCTTTGGAAGAGATAGTTCGATGCTCACTGATTTCGGCAAGGATGGGTCCGATCGTCGTCTGGAGGGTGGTCAGAACACCACTGATAGAGGATAAATCCTGGCGCTTCTCAATGGAAGGCAAGGGATTGGCGACAGCGAGGGAGCAAAAGGTCGCCGCGACGGCGAAAGCGGATGCGATGCGAGTAAAGTACATGATTGGGAAAGGAGTGAGTGAAGGAGAGCTCGAGGTTGCTGGTGCTGAAGTTCGTTGCTTTGAACAATGTCAGTTGCAGGTAGTCCCTTTTATACCTTTCGACTGGCCAGTCTTCGGGTTGAATCTCCAAGTGTACTCCAACCCCAATTTCGTCAGTAATAATCGGTTAAGAGAAAACCCATCCTTTGGGAGACTTCACAAGTCATGGACGTCGTAATTCATGATATCACTTTGACCATCTCAGCATTTATGCAGGATTCAACCAGAGAAGGCTGCAGGAAAATCATTCCAAAGTCTTCTCTCGTTGAATGAAACACCGGAGAGAATATCAGAAGTTCCACAGTTGGGCGATGCGATATATTAGTGGAGCTTGGTTAAATATGTTTTGTTGCTATGCGCTAAGGGTGGGCATAAGCGGATGACGGGGCAAGTCGGTATGATCAAACCTCACCTGGAAACGAAGCCCTCATCGAGAAAAAACGGTGACGATACATGGGCAACCTTTTCATTCTTTTTAGCTGTAAAGCGCACATTTTGACGTACCTAATTTCTTTTGCTATCGAACATCGTCGACGCCATTGGAGAGAGACTCCTCGCACGCGGATATTTTTCATGAGTGAGTGGGGTTCGCCACGGTACCGTGATTACAAACGAAAGAGCTGTGTAGTAGAAAGTTTGAAGGAAGAAAATCAGGGATGGAGACTTACCTCCAAGCTATAAATGGTTCCGGGAACGACGTCCAATCGCATAGATGGAACTAAAGATAGGAAGGAAACTGTCAAGCATTGAAGCAACAAGTAAAAAGCCAAAAAGAACCGTTGTTATTTATGAGCCCCACGTGTGATTTCAAGGATGAGTTCGTGTTTACAATCGAATGGACTCAAGGACGGGCGGCGATCCAGTTCAGACCTCGACGTTGCTTGCCTGATCATCGTAGTCTGCTTGACCTATAAAACGGAAAACATCGAAAGTACTCAGAGGTACTCAGAGTATCAAAAACCTTTGAGCAGGATACGTTTGCGCAATGGCATACGAACGCATTGCCATCTCTCCACCACAAAGTTTATAGTCAAGGTGAATGTAAATCCTTACTCCACGTCCGCATGATCGGGAAAGACGTTATTGGATAGGCCCAATTACTCACCAATTGACGAACGAGCCACTTCAAAGCGCTGTGTCCGTATCGCCATTTGCAATAAAAACATCGATCATCTGGGGTATTGGAGTGTCCAAAGCTTAGACACGGAACATCAGTAAAATTTCTGCGGCGTGAGTATACGGTGCAATCTTACTGTGACAATAAAATGACATCAGATCGTTCGATGCAGAGATTTTTTGGTGGACTGCAAAATGATTCATGCCCGCGAAGGTCTAAAATGGACCACGACGAGCGGTGTTGAAGTCGAAGGGACATACAAAGAGAGCTGAAGGTCGAAACGGGTGCCAGGGTAAAAGTTTCGGTGTAAAATTCAGCGTGCAGCAAGTTTCGGTTGAAGTTCATGTATATTCCATGACCAAAAAATGGCACCAAATGACAGACGTAATTCACTAAAAATGACGCATTAATTATCAAAGGTACCGGCCGGACAAGAAGAAAGCGAGTTACCAGCAAGTATTAACCGAATCGATCCTTTGCCATCTTCTTGAGCATCTCCATAGTAGCTTTATCTTTTTCGCGCATAGCATCCTGTCGTTCTCGGATCGCAGTGCTTCGCTCTTCCCGGTTTATTCCCTTCTTCTCCTCAGCTCTTTTTCTCGCTGCGTCGCGTTGAGCAATTCTGGAACATCGAACGAAGTTGCGTCAGTGATGTGTCTGAGATAATCTAAGCAAATGAGAAAGGATCTCCGTCTCTTACCTCGCCTGAAAACTATCCGCGTCCCCGCTTCCCATCAGGACTCCTTCGTCCCAGTCACCGATTGCATCATCCTTTTGGTCCCGAGTGGCGCGATCGTTCTCTCGTCGAGCTCGCTTCTTTTCTAACTGGCCTTCTCGGCCAATCGGTTTTGGGCCAAGCATTTCGTCCATTCGCTCTTTCTCTTCCGCCCGAGCACGTTTGCGATTCGCGGATAGCTCCGCAAGCCGTGCAGTCTCAGCAGACTCCTGCGCCAAAGTGAGGTCTCCAGGTCTGGGTAGGGTGGGCCCACGAGGAGTGCGAGAGCTGGAGCCAGGTGCTCCTGTGGTAGAAAGGGTCGGTCCTGCGACGAATTCCCCTTCGTCATTCGGGTGCGTTGCAGAGGAGCGAACGCTTTCAATGGTCTCCCGTTCTGCACGAGTAATGGTACCCTTGGCCGCGAAAGACCATTTATACGCCGTATTTGAAGACGCTGGTGCATGAGTGGTCCCACCACTCGAGGAATAATAAGGATCTTCGTGGACACGGTTTAAGGCTCGAGATAATGAATAATGCTGGAAACGCACGAGAAAGTCGTCCCCGATTCCAAGCCTTCATACCAATGCGTTAGATACTATGACTTCTTACGGTATAGGAGAAAAACCTTTATGAATTTCCGAAAGTAACTGTTGGTGTGTAAAGTAAGACGCTAGTTAGCGTTGAGTAGTAGATTGGGGCTTGCCTCCTTGCTTTCTCGCCGCTCAGTTCATTGAAGTACTTGAGGATTTTCATGAGATAGAGCCGTGATTACGAATATCCGTTAGCCAAAGACAGATCGTGTTATTGTCGAACTCGACGAGACGGAGGCAGAACCAATGTACATACTTTGCCCTTCTCCTTCCTCAACCACTCGACGAACTCTTCATGGCGAAGGAAGTAATCTTCTTCGCTGAGAGATGGTGCACCCTCAGGAAGTGACCTTTCTCTCGACTTCGACCTTGAGTGAGAATTAGATCGTGAGCGGTCTCTATGTTTCCTCTCGTGTCGGCGTTCGCGACTTCGGTCATGGTCGCGTTTTCGGTCGTCAGTTGCGCTTCTATAACGATCGGTTCGTTCACGAGATTCTGCGTGGTGATCACGATTGTCTTTGTCGTTGCGACCGTTTCCTCTTTCTCTTGAACGGGAACGTGAAGGTGCCATGGGTCGAGGAGTAAAGTTGCTGTCCCAATCAAACCCAGTACTTTCAGTGGTGGCAGTGATATCACCTCACCACTTTCGATATCCTCCCGTCAATTCGCATGACAGTTTCGCTTGAACATATTCATTGACTCAAGTCAGATTAGATTGATACAATTGCGAAGTGACCAGGGTCTTCGGAAAGGTTTTCCATTCAGCGCAAATTTTTCATCGTCATTTCAAGGGATGGGCGAAGCAAGGCAATTGCCATAATCCTTTGAAGCTCAAAACGCCAGACCTAAGAAACTCAATCCCATAGGCATATGGCATGCAGGTGTACATGAAGTAGTATATGCGGTGAAAGGAATAGAACAGCCATCTGAATTTTGCCAATTAGATGCTTGTGTCGTAGGCGATCGGGACGAGGGTCTGGGGGGCATTGTCTTTCGATGAGACAACATGGGCATCACGAGGAGCAGCCTGGACACGTCGTAAAGAGGGAACAGACTCTGAAAATGTGTCATCAAAGTATCAGCAATGGAGAAGACTCCTATAAGCGAAATCCATAACGCACCGCCCTTCTCCTTCGCCTCAGCACGGATTTGCGAGTTCTGCTTCACGCGGTTGAGGAACTCCTGTCGGCATTTTGAGTGACGGACGTGCTCGATACGGATGTTGACACGTTTCTCGATGTAGCGGTTTCCGACGACCTTGTTAACGATAACACCAACAGCATGTGGGGTAACGTTGTACACAATGCCGGTACGTCTATAACCGAATGATAAGTATTGCAAAAGTTCAATCATTGCTTATAACGCACCCGTGGTAGTATTTGTGAGGCATACCACGCTGCATAGCGGAGTTGGCCTTGATGTCGACGATGTCTCCTACTCGGTAGTTGACGAGGTACGTCGAGAGCCTGATGCTGCCATGCTCTGGTAATCGTCAATAAAATCATAATAAATGCCTCCAAAAAATGCAACACACCCTTGAAGCCGCGCTTGAACATGTCGCGCGTACGCGCCCTGTAACCGAAGGAGTGCGGCATTTTGGTAGTGTCTTGGTCGTCGCTGGTGCTTGCTTTGGCGTTCTTGCTTGACGCTGTCGACGGGGAGCAAGAAAGTTGGCACGGTACACTGTCCCGAAAAGGAGAAAGTTAGCTGACATAAACTGTACAGTTTGTCCTTCCTCTTTTGGGAGTGTCCACGGCCAGGCATTCCAGTCAGGTTTCGTGGTCGCTGTCCCGTCGTTCTCCTCAAGCAAAAGCTCTGCCAACATGCCCAGGTGTGCATACACATTTGTTTTGTTGGAAATGCGTACTGACACCCTTCAAGGGCACCTAGGAACCATAGCAAGACGTGAGTCTAATCATACCATCAAGATCCACTTAAATGTGTGGAGGGCTAAACACATAATTTTATGTTGCCCATGAATTATCCAGTTACAAAGTCCCTCGGCGCCCCTTCGAGTCCGCCCGCCTCGATGCGGAGATGAAACTCGCTGGTGAATATGGGCTCCGAAACAAGCGCGAGATCTGGCGTATTTCCCTCGTTCTCTCCAAGATTCGTCGTGCCGCTCGTGAGCTGCTGAAGCTTGAAGAGAAAGACCCCAAGCGACTCTTCGAGGGTAACGCTCTTATCCGACGACTCGTTCGCATTGGTGTGCTCGACGAGACCCGCAGGCGTCTTGATTACGTGCTTGCGTTGAAAATCGAGGACTTCTTGGAGAGACGTCTCCAGACTCAGGTCTTCAAGCTCGGTCTCGCGAAGAGTATCCACCATGCTCGTGTCCTCGTAAGACAGAGGCACATTCGGTGCGTTATCAAAGTAACTTATCTTTACGCCTGATGCTAAGCAAAATTTTAGTGTCGGCAAGCAGATTGTCAACGTTCCATCATTTGTTGTCCGTCTCGACTCCCAGAGGCACATCGACTTCGCTCTCACCTCTCCATATGGTGGAGGACGCCCTGGCCGTGTCAAGCGCAAGCGTGCCGCCGCCGCTGCCAAGAAGGAGGAGGGAGGCGACGAGGAAGAGGAGTAAATGTAGTCTTATCCCCTTCGTTCCTTTCATATGTTCTTCATGGCATTCATGTATCAGGCCTCAAAATTACGCATGCAATAACCCATTCTAGGTTGATTCGTGCTTGACAACATGTACGTGAAAAAGAGAACCGTGCAGTGAGATATGAAAAAGGCATGAAACAAAGCAGGGATTAAAAATACTATAAGAAATAAGTCTATCTCATGGCATGAAGCATGTTCGTACGTTCAATGAGACCCTTAACCCGACGAGAGAGGAGCTCCCCTTCCATTTTCCTCTCGAGCAGTTGATGAGAAGGGCTTAACTTCTTCGGCATCCAACCCCTCCCACCTCTAACAGGATCTGCTCGCCTCTTGTTTATGACGGAAAGGTCGACGACACGGGGCGATGACGAGAAGTTCAATACCTCGCGATAGAGTACGCTCGCCTCAGTAGCCAAATCATTTAATGTAGTCGGCGTACGTGGACGATCAAAGTCGGAGTCGGAATCCGTAGGTGAAGGTGAGCGGTCCAAATCCGGCGTAGCTGGTCTCGAGAAGTCGGGAATGGGAGGTAGAGACCTAATCTCCTTGAGAAGGTCTTGTCCTTTGAGATACGAATTTTCGCGGCGAAGGTAGCGAACGGTACCGCGCAGCGCATCGATCTTTGTTATAAGTCAGCGATATGTAAAAGAATTACAAAGTGTATGCTTACCTGTTCCAAGAGATACGAAGTCTCAAGATTACCTTCGAGTGCCGTGGCTTCCATCTCGACGACCTGTGGGCCTGCAGCTAATTTACACGTCAATAGATAATAAAATCTTTTTCATCAAACCACTCACTAATTTTCGCCACGCCAGCAGCTGCAGTCTTCAGTTTCGAGTTTTCTTGCATCAATTTGTCGAGCTCGGAATGGAGTTGGTCGATCTCCTCTCCGTTTGCCTTTTCTTGCTTCCGAAGCTTCAAGATATCATTCTCGAGTTCCGCAATTGCATCCGCCTGCTTCTTGACAGCATCCAAACGACGCTCCATCAACCCGATCTTCACCATGGACTCCTGTACTATTTGCTCGCGTTCCTTGACTGTGCGAGCAAGACCTCTGTTCTCTTCATTGAGCTGGGCTACCTTCCTCTCCGCCTCAACATTGACCGCGAGAGTGGACTTTATCTCATCGATGCGGTGAATCCAAGGTGGCACCGCCGTGACTGGTACCAAAAGGTTAAGATATGCAAAAAAGCACCAAGGCATTGTAGACTTACTCTTTACGACGTTCTCGGCTTCCATAGAAGTCGGGACGACCAGACCCGCCTCCACAACCAGCGTCGCGATGGCGTCGCCGACAGCAGCCCATGAAGAGTCCCCACTTTCGTTCTTGCCAACCGTCGAGGCAACTATGGGGCCCATAAAGTTGAGAATTGCCTTTGTTGAAAAGGTCTGTTTGTTATTCCTGATCTCGTTTACGTGCGGCATCACCGTCTGAGCCAACTGTAAATACAAGCACTTGGTCAAAACGAAGTTCAGCATTGAATTATAAACGGCGTACCTGAATACCGAAGTTCACGAGCTCAGGAACCCTATTGTTGAGCGCTCGCAATTGAGGAATGATTTGTGCCTTCAACGCGCCAGAGTCTTGCACGAGGTCCTCAACGCGTTTGACGAGCTTTCTTGACAGCGACTTTGCGCCCTTGCATTGATCCAACAGCCTCTGTAATGGTACGAGAAGGTCGGTTGAAAGATCATCTCCTGAATCAACCGACACGTCTGACGTTTGGGACTTGATTAGAAAACATTCGTTATTCGACGTCTTTCTTGACGTACCTTCGTCACGACCAACTGCCTCCAAAGCAGTCTTTGTGAGCCCAATAGAAGCAACGAACATATCTAAATCGTTGTCTAGTGCCAAGGCATAACCTAATTCCCGTTCTCCGAGATCGTAATCAAGACCGTCGAAATAGGTTTCTGCGATGTGCTCGAACTGTGCTTGAATCCTAGTAATTCATGAAGCTCCAGTAACGCCGGAATGAGCTGAGAAGCTTACTTGATGATATCGCTCACGCATTCCATTTCTCTGAACTCTTCGCGTCGGAGAAGGTCGATGTGCATGTCTATGCGTTTCTCCAGCGGTGACACCTCTTGGTAGATCTTTCCGATGTTCAGGAATGTTTCCACATTACATCTTCGCATAACGGCAGAGAATCTTTTGCAGAGCGTTGAAAGAGTACTTATCCGACCTCGCATCTTACAACAATTCATTGATAAAGCCAATGGGTTCGAATGCGAGAATCACATACCTCACAAACACCAACGAGTGTTTCTGAAACAGCTTCCAGAAGGGACTCGGGCAGACCATGAACGTGAGCCACGACCGTGTTGATCACATCCGCTTTAGCCGCCATACGTTGGAAAAACATATAACAATTCGTAGCATCGCTATCAGTCTCCACATATATTTGAGGCAGATACGGCTAAAAAACAAAGTAGATTAAATTCGTGCAAGGCTCGCTCTGAGCTCCAAGTACGTACCTGAACAATGGCGAGGAGTTCTTTGCTTTCCCTAGCTTCGATCTTGCGGATTTCAAGCTCAATATTGCGCGCCTGGTTTTTGGCTGCAGAAGACTGGAGCTTCATGTTGAGAGACATTATTGCCGCAGATTGAGATGCAGTCGTGGCGGATTCATCCTGTGCATTCTGCGTCTGTGCTCGAAGATTTTCCATGTCCGTCTGGAGCTGCAAAACGAGATCTCGGAATTGCGTGATCGTGTTTTCGTAGTCTTGACAGCTCTCCTCCAGCTCAGAGTTGAGTCGGGAGGATTCTCTGAGTTCCGCATCTTTGGCCTCTGCGAAATGTCAGTAACCAAGCTCCTGAGATCCAATGCTGACACATACGAAGCTCTTCGTTGAGAGTCTTTTCAGTTTCCACATGACTCTCTTCAAGCTCGTCACTAAGCTCCTTGAGTGCTTCTAGATCCTCGATCGTTATGCGCATTTCTTCGATTTTCTACGATTCCTATTGTCAGTATAGATTTGGGGAAGCAAGGAGGACAACAGACCTCGCCCAACATGAGATTCCGCTCTGTGAGCTGCACGAGTATTTCTTCAGCGCCCAGAGCATCGTCCAATTGCATCTTAAGGCTGTCGATCTGATTTTCCGCATTCGTCAAGTTAATGAGTGTTCCCTCATATTGCGCTGTGGAGTCTCGTCAGTACACATAAAAGTTGCACTTCGTAATATTTATTCACAATGCAGTTCATCAACGCCTGCCAGCTCCTTCTCGAGCTCGGTAATCCGGTGGCGCTGTTCAGTTTCAGTTTCGTGCGATACTTCACGCAATCTAAAGTGTTTGTTTCAAATAAATAAGTCAAAAACTTCAAGGAGTCAAATATGTTACCGGAGGAGTGCCTCTTTGAGTCGATCATTGTGTCTCTCCAGTTGAACATAAGCGAGACTTGATTTGCCCGGAGAATTTTCGTCTAGAGACATTGAGTCGATCCCATTTTCGCGCAGTGTCTCTAGCTCAACCTCCATGCTCGCCACTTTTTCTTGTAGCTCTGCAACTTCCATTTCAGCCGCTTCAGCGCGTTCCTCGGCGACCTCTTTGTCAAGCATGCAGAGTTCAAGTTGTTCTTGACTGTCTGCGACGCGATTCTCATTCATCGAAGCCAACTGCTGACTATCTGCAAGCGTGCGTTTCGTCTCGATCAACTCCTGCTGGAGTTGACTCAGTTTCGACTGGAAGATAGGTTTGGCCTTTATGAATACGCTTGCTTCGTCCAACTGGTGCTGAAGACTCTGTATCACCCGAGCGTCCTCCTTACTCTTCTCCTCTAGCTCTATGACGCGTGAACGGAATCTCCGTAGTTCACCTTCAGCAATAGCAGACTAAAACCTATCAGTTAAGCCCTCACCAAGGTGTGAGGAGACTCACAATTTCGCGACCGAGAGCGGATTGGCGACCATTTTGAGCTGGAGGAGAGAAAGTTATGGGCGTAGCAGGTTCCGGCGGAATGGGGGGAGAAGTTGTGCGGACTGATGTAGAAGGGGAGACAGAAGTGGGAGACGTTGTGCGTTCTGCTATGGTCAATCGACGTGAAGTGGTAACGACAGGCGAGGTAGGAGCACCGTCGATGGCAGCAGGGGCTCTAGGCCTCTGCACAGATACAGAGGAAGAGAGGTTGGTGGGACGCTTTGTGGGAGAAGGAGGGTTGGGAGGTACGAAGCGCGTCGACGTGGCCAAGGAGGGGCTTGCTTTGCCATTGCTGCTCGAAGGCTTTTGTGGACTGACGGACCGCGACGTGGAGGCAGAGAGGGCGGGACTTCGCAGCGAAGGAGCACGCGTCAAGCCGATACTCGACGTTCGCTTGTGGCCTACGGTTGGTCTGCCAGGTGTCGGTAGACTCTTCTGATTCGACGGACCAGCCTGAGGTATTCCAGTTTCGTTTAACCATTGTCGTTTTCCATTTACATGAAAACTCACCTGGTTGGGCCCAGGACTCGACACACGTCTCCCTTCGCTTGGTGGAAGCATTACAGAAATGAGTTGACGTGGTCGAACGAAGATGCCATGGTTCTCGGGGCAGGTGAAGTACCTAACCCCTTGAACAACGCCGTTGTTCTTGCCAGCAGGTCCAGAAAGCTCGATTCCGACCCACTCGCCAGTCGAGAATTGAGTGGTACCGTAGTAGCGAATAATTCCTTTACCCGCTGAAGCCTCCGCAATAGCACCAATGACGGGTTCGATGCGCGACATGATGAGAACTGGACGGTCGACCAAGTGTTTCTAGAAGCTCGCTGTCGAGTCAGCTCAAATCTCGAGCGTCGGAGCACCTGCGCCTTGCATTAATTAGATATAAGTAGTGTGCTGAATGGTTTGCGTGGGTATAAGACAATGAAAGAGAGACGAAGGAATAGCGAAAGTTGCAAGCGAGGGATGGTGGAAGCGTGTCACGACGCGTAAATCGGCAGAAAATCGTATTTTCATTTTCACGCGACTTTTCCTCTTGCTCTCATGATCATGCAGTCTGCTTCGTTCTCGCAAAAAGCTTCGTAAATGGATGCTTTCCCTTGGGAATCTCTTCCGCAACTTTGCTCATGTGCTACTTCCCTCCGAGTTTCCCCATGAATGAGGCTATCTCGGCGAGGAGGAGGAGTATATAGAGGAACACCGTCCGAGTCGAACTCAAAGCAGTCAACCACCACGCAGATATCTTCTTGCTTCGCTCGCCATGAAAGTCATTTTCAGCAAAGAATGTCTCTTACATGATCCGCCCTTCGAAGTCTTAGGGGGCCAGAGGGTCCCATATTTCGAGAAACCAGAGAGATTGACGATCATCGAGAACGAATTGCGTTCGAACGGCTTTGAAATATCCGAAGAACTTGACCCGGATATCGAATTGAAGGAACATATATTGCGCGTGCACAGTGCTGATTATCTGGATTATCTGGAAACGGCGTACGAGACTTGGGTCAAACAAGGAGGAAATGAGGTATGCTATCAGCTTTGTGTTCCATCCCACCACCTGAACGTTGATCTTCCTATCTGCAGATTTCTGTCCTCCCTGAGGCATTTCCGCATGTTAATCTTCTAAAGGCTTCGCCAAACGTTGCTCAGACAACAAATGCTATAGCTCGAGCTGGTGTGTCTTCATTAGAATTTACGTCGACCGTTTTCGAGCTATTTCGTATCCCCCATGAAGGACTATACTGCTTCGATCTCAGCTGCCCGATAACGAAAGGTAGAACTTTATGATCCCATCTATCGAATTTTATGCCGATTGGTACATATAGACACCCACAAGGCAACTCTTGCTTCCTTGAGAGTCACTCTTACTGCCGCCAAGTTGCTTTCATCGAGTGCCCTCGATAGCATCTTTGCCCTTTGGTATGTGTTTCGTTCGCATCTTACTCCGACTCTCTGTTTAACGACGACATTAGTCGCCCTCCGGGACATCATGCTATGCCTTCGCTCTGCGCAGGTTATTGTTTCCTGAACAACATCGCCATCGCTGCACGTTTCATTCAGCATACAAGCTCCCCTGACACAACGAAACCGAAGGTCGCAATTCTTGACATTGACTATCATCACGGCAACGGAAGTGAGTTCAGCAGTTTTCATATTATTCCGTCACTTTAATCGATATAGGCCAGGCAGCGTTCTACGATGATCCTTCGGTCTTGTACGTTTCTTTGCATGGAGAAAACGACTACCCGTGTCAGTAAAAAATATGGTAACTCACCCGCCGCTTCCTTTTGACATTCGTGATTTTCCTTTTAAGATTTCACTGGCTTTACGGATGAGCAAGGTAGCGGCGAAGGAGAAGGATACAATTTCAATTTTCCACTGCCGCGTGGCACTACTGGCGACGATGAATACTGCGAGACTCTCCAGCGAGCCGTAGCTATCGTTCAAAAGTTTGAGCCCGCGTTCGTACTCGTCAGGTGGGCGTGAAGAGCATTGATTTGACAAACGGATAACAGTTGATTTTCTTTACTTCCGTGCAGTCTCGGAGTGGACACATTTATCGACGATCCTATTTCCGACTTCAAGGTTACAACCTCCGGCTACCTTCGTATTGGGGGCATCATCGCTTCTATCCACCGGCCTACGTTGTTCGTCATGGAGGGGTGAGTATTGTTGGAGTCTAATTTTCACTCGGATGTATTCAGTGACCTTTTCTTACGTCTAGCGGCTACGCTCTAGAGTCCATCGGAAAGAATGTCTCTAATATTTTGCGAGGCTTCGAGTCGAAGTAGTATTTGTAGATATGTGTTCTGGACTGCTGGCTTTATTGACCTTTTGGAACGACCATCCGGCAGAAATCCAAAAGTTTCCCTCTTTCGGAAGCTGAGTGACACGCGTCGCTAAATTATTGTAGACGTCATAGCGTGCTTCTGCAGAGTGCACCATCACCTCCACTGACTTCAAAAACCAGCGAACATGGCCGTTTGTTTCCACCAACACCCATTGACGACGACGACGACGACAGCCAGCTGGAATGGCAGAATCTCACAAAATTCACGAGGGGTATTCATCCAAGAAACCCGTTCCGAAGGTCGCATTGAAGAGCATCCTCGACCCATCTGGTGCTACGGAGGCGAAGGCAAAGCACATATTCAAGGATAGGAAGCACGAGGACGATGATGGCCAGGATGAGATAGCTTCCAATGCGAAGGATATGGTGAAAGGAAAGGAGGTTCGAGTGACGGTCAGTGCTCTCAGTCTTTGCACATTGACTTGGTAGTTGACCTTCAAATCCAATAGGACCCAGTTACCGGAGAAGAAACGGTGAGTCTATCACTGCAACTCATCAGCACTATCTCACGTCATCTCAGACCATTAAACACGGTGGTGATGGCGACTCCGACTCAAATAAAGGAGAAAACATTCTGTCTATCGATTATCCACCACCAGGTTCGTGTTTGTTCAAGTTATCCCACTATTTCTTATTCAAACTGCTGTAGATTGGGACGCGCACCGAGCGGTGGTCGTAGATTTCACAAAATCATCCATCGTCAAAATCACACTCGCCTACATCGGCTCTGCCGTCATTTTCCACTTAGTCGCTTCTCTTCCTCTCCCTTCGCCTTTTACGCCTCCTCTCAGCGAAAGGTACCCGCAAATCGTCAGTCAAGCCTGGCTACTTGCTTCTCTAATAACCCCGTCCGTGCTGGCCTATGTGCTGTTGTTTGCTTTGCGAAACAAGTCCCAAGAGGATTTCGAAAACAGAGTCTGGGACTCGGAGCGCACTCGTGGACTACGGGCAGGCAATGACCTTGACGGGGATGGAGATATCGGTGTCGACGAAAGAATACAGGAAAGCGCCGAATGGCTGAACTCCGTGATTAGTGGAGTATGGTCCATCATCAACACTGACCTGTAAGTATGCATTTCATTTACTACTCAAATAGCGTTTAGTTAACCTTGTATTTTCCAAAGGTTCAATAGTTCAATAGACCTGCTAGAGGATGTAATGCAAGCATCGATCCCTAAATTTGTTGTGAGTGGGATCGTCTGAACACCATGTACCTACCCAACGTCTGCGTCCTCTAGCATTCTGTTAGGATAGCCGATCTAGGCCAAGGCTCAACTCCGCTTCGAGTCACATCGATACGTTCTCTTCCAGATTCAAAGCTAGACGATGCTCTTGCAGGTGCGGACGAGTCGGTCAAGGAACATCTTGAGAGGGAGCATGTAGTGAGTAGCCCGTTGTCATTGACTTAGAACTTCTGACGCCATATATTTTCTCAGAACGTGGAAGTGTCCTTCTCGTACAGAGCACGACCAAGTGGATCGACAGCTGGAAGCAAGGCCCACAACGCGCAGTCTGTATACTTCTTCATTGAACAGAACACTTATTTTGATCACTGACTGGGCTCCGTTCAGCTTGTTGATTGATTTTTACCTTGGAATGAAAGGAGTCTGGGAATTCAGCGTTCGTAAGTACCAGGCCGGCCCGTTTAAGTTTGTCGTTTAATATTTTCCCCCAGCGGTCTGGGTGGAGCTCACAGGCGTAGCTGGGACAGCAAGAGCACGGTACGTATTCACCAACCTGATGAACATGGTAAATCCTAACGGCGCACAATACATAGACTCGAACTCATCCCTGATCCTCCATTGTGAGTATTGCATTTCCACCGACTCATCACAGACTGTTTGAACGAATGATAATTAGCATAAAGACAACGCTTTGTACGTTCATGGGATTGCCGAGGATCTCCATATCCGTGGTGCCAATGTCTAGAGCTTTACCAAACGTGATGAACCTCCCAGTTATCTCTACATTCATTGCAAAATCCATCGACGCCGCGTTTGCTGAGTACGTTGCTCCGAAGAGCTTGTCTTTGGATCTACAGCAGCTCATTTGTGGTGATGACATTAAGAAAGGTGCGTAAGGTGTCCATAATTCATCGATCGTACACTTAATCGCGAGAAAAGATACGGAGGCCATTGGCGTGATTGTTATTCATATCATCCGTGCATTCGGTATCAAGAAGATGGACTCAACACAGTCTTCTGGTGAGTCGTGTTGTACTTTTGACACTCCGCTTCGAATGTTTCGAACCGATCCTCCTTTTTGATATTTTATCTCTGATGGTGACTGGTATACTCACACCACAGGGGCGGAATCTGCAGATCCATACGTCACAGTCGCATATACACGCCAGGCGAAACCGCTATACAGCACACGCATAATATTCAACGATCTTAATCCAGTGTTCGAGGAAACGACTGCTATCACTCTGGATGCCAACGCAATAAAGGTCAGAGAGAAATTAAGTTTGCAGTTGTGGGATTCCGATCGTACATCGGCGGTGCGTGACTGTTCCAGTGACATCCTTCGGGGTATTGACGTTCTGTTGGTCTGTAGGATGACATGATGGGGTTCGTCGAGATTGATGTACTAGGTAATGATTTCTATCTTCTTTCTCGGATATAGATACGTTCCCTGACGTCGGAACCATAGACCTGATGCGCAACAAAAACGAGCCAACGCGGAGAATTACCCCGCTATCTAGCCCTGATTCCGATGGACGTCCAGGATCGCTTGAATATACCGTCGGGTTCTACGAGAAGATGGCGCCCAATGAGAAGCTATCGACCGATGGGTTGGATCCCGCCATCCCAGAGGACCTCAAGCAGCACGACCCGGATTTCAGGGAGGCTAGGGCTGTCGCATTGAATGACCTTGAGGCTGCGGTACTCGTTACTCCCCCAGATCCTCAGTGGCCATCGGGAATCTTGAGCGTCCAGGTGCACGAAATTCGCGATTTGAAGGTTGCAACACAAGGGCGAGAGAAGTCGGTCATCCGATCTTCTAGGTCAGAAGGCGAAAAAGGTCAGGACGAAGGAGGCGAAGAGCAGGAGGAGGGGGAGCACCTTCCCTCATCCTATTGCACCATGTGAGTAGAATCTCTGAATTCAAAGACGACTGTTAACATACTTCCCAGTGCAATCAACGACAACCTTGTACGCATGACTTTCTTAAAATATTTTCGATCTGTTGACCTGAAACCCCGCTTCTAGATTTACTCGACGAGAGTGAAACCCATTACGGCCAGCCCAACATTCAATGCTGGAACTGAAAGATTTATCCGCGATTGGAGGAGTACGCATGTCAGTGTCGTGGTCCGCGACTCCCGCATGAGGGAGAACGACCCCATTCTTGGCATAATATTCCTAAAAGTGAGTGCAGTTCGCGCTCCTTCAATACGCTTTTTGACATTCGTCGTAGCTCTCTGATATTCTGGTCAATGCGTCGGAGGTGACGCGTTTCTTCCCTCTCGAGCACGGCATCGGCTATGGATCTGCTCGAGTATCAGTGCTCTTCCGGCCTGTACGGGCGAGCCTCCCTCTCAATCTCCTCGGGTTCGACTCTGGGATGCTGCGCGTTCGTAAGGTAGAGGTCGATGGCGGCGAAGAGCACATATCTCAGCTACGAAAATGCAAAGTATCGCTCTCCACGTCATCGGACTCGGACGCATTTTCTAAGAAGGACGCTCGCGACGGCTCTGACGGTATCGAATGGGTCGAAGAGCAACCACTTGAATTGGAGGTACACGAGCGCTATAGCAAAGCTTTGACTATCGTATTCAAGAGCACGGGGCTAGTGTCAGAGAAGAAGGCAATTGCAGTGCTCTGGTTGCAGGACGTCGTGGATAACGAGGAGAAAGTTGTCGACGTTCCGCTATGGAAGACGGATGACTATGACCGTCTGAAACAGAATTACGTTCCTTTGGACGGAAAATTGGATATGTGGGAGAACGGAAAGGAGAATATGACTCGCATAGGCACGCTTCATTTGGACTTGACTTTCTCGCCTGGAATCAACAACGCGCACGGGAATGCGCACGACTCCGCTAAGAAACGTGTTCAGGATGAGGTTGATAGGCGTGAAGCTGCTGGGCTTGGAGATAAAGTGGGGGAACATGCGGGGGAGGATGGTATCGCTGCTCGGGAAGACAATACTGAAGTTAGCAAGGAAGACACTGAGATCGAAGAGGTGGAGGAGCATTCGAGCCCCGGCACCTACAGCGATCAGTCGAGCCCGGAATCGGGAGGCGAAAACGAAGGGGAAGGGAAGGGATTGCTAGGGAAAATACGCAAGAAGAAGAGGCACGCAACCGAATTGAATCGTCAGCACAAAGGAGTTATGCAAATCAAGCCTGCCCGAACCGCGGAGTGGCTGAAGGACAACGTCGAGGAGGCGGGTCACAAGGTCAAAGATCGTTTCAAGATGCAGGCTCGCCAACCTGACGTTGAAACGGAAGTATGAACGAGCATACGACGGACATTTTCCTCTTTTCTTCAATCACCAAGGACATGTCGGACATCTGCAGTAAAAAATCAATTGTCATAATGCTCTGCAAAGTGGAACTGTGTGCTGTAGTAGTGTATGTAAAATAAGTTAGTCCTGGTATGCGTGAATATCCTAACTAGTCATGTAACCGAAGAGAAGAATGAAGCACAGGCCTATCACCAAGCCAAGAATTACGGCGTCTCTCCGCCGTCGGGTCTTTATCATACCCAGCAAGTTGTTTATACCAGGCATAGTGTCTGAACGAGAGGGTGAGCCTTTTCTTCCCTATACTTACAGACATTTTACTCACTGATAACCTGTGTCATTCGGGCGGATATTCCAGATAAAGACTGGCGTTGGCGTGCAAACTCGGCACGAGTCTCATACGCTTGACTTAAGGAAAAGGGTAAGCAGACGTATTTCCAGGAAATTGACACTTACTCAAGAGTATCGTCCACCATGCGATGTGAGCGGTCAATACGTTGTCTCTCGGACAGAAGCATATCAGATGCGTTTGATTTGTAGGCACTAGGACCAGATGTCAGAATTAACGCGACGAAATTAGATGAAATGACACTCACTCAATGTCGTTGCGTACACCTGAAAGCAAGTTCGCTCTGTCAAGCGTAATTTTCGCATTCGACTACAGTATATTGAAAGCACATTTTCAAATAAGATATTCAAACGACATACCTTAGCCCGCGCACAGTCTCGTTCATAGTCGCGAAGGACTTCCTTATGCCGTTGCACTGCGCGCGTCATAGATTGTGAAGGTGGAGAGTCGGGGTCATTCAGCAACCGCGAAAGTTGCTCATTTGTGTCGCCTAGCTGTGAAACGTCAAGTTATCAGTCTAGCGGAATACTACAGACAGAAAATCACACACCTTCTCCAGCAGACCATCCAATTCCTCTTCAAGGTCCTTCCACCTGTCACTCGATCCGCTGGCCTCGACATCGTCCTCCCGACCGATATTTGCGACAAGTCTTGAGTACGAAGTGAGCTTTGAGTCTAGTAGGCTCTCGAGCGTTCGACATTGTCTTCGTAAACTTTCGTAGGTCGCCATAATTCGTTGGTCGTTGTGAAGTTGTAGATGCCTCCGCAGTGTCGGTCACGGTAGCAATGTCGCCGACGCAATGGACCTCGTATGGCAATAGGTTCACACACGCCAGCTCTGATGTCACAGACTTCGTTTGTTACGTCGAAGTCTTCAACCACTTTCTTTCTTACCACCACCATCATGTCTGGACGCCTTGCTGCTCGTGCACGTCGACGAAACATACGCAACTCAAAACAACTTCTGCTGGATCATTCGAGGAACTCATTTTCTCAAGCACACGCGCTCTACCACGAAAAGGCCACCAGACGAATCGATACAAACAAGAAGATGAAGCTAATTCTGCAATCGCACTCCGCGTACGAGGAAACTGCTAGATCATTCCGTCGAGGATGCTTTCCTTCCAATCTCCCTCGTTAATCTTGCAATGACGCCAGTGGGAAGCCGTGGACGTACTCCTGCAAGCACGGGGCCTGCTTACGGCCACACCAGGACTCGAATTACCCTCGAACTGCCCTCAAGTGATCCAACACCTCGTTCTCCCGCTGTTTCTCTCGTCAACGGCCTCTGTTCGCCAGCGGTCTATCTGCAGTCAAGCTGTTCTCACCTCTCAAGCCTTTGCATCATAGATAATTTACGCCGAGCCTCTGGTCGTTCCCTCATGGGTTTCCTTATCTTCTGCGTCAGTGGATGAGGGATGACAACATTTCCCCGTGTTCCCCAGGCGTTTTCCGTTGAATTGACGCAGATTGCATGTTCATTGCCGTCAGGACGCTCTTCTCATCGACGTATTTCTCAGTATGCGACAAGCACGCCATTTGTCCCTTCTCTTCGTCTTTGGATCTATGCGCAGCGACAAGATCTAGACTTTTGGTAGACGGCGTCAGACGCGGGACTTCCTCTCTCCGTTGCAACTCGACAGGTGATACAGGTGTCGCATGATATGCGAACTATCCTCTTCTCCGTTTCAGTACCTGAAACCGAGCGACTGGCCGCCACCGTGCAACAACGAACAGACTTCAGATCAGATCAAGTATGTCAGTATATCGTCTTGACATCATGCAGGACTCGAAGTTCGTTCTTTTGAGACGCGTGCTCCTTCTTCTGTCATACCTTATCGAACGAAGTTACAGGTCCTGAAGCATCCGTCGATGCCCCCTTTTTCCCTCCCTTGCTTTTGGCCAGCGATACGGTCACTCGGTCTTTGGGCGTATTCTTTGTTGCGATGCCCCTCAGGTTTTCGACGATTGCATTTGGTGAGCCTTGAAGATAACTTCTTCAAGCACGCCTCCTTTCTGCAGTGCGCTACTCTCAAATGGTCTTCAAGCTTCAGGGAAACCTGACATCAGGGATGGCGTCGACCGAGCGCTTTGCGGATAGCCGTATGCGCCTGACCGGTCCTACGCCCGATGCTGCTCGGCCGTTTCTTCAATCAAATCGCAATTACAGACAATTTCGGGTTTGTCGATAAAATCGATGGCCAAAAAATTTCGAAAGGAATTACGATCAAACCTGTTCGGACGTACGGCACGAACAAGGCGACGCATGCTTCGTGCAGAGAGTGCTCGTGCTCCGAAATTTTCCTTTCGCTTGCGCCGAAGGGCTCCAACGGCTTCGACATCCAAACATTGCTCTGGATATTTGTTCTCCGGCAACTGGACGACGCGAAGATGCCGTGGTGTCTCCTCGGGGCAAGCGTCTCTTGTCGCGCTCCACAACGCACGCTATATACCAACGAACAAACGAGTTGCCTTACCACCGGATCACGAGTCGTCGTTCAATCATCTTTTGCATATGATTGTTGTTGGACTTCGTGGAAGGGCGGGGCGGTGACTCATAATTGTCTGGAGAGACTTCCGGGGCTGCGTTTCGTTGTGGGGACGCAGTATAGGAAGTCGAAGGTCCGTCGCTAATCCTGTACGCGTTTTCTTGACTTCGTTTACGTGGCCATTATCATTTACGTGTCTTTTTTCGCCCTCATTGGCATTTCAGTGGAGAGACTCACGGAAGAACGAAAATCCGTGAAATATCCTCAACGCGCCGTCCGCAGTTCACGTTGGGACAAATCTCCCTCGACTAGCCTTTGGATCTAACAAGACTACCGAAGTGGAGAGAAATGGATGAAAGGTTGTCATGCGCCATTTCACCAGTGCAAATTAGCTTCCACGAGCTCAAGGGTGAGCAAGCAGTTCGTGACCGACCGCCGATGTGCTCCAGCGCTTTTTGTGCTTCCGTGCCTTCCCGAGCATTCCTTGCGCGGGCGAACTCAATAGCGTTCTACGAAATGAACGGAAGCAAAATCTCGAGGATACGGAATGAAAGCTATTGCGAACGACAAGGAGTGCCTGGTGAGTGCAAGATCCGGGTATACTTCTTGTTCTGTTTGTTGTAAGTCTTTTCTCACTCTTTGAACTCTTCAAAGGAGCTTGGTTGACATGGAAATCCATTCTTCAGTGTGTTCTTTGACAAAGGTCTCTTTCAACTGATATCGCACACAACAGGTCTTCGCATACGACTACTATGTCCGCGAATAACCGTCTTCCTCAATTCAATGCAGCGCTCCGCTCGTTTACTTCCATCCATCCGTCCTCCCATTCACGCAGTAGCGAGGCAACCCATGACAATGCACCATCCTTCTTTCGACCTCGTTGTCGATATCGTTTTCTTTGGACGTATTCGATGTGCGCCCCTTGGGATCGGTATAGACGGAGAAAGGGTCGACATTGGGTCAAAGGGGTATTGGTATCTCTGCTCGTCATGCGTCCTTCCTTCCCGCGAGCGCCTCCTGCTTACTCAGTCACTGGGCTCGCGGGGAGATCTGAGAGCATGTACTCATACGAATATATAGAATCGATGGCGTATGCATTCATGTGAGCATGCGCCTTTGCCCTACTCATTCCGAGAGCCGATGAATTGGAAGGGCAGACCCGCCGTCGAATTCGAAGCTACCCGCGATCGTGATCGTGCCACCATGCCATGCCATGCTCTCTCTCAGGAGTCCGGCTTTCCTGCCAGGCCGTCGGTGCCTTGGGAGTGTAACAGAAGAAAAAGAAGCACGATGCAAGAACGAATTGCGAATTCCGGGCGTCGAGATACTCTTTTACGGCATATCCGAGTACGTATCGATCACCTCGAGGCAGCTCTCGAGGCTCGAGCGCTGCATTTGCAGTACCTGTCTATCTAGAAGAGGTGTAGGTACGTGTGCAAAACAGACGTTCTCGTTCGCTCTACATCTACAGTCCAGATTTCCTACGAAAAGAAAAGATGTATATTTTTGTCGTCAGCACACTTATAATTACACGTTTTCCTTCCTGGTTGCGAATAGCCTCGGTAAGTGGGTTTGGGAGCCAATCTGCATCTCGAAAATAGCAGGGCCAGACGGGATTTACGCTCCCAGCGGATATTCGTCGTCTGAACGACCTCCATCCGAAACGTCCAGCGCAATCCGCCAGTAATGCGCACCTGCGTATCGTGTCGTGGCGGCGGCGTCCCATTCGCGAGAGTTCTGGGATTACAATGCATACTGTGGAAGAACATAAGTTATTCCTGTAACTCCACGTTCGCTACGCGGAGGTGGGTGGGTCACGGTACGGTACGAAGCCCCTCTTTCCCAACTTGCCGATGAATTTGAGCACGAACGTTCATAAACGTTCATTGCTGGGATCCTAGCGGAAATGAAAAACCATTCAGTAATAAATGTGCGTCACTTACTTACTGCCGCTGTGGACCTCGAAAAAAGAGTATATCCGAGTCGTTTAGTGATTTAGAGGGGTGGTCGTGTTTCGAATACTTACCTAAGAAGAAAACTATCCACGATGTCAAATAAGCGTCCTGTTAGAGGGATGGCACGAGCAGCACGAGCGAGTGACAGAAAACGTGTTTTTTGTGCATTGCTTGATACTTGCGACCTGAAACGCGCCAGCGCGCGAGCAAGGAGAAGAGAACATGCCAATCAACGCTGATAACGGCGTGGTTCTGGTGGAGGAAAGGAAATGCTCTCTGATGTGCACCCCAGCAACGCCTGCGCCCGCAGGTAATCGCCATGCCTTTTAATTTGCTAGACAAGGCAAGAACCAAGTGCATCCCCTTGAGGGAGAGAAAGAAGAAAAACGGGAGGACTTCGAATTCGGCGAACCACGACCACGGCGTCCTCGCGCGCGAGGAGGTCTGAGGATGTCTGCCCACTTCAAACTGGCTGGGAGTGAGTGGCCCGGAGAATTGCGCGATGCATCCTATTTATACGATTGGCGTCTGCCTCGAGTTGCTCGGCAAAACTTGGGAAAACTTCACTGTTCGTCCGCCCGCGAGTTCGTGGCTTGGGAAAGACGTATATGCGTATGTTCTGATACTTTTCCAAGGGGTGGTTCGCATGCCAAGTAGGCGGTGAATAGCTGTCGTCGTGGTGTGGGTGCGAGAACGAGAGCGATTCGAGAAGTTCTTGAAGATGGACACGAGACGTGCCGGACAGAGGCTGAGAGACGAAACGAGACGGGGTAGGCAGAGGACTCGGAAGAACGCTAAGTTAGAGGAGAGCATTTCGATTGGGCCCGGAATCGGACTTGATACCATGCCACTGAACCATGATAGCAACGGAGGCAAAGGAGGTTTGATTTGAACCGCAAGAGAACCCGGAGAGGTCCAAACACCTGTGGGCGTCTGTGTCGGCTTCGAGAGGCTCCTAAGTACGTATCGCAGAAATGAATCACAAGTCGCGATCAAAGCAGGCGAGCCGCAAGCGGGTCAGGTATTGGTACTATGTTGGTCATGAGTGGTCATGGCATGAGACTCCCGTCCGGCGAGCGTGAGCAAGAAACGAATTTGCGTATTTGTATCAGAGTGAGCCGCAGCAGCCGACGAGCGAGAGTTTTGGTGGCTTGATTGACGTCAAGTTTATCTCGGATTTCGAAACGCCAGAGCCGCTACCGTGAGTGCCAGTGGGTGAGTGCGAGCCCGAGCGCGTGAGCTCGCCAATTG
Source organism: Schizopora paradoxa (assembly GCA_001020605.1). Taxonomy (NCBI): domain Eukaryota; kingdom Fungi; phylum Basidiomycota; class Agaricomycetes; order Hymenochaetales; family Schizoporaceae; genus Schizopora; species Schizopora paradoxa. The sequence continues at coordinate 770,487 of KQ085882.1, forward strand.
CCAGATAAATGTTAGGGCAAAGCAGAGTTGTCCGAGTAAAATCGAAATCGAAATAGCCTTTGAGCGCTTTTCGTATCATCGCAAAGAATAGATGTATCTTGAAGAACCTTCGAGTAGGAAACGCGCCTGTTTACCCGCTCTTCGAACCTCACCTGTTTCGTCCTCTTCTGGGGGTGGAGCATCAAGAAGAAGAGTGAGAGAGAGAGCAGCATTAGACTGAACCCCGCAAGCTCAGGCAAGCTCAGCCCGCGAGCTTCAGAGTCTATAACCAAATGCATCCAGCGTGAAGAAAGGGATATCCCGAGGCCGTCCATCGCCAGCGGTCACAATCGCCTCGTCGATACCAGCGCAGCGCTCGCATCGTGCGCGTCCAGCCTGAGCCTTCTTCCGGATAGATAGCCAATATTAATCCCGTGGCAAGTTTCATGAACTCGGCGTAACACCTATTCGCCCTGGTATGCAGAAAGCAAAGTCCCCCAGGAATATTCCGCCTGCGGTGCCAGTACCACTGTACCAGTGTCTGTGTAGCTGCGATTAGCCTGGGTAACCGCCCGGGATAGACGCGGTGTCTGAACATTCCTTTCAGAGTCGACCTATAGCCAAGCGGCCAGATAGATAGAGATAGAGATCATCGAAAAATCCTCCGAGAGCCCGAATCCCCGCGTTACAGCATAGCGTATTTGTCTTTTCGTATTTATCCTTCCTTCCTTCCTTCATCGCAGCGAGTAATGTTCCTCGTAGTTTCTCCGACGCCAGCGTTCGTTCTCTCGTCCATTCGTCCAATCCCAATCGACGCTTGGCCAGCAGCAGAATCCTCTATAGCAAGAAAAAGAAGGTTCGAGTATATCCCCGAGAATCCCTCCCAGCCAGCCGCATGCATTCGTGCGAGGGTTTGCGGTGTGTCCGGTATTCGATTGATTTCGTTGGCTTTGGGCCATCCGCGCGCCATCCGTACCGTAACCGTGTCGTGTCACGCCGCGCCCAAGTCCGGGGCACGACGAAGGCTGTTGTCCGAATTGATTCAGTTGGAACCTGCTCTAAGCCAAAGGAGGCCAAGCTGAGAACCCGAGACCGAATTCATCATCCATCGAAGTCCATCGAGTGCGGCGCGGCGAGATCTGCGCCTGCCCTGCCTCCTCGCTGCCCTTGCCTGACTTGCCTTGCCTCGCCTCGCCTTTCGTCGGTTGTCGGTTGTCGGTCGAGCATCGACTTTGCGCTGTTGTTCCGGTTGGGTTGCTTGGATCGATACCGTCGTAGTCGTAGAATGATTGTATTGTTGATATTGATGTTATGCCTCCGGCTGTCCATCCGTCCAATCAACCAACCCGTCCGGACGACCGTCCGAGAAAGTGATTGAAAGAGAGCTGGAAAGAGCAGCGCTAACAACAACTGAGCCTGCAGCCTTGCGCCGTGAGCCTGAACGCATGAAAGGAGCAACTTCCGAGTCCGCGATCTTGTTGTTCTTCCAGAAGATGAGGCACCTGCACCTGGCACGCCCCCGTCAAAGAGCCGCAGTGGCACGAGGGGTAGAGCTTGAGCTTGTTTCTATCTGCTGCTGAAAGAGAGTCCAAGGGCGAAAAGCTCGCATTCCCAACGGGCTCGGAAATTGATTGCACTACGGGTGAACCAGCTCGCCGAAGGGACAGGGAAAACACACTACCGCCTCTCTCCAGTATAGCTCACCGCAGCTGAGAGAGGTCCAAGGTCGAGAAAAAAAAGAGAGTCCGGTTCCCATGCAATCATCAACGCCCTCGTCATTAGGTGGGAGCAACGCTCTGATCAAACAGACAGCAAGCAACATTCCATGGAAAAATGAGCCACATGCAACGAGCAGCAACAACAAGTCCGCAAGCGGTAATAGATGGGAAGCGGGACAGGGAAAGATAGAAAGGGGATCTGAAGCGCGAATAGGGAAGTGCAAATGTCGTATCGAATGTCGTCGTCAAAGCGTGAAAGAAGTGGATGAAAAAAAGCGTAATAATGAATAAAATTGCCAGCTAAATAAACAGATGATGAGGAGGGGGTATCGTGCCTAATAGTACACGGCGAATGCGGAGTTCAGGTCGATATGAAATAAAATAAGACCCAAAACAAGCATGAAGCAGGTTGATAGCAAGGATGAGGATAGAACTTCTAATCAGTCCACTTGTCGTCTCTAGAATCCTCCCAGACACCCGTCCAATGACGACGCCGCAAACGACCGTGTCCCATCTTCCGACTTGTACCTCGTCGGCGATATACTCCTCAACTTCCCGCCGCTCGAGCACCGCCGTTTCGTATGCCTATCCCGTTCTTGCTTGGGAGGTGGGGGATGCGGGAGGAAAGAGAGCGCCTTGTCCAGCTGAGCTTGCGAGGGGGCAGTCGCGTAGGACGGGTAGGGATAAGACATGGCGGGGGGCACAACGCCGATAATCGGGTTACCGTACTCGGGCGGCGAGATGGCGCCGTCCGACTCGTCCGACTCTGAGGAAAGATCCTGCACGAGCGGTGGTGGCCGACTGGAGGGACCAGGGTACGATTGCTGGACTGGCCCGTACATGCGCGCGGCCGCAGCAGCGCTGCTCTCCGCCTGTCCAGCAGACATAGACGCCGACGAAGACGTGGCGACGGCGCCGAGGGCGTCCGGTTGCACTTTGCACCTCCTCGACGACTTCGCGACGCCTGCAGACTCGTCGTACGTACGTCCTGGGCAGCCACGCTCGGGCAAAGCGCAGGCGTTGGGCGCAACGACAATGGGCGCGCGGTCGTAGGCGTTGACGGAGTACGTCGGATATGTCTGGGCGAGCGACGGGGATGGCGGGAAGTGGACTGTCGGCGTGGGCGGTGGATATGGGAAGAGGTGGTAGTCGGCAGGGTAGGCAGGGGCGGCGTCGCAGTCGGAGGAGCGCTTGAGGATGGAACGGGGCATGGTGGATGGGATGGGTGGTTATGTTACAGCGGGTTGACGAGGACGATGCGAGACAGCGACGGGGAGCAGATCCCGACAATGTCGACGTCGACGACGACGAAGACGAGAGCCTTTGAGCGACGACGGCGCGTTCGCGCTATTGACGAGGAGAACGTTGTATGAGCATTGTGAGGAGGAGATGGTCGTTTTATAAGAGAAAGAGCGAACAACTCACGAACACACCTAACCGTGTCCGTGTCACGCCCGTGACCAGCCTGTGACACGCAAATTTCATGTTCCAATCAGCCGGTCCCCGGGCCCGGCATCTCCCGTCGCCACACCGCCACGGCCGGCACACTCACTCTCGCATGGCCCTGCACACAACGAGGCTGCTTCCTTTTGTTGCCATCCAAGAGGCCTCACAGAAAAACACACAAACAATTATGTTGGAAAATGCAAACAGGTCATCAGTGGGCGACCAGTGGCTGCCAGTGGCCTCTCGACAATTGCACCGTCGCGGCGACTAATCATGTTCGTTTTTCTAATTCACGTACAAGCAACGGTGTACAACACTCCACTCCCCCCTTATGTTGAACGTGTTATTTCTGCTCAGCTCCAAGAAACACACGCGCCCTCAGCAACGCCAGCTAATCGCAATAATCGTTCAGAGGGGCATCTCGTCATCAGTCCGCTTGCTACATGATCATGCGCCCACACCCGCACACTCATTCAACGCAGACGCCGTGCATTAGTCTCTGTACAGTACATGTAAGAAGAGAAGGATCGGGGGTTCAACAAGTCAGTCAGATGCGATGGAGTAACTAGTGTGCGGGATATGCGTGGTCGTGGTGCTGATGCCAGATAATGCAGGGAAGTGTAAAACGAATTCCAACCTGTCCTCGTCGAATATACCAAATCAAACTATACATCCTAGAAATCAAGTCCTCAAAGCGCTTCTAATTCAGAAGGAAGAGCGAGATGACGACGCCAGAGATCTCTCAACCAAGAGTCAATTCACCCTCTGTCGTCACCGCCCACCTTTTCCGAGATTGCCTCCGCGAGATAGTACGCCTATCCCCACGGATTAGATGAAAACATTGACGTCGTACTCGCCGTCGCGTTCCCAGTATCGCTCCTCTTCTTCTGTCCGGGTAGAGGAGGAGGAGTCCAATAATCCGACGCGCTTGATCCTCCCTCTCCACGTTTTACCGCCTCTGACCCGTCGCCACCAATCGGAAACCCATCCGAGTTTCCAAACGAAAGCGTCGCAGCAGAGCCCGCCCCCGCAAACGAACCAAAGTTTGTGCTGCCAAACGAGAGCGCTGGCAGCCCAGGGTCCGACGCAGCACGCGAACTACCGACCTCGAAATCCCCAAAGTCATCACTCCCAATCGACGGCGAGCCGATCGCGTTATTGATCCCAGTCCCTGCCATTGATGTCGACCCCAAAGTCGATCCTCCCAAAGGCGTAAAGGTGCTCATCTCTTTACCCCACACACTTCCCCCAAACGAAATTGTCGATTCCATAGCAGGACTCCGTATGGCAGTCCCAGAAAATGCTGAACCACCACCTTGACCTTCGGTGTGATTAATTCCGTTTCCGAACGTTGTCGGGTAACCAGACCCGAACGGTTTGCTACCACCAGCATGATTTGAGACGCCGGTTTCGAAATCAGCGTACTCGTCCTCGTCGTTGTTTTCGAGTTCATCCTCGCCGACAAACGGATCACCCCCACCAAACGAAGGGCCCCATCCTGCGTCCCTGTTCCCGCCGCGTTCAGAAGATTGCGTGGAAGGTGACCTAAGAGCGGCGTCTCTGCCAACCGCACCTCTCCCGCCTGCGGACGCACGAGACGAAAATGGGTCGTCCAAATCGTTCCCACTCTCGCCCTTCGATTTTCCCTGTTCAGGCCAATCCTCGGGCGCAGGTAAATCACTCTCACTTAGTGAAAGTGCCCGATCGAATTTCGAAGGCAGATCACCCGGCTCCTGGAAATCCCTCCTGGCGGACACGCTCCTCTGTTTCTCTAGCAGCTCCTTCTCCGGCACAGGCGGAAGAGGCACGGACACAGACCTTGAATACGGTGGGGGCGGTCCCAGCATCGAAGCTGACGCAGCAACCGATTGCACTTGCATCCGACCCGGCGTCGGCGACTGCATCGACATCCCAATGTCCCCGCCTTCGTTCTGTATCATCTCTTGAATAGCACCGAAATCAAACCCAGCGTGCATCGGCAGGCTTGGTGTCGAATCTTCCGGCCCAGGTTCGGGCGTTCCAGGAGTAGGTGTGCCAGGAGGAGGCGTCGAAGGCGCAACAACAGGAATCTCCATCCTCTCGGGCAGAGAATCACTTACGTCTTTGGTCGACGAAACTTTCTCTTTAGAGAACGATGAAACAGATGGAGGCCGCGAAACGCCTTTGACTGGCGTTTTCTGCTTCGAGCTGCGAGAGAACCACGATTTCTTTTTCTTCAATTCCGCCTCCTCCTTCGACACGACTACACGGTCAGCTTGCATTTGGATGTCCTACCAGTAGATTCATTCAGTAAAGAAGAAAAAAGTTCGGATTTCAAACAAAAATAACCCACATCTGGTTCGTCGAAATGCTCCGCGGTAACCGGGAAGCCGAGCTGGTCCAATATCAACGGCATGAACGTTCGATAACTCATATGTCCAGCGATCTTGTCCGTCACGTCCACGTTTTCCAAGCCTGGGACGTTCGTCACAGGTCTCAGCCCCGCGATACTCGCTAACCCCGCATTCGTCGCCCGGAAAAGATAGTTGAGCACCCAATCGTTCCTCGCGAATCCGTTCACAAAACGGCCAGAGACGACCGAACGAGCTTGCAACCACGTCGATGTCGGGGCAGTGAGCGTAGCGCCCAGAATAAACACATCTTGCACTATGCCAAATGCCTTCTGTCTCGCTAACTCAAGGAGGCAGTAGAAGATGACGCGCGCGCCCAGTGAGAAGCCGATCAATGTAATAGGCCGCACACCAAGGTGGCGGCGTATCAGCACGTCGGCGAGTACAGCGCCTGCTGCCTTGGCGCGGTCGAGCGCATTTGACCACGGGTTGTCGATAAGGTAGCCAAGTTTCGTGAGGACTGAGAAGACCGAAGAATTGACAGAAATAAACAGAAGTGAATGGAAGTATAAATTAGTCTGTCTGGGGATTGCACATGAAATATGACGTTCACGTACGGATCGGCCATTGCAAAGCGGACATGAGTGCCGTCATGACCGTCGCCGAAAGCACGGTTTGTCCAACCTGGGTGAGCACCTCGCTGGTCAAAATCTTGAGGGCAGACCCGGTCTCCCCGAGCATCTCGGGCTCCCATAGTACACTGAAAACATCGCCGACGACCGGATCCAAGACGCTGAACGGAAGGCGAACATCGTCTTTCGCAGATGTCATGAAACTATAAGAGGTTGATAAGCCAAAAAGTAACAGCAAAGTCGGAACATGCGACCAGACGAAACAAGAGAAAGACACAGGACTGCTTACCCAGAAACAGTGAGGATGCAATTTACTCGCTTGTTATTGTGAAGGGGAAGGAGGTCAAACGTTCGCACTTGCCGCGTTCGTTTCGCCATCCCTCGCATCGCGATAGTGGAACCTGTCAGAGTACCAGCCGTCGTAATTACAGCAGCACCTCCGGCACCAGCCAGGAAGCCAGTCGTCCCAGTGACACCAATTGTCGCGAAAGCCGCGCCCAAACCTGCCCCAATGACGGGGGCGAGAAGACCAGCCGAGAGACCGATGACGAGACCTCCGCCTGTTCAAAACGATCGTTACAAAGAGAATAGGTAGAAAAGAAAGACCTCGTACCCAGCGTCGCGAGACCAAGCATAGCTATCCGTTTCTTCTTCGCGGCCTTCATCCTCCCGTCAATGATTTCTTGCTGTTCCATTTGTTCGACACCCTCCTGGATTTCCAACGCTTCCGTGACTCTCTGCTCGAACTTGACCACGTCCATCCATCCCAAACCCATCTTCAGCGCAATCGTCTCGAGTAATACGCGAGAACGCGCATCGTAAACACTGTCAGCGATAAGGATCAGAAACAAGTCACATAAAACTGTCCATCGAATATCCAGTGTCACGTCCTTGTCGGTGGTCGAAAGTGATGTACTGACACCTGGGACCGAGCTTGTCTCCGTCGGAGGTAAGACATTGGCAGTTGTTTGGTATGGTCGAGCTGCACTAGTGGGCGTCTTCGGAATCGAATCTTTACTAGAGGACTCCGGAATATCCAACTGATCACTTATGTCAGTGGCGCCTTCCTCTTCGGCCTCCAAACGGTCTTCTTCGTCCTTCTTGTGCTGTTCCTCTTGCCGGCGTGCAGCGGCGGGGTCATACTCAGGATTAGAGACGGTATGCGTTGTCATTAGCGAAGGAACCAAATCAGAGGACTGCAAGCCGTGCTCGGCAAGGCTGTCGATCATCTTCTGTTCTGTCTGACTTGTCCAGTAACTAAACGCTAATATCATAACAATGGGGAGACTTACCTGCTGTCTCCAGCTCCATATGATAGTACAATCTGCCCATGATCTTCAGCGCCCACAATTGCAGAGATTCCAGAGCTGCCTTGAGGTCCTTCGACTTGCCCATGTTGTTGTAGCTTTCCCTCATCTCACGAATGACGAGCGCACACAAGCCTACATACGCTATGCGCTGAGCCTCAGTGAGCATGTCCTTCGTCGCCTGCATCTGGCTGAGGGGCGTCATCGCCTTGTCCTCGTCGAAGAGGTATTTCGTGCGCATGTGCACCTGATCGCTGTCGTCTACTTCATCCAGGCGCAGGCGCGTGTACTCGCTCTCGTTCGCATCCTGCTTCTCTCTCCATTCCTGGCCTTTAAAATCGAAATCGATGAGGTTTCCCGTCGCGTTTGTGGTGCTTGCAGCGGTGGTTGTTACATAGTGGAACTTCTTGCGGTCCTCGTCGTCCAGTCCTCCGGCAAACTCGTCCCGGACGACAGGCATGTCTTGCCAGCCCTCTTCATCGTCATCAAAGAATGGGTCCTTGTCATCGTTTGGCGCATTGTTCGTCTTTGGAGGTGCAAGAACCATTGCGTCGACCTCAGTTAACTATATGATGGATAGCGCTCACGCCGGGGTGCGTGGGCCGACCGCTCGAGTGGCAATGCGTCAGTCTTGAGCAACGTAGAGAATTATCGCATAAAAGTAGCTCGAAGGGGCGACGTCGACGGTAGAGAGACGTATAAAGCTCGTGAGCAGCAGGAGCAAGGGTGTTGGACGTATAATCGGCAGGCAAGATGCTTGGGCGTGGCACGATCACTGCGCGTGGACTTGGCCACGCAAGAATCTGGAGCGGCCGGCACTCGAGAGCTTTGCCGACATTCGTCCACCAAAAGGTCTCTATAATGCAACATGTAAATGCAACAACTAGTGTACAGGATGTTATAACGCTATACAATGCATACGGTGAGAAAGCACAGAGCAGAGGAAAGGAAGTGTTACAATGATGATTTCAGCTTCGCCTTTTCCCTCTCGTCAATCCTTTTCCGAGCGGTCTCCTGTTTTTGCCATGCTTTGATCAGGCGTAATCGCTTTTTACGACCGTTCCCTCTCTTGGGTCCTTCAATCTTGACGTCCTCCAGTAATTTCTTCTTCCTGAGTGCAAAGCGCTCGGCACGTTCCTTCTCTCTCTTCTTGTCCCGTTTCCGTAACGCAGGCATCGAATTTTTGAGCAGGGTACCGTAGATTGTATGAAACTTGTTCAAATCACTCGCGGATACCTGAGACGATTATTAGGAACAGTGGTATTTTCTGCACCGAGGTTTCAAAGGGGACGGACGTACTTGTGTAGAGAATTTAATCTTTTTGCCGTTCGTGACTCTCAGGAGACAAGGGTATTCTCTATCATCGGACTCGATGGCCATTGGAGCGTCTCCGCCCTCATGATATGTTACTGGCGCCCTTCAACGTCAACGCACACGACATCTTCGAGAACACGACGCACATCGCTTGTGAGTTATCCAGACAGAGGAGCCCTTCTGGTTCGACGTCGCGAACAGTGCAGTAAGTTGTTTTATGAACTGCAAAAGGGACGTAATAAGCTCAATTTCTCTCTAGATTATCATAGATTGGACTCACAGTATCATTGTCGACCAGTTGCATGACTGCAAGGATTCAAAAGTTGAAATGGGTGATCATAAAAGGCTATGGTCCTTCCTAATTGGACGACTCTACCCTTCTCCCTCTCGCTTCCGTCTGCTTTCCACTTACGCCCATCTTCAACACTACACAGAAATTCATGTCTACTGAAACCGATACCGAAGGTGCAACCCCTAGTCAGTGATATAATCGTGCCAATTTAAAGCACTGTATTAACGACCGCCTCTCGTAGACGAAAGACTACTTGCTGCTGCGAAAGAAGATGATGTCGACATGTTCGCGGAGGTGATCGAGGGGGAAGGTAAATACGATATAAATCACGCAGATGGGTGAGTTGTATTGTTATCCCCCTCTTCGTCTTCACTGACTCATGAAAGCCTTGGGATGACAGGCAAGTCGTTGCAATAATGATTCCGCAGCGCACCGGCTGAATGCCCTTCGGTAGCTCTGCACTATGCGTACGATACCCCATTACATAAATCATGACGATTTTCTGAACGCATTCTCAGCGCTTCAAGAGGCTCAATTGATGTCATTGAGCATATTTTATCGCAGGACGGCTGCGACGTCGATCCAATCAACCGCATAGCGAAAGCCACACCGTTGCATCTCGCACTGGAACTCCCAGACAGAGAACTTCGAAAGCTCATCGTAGAGAGTCTTCTAGACGCAGGCGCAGACATCAGGTACAAGCACACAGCTCATGTAGAATTATTTTGCTGACCTGAATGTTAGGATTAAGGATAAGAACAACGAAACACCCTTAACCATTGCTTCGTCATTGAATGATCCCGAACTGGAGAAGCTAATGCGCAAGTCGCAAGCCCAGAGCAGTTTGGATAGAGATGATGTTGCAGGTGAGCGTGGCAATTTCCACAGCCGTTCGAGTGCTTACAACCTTTCTCTCAGATGAGGACGACGACGAGGGCGATGAAGGATCTGGCTCAGAGTCTGACTAAATGCGCATTTCTATCCCTGTGGAACATATCAATATTCTCATAGCATTACAGGATCACAACCGGATTTCTGTCATATAAAGTGTATTAGATTACAATGTGTTAGTTAGATCGCAGGATTCCTCTAAGCACAAACATGATCAACTCAGTACTCCAGCATTCCAATCCTGGAATATCTGACTGCTCTTCAAATATTCGGCGAGTTTGGCTCGTTCCACAAGCTTTCCTCGCTCGTCCTCCGCTGTCTTGATTTTGCTCTTGACCCCATCAACCACCTCCCATCGCTGCTCCTTGACGGTGACGAAACCCTGTTGTAGTTCATCTTGCCCTAAGATGATAGCAAACGGAACTTCGTCACGTTCCCCAGCAAGGAATTGAGCCGGAAGTTTCGGCTTGGATTTTGCTAAGAAATCCGTCTGTAGAAATCCGTGGTGTCAATTAATTATCCTCTTTGATATCTGAGAGTATGACGAACCTTGATTCCAGCCTGACGAAGTTCTGACACGAGCTTCACTCGCTCTGTCAGTAACCCATCACCGGCTGCCATAACATACGCAAACGTTGCTTTCTGTCTGTAGCGCTTCTCCTGCCATTTTGGATAAAGGATCGCGAAAATCCTATCCAACCCGATCGAAACACCAACGCATGGGATAACATAGCTCTTCTTTCCCTCTCCAGATTGTGCCGCCAGCAATGAGCTGACGAGGTTGTCGTACCGACCCCCTGCAGCGATGGAGCCGATTCCAACGCTGCTCTCATCGATTTCCTCATCCTCTTCTACGACACCGTCAACTGTTTTCGGGTTTTTCGCTGGCTTCTTTTTCGGTTTGGAGGAAGACTGAGCACAAGATGACTCGGCGCTAGCAAGTGCATTTGCATCCATGCCTGGGGGTGCTGAGGCGGCTACAACGGCCTCGTAAATTAGACCAGTGTAGTAATCGAGTCCGCGAGCCAGTGAAAGATCAAATGAAATCTGTAAAAATTTAAGAAAACAAAGAAGGATGTCTGATATCGAAACAAACCTTGTCCACGATTCCATATGCGTTCAATAAGGAGAACAAAATCGACATTTCGTCCAAGCCCTCCTTTGCTCTTTTATTAGAAGTGAGAGTCCTGTTGGTTTGCAGAGCTTCAAGTAGTTCCTGTCCACCTGAAAAAACATCAATCAGAACACAGATTATCTCTAAACGGTTAATCGCAAAGCACTTCTTACCGCGAAGTTTGACATATTCGCCGATTTTGTCTGCGACAGCAGGATCTAACCCCTTCTCTTCGCACATCTCCTTCTTCACCTCGGCCCAAGGAAGCTAACAATAGTCAAGTATGAGCGTATGGAGTCAAGAACAACAAGACTGAGCATACCTTGTCCAGCTTGTCCACAGCAGATGATATTGACCTAATTTTCTCCGATGGCACACCGCACACTTCGAAAATGCCATCAAGGATTTTTCTGTTGTTCATCTACAGATCTCGTTCATTCGATTCGCATAGAGGAGATAAGATGGTGTGAGGAACTGACCTTCACTGTGAAGTCTCCAACGTCCAGACGAGTCAAGATTGTACATAATAAGCTGAGGATTTCAGCGTCTGGGATCATTGGATCCCATGTGCCCGAGATATCAAAGTCCTGTTGTCATTCAGCGAAAGATCGCCAACATGAAATCATAACACTCACTGCTTGCGAGAACTCCCTCATACGACCCTTCGACATAACTGGGTTATCTCGTCTGTACACCTTTCCGACTTGCCAAACTTTGGATTGGGGGATATTCATGTAATTCATCGCAAGGTATCGAGACAGAGGCACGGTGTGGTCATATCGCAACGACAGCTGTTCACCGCCCTGGTCCATAAGATCGAAGATGAGCTTCGAATCCTCGCCATACTTGTCCGTCAAGATGTCCTTTCGCTCGAATACCGGCGTGTCGAGTTGACTCCCGCCGAACGTCGTGAAGCAGTCCTTGACGATGCTCTCCACATGCTCCCTGCAGAACATCTCGCTTGGCCCATAGTCTCTCGTACCCTGCGCATGACAACAAAGCCATCGTCAACAGAAAGCTAGGGAGGGAAGCAAGCTTCGTGGCACGGTACTTTAGCGGTTTTGAGCAGCAACCTCTCCTTCTCCTTCTTTTTCGCCTCCTTCCCTCCAGCCCCAGCTGCAGCGTTCTTCATCTGCGCCTGACTCCTCTTCAGTTCGCCTAACCGTTTCTTCGTCTCATCGAGGAGCGCAGGATCGCTCTTCTCGTCTCGAAGTTTGTTGAACAGCGCGGTGGTCTCTGCGATCTCCTGCGTCAGCTGCTCTAGCGTCGCCATCCTTAGTCGAATTAGAGTCGAGGAGAGCGGTCTGCAGAGTGTGGCGACCTTCAATCGATTAGCGTTGCAATTAAACCAAGAACGAAGCATGCGATCGAGTCAATCCAGCGATTTATCGCAAGACAGAAATATGCCATGCGAAACTCCTTCCCAATGCATCCAGTGATCGGACCCTGATCGACGGGCGCTTATTTTGAAACAGCGAGCTGTACGCCGAAAAAGAGTTCTTTCTCTACTACTTTTACATGAAAATCGTCAGAGCAATCGGACGGCAAATCTATACATTTTTCCCAATATCTGTTAGAAGGAACTCGCCGCCTCGAGATCATCCGCATTCAACCAGTCAGACCCGTCATTCAACAGCTCCTGCCAAATAGCATCTCTCGCATGAATGGGCCATCCAGGCGTATCCCAAAACCTAGATCGGATACCCAGAGAATGCGCCATATCAACGAGCGTGATGATATTATTTCTCTGCGTCTCCGAAATATTTCCAATTCCACTCCATCCTATCGCTGGCCCGTAATCCGTGCTGGCGAGGGGAGACAACGTGATGTCAAACGTCGTGTTCAGAGAGGTATCGTTCAATTGAGTCAAAGGCGCATCGAAGAAGTAATCGCGAGGAGAGAGCGCTTTGACTTGCTCGAGGGGTGAATTTCCAGTTCCGACGACAGTGATTGCACCTTCTGTCAAATTGCCATTCGCAAAGGTCGTCAAGAAGCCTCTCTGCCGGAGCGGGTCCATGGCTTTCAGAATGAAAGGAAGAGCTCTATAATTTGATAAGTAGAGATAATGATAGCAAATATGAAATTGCTTACTCAACGCCATCCGTCTTGATGTCGACAAGAAGCTGAAGCGGTACTGTACCCGCCATATCGAAAACACCACTGAATTCGTTTAGTTGAACTCCGTGGAAAAAATTACCGCATATATTCACGTACTTTATTCCAGTTTGGTTGGTCGTAAACTGGTCTTTTGGATTCTGACCTTCAATGATCGTCACTAAAGGATTTATGTAGAGAGACTCGAAAGTTCTCGCTGGGGTCAGCGCTGCCAGTTCATGTCCGACCTTTAAAATATTTTTCAGATTAAGTAGTCTTTGGAGGATTCGATAGACGCACAAAAAGTGTTCCATTCATCAACCAGACGTCTGCCTCAACACTGGCAACACCAAGACTGAGCGCAGTGAATAGAGGAACGTCGCGCCAATCTTTCGCAAGGTGAATTCAGGCCCCAAGCAGAAACCGTCTCGCTGTACTCACAGTCATTATGAGAATGGATAGGTTTCGGCTGGAATTCGACTGAGCCATCCCGAGGTTAAGTAAACCTCTTTTCTTACGCACCACAATGTTTTGCGTGAACTGAGTCGGATATTGAATTAGTGGAGAGTTCGAGTTCTCCAGCATAGTGATCTGGTTATCCACGGTAGGCTTCGCAATGCATGCCTGTGCACACGCCAAAAGGCACGCAAAAATTCGAGAAAATCGGGGCGAAATGACAACCATGGCGTTGAGTGACATGCAGCCCCTTCGAGGTGGAATACTGGGTAATGCACGTAACGCTCTTTATTTTATACTGGCTGGGGCGCGAAGGGTGGCAATATTTCTTCGGACCCCATGATGAAATCGGCTTAGCGATTCGTCTTCCCAACGCACGTGTGTAAAAAGCATATGCTCTGCGCTGCACGACGCAGAGTGCGGCGGGTCACGAGCTGAAGATATTCGGAGGAGCGAGGAGCTCGATGCATAGAAAGAAAGTCGGGCTGCACTTCCTTGAAGCATTTATAGGGGCGCTCCCTGTCATCGACATGAAATTCGAATTTTCAAAAATAGAGAGAATACGGACCTGTAAAAGCGACTACAGTAAAACCACTGAGAAGCCTCGACAGTCGAGGGGTAGATCGCACGGCAGTAAATAGCAGCGCCTTCGCTCGCTGCAGCCCGAGTCTGAGACAGACGAGACGGGGTAGATTGCTGCGTGTGTGGATCGACCGTGACCTATTGGCAGGTAAATAGGACGAGCACTTGAGTAGTACCTTTCGGATCTTTTACCGCGATTGAGTTCAGGCTTCGAGAGAGGGGAGATTGAACGAGAGAAAGAGGGAACGTCACTCTAATCTAGAGCGGAATCTCGTGCAGCGTGAGTGGAAACGGACGAGCTAGGCAGCTGCATGTGTTCGATGGTCTTTCCAAGCGGTATTTCCTGAGCTTCGTGGCGTTCCGGGCGAAGATCGAGTTCGAGGTGTAGTACACACTAGCAGGAGCACGGAAGAGAAGAGGTGGGGGGAGGAGGGCCACGGTGCTGTTCGCTCGGTCTAATATAGTGGACACATGGCTGAAAAAGCGACTAGAAACTCACTGCGATGGTGAATTGCTTGCTGCAACATGGTTATGAACTCTTTTTCTCTGTTCATTTTATTGCATTTCACCAGGCACGGGGTAGTATATGAGCACTAGTGGATGACAGTTGGGACGATCGCGGAAGCAAATTGAAGAGGAAGGACCCTGCACCTGCTTCTCGTCTGCCAAACGCAGCGCCGTCGCTCGCCATTCCTCTGTTCAAAATGTTTCACGCCCTCCCAACCAGCCTCCTAATCCCTACAGACCCCTTGCAAGCAATAAAATGCGCCCTTCCCTCCTCAAGACGACTCGTTTCGCCCCCCATCGCCCTCCCACAGCGCCCCCCACAGTTTGCACGGTGTCAAGTCATATTTACCGCGCATCACCCTACGCAGACACGCAGACTCGGAGAACAATAGGCGGCAGTCACCGTGACAATAGTGCGAACACCCGGCTGAAGCGAATCCATCCAGCCTCTTAATCTTCCTCCTCCTCCTCCTCCTCCTCCCTCCTCTCGCATGTCCATCGAGACCTCCAGCATTTGGCTCATGGCATTATAAACACCGCAATCCCCCCCTCCGCGCACTTTTCAAGATTCAATCTCTTCGGCCCGTGGGCTTCAGAGTCTCGCTCGAGGGAAGACACGGTGCCATAATTGTATGCCAGTCCCTCTCTATCTCTCTCATATCCTCCGACCATCCTCTCCTTCTACAGCTAGTCTACCATGCCCTCCATTGCCCAGTCGTATGAAGTCATCCTCGATTTTACAAACGACACCCACGATGCAGCCACAGTCCAACTCCTCAGAGACTACGGCTGTCACTCCAACAGAATTGTCCTCCTCAATCCTGGGGAGTCAATCTCACTTGTGCTCGACGCCGGCGACTCCTACAAATACACCGTCAAAACCAAGTCCAAGGTCGTGAACGTGACGTATGTGTTATTCCCCGTTCGCACATAGTTTCGCTAACGCGTATCCGACATACCTCCAGAGCCAGAGCATGGAGAGATGTCGTGTGCGGACTATCCCAGCTCTTCCCCCCTCCGGCCAACCCATGGCCTCCAGCCTTGCTCTCGACGCGAACGCCCGTAAACGGAATCACAATTGACAGGCTGTTCCGTGAAACACGTTTTTGCCTATTCGATTATAATGATACTTAATTCATTCGTTTTTTAAACGCACCCTGGGTAAGCCCGTCTATTTCGCGAGTGTGGGTAGCGCACGTACTGATCATCCTTCAAGCGGGACCAATATAATACTTCCCCTCCTTCACATTACGACAAACCACCTTTCGGAGCAGCCCAGGTTGCCTACTCCCGAGCCTTCAACAACCGCCGTGTCCACATTTCTTGAGGCTCACTTCGACTTTCGCATCCGCTATCAGTATCAGGATTGCTTACATCGTGTACGACCACCACCAGAGAGGGCACTCCGCGAGCGGATGCCCTCGCTCTTCAGCGGCCTTCGGACGGAAGGAAGTGAGCTGGAGGAACGAGGAGAAGGGGAGTTAATCAGGTGATATCTTACAGCCCACGGACAGCGATGAGAAAGAGGATTACCTTACGTTCTGCCCTCTCGTCTGACCTTTCCGACCCTAATTTCTTGCTTTTTCATCCGTTGTTTGTCCGCATGCATGTGAATACTACAGATGCTTTCACCTCGCACAATCGTTCGTTCGTTCGTCTGCTCGCCGGCCGGTCGTGAAGTGACATGGGAGGAGGAGATGGAGTGATACGTGCCGCATGTTTTGCGCGTGTTCAACTCAAGTGCGTGTGTTCTGCCTGATGACCTCATCTTGACCGCTCGCTGGGCACTCCCTTGCTGCCTTTACTTAGATTATTCTAATGTGAAGGTCTTTCTGCCTTGCGGAGTCCGCGTTGCTTGTGCCAGAAATTCATTGCATGGGACTTCTCACCCGCTTTTGCACCTCTAATCCTCCCCTACCATCACTTCTCTATCGTTCACGGGTGCACCGTCGACCTGAGGAATCGCCGAAAAATACACGCATTATGCACGGGAATCATGACGAGAAATGCACGGAGAATGCATGTTATCCAGACCGGTTCGCTTGGGGTTCTTATACAAATCTTTTCGACATCGAGGACACCCAAGACTTGTAAGGCACAGACGTCTGCAGTATGGACATTCTCTTCGCCATCATTCCTTCATTTCAGATTCCGCAGCTTGGATTCGACTAGAGAAGTTACGGACCAGAGTTTCGACAGAAAGTGTCAGGAACCACAGTTCCAATATGATCGACACTTCAGCGCTAACCTTATTTGTCCCCCACAACTTCTGTTCAAACGCCCATCGAGCGTCTTCAGTGGATAGAATGGCTATCAATACACTATTCGTACAACGTTATGAATGCTCGATGTATTTTACTGTTAATTTAGTTTGCCCAGTCCTTTACTCGCTGCGTTTGAGGGCAACCGGTGGATGGAGGAGACGAGAACCGGGTCTCGACAAACACCTTCATGACACCTCCCTGCCGCTTATCGAACGCTGCGTATAACTCTTCCATATCGTCTAGGGGAACTCGGTGGGTGATAATGCTGATGGCAACGTTAGTGAGCGCACTTCGAAGCGTTTCAGAGAACAAAACGCACAATGTTGGGTCAAACTTTCCTGGGATAATGTACTTGTTGAGTATAGTCTCCCAATGAAGGTGGACAGGCGCTTGTCCATTTCCAATAAATCGGACCCCCTTCTCCATGAGAGCCCCGATGTTGAATGCGTTCGCGTAACCAGCGCTTGTTGAGTAATAACGCATGAGCATGAAGAAGTGAGGATCGGAGGAAACGACATACTACGCGGCTATAACACCACATCGGCCCATCTTCTTCACCGACATAATCATTTCGTTCGCCGTCTCGGGTACATCGGTCTCAAGCATCAGCGTTTTCTGAACTTTATGTAGAAGTGTCTTCGGTTCGTGGAACGTTCCTATTTGTTATAAAACGAATCGGTGCTTGTCGCTCTTGGAAAGACAACAGGCGACTCACCGCAGTCGATAGCGACATCCAAACCACCCGGCACGAGCTCCTGAAAGCGTTTGACTACGTCCGTATGTTCTGTAAAATCGATGGTTTCGATTCCAAGCTTGTCACGCGCAAAAGCCAATCGCTCCGGGACTTTATCGATTCCAATGACGCGTTTCGCGCCTTTGACCTGGCACCAGCGTGCAACACACTGGCCAATTGGACCAAGTCCCTAATTTCAAATACATGAGATGCGATCGTCAGAGGGAAGAAGAGGAGATGTCGCACCCAAACTCCAACAGTATCGCCTTCCTTAACACCTGTGTCAACCACCGCATGATAGCTCGTCGGAAGCACGTCGGACAAATAGATTGCTTGCTCGTCGGTGACGTTTTCTGGAATCTTAAGCAGGTTGACCTCGCCAAAGGGCACTCGGACATATTCCGCTTGGCCTCCAGGAAAACCACCAGCGAGGTGAGAATATCCGAAGAAACCAGCATCTCGATGGCCGTACATCGCATTCATCAGCCTTTGGAAACTTTAGCACCGGAGCTTCGTCGCGCCAAATAGTTTAAACGGCTTACGATGAGTTATTTGTGCGGTCGCAAAACGATGAAAGTTTCTTCTCGCAGTACTCGCATTTTCCACATGCTATCTGGAAGGAAGCGACTACACGGTCACCGGGTTTGACCTTCGTGACGTTTTGACCCACTCGTTCGACTTTACCCATGAACTATAACGCAAGGTTCAACGATAAGCATTAAACTTCCAATCATAATGGAAAGACTACAGTTTACCTCGTGTCCTAGGATATCGCCTTTTTGAAGTGTCATGATCTCACTGTGGTACAAGTGCAGATCCGATCCGCAGATCGTTGTCCCAGTGACTTGAAGAATAACGTCGTCCGGTTCCGTAATATCTGGTACTGGTGCCTCGACAACAGATACCTGCTTATTTCCGAACCACGCAAGGGCCTTCATTTTTGACCCATCTTCTCGACCTTTGTATTCGGGTGTGAGGTCCACGGGGTGTTGACCCATCCGCTATTCACGAAATATCCAAGTAAGTCGGATATTCTGTTAAACCTAGAGAATACGACTTACGTCTTGAATGGCGTTGGCTGCTGTTTGCATGGCTTGAGATGTTGATGCTCTGTGACGAGTCTACTGCTGATTAGTTGCGGAAGAAACAGTCTTTCCAAGTTGACTGAAAATTCAGCTTTATGTAGTCAATCGTTGGAGTGGCACCAGTGGGTCAGCGACGTCATCGCCTTCTCGATGACCAGCCATTTTGCGAATGCTATGATTGGCATCGGAATAGAAAATAAGCGAATATCAGCTCAAGGCATCCAAGCGTTCTAAGACGCGTATATGTGCTTGCGGGAGTGACCTGTAAAAATACGGTGACAGGCGCATCAGGTCATTCACGTTACAACCCCAACGAACTTTGTCCTTCCATAAACCTGGAAAGTAAGCAGAGGCAGCCTAAGCCTCAGTGAAGATCTTGTGGTAGGATTGGTGCGCCTAACGTTAACGAGAAATGAGGGGGGGCACTTAAGGACCTGGTCTTACGGTGCAAAACATCAAATAATTAAATTATCAGGATACACTCACGCCCTCCCGGCTTCGAAGCTTCCCCCTTTCTCGTTGGAACCAGCCCGCCCCAGGAAGGCCCAACCCAGGTTTTCGACGACGGAACAATACTCCTCGAGATAAAGAGTAGACGGATGAGTCCGTCGTAGGTTGCCGTGCACCAGCGACTGTTCGTTCCTTCTTCATTGATTCGTAGTTAGAAATCAGTTCTCCCCGCCTTTCTCCCTCTTCTACAAATCTCCGTACGCCCACGTGGGCAATTGGTTCTGCAACGAGTTGATTCTGAAGACGAGATATGAGAAAAAGCAGGAATACATTCCACCAGTTCGTTACTCACGATGTATTGCCGTGCATGCTCGCTCATTTGCTTCACGCCAGAATCCCCTCTAAACTTCAGCACCTTCTTGAGATTATCTTGAGTGACACGCCTCAACCGCCCCCCTAGTCCATGTCGAAGGAGTCCAACTTTGTTGTCGTCGTTCTTCTCTCGCCGAACAACAGCTTCCACGTCAGAGATGCCGGATTCGACAACATTCTTCGTCCCCTTCGCCAACGAACTCCCCATCAACTCCCAACCGATCGCTCGGGCAGTCATATTGAAACGAAGGTCCCGAGGATTGTCCACAAGCTCGAGCACCGCGTGAGGTGCATTATCGCCTTGTCGGTTTCCGAACTTATGTATGCGAGTATAGCCTCCTGGGCGCCGAGCATATCGATGCGCAAGAGCACCGAAGACTTTGGGTATGAGTGTAGGTTTAAGAAGGAAGCCCTGAGCGCGTCTGGCAGCAGGAAGGTCGCCCTTCTTCCCCAGTGTAATAAGCTGAATGAACGACGTAAATAAGTATCAATTCTCTCTACGAGTCGCAAAGTATAGCTCGTATCATACCTTATCCGCTAAACGTGCTGTATCTCTTGCCTTTGGCAAGGTAGTCTTTATTTGTTCGTGTTCGATGAGGGAAGTGACCAAGTTTCTTGCATGAACTCAGTCTCGTGCCGAGTTAGAGAACTCAAAAATGCTCACCGAAGCATAAGCATTCGATGACTAGACGTCCTCGAGAACTTTCTGAAAGCGACGCCATGCTTCATGGCGGAAGAGAGTTGAGAACGAAAAGCGAAGGCGCGATGTGCTCTGACCGAGTCCGAAGAGGGTAATCGGCATTTCCCGAAGTTTCTTCTTCTTGAAATTCAACATAATTTCTTTTCAAAGGAGCTAGATTCGATACATAACATCACAACGTAGCGAAAAACGTCAGGATGAGGTTTGTAAAATCTGGAGAGTTGAAGCAGTAAAAGTGTACTTGACCGAAGGGTATGACATAAGAAATTTCCATAAAGAGGTCTGTTTGAAACTCCGCACCGTCCTCAAACTTTTGGACGCGACGCAAGCAGTCGGCAACGTCGAGCTCGTCGTCAACCATGTCCTTCCTTCGCGCTGCACTTCAGACTTCTTTACGGTCGAGCAGAGTGCTCGCTACTCCAAGAATATCATATTCTTTACGTCCTCAAGCCATTTCCTTCCAACGAGCAACTTTCGCAAGCCAACCAGCGTTGACGAAGGACGATATCCAGTCTCGAGTACTGGATGTTCTGAAAAGCTTCGAAAAGGTGGATGCTTCCAAGGTATGTGTAATTCATATTCCGTGTCATTACTTGGCTCATATACAAAACGAAATTTGAAAGCTCTCACCTTCTGCTTCGTTCGCGGGCGACTTGGGGTTGGACAGCTTAGACGCGGTGGAAGTGGTCATGGCAGTTGAAGAGGTTCGTCTCCAAGTGCTATATTTTGCTACAGTCTCCTAAGCCGTTGTTTTCGATAGGAATTCGCGATTGAAATCCCAGACGCAGAGGCAGACGAAATACAAACTGTTCAGCAAGGTGTGTTTAGTGCGCTCGAAATGTTGTCGCTGGAAGATAACGACGGTCTTCTCTTTAGCAATCGACTACATTGCTAAGACTCCGGCTGGTGAGGATCTCGTCCGTATCTTGTCTGCGTATAGTCATGCTCACTCGTCTCGTCAGCTCATTAACCCAAAACTCTGTTCATTTGTATCTTCACCTACCAAAATCGAACTATTTGCGTTAATAGCTTCGGCTTCATGATGTCACGAAGCTCCGAGGCGGCTGCTCAAGGTTGCCTTCAGGCTGTCCCGTCTTCTTATCTGAGACGTGCACTGGAATGTATACTCGGTATTGGCCAGCTGAGAGATGACCAGCTGATCCGGCGAGTCCACGTGTATTTTATTGCTGCATTTTGAAAGAGCCTTCGTCATCTAAGATTTTCCCCCCTCGCAAATATAAAATGAGCAAGAGATGTTTTAGTCTCCGCTCGCAGCACCCTCTCAGATGGCCACCGTCACGAGCATTGTTCTGACCAAACCACTCGCAAAGACATCTTGTACGTTGGGCGAAGGTGACTTTTTCTTGCCTCTGCTTGCATCCAAGTTGCATACCATATTCCCGACATGACCATAGGACCTCTATATGACCCTACCTCCGCCGTTCTCTACTTTGTCGACATCGAGAAATCTCAGGTAGGTCGTTAATTTGTCTACTTCATTTCCTTTTGACAAGTCTCTAGATTCTTCTTTTCAATACGGCGACATCCGAACTGTCAGTTAGCCAATTTGACACCCCGATTTCTTGCTTGGCTCTAAGGCGAAATGGAGAAGTGTGTCGTCACCATATGTGCTCGTATCTGACCTTGATTGAATTGACCCAGTTAGCATGTGTTGCGGGCAGCGGCTTCGCCCTGATTGACCTGCCGAATCGCTCGCTGAACTATATCAGCAAACCACTTCCGCCTTCGACCGCAGCTCACGTCAGATTCAACGACGGTGCCTGCGATAGCAAAGGTCGCTTTTTCGCTGGCACTGTCTGTTCATCCAAACATCACATACCAGGTCAGCTCTACTGCTTCGATCCCTCCACTGGTTCGGCAACTCTCGTTGACGAAGGTCCTTTCACGGTAAGTAATTATCCGCCGACTGAGCGTCACTCCGCTCAATCACCCAAGGATTGCAATGGCCTAGGGTGGAGTGCCGATGAAAAGACTTTGTGAGTTTCTCGACATATCCGCGGTGCGCAGCGGTTAATCATCTCCCATCCGAAGCTACTTGACCGATTCCTTGGTGAACCGCATCTATGCGTATGATTATAACGACGGAAAACTATCGAACAGACGCGATTTCGTCAACGCGCTCGAGCTTGGGCTGCCAGAACGGACGTACCCGGATGGACTGTGCATCGATAGTGAAGGAGGTATTTGGAGTGCCCGGTAGGTCTTCGACTGATCAAATAGAGGTGAAATTGATACCTATGGGAGCGCAGATTCGGAGGCTCGAAGGTGGTTCGACACAGCAGTGATGGCGCAATCGATTTCGAGATAAACATTCCGTCCGCTCTGAATATTACCGCGTGCTGCTTCGGAGGTAAGTAGCTACGTCAGCACCTCGTGCATGCTTTTTCAAACTCATTGTACATTCCTCCAGGGCCCAATGACGACCAGTTATTTATTACAACGGCGCATTGCGGCGCTGTGGGCGGTGACCCCTCTCGACAGGCTCGATATCCCGACTCAGGTGATGTTTTTGTGGCAGATTTGGCGGGCAGGTATAAAGGCGGTAAATGGCGGTATCATTTCTCTGGTTAACAGTTGTATATGTTTGTTGAAGCTTTGATGTTTTGCTACCTTACACCCCAAGTAATCGTATTGTTATCGAACGAGGACAACTATCAATGACTGAGCTGGACACGATAAGGCAACAAACCAAATACCAGGGTCAGTCTCTTTCAGAAAATAAGAAGACCGGCCCTCTTTAGGCCGCGAGTATTTTGACATACAGAGCTGGATTAAAGTCGGTACTAGCGGAGACGGAAACGTCCGTTGTCTGTGCGAGGATAATTGAATGCATTCTCATCGCAAAGCCTCCGATACTTGTTCGAATAGTCGGCCAGACGTGAGCCATTGATTTTCTGAATAGAAAGAAAAGGGACGCATAGTACACCAGGTCTCAAAGACTGCAGGGATTCGTTCACATGCCTAACTCGAAAATACGAAGTGGAGCGGATGTCAATAGAACAAATCCGATGTTCAACAAAAGAACATGTGGACAAACCTGTGGGGGGCAATTCCAGTGTGTCGTATGAGCAAGTAACAGGGGTTCGCGTGAGCAAAGAGACACGGTGCTTTAATTTAAATGCAAGAATCTTACGAAGGGCGATTGAGTGAATCGACGAGAGTCTTCTCGCTGATTCGGTTGAAGAATAGACCACTTACGGCCTCATCGCCCCATGTGTGTACGGAAGTTCAGCAGTGACCAAGCTGATCGTCCCGCCTCGCTGGCTGGCGTCAACGGAGAAATGACCGTCCCGAGCGCCTTTGAAGATAATCGCGGAGGGCGACATGAAAGTAGCAGTAAACCTGTGGAATCGGCTTCGTCCGTGTCCAGTTAGTAGACTAATCTGGTCGCAAAGTAGTCATTCATAGGGATGTCGAATCGATTTACGTATGCGTCCGACAGCCGCACCTCGCAAACCAAATCGTTGGAGAGATCACTCAAAGATCTGCTTGTCGCCTGCCAATTATGAAGGTCAGCGTCTCTTCGACTAAGCCATTTCTGCTTCATAAGGTCATACGTACCTTTCCTTGCAGCAGGAGTTTGCCGAGGTTTCTTCGCTGCAATTTGGCGATATCGATAACGCGAGAGCAAGGAATGAAGGGTAAACCATCGCACTCGGACCTTGCACAGATTGGACTGGGCCTCTAAGGTGCCATCAATCGGAAAGGATTGTCATAATAGCTCTGCGAGAATAGGACCGACGTACCGTATGGGCCTCCCTGATGACGATTTAAATAACTGAAGGTACTTCCTGCCTGTCAAAGGGTCTGGCGTCTCATTAGATGTTCTTTTGCGCGTAGAAGGCGTTCTAGGCTGCAGATTCTTGTCCACATGGAGGCCCGGTGAAGTAGCAGATAAATACCGACTCTCTTCCCAGGTGAAGGGCAAGAGATGCGGAGGCGAAAGGGAGGCAAAGACCAGTCGAGTCGTTAGGTCATGCGGAAGAGTCAGTGAGAGCGATCTGAGCTCACCACTTTCCAAGGATGCAATGTCCCCTCCGTTTCGGAGTGGGCACTTCCCCTTTTTCCTCGTAAAGGGGGCTCGGAATGCAGTCGTTTCGGAGGCCGTTCTCGATAATAATCTGGATGTTCTGCTTCGAGATGATCATGAATATGTCAGTACCAGATCAGCTTCTGGAGACATTAACGTTCCGTTCTCCCAAATCCCCGGATGCAGGGATACAAGAAGTGCGTCGCCGCGACCCCTTTCATCCGCACAAGCTGTTCATCTGAGATTATGGCTGCCAGATTGAAGCTTTGAAAAAAACTCACTGATCTCGTTCAGTATTGACCCGCATGGGTCGTCGGACAGGCCACGCCGTCTCTCGGCTAAGCCCGGTGCAAATCTCGTCATCAGTCCAAAGCTTTGAAGTCCTCACCGCTTGTCAAAAAAACAAATAAAACTCGGATAAAGTCTACAGGGCGGATTGCAGAGTTTTAACCGACGACTCCGTACCACCTCCGTGCGAAAAGTAATAAATTGCCTTTCGGGCACGTCATGCAGATCATGCAGATCATTACATAAAAAGGCCTGCACGTAATAACGTCGGAATTGAACAAAGTCAATTTACTACTTATCTTCAAGTCTATCGATCCGGGGCCACAGTAAGCACATGCGTCTTAATACAGTTCGATTCCTCGGAGCGCCAGCCGCTCCCTTTTGAACTTCGTTAATTGCAGTTCATACATCGGACGCCAGTGGGGAACGCTGGGATGCGTTATTTCGTCGACTGATCACGAAAAGACGTCTTGCCAGAGTCGGCATGCGGCGAAACTTCTTCAAGCCAGCCTTTAAGTCCTTAGATTCGAGTGCGTCCGGGGCTGGTGGAATGCGTGCCTCAAGGCTCGATACGACATCGTACGTTCGCATTAATTCCTGTACGTCCATATCGTCGATAGATGAATGCTTGTTATCGTAAGAGACTTCAGTTGACTGTGGCGGCATTTCGCTTTCCGAAGACAGGACGGCGTCGTGCTTTGACTCGATTGAGCCGAAGACTTCTGGAGCGACTAGAATCGGGGTTTCGTCCAAGTTTTGAGAGCGCAGATTTGGTAGAGAGGTGGCCCTATTGAGCAGCTCGCACTTCAACGAGAGTGAGTTTCTTGAGGTGAAGTTGAGAAGAGTGTCCATCGAGGGACGGCCCATGAACCTGGAAGACCATGCTTCAGGGTCTCCCGAGACTGAAGAGTTCCGAGATGGGCTTTCGTCGTAGGCGGTCGAATGAGAAGCGTCTGGGGAAGTCGCCGCTTGAGTGCCACTCGCGTACATGTTCTCCCAGTCGATAGAATAGCACGCGTATCCACGATTACGATCGAATACCGAGGAGGTCGAATTATTCGGACTTGACCTATTCACTAGACTCCGAGCTGAAAGAGCTGTCTGGAAAGCAATGACATGATCTAGATGATGCGTATGGACACTGTTGTTCAAGTTTGAGATGGCTTGATCACTTTTTGAGGTGGGAGTTCGGGAGAGCAAAGTCGAAGCCTAGCGCAAGGGTAAGATGAGGGTGGCACGGCAACTTAACTTCGTGACGTACAGGATGATTACCGCCAGAACTCATTTTTACACCAGAAACGGGCATGTGTCTAATTTTTCCTAATTATTAGATCGCCGACGTTTGCGGACGAGTTTGAAGTCGAACAGTGAATACGTTTGCCGAAAATTTTGCGCTTCTGTCTGTTCTATTTGATAAAAGAAATCGGAAGAAAACATCAGATGAGATTGAATTGTCCAGTAGAAGGTCTTACATGTCTAAATCCCTTTCTCCTACTCGACGAATGCGACGAATGGTGGTGGCTGGTAACGAAGAGCGTGTCGAACCCGCCAAAGTTGAAAGAAGTTCAACTGGGCCGGCAACTGCCGATTGGATACGACAACTCTAAAAGTCTAAACCCACGCAAATCGTCTCGCTGGATTTTTGTATTCAAGTCAGAAAGAAAAGAGTGCGAGTGTTCGATTATTGCAAGCGATATACACGAGGGTATATATGGACGTCTATTTTTGAGGTCAGAGCTGATCCTTGACAGCCTTGGAGACAGACTCTGCGAAGTATTCGATGTTTCCGTTGTTAAGACCGGCCATAGAGATACGACCATCTGCAGTCATGTAGATGTGAGCCTTCTCTGCGAGGGCTTTCGTCTGTGGTGGCGTCAAGCCGGTAAAACTACATGACAATCAATATCTTGTTCCCGGTGAAGAAAGAATAATGCACACCTGAACATGCCAATCTGCGACTTGATGTGACCCCATTCACCAGGTGTCTTGAGGTCGACAAGCGTGTTGAAGAGCTTGTCGCGCATGCTGATGATCCTGTCAGCCATGCCCTTCACCTCAGACTCCCACTGGGAGTAAAGCTCAGGCGAGCTCAGGATGGTATTGGCGATCCGTGCGCCGTGAACAGGCGGGTTCGAGTACATGGGGCGGATGACAATCTTCAGCTGGCTGTCTACACGTGCTTTCTCCTCAGGGTCTGCCGTGATGAGCGAGAAGGCCCCAACGCGTTCGCCATACAGACCCATGTTTTTAGCGAAAGACTGCGAGAGCGCGATCTGTTGGCCTTCGGAGACGAAGTGGCGAACAGCAAAGGCGTCACGAGATGTAGATCCAGATGCGAAGCCCTGGTAAGCCATGTCGAAGAATGGGAACAACTTCTTCTCCTTTACAATGTCTGAGATTTCACGCCATTGATCTTGGGTAGGGTCAACACCGGTAGGATTATGCGCGCACGCGTGGAGAAGCACGATGCTTTGTTCAGGCGCGTTCTTAGGAGGTCGGTGTCGGGATCAAAATGATAAATAATGGTGGACTAGCACAAGGCTCACCTTGAGGTCCTCTTTCAAACCAGCAAAGTCCAAACCGACGGTCTTCTTGTCGAAGTAACGGTAGCCACGGACCTCCAGACCAGAATCACGGAAAATGGGAGTGTGATTTCCCCAAGAAGGTACAGGAAGGTAGATGACCTTGGAATGAGGATAGAAACGGCTGAGGAAAGCACCACCAATTCGGAGAGCACCCGTTCCAGAGATAGATTGCGTAACTGCAATCTTCAATGCGAATTGTGTGAGGGTGGTGGGGCAGAATTTGATGGGGCAGGCAACTCACGGAGTTGTTCACCAAAGGTTTGCTCTCTGCGCCGTAAGCCAGCTTGGCGGCATTCTTGGTGAAGTCACCCAGACCAGTGATCGGAAGATACTCCTTGTCAGGCTTGGATGCAGTCAACAATTCTTCAGCCTGCACAAGACGTAAGGAATATTGCAAAAGTGTAAAGCAGACCGTCTGACCTTCTTGACGCTGGGCAAAACGTATGGCTTTCCCGCTTCATCACGGTAAGCCCCAACCCCAAGGTTAATCTTGCGTGGGTCTTTGTCCGCCTTGAATGCTTCCGTCACACCTGATCGTCATCTCGTCAGAACATTGGATTCCTCTGGAGTAAATATCTTCGAATGCACCGAGGATGGGGTCGGGAGGCCCGGCGGGAACATTCGACCAAGTCGAAAGAGCACGAAGGGAGGACGTAGCACGGGGGATGCTACGAGCAGTAGAGGCTAACATGGTGGTCAAAAGTCAAGGTTGCGGCCGACGGTGATCTCGAAATTTTATGCGACGAGTTGAGGAGCAACGCGGAATCGAAAGAGGGAGCTAAAGCGGTCATTCCCGAGAATCACCGTATAAGGCAGGTCTTAGTCATACTCGCCACGGACATGGCGTCTGGTCACTTGGAGTCATGTTGCAATCGATCGCTTTCCACACACCCTTTCCCTACAACCACCATGCATCTGCCGTCTGTACTCAAGGGACACAAAGACAAGGAGGAGGAGCCCAAAGATGAGCAGAAAGCGCCGTCTGGTAGCGCGGAGCAGTCTCAACAACCAGCTCAAGAGTATGTATCTTGTGCGCGGCCCGAAGACCTGGACTGATAATTATATTCCGCTCAGAGGTGGCGATCAGCCTCTTTCGAAAAGTGCGCTGAAGAAGAAGGCCAAGGAAGAAGAAAAGGCGCGGCTTAAGGCCGAAAAGGAGGCAAAAGTTGCGGCTGAGAGGAAGGCAGCGGCGGACGCGCGAGAACAGGAAGAGGCGAATGTATGCACTCATGCGATCGTATCTTTGAACCATACAATTGACAAATTTTCGTAAATCAAGGACTTTGCGAAACAATTCTATGGAAAGGTCCCACTGAATCGTTCTCAAGACCGCCCTAGACGTAAACACGATGTTTTGGTCGACCTTCCTTCAAAAGTCGGCGAGACTGTGCTCCTCCGTGCTCGAATTCAAACGAGTCGCCCGACGGCAAAGAACTGCTTCTTCCTCTTACGACAGAAGATAGACACCGTACAGGCAATTCTCAGCGTCAAGCCGGAAAAGGTATCAAAACCCATGTTCAAATGGGGCAGCCAGCTTGGTTCTGAGAGCATCGTCCTCGTCGAAGGCGTCGTTGAGAAGGCATTAGAAGAAGTCAAGAGCGCCACGATAGGCAACGTAGAAATTCAAATCACACAAGTATGTTCTATGGCAATAACTATTGTTCCGCATATTGTTGACATTTTCCAGATACACCTTGTTGCAGAACCCGAAAAGTTATATTTCAGCCTAGAGGACGCCTCGAGGCCAGAGAAGCCGGGAGGTGAAGACGAGGACAAACCAGAGAATGAAGAAGAAGAGAAACAAGACGGCGAAGACGGCGACAAGACTCGCAACAATGTGCTTTTGAAGACGCGTCTGGACCACCGAATTTTAGACCTTCGAGTAAGTCTCGAAGAATGACTTGATATTTTCCAATTTCCGGGACTGACTCGATGATCACCGAAAGACGACAACGAATCAAGCCATATTTAAGCTTCAAGCGGCTATTTCTGATCTATTCCGAGAATTCCTCAACTCTCAAGGCTTCACAGAGATCCATAGTCCAAAGCTTCAGGGCGCGGCGACCGAATCTGGCGCTTCTGTCTTCAAAGTCAGCTACTTCAAAGGTGAATATATGCTATGACGTTATTCGTGTAATTGGCTAATAATTGTCGTTAGGCCAGGCGTTCCTTGCCCAGTCACCTCAGTTGGCAAAACAAATGGCGATTGCCGCTGATTTCGAGCGCGTCTATGAAATTGGGCCAGTATTCCGTGCTGAGAATTCGTTCACCCATCGTCATTTGACCGAGTTCATGGGTCTCGATCTGGAAATGGTCATCGAGGAACACTACCACGAAGTCATGGAATTATTGGACCAACTGTTTTTGTTTATTTTCAGGAGTTTGAAGGACAAGTTCTCCAAGGAGATCGAGACAGTTGGTACCCAATTCCCCTGCGAAGAATTCAAATGGCGCGATGGGGAAGAAGGCACATTAAAAATCTCATACTCGCAGGCGGTTGACCTCCTTGTCGAGGATGGCGTTGACAGGGCAGAAGTGATAGACGACATGGAGTGCGTCGGGTCGGGTTTCATTATTGGTTGGTACTAATAAATTCGTTCTTTTAGCACCACAAATGAGAAGAGGCTTGGCCGCATCATCAAGCAGAAATACGATACTGACTACTATATCATTGACAAATTCCCTCTCGAGGTTCGACCGTTCTACACAATGCCGGACCCGAACAATCCGGTAAGAAACAGCATTCAGTCAGTTTGCATCGTTCGATCTCATGTTTTCTCTCGAACAGAAATTCTGCAATGCATATGATTTCTTCATCCGTGGCGAGGAAGTTCTCTCAGGTGGCCAGCGTATCCATGACCCCGTATTCCTGGCCGAGCAGATGACGAAAAAAGGCGTTGATCCAGAGTCGATGAGTGGTTATATGGAAGCGTTCAAGCTCGGCTGTCCCCCACACGGAGGAGGAGGTATCGGTCTCGAACGCGTGCTCATGCTCTATCTGAAGCTCAACAACATTCGCCGAGCGACGCTCTTCCCTAGGGACCCCAATCGCCTGACACCATGATAAAGGTTTGCCATTAGATAAGAAGGGATGTGACGCACGCTGCTTCCCATAATAAATTGCTGATCACTTGAACTTGGCTGATTGCGAGATGGAGATAGTGACGCAAACAGCGGTCCGTGGATGAAAGTCGGTGTGACGTGTGACGACGGTCATTGCTGAGTTTTGAATGCGGAGAAATTTATCACGACATGAACAACCGGACCGTATCTGCGTGACATTCGAGGACCTGGGGAAAGTGAACTTGTCTGAGAAGAATACGCACGAGAACAAGCAGCGCATTGGGTGACCTTCCTCTCTTTCTTCTTGGACATCCAGGACTCGATTATGATGCTGGCGAATGTTGTGGAAGCAGTCCCAATATTTTTTGAGGGAATTTCAACTCTGGCAATTCTGATTGGCGAGATACGTAACCGACGGGAATTGCCGTTTGCCCTCAGCTCTTCCTCGACGCGTCCATGTTCGACGCGATACACTTCCTCGCTCTTCCATGATCCCAATGCAAAACGGTTCCATATTTCGCGAAACGATGACCCAAAGTGATGCATGGTTGATCTTGAGTTATTCCGCGCGTAATATCGAGTGACAGTGTGGACACGAATTGCCAGCGCATCGCAGTCGCCCAAGTTTGCTCGGTGGTCTAAATTCAAGGTAAGCCTCATCGCGTTCGTTCCCTGCTGGGGGACAGGTCATGCTTAAGTATTTCCGGTGAGCGTCACGACGTCTACTTCTGTGCCTCAAATTACCCCATACTGAACTTCAGAACCCCGTCATTTTAGACAACGATTTGCTTCCTCGAGATCGAGGACAACCTGGCATCACTTCCACGTCGAAATTCGTCTTTCGGATGCGTAAAATATGACAGAAATCTGAGCTCGACATTGAGATACCGGTCCGCTGCAAATTTCCGACGCAAGTTTGTCGGCAGGTCTTTCGCGATAGTACGAACGCAGCATCGTTGCAGGATTTATGAAAACGTATAAAATGCGACTTTCACGACTGTCAAGTTCAGTACAACTACAGCTTATTCTAGCTGCCCCAAGCTTGGAGTAAGATGCTGCTCTCGCTCGTCGTCGGCATTGCTACGGCGCCGCTGCTCACATGGGCTGCCGTTTCATCCCAAACATACAACTGGGCCAACGTCAAGATCGGCGGAGGCGGTGGATTCGTTCCTAACATCGTCTTCAATCCCTCTCAGAAAGGACTCGCTTACGCACGAACGGATATCGGAGGCGTGTATAAGCTGAACTCCGACGATTCGTGGACGCCTTTGCTCGACTTTGTGGACAACGCTCGATGGAATTACTGGGGTGTTGACGCTTTGGCGACTGACCCGGTCGACCCAGACCGACTTTACCTTGTACGTTTTCAATACACTTATCACCCTTTCACGTAGAGAAATGATATGCTTATGCCGATTTTGGTCAGGCGACAGGAGTAAGTCCCAACATAATTTGGCTGATCATTTCATCGAACGGCTCTCCAGATGTACACAAACTCCTGGGATCCTAACGATGGTCAAATCCTCATTTCTACCGATCAAGGAGCGACCTTCACTCCATCTCCGTTGCCATTTAAGGTGCGTAAGCACTTGATATTGGAATGTGCTAAGCATTTACGCATTAATTAGGTTGGTGGAAACATGCCAGGACGTGGCATGGGGGAGGTGTGTATTCTAATTCCATCGTCTCTCGCGACCGTACTCATTCTGTCATTTAGCGTCTCGCTGTGGACCCTAACATGAACTCTATTCTATTCTTCGGAGCACGATCTGGCAACGGTCTCTGGAAGTCGACAAATTTCGGAGCCAGCTGGTCGAAGGTTTCTTCGTTCACGAATACAGGTAATTACTGCCGATATTTAGTTTATTTTCAATAAATTTAATAAAGTTTGGTATAGGCACATACGTTCCCGATCCGACAGATACTACAGGCTATAACAGCGACAAGATCGGTATATCGTTTGTGACTTTCGATTCAACTTCTGGAAAGAGCGGTTCCGCGACACCCAGAATTTTCGTTGGTGTTGCAAACCTCGGTTCCACGAATGTCTTTGTTTCGAACGATGCTGGCTCGACTTGTAAGTTTTCAACTCGTGCAAACTGGTTGAAGGTCCAATGCGTTTGCTTCAGGGAGCGCCGTAGCTGGTCAAAACAGCACATACATTCCTCACAAGGGAGTCTTGTCTCCGGCTGAAAAAACTCTCTACGTATCATACTCCAATGGCGCAGGACCTTACGACGGCACTCTCGGTATGTTTAATCCTTCATAGCTCTTAAACTAATACTAAACGCTTGGAACAGGCGCCGTTCAAAGGTACAATATCACTTCTGGCGTTTGGACAGATATCACGCCGGTATCGGGCTCGGATCTCTACTTCGGATTTGGCGGTCTCGCCGTTGACGTGCAGAATCCCGGAACCGTCATGGTCGCCGCCTTGAACTCTTGGTGGCCAGATGGCCAGATCTTCCGTAGCACAGATGGAGGTGCTACCTGGTCAGCCCTATGGTATGCACACCAAAACATTATACTTTTGACCTCTCTCTGAAATTACTTTCAAAGGGCTTGGGGAAGCTACCCACAGATCTTCAAGTACTACACCTACTCCGATTCTAAGGCGCCATGGCTCGGACCTGACACAGACGTATTTGATCTCGGTACACTGCAAATCGGATGGATGATGGAAGGCTTGTCTATCGACCCCTTCGATAGCAATCACTGGCTGTATGGTACTGGCGCGACCATCTATGGCGGACACGATCTTCTTACGTGGGACACGACGCATAACGTGACGCTCGAATCCCTTGCCGACGGTATTGAAGAGACGTCTGTCCAAAATCTGATCTCCCCACCCACCGGACCTCCATTGCTGAGCGCATTGGGAGACATCGAAGGTAAGTGGACAAGAATGCTCTTTATGAAGCCTATGGAACTTATGCTTTCCGGTAGGATTTGTCCACAACAGCCTCACGACGGCGCCTGCGGCTGAATATTCGAACCCGGCTTGGGCAACTGCGGCGGACATCGACTTTGCTGGAAATAAGCCTACTAACATCGTCCGCATTGGCACAGGCGATAGCTCGACCGGAAAGCAAGTTGCGCTTTCATCTGATTCCGGAAATTCCTGGTATGCATCCTCCTGATGCCATGTCTTTAACATTCCTTAAGCATTGTCCTGCAGGTCGCAGGATTACGGAGCTGCAGATAATGTGACAGGGGGGAAGGTTGCATTGTCTGCTGATGCGGATACGGTTTTGTGGAGGACCAATGGCAACGGCGTCTTGGTTTCACAATACACGAACCCCTTCACGGCTGTCCCGACCCTTCCATCCGATGCAGAAATCGCTTCGGACAAGTTGAACAACTCAATCTTCTATGGTGCATCTGGGTCGAAATTCTACATCTCTGTTGATGGCGGACACACATTTACGTCTCCGAGCTCACTCGGCGCTTCGACTGCACCCTTCAAGGTGATCGTCAACCCAGGAGTCACTGGCGACGTCTGGGTTTCTTCAGACGTTGGTATCTTCCACACGACGAACTCCGGACAATCGTTCACTCAGCTTGCTGGGCCGACGGAGGCATGGGGTATCGCACTTGGTGCTCCGGCAAAGACAGGTGGATATCCAGCCCTGTTCGCGGCGGCGTCCTTTGGAACACAGACGGGATACTTCCGTTCTGACGACGAGGGCGTGAGCTGGGTGCAGATTAACGACGCTGCACATGGGTTTGGCTCGCTCTCTTCCAACTGCATTTCTGGTGATCCTCGAATCTACGGCCGGTGAGTTGGGACTATATGCTCAGTCTTGTTCCTGATCTGAAGTTGCACGCACAGAGTTTACATTGGCACAAACGGTCGAGGCATTTTCTACGGAGATGCTTCTGGCTCGGCGCCTCCCACCACTATCACATCGACAGCATCATCCTCTTCTAAGACATCTTCGGCGTCTTCGACTTCATCGACAAAGACGACGTCGTCCTCTTCATCCTCAGTGAAGACGAACTCCACGTCTTCTTCCTCCACTGTGAAGTCGTCATCATCAACCGTGTCATCTACAAGCACCGGAAGTGCGCCAGGAGCGACCCAATCGGCGTACGGTCAATGTGGAGGTGAGCAATGAATTAGTTTGGGTCGACTTACCTTTGACACCTGCTCTTCAGGCACTGGGTTTACTGGACCCACAATTTGTGCATCGGGATCGACGTGCACAGTCAGCAACCCTTGTGCGTCATTTTGCTACATCGTTGAATCACATTTCTGCAGTTCGCTGACTCCTCAATAGATTACTCCCAGTGCATCCCGTCGTAAGGAAGGCTGGGATTTTCAGGACTTACCGAATAGTGTCACCGTAATTCTCACAGTGTAAAAAAGAAAAACTAATCACGAAGTTCATCTGGGTGTATGCATTCCGTTTGTCGAGCGCCCTCGTTTTTTTCGAAGTCGTTCCATAATTGAAGGCGTGATCGTTCTCTACTTCGCGATCACGCATCGCAGTAAATTTATTGTAAGGGCTTTACCATCAAATGACGAACCTATCATTTGTGCTGTGCTGTCGAAGTAGCAAACGACAAACCTGACTCGAAGGAATCAAGTAAGTGACCACGCGGAAATTGCCGAATACGCCAAATTGCTTCTCAACAACGAACCACGATGTCGAAACGTCCTGCTAAACGCCAGAAAACGACAAGAGAATTTGGCGCGCCAACAGCAGAAGACGATCCAAGTCGTACGGCCGAAAACAATCCATCTTCCAGTGCCTTGTCGACCAGAGAGCCGTTTCTTGATTCTTTACCATCTCTATCGACGATTTGTGCACGCGTCTTTGTCCGGAATTTTAGGAGGCTCGCCGATGAAGAGTCCGGAAATTGGGAGGTCACTCGGAATGAGCTTGCAGAACTACCAGACGCGATCGCAGTGAAGCTGTTTTCGATGTTGAAGGCCAAGTTTCCCCATCTCAGCCATGCCATCATTGCAACTGTGTGTCGAATATACCACTGTAACCCGAAAACGCGTCGAATTGAGACAGAGAGCAGTACTTCATGCGTGGAGATTCTCTTCAACTAGATGGGTCAATGTCAATCACGTTGGAAACACTTTCCGCAATTCCCCGGTTGATGGGGTCGAATTTGGAGTCACTGGTAATCACTGACGTCTCGAAATTCTCTGACAAAGCATTTGCATCCACCTTGAAACGCCTGCCTTCTCTTCGAGTTATAAATTTGCGGTATGTTTGCTATCAGTCACTATCACCACCTCAGCTGAATGATGTCTAATTATCGTAGAAATTGCTCAAAAGTTGCAGCTTTGACGGTCGAAGCTGTCGCTACGACCTGTCGACACTTACGCTCGATAAACCTCAGTAATACAGGAGTAAATGCAGCGGCACTGCTCCCCCTTGTACGAAACTGTCTAACCCTTGAGGTACTGAAAGTTGCCGGTCTACAAAACATTGTACGAAATTTCTCATGAAATCAATCTGAAGAGTGATTGATGTTTACCAGACGGACGCGACCATCTCTAGACTGTTATTGACCGTTGCAGGCCCTGCTGATGATCCTGACGACGTTCCTTTGATAACGCGAATGATGTTGAAGAATCTACGCTCATTAAAGCTTCGATACAACATGGTGACTGAGGCTTCAATATCTTCGCTCACGGAACATTGCACCAAGTTAGAACGGCTGGATTTATCCTTCACGCGACTAAAACACGTACCTCACATCGAAGAACCCTCTTCGATCGTGAAGCTCTCCCTAACTTCAACTTTCATTTCTGGAACCGAACTGGTGGACCTCGTCCGGCGAACACCCAAACTTCGTATATTGAATATAGGATCAATGGGGGTGAAGGCGGGCACCAGCAGTTCAGCAGCTATGGGTTCAGCGGCGATGTCGCTCAATGACGACGTTCTCGTGCAGCTCACTGACGCACTCTTGGACTGCTCAGATATAGAGTCCATAAACCTCGTACAAAACGCAAAACTAGGTGCTTTGGTTACTAGGCGAGATACTGCGTTGTCATATTTCATCAAGCTCGTCGGAAGAAAGTGTAAAGTAAGTTGTCATTTGAGTTCAAGCGTACCGGCGTTCGTTTTCAATTTACATTCATTCATAGTCACTCAATCTTGCCGGAATCCCTGGTCTTCGATCCTCAGATTTAAATGGACTGGTGCCAGAAAATGACATGGAGCCCGTATCTCCCTTAAGGACCTTGATCCTCAACAAAACAAATATTGACGACAACGCCTCGCCATGGATATGTGCGTGTTTGAACCTCGAAACGCTCGAGGTCGCAGAGACAAAAATCTCACGTATGCTATATCTATATTTCTCATTCAACGTCTGTGGATTTCTTACGCATTCGCGCAAACAGCGGAGGGTTTATTCCCAATCCTCGACGCGTGCTATCGATTATCCGAATTGAATCTGACTGGTTGTAGAAGTGTGAAGGTTGGAGACCGACGCAGATTCTTCGAGGTAAAAGCTTATGATAATTTCCGGTCCAAAAGTACTTAACTATTCCAGACATGGAAAGAGGACAGGCAACGCGAGGATGAGTAGTAGCAACACACAATCCGAAAAATGGTATATTATCCAGAATACCACAAAGCATTGTGAATCTATTGTTCACTGACCCACAGTGAACCGAAACGAGAGGATGGCTTCGCAAGAGCAAGGACTGGGAAATCGTTGTCGCTGATGGCTTCCCGTGTTCTCGAGGTGCTTGATCGTCGTTCCGAAGTTTTGAACGTTGGCGACTTCGGTGATTTTACGGTGGTTAGAGGAGGAGGATTCGGGAGGATTGGAGCCAACAGCAAGGACATTTGGGAAATGCTCTGAGAGACCGTTTCTTCCACTTTTGCTAGTACAGGTGACGGAGGATCCGTGGGTGTTACCTTTGAGACGGTTTTGATTAGAAGCAGTCGGATTGCAAGCCTTGCTACTTACCTCACGTATTCGTTGGTTAAGGATTTTAATAGCCTGAGCCAACGATTCACCCCATGCACCACACAGTTGTCTAACAAAATGGAGGTCCCATATGAGGGACAGCGGTACGGGCTTCGACAAGTCTTGTACACCCTTGGATATTTTGTTCGCAAACTCATCGAGTAACCTCTCAGCTACGTACGAGCGATGCTCGCGATCGCGGAAGAAACCCCAGTTCGTGACCGAAGCCGTAAGGTTCACGAGCACCCCTGCCAACATCGGCGAAGGTCTGCTTGGCGATTGAGACATTGCCTCTGTGACTCTCGAAGTGAACTTCTTTGCGGTATCCGACGACACGACTGCCGCCCAACGATTAACCGCATTGACATAGTTCTCCGAGGCTCGTGCTTGGAAGGCTATGAGGAGATTTCAGTGTCGTAGCAGAGCTGATGAATGGTACACTTACAGGTCTTGAAAGGATCACTACAGCTTAGTTCCGAAGACACTAACGAGTTAGAGAAAATGTGAGCTATTCGGCCGCAAAAGACGACTTTCGACAATTGGTCCGATTCTGAAAGTTTGTTAATGGTCGATTCCTCAGTCTGACCACTAAATGCATCATACCTATCGACTCGCTGAGAGTGTGTTCAATGTGAGCGACTATTCGCCCCAACGACCTTTCGGCACTTGACAAGGACAAGTCTTGTAGAGGACTAACATTCGTTAAATTTAGTGTCGATATCATGCAGTAGTGCAACGGACCTAAAGAACTCGCTGCTTTGCGATACTGTGTTCAATTCCGAACGAAGTGATTTTGCCGCTGCCTCCACAGCGGAACAAAGAGATTCAACTAGAGGTGTCGAGCTGTCGATTCGATGTTTGATGGAGAGCCTAAACCGCTGCAAAGACGCCTCGGCGCGATGGGGGCCAATACCGGAATGAATTAAGGAGGGAGAGGGAGGTGCGGATAGGAGAAACTTTGAGGGAGATAGATCTGGGAAAATATTAGTGCCATTGCGAAACAAAGAAGTGAATTCACTACCAAAGTCGCTGGTTGCTGACCCCTCACGGATAGATGCGAGGCATTCGTCAAGGGATGTTGTGAAGCTTGTTGACATGTCCTCTAGTTTGGCTAAGAAGATTTCCCCGACACGAGTCCGTGAGACGTCATTGAATACATTCTGAATGTAATCTTTGTCGTCGTCATCAAGCCTGTCGTCCCGCGAGAGCCACTCGTAAGTCGATTGGTTCACCTTCCAGACCTCTTCAATTGTTGTCAACCTCCGCAACCATGCATTGAACGAATCTTTTCCTCGCGTGCAAGTATCGACCAACCAAGATCGTAGACGAGTCGAGACATTACTTCGATCGATGTTCGCAGAGCTTGACTTGACATCGATGAATGGTCTGTACGCTTTGATATCAGGTGGTAGTGAGGAAAATATTGTTCCGCCCGGGAGAGAAGCCAACAACGAAGGTGTCGATATCCGTATTTCCGGGGGTATTGATTCAGGGATATGTCCATCCACCTGCGTTAGTTGGAGAATCTGTAGTAAAAAAGGAGGCGAGCCCTTCTGGAAAGCATGTCGAACAACGCCAATCGTGCAGGATATTGCTTCCAATGATTGTCGGACCGCCGACAGGACCTCGACTTCGATTTCAGCTGGGGTTGGACTTTGCACCTTGATCGAAGATACAGGTTTTGAAAAATCGCGTTGGGCCCCGAGGATGGTCGTCAGACTTCGAGTGCGTTGTTTTAGAAGAAGGTCTAGACCGTCCATGAATGGGAGGGAGTCCAGCAGATGAAGAGCAAGAATGGTTCCACAAACATCCTACTGAAATGAGTTGACGAGATTCTCAGTACTTCAATTTTTCACTTACCGGGATGCCAAAAGCTTGATCTCGCAGAGATAATGTAGCTTTGTGGGATATTTGAGCGCGGAACTGTGTTAGAGAGTCCCATTGGCGTTGCACCAAAGGGAATTGTTCCTTCAACGAAATTGAGACGGGGAAACGAAGGTTTGTCAGAGAGTCGCTCTCACCATAACGTTTATGCCCTGGGCCATCCAGCTCTGGGAATTATCTTCATCCGCCCGAACAAGCGATCGGTGCACCACCCGACATAGAAGGAAAAGCCACGCAGCATGAAGATACCGTCTACGTTCAAGAAATCTCCAGAGGTGTTCTGACGCATCAATGAGTAGCTTTACGTGGGCTGCAATGCATTGCAATGCATGTAGTTGGTCGTCTGAAAGGGTATCACTTGGTATTTGAGATGGACGGCCGTTTCACAAACGCACCATTATTGGCACTCTTCGCAGAGGTCCCATTGACAACTTTACTCTGGACTTGCAGAGAAGTAGTCGTCTCCATTTGTGAAACCAGTTGATGCACATTTTTGGACAGCTGAGATATTTCAATGATGGATGTCGAGGCTTGGAGCAAGTCCCGATAGCGTTCTCTGCGGAGGGTCAGTTACAGCGGTGATGTAATCCATTTTCATTCACAACTCCTCACCCAACCATAAGCCGTAGCTCCTCTTGCTTCGCATCTGCATCGAATCTGCAAATAATGAAAGTCATTACTCGAATAAGGTGAAGAACGAGAGGTTCATTACTTTACTTTGTGCAAGACCGCTCTCACTTCGGCAATCGTCCGCTTCGTGAATATCTCATCCGGATCCGATACATACATCCCAATGGTCTTCGTAGTAGCTACAGATGTCGAAAAAGAGTGTCCTTTCGTCATTTGAGGAGGTTGAACACTTGAGGAAGAGGGAGTCGAAGGCGCCATTCGGGTCGTAGACGTCCTTCGAGAGTTATTTGATGGGATATGTCCACTCGATGCTCTCCGGGAGCTGGTGCTTGCCGCCATTGTAATGGGTCAAAGGCAGTTAATGCCCTCGAAGAATGGACTTTTTGGTCAATGGATGAGGAACGTCGAACAAGTCTTTCGAATTGACCGTGCCCGTCGATCGCGTCGGTCGCGCTCGACACGTGGCATTCGGAAACAAATGCAAGTTCCCTTCGACTCTCTTTTCTTTTTCTATGCTCAACGCGTCAACCTTCGTACATGTAGATCCCAAAAATGCAGAAGAGAGATTGGTTACATAACGCTAGCTTAAGGAGTACTACTCGGCGAAGACATTCAGTGCATTGGAACGTATTGTGCCCTCCTTTGTTGCTTTCAGTGAAGTTTCCCCCGCTTTACTGAAAGTAAGTTGGACATGGCCAGTTGCGTCCGTCAACTGCCCACCAACTTCAGCGCCTGCAACAGGCTTCCCAGACTCCCCATCAATGACTTCGAAAGTTGTTGTCTGGC
Organism: Schizopora paradoxa; assembly: GCA_001020605.1. Lineage (NCBI taxonomy): Eukaryota > Fungi > Basidiomycota > Agaricomycetes > Hymenochaetales > Schizoporaceae > Schizopora > Schizopora paradoxa. Next base: position 810,985 of record KQ085882.1, read on the forward strand.
CCCGTTTCACGACAGTGGGACCAGTAAGATCCAAAAATGCCGTGACATTGAACGCGTTGAAAGCCCAAAGGACTTTCTGCCCAGGTCGAACCTCCTGTTGACATCCTCCGACGGCCGTAAATTGGAAATTCACGAGCAGGCCCCAGAACTCTGTGTCTGTCTGAGTATCTGGTCCAATGCTTGTGATGAGGAAGTCATCGAACTCGTCGAAGAAGGTCCTGTACATCGGTAATAAATATATTTAGCACGATAAATTTCAAATAACCCCCACCCGTCAAAGGGAAAGTGATTCTTTTTGGAGGCATCGTCGAGCGTACTCGTGGGCGTTGGTCCCGGAAACGGGTTGCTGTGATTGTTTAGTCCATTGCACTGGTGTGTTCCTCCCGATGGCGTTGTCACAACATGTCCTCTTGTTTGGATGAGGCCCTCAAAAATGGTTTTTTGAGAGCCTTCAATCCGAAGGTCGATGTTTTGGAGGTCATTTGAGCGTTTGTCCAGGCGCACGCCCGCAACGCTTGAGGAGAACGAGGCGAAGGCGAGGAGAATGGAAAACAAAATCGTCAGCATGGCGGAAGTTGGACAGAGGCAAGAGGCCTAGTAGCTTCGAGTGAAGTCAATGACTCTCTTATACCGTCCACATCGTGAGATTAGTGCTTGATGCCAGTCAAAAATGGGACCGACATGAATAGAATGTCAATGTTGGCATGAGAATCGTATAAATCAAAGGCCATCGCATGGAAAGGTACAGAATGCATTAGGCACGGGGAATCATGGATTTTAAACCCACTCAGGATCGTCCTGAACACGGAAAGTACGTTAACATTTTGACCACTCAGCGATCAAAATCACAGGGTAATTACCAGAGATCTACAATTCAATGTGATGTTAAGGTACTATGTGAAAGAAGAAAAGCTGAAGTCAGCGCCGTTTACAACATGTTAAACGTTCGCAATACCTTAAAGAAATTCAATATGAGGCGAGACTCTACGGCGATCCCTTTCCATCACCCGACGAAGCTATGTCCATCTCTCCAACACTCTTTCTTCGCTCAAGTGGTCGACTCTTCCCAGCATCCGGTACAGGTCCGGCAGGGCTGTCAGAAGATGTCCGGGATGGGGCTTCGTCTGCAGCATTGTTCGAAACAATTCTCGAACCCACTGCAGGAGCTGCTGTTGAGGCGATTCGTTGATCAAGTGCCTTCAATGCTAGAGCCCTACTCGAAGTCATTAATTTTCCGTTCATATTCATTGCATGTATCTGCTCACCGACGTCGTTCGGCTTCAGCTCGAGGACCACCAGGCACTTGGCTGTACCCAGCAGATTCGATATCAGAAGGCGTGACTCCAGGTAAAAGGTGCAGGCGGCTAGCGAGCGTAAAAACGAGGTTGCCCACGATAGACATGAGAGGGCTGGTTTCCATCGTCAATTACATTTGATATACCAATGAAGGAAGCAGGAGACACGCACTGAAGAAAAGGAGGGAACCACGAGACGAATGCAAAGGTTTCGCTTCGATCTCCATAAGATTCTCCGACAATCGAGTCGCCCTTGTTCTTTTTGTAGAACCTCAGGTAAACGTATGATACTAACCAGCCCCATTGGATGGCTATCCAAGGTGACTGGAAACCTAAGAGGACCAAGACAGTGGAAAGTGTCACGTATGCCATTGGTAGGCGCTATCCGCAGGTTTTAATAACCTATGCACTGAATTTGTGTCAAGAAACACACCTTCACTCGCACTTTGACTATCCCAAACACTTGAACTTGATGTTCAGGAATAAGTTGTGTAAAGGCAACTAAAATCCCTGTCTGCAGTGCCATGTTTCCGTGATACTCAACGCCGTAGCTACAGAGAGCCGTTGAGCTGAAATGTATGGTAGGACAAGCAATTTTCCACTTACAGGAAAAGATCTGCGTTCTGGAAAACGATGAACGCCAACCAGCTGACTCCGAATGACATTATATTTGGGATCACGGTGTTCACGACGATAAATTTCGCTGTTTCGACGGCTCCCCATAGCCTCTCCAGGTAGCTCAGGGACATAGGCACGAAAAGAAGTGTAAAGGCCAACTAAAATAGTCATCAGACGCAAATTTGCATTCGTTGCAAGCGACGCGACGCACCTCTATTACGGTCGTTTCCACCAAACCCGCAGTGAGCAATGTCCAAGGGTAAAATATGCTGATTCCGGGTATAAGAGTCAAGTATGGGGCAAAATTTGGCGCGGTGCTATTCCATTGTAGCACGTAGTAAAAGATAGATAAAGCAATGGTGGAACCTGTGAAGATTCGTGTCGTCAGAGGCACCGAAGCAAGGAGGTGCTGAGGAGATGAGAGCAAGGCCATCGTCGACGTTTGACAAAAGATTGTCCTCGTCAAACTGAAGTCTTTTTTTTGACGAAAAGACACCAAAAAGTTGTCGAGATGGACGGCGACGACGACGACGAGAACGAGGGCGACGCAGCGAGGACGAAGACGCGCAGGCGGTGCCAAAAATAGCTCGACATTATGTGAGAAATCGCCATATCCAGCCACGTGTTGCTCGTTCTCTGCTTGTCGGTTGACCACCATGTCGGATTATGACTTCCGGCCTGGAGGGTCGTTGAAGCTCAAGTCCGGCACCCACGACGGCGGGGTGACGAAGAAGTATGTAAACCATCACATTCGGTGTAGTGTTTAGACTGACGCTCAACAGGAAGAAGAAGAGAAAACATGATAATATCAAGGAGGAGGTTGAGAAGAAGCGCAAACTGAACGAGGCTCATTCCAAGGCCGCTGAAGACGATGATAAGCAAGGCGAATCTTCAACAAGCAATGCACGGAAGTCGCCTCCAGAACCGTCATCAAGTCGTATAACCGAAGCCGAACGAAAGTTCAGAGAGGCCAAGTCAAAACGAGTGTGTTTACATATTTGTATCTTTCGTGTGCAGAAGCTGAATAACAGTGTCATCAGATGAATGCGAAAGTAGCCTCGCAGGCTAAGAAATCGCACAAAGAGCTTGTCGCTGACTTCAACGAGAAACTCGAAGCTCTCAGTGAGCATCATGACATTCCCAAGGTATGTGCATAGAAGTGGACGTGTTACACGTATAATGTCTGACCGATCACTATAGGTTGGGCCTGGATAAGATCCATTTACCTCGCAGTGCATCAAAACTTGCGTTTGACGCGTGTCGACGCGCATGCTGCCGTTCGCTATGCTGGGCTTGGAGTGTGTCATTAGCTCTTGAGTTGCGTAGGCTTGTCGTCGAGAGATATTGTAATTGGGTTAAAGCTACCTGAATGAAAAGTCAAAAGATACGAGAGAAGTCCGAGCAGATAAATTTGTGGCTTATGTGTGGGCGTGATGTATATAGCCGTGTTTGGACGGGTGGTTCCTCGGCTAGATTTATCGCGTCTTGGTCTTCGTCCACTACATCCACCACGAGCCTTCGTGGCAGCAACTTCACGTCCTCTGCAGTACATCTCAATCATGTCTGCAGGAAGCAGTACCCAGAAAGAGAAGAAAGGACATACCTGCATCGCAGTAGACGCAAAACATCCGTCGGAGCGTTGGGAGACGGCGTTCGTCTACCTTTTCATCTCAAAATTCACGAACCTACGGCAGAAAGTCGAGGGTTTTGAGAATGTACAAGAGTGCGCACAATACTTTCTTCTCTCTCCGGAGCATGTTCGCTGAAGAGTGGCCACCGTCGCTGCAGGTTTGAGGAAGCGTTGTTGTCTCCGACGCAACATCCGATCCTTATGGCGATTCTATCGCGATTCATCCTAAACTTGAAACCGCAGACGCGTAATCTAAAGTGAGAATCATTGCTATCAAGTATTCTGACCCACTAAGCTGAATTGAAACTGTGCATGTCCAGTCCGGACCACGTTTCTTCGACGATATCTGCTATTCTCCTTGAGCACATGAAGGGCACAGAACGAACAGTCTTCTGGGACGTGGACAAGAGAATGAACGTGGAGCCTCTACAGGGAATAGAGGGTGGATTCTGGGGCGCAGACTGGAACTTAAAGGCAAGTTATTGACTCTGTCATCATTGTCGTAAGCTAATATTCATTGCTACTCTCATTCTGCATTACAGCTACGGATACTACGACAGCTTGTCGAATTCCAGCTTTCAGGTCCATCTGAAGCGAAAGACATCATCGATAGGGCATGGGGAGTCGTTCACAACAAACACAGAAAACGGGAAGGGTTAACAGCGCCTCCCGACCCAAGTGATCCTCTCAGCGTGCAGAATCTCGTCACTAATCCGATAGGAACCGATAAAGACAGGTTGCGCTACTGGGTTTTCGATGGTTCGTACGCCGTCCAACTCACTGTGTCATATTTGTGGCTATTTGTACCTGCTCTAACGTTTTCTGCATTCTTTCATCTCATACTCACGGCTTTCTCCGTGCACATGATGACATCAGATTCTGCTCGTCTCTACGTTTCTACCAATCCTTGGAAGACTTCCTCGACTTTCAAAGCTATCGCCAACGACAAGGCAGAATATCTTCAAGTCATTGATAAACTCAAAAGTCATCCGTCCCCATCGTCGAAGAAGGAGAAACTACCCAAGACTGAAGCTGGACACTTTGCACTCATTGCTGCGCTAGAAGAGCGTATTCCCGCCATCGATAACGAAATTGCTGTGAGCTTTCGTCTGTATCAATGGCCAGTTATATGAGCGTTATTGACGAAATTTTTACCTGGCAAAAATATCAGAGGGTCGCGAAGGTGCAACGGAAGTTGCAACAAAAAGAGATTCTACGCGCTCAGGCAGAACTGAGGACCACACGAACGAGACGGCAGACACGAAGACCAGATTATGTCTATCAACAAGACATTGGCAGCGAAGTAAGCGCAGATTTTTTTCGTCCCTTCCTGGCTAATCAATTTATAATCAGGACGACGGTGACGAATATACGTACCAGGAAGATCAGGACGACGAGGACCACTTCCAGGACTATGAAATGGAAGAGTTTGGAGGGAGGACTGGCCACCGTCGTTCTTCAAGGGCGTCCACACTCAAACGTCAAGCAGATGGAGGAGAGTGGAGAGGGGAACGACGTTCTTCAAGATTAGGCTTTGGAGTAGATACTCTGGAAGGCCCTTCCGCCAAGCGTGCTCGCACGGAGGAACGAAGCGTTTCAAGTGCCCCGTCAGATACCATGGTTTCGCCGACATCTCAAGTTGATTCATCCCTGCCACCAAAGCAAGCCAGTGCAGCTGCGGTGAAGCCGACGGAGCAGGCCGTCGAACAGGTCGCCGGACGAAAGAGGAGCAAATTTTGGTACTACGCAGTTGAGCCCGTCGTACCACCATCGAATTCGGCGACTCCTTCTTCGATGCAGTCCATGGATGTCGAGCCTAACGGATCGGTCACAAACGGTTTTCAGAACGGGCACGGAGACTTTGGCGGCGTTGGTCCAACAAACCGGGCTCTCACGAATTTCAGTGGTGATAATGGGACGAATGGGAACCATGTTGCTCCCGCGTCTGCTGTGGAATCTCACTGATGTTGGAGTTGCCATTTTATTCCAAGCCCCCCGACTCGTGTCTTGTGTGGCAGGATTCGTGTGCGGAATCCACACTTTGTTAATTATCCTACGGACGCAACCGCATGGCTTCGCAACGTGTAAAGTCGCTCCGGAGCTGTAACATCGTCGCTGTTCATGCACTTAGCTTGCCAATCTCGCAAATGAAAAAATCGAGTTCACTCCCGTATGCGGCCCAGTGGTGCTCATCCTCAACGGTCGCTAAAATTGGGCTGGACCCCCCATATTCCTTTACAATGGTCCGGTTACCACCGACGATCCTATCACCTCATTCCATTGGCGCTTTGGAGCTTTGTCACGGCTCGGAAGGGGATGGGACCCTCCTTGATGCTGAAACCGGACAGGGATATGCGGGACCTATCTGGTCGTCCTGGTGCGGTTGTCTGATTTTTTGGCCCCGCCCCGTCTTGGATAAAAATCACTTGTCTCTGCCTTCAACAACCTGCGAAATATCAAAGCGCAATATCGTGTATCAAAGGCCAAAACAAGGTTTCTTTTCCCGTTGTCCCGGCCGGTCGCCGAATTGGAACTCTGCTGAGCGGTCGCGGATCGCTTCCTGCAACTGCTCGCAACCCTCTGGGTGCATTTCATTTTACGTCACAGCCTTCATCTCCCAACCATCACTCACAATGCTCACACACCATCGACAACTGCAATGCTTATTCCATTGATTCCATTTTTACCTTTTCAAATCACTGTTCCTTGGCTTTACAGGCATAAAATTATTCCTCATTATATCACCGTAGTAGACTGTTCTTTGAATCCAGGATTTCGCTCTCATCACACTCCATTGTTCAATCCCTCTTCAATCATGACGAGAAACCATGTTTGACTCGCCAATGGAACTATCTGGATCGCCCGATTTTAGTGAATATATGCTTTGAAAGGATATTTCAGAGTGTGAATAAAACTCTGGACATAAGGCGAGTACGTCCGCTCCTCAGAAAGTCTGCGCATGGGCTACAGGATCCGTTTCTTTAGTCCCCTTTAATGATGCACCTTTCGGCACTTTCAAAGATGACATTGACAAACATTCGTGACGATCTCGATGACCATGCTATCTGGATAACTCCAAAAAAACTAAGGACTTGCACTTCAGCTCGAAGAGCCTATGCTATATTTTTATACTACGAACACTTGAACCATTTGAAAGGACATCTCTGGCTTTTGAATTTCTTTGTTGAGATCTCTGACTTTTTGAATGACGGCACTGTGATTGGCGCACTGGCAGCACAGCAAATGATCGTTTTAGGGAGCAATTCAGAATCGTAAATCTCTGTCAGCTCACCGTGGCCCGGGATCGCTTCAAACGTCCATGCTGGCGAGGACGGCGGCACGGAGCCTTCGACACTCTCGACGCCTTGTTCAGCATATTATTTCAACAAAATCTCCCAAGCATATCTCATACCCTCGAACGACACGACATGCAGCCACGACGGCCATCCCAGCATCGTCTGAGGACACCGAACTCATCCCCTTCTTCGATCAACCCAGCACCAGTCGATCATGGTTGTCTCCAAACGCAGGGCTCTTTCTGCACAAAGACCTTGTGAAGCCTTCTTCTCTTACAACTCTTGCCAATGGAACATTACGACGAGCACAGTTTCTCACGGATAGAATCTTACGAGCTCGAGAATCGCGCGATGAACTGCACATGGTCCTCAAGAATCTGGACAAGCTCAGCGATCTACTTTGCGGAGTGATAGACCTTGCAGAGCTCATAAGGAACTCTCACCCGGAGTCGGCGTGGGTCAGGAGTGCCAATGACGCGTACGATACGCTCTGCGAGTTCATGAATGTGCTAAACACGCACGTAGGGCTATATGAGGTGCGTAGTAGAAACATATACTCGAGCGGTACCAATTAAATATGTGCGCATAGGTCTTGGAATCTGTCTTCGCTGATCCAATCGTCCTCAAGTCTCTCAGCCAAGAAGCTTACTACACTGCTCTGGTATTTTGGAGAGACTTTGAAAAGTCTGCAATCAACCTCCCTGAACAGCAACGTCGACAGTTTGTCACCCTCTCCTCAGAAATTATCGGGCTCGGGCGTAAATTCCTGGACAATGCATCTGCTCTACGACCGCCCGCGTACATCATGCCCTCCGAGTTGGAAGGACTCAAAGACATGGGGATGGGCACCCGATTATCCCTCCAAGCACATTTCACCAATCGTCCTTTGCTCGTGTATCCTGGGTCATTGCAGGCCCAGATGATAATGCGATCAGCTCCATCTGAGGAGCCGCGTCATAAGCTCTACCTTGCAGCAAATTCCGGGACGAGAGATCAAATAGACATTCTCGAGCAAATGCTCCGTCGAAGAGCAGAGCTCGCGAAGCTATGTGGGAAGGATAGCTACGCCGAACTGACGCTCAACGACAAGATGGTCAAGTCCCCTGGTACGATATTCATGTTTGCTTATTTATTCGTGTCTGACCTTCGTATAATGTAGATCACGTTCGATATTTCTTAGACGCTCTCCTTGATCGTACAAGACCCTATGCCAGGAGCGCTTTGCATGCTCTCAGCCAACGGAAACAAATTCATCAGGGTCTGAGCTCACTTCCGGTCATTCAAGCCTGGGATCGAGATTATTATTGTCCTCCCGAACCACCTTTACCACCTATCCCGCTTCCACCTTTGACCCCAGGGACTGTATTCATGGCGCTCTCTCGTCTCTTCAAACACCTTTATGGCATTACGCTTCGCCCAGTTGATATGGGGTCAGGTGAAGTCTGGCACCATGATATTCGAAAACTCGAGGTGGTGGATGAATCTCTAGGCGTCATTGGATTGATTTATGCAGATCTTTTCGCGCGTCGGGGTAAGGCGAGCGGAGCCGCGCACTATACCGTACGCTGTTCACGGAGAACAGATGACGATGATCCTCAGTCAGATTATATCCCGGCGGAGTATGTTGACGAGAGTGTGCGGATGTCACAGAGGTTCGAGCAGGAGGGTCGGAGTCGACTTAGAGGCCAATCTGCGGAGTTCCAGCTCCCGGTAGTTGTTTTGTTGTGCGAGTTTACCCCGCCAAGCGCGACGTCTGGAGCCGCGCCGCTCGAATGGCATGAAGTACAGACCCTCTTCCACGAAATGGGTCATGCAATGCATTGTAAGTCCAATTATTCTTCAACATTGATTCGAAGCTCTGACATTCTATGCGCTTGCTAGCTATGATCGGCCGCACAGAATATCACAACGTCTCCGGCACTCGCTGCGCGACGGACTTCGTCGAACTACCTTCCATCCTCATGGAACACTTCCTCTCCTCCCCCTCCGTCCTCTCCCTCTTCACACCCAATCACGACCCCTCCGCACTCTCCCGCGCAGGCAATCACCACCAGGACCCTTGTCATGCCATAGACACTCACGGTCAGATTTTACTTGCCTGTCTCGATCAGGAGTACCATTCCTCTAAGGTCCTTGACCCTGCTTTCGACACGTCGCGTGTCTATGCAGAGCTTCAGGAACGACGGGGCCTCATACCTCCCGTCGAAGGAACTGCCTGGCAAACTCAGTTCGGTCATCTGTACGGGTACGGTGCAACGTATTACTCGTACCTCTTCGACCGCGCCATTGCTTCGAAGGTGTGGTCACAACTTTTCTCGGTTGATCCCTTGAGTCGGGAGACCGGTGAGAAGTACAAGGACGAAGTGCTGAAGTTTGGAGGGGCAAAGGATCCTTGGCTAATGGTTAGCAAGCTTCTTGCGACACCAGAGTTAGAAAATGGCGACGCCGAAGCCATGCGAGAGGTTGGGCAATGGAGAATAGAGGATGAGATTTCTGCAGGACGACATTAAAACATATTTGTTCACTCCATTCCTTGTATTGTAGGATTTTCTTCATTGGATTAGGTCACACATCGTACCATCTTATGCATGCATAGAAATGTCTTGTGCTCCGTATAGATTGTACAATAAATTTACAAATGGTATCTTTTCCTTTACTTTAGTAATATGTAAGTTCGAGGTTGAGTCGTATTGCATGAGATGTGGAGACCAGAAGTCTTTGTGAACGAGGAAGTAAACATAAATGAAACATAATGATAAACCATGTTGCGATTGCAAGGAAGTGCAATCGCTAGATTCATGATGTGATAATTCAAACAGTCGAGCTTAGATCTGGGCGTAGGAGCGATCAGAGGCGATCATTATTGGAGAGAGCATTACACTGACCTTTTTCAAGCTTCTCAGCCTCTTCTCTTAATAGACGGAGTCGTTCTTTCTTTGCATCCACGTCAAACAAGAAAGGTAGCGGAGCTGAACCAAGAGTCGTAAATATGAGACGGAGTAATAGAGCGGCAGATAAGCAAACGCACCTTCAATAAGTGAAGTACAATTCGTTTGAGGGAAATTCTCGGCGAAGGACGTGAAGTCAGGAGTGTCATTCGACATTTGCTGAGGGAGTGAAGCAACCGAATCCAGTCCATTAAGGGAAGGGAGCAGTGATCCTGTCGCGTCTATCTGCTGCAGAAATTGCAGGAGATCATCGTTTAGTTCTAAATTGGTCTCTTCGGGTTGCTGGAGGGGTAATTGATTAACGAAGCCTGCCCCGGCTTGGACATCAACGTTGTTAAAGGTCTGAAGGGACGCGGGCTCGACAGTATCAATGGCTGCGGGAGCAGGGACTGGAGGGAAGTTCAGGTTACTCCAATCGAAAAGGTTAACTTCCAAATTTCCGTTCGGTAGATTGATGTCGAGAGAGTTCCCGTCCAATACGCTAAAGTCGATGCCCAAGAGTGATTGATCGAAGTTCAACGTGGGTTGCGATACATTTGCAAGATCAAATGACCCTCCCTGAGCCATGGGAGCTTCATAAGAATCTACAAACCCGCGTTGGCGTTTGAGAGCGGGTGAGAATTCATCGTCCTCTGCATCATCCATACAGCGCTTGCGAGATGTCTTACACTCCTGTGGCGCGACGATGGGCGCATGTTCTTCGTTCGGCATGCAGGTAGGATATAATCCCGATGGTAGGCTTAATATGTCCGTCGATAAGAATCCACCATCCCCAAAAACATCAGGAAACTCTGTCAGCGCGCTCGGCGTCGCAGGCGCTGAACACTCCTCGCTGTTATCAAAACTTTCAGACGATGTGGATGTTTGGGATGTTCTACTGGACGATACACTCCTTAAGCTCGATTAGAATAACGTATGGAATCGGGAAAAACAGATACTTACGAGCGCCGTTTGGACATCCTCAGAGGCTCTGAGAGGTCGAATGATAAAGCCTGCGGGCCATCGTCCACTTTTCGCTTTTTATGACGTGGTTTTTGTTTGACGGCAGGAGTGTCCTCCAAATCATGCGGGGAGTTTTCCTGACGTCCTCGCTTTCGCCTTCCATCATGAGTTTTCGCGTACGCAAAATCCACATCCGTCTCCTTTGCGAAATCTGGTATGGTCTTCGCGAACGAGCTTGCCTCTAATTTTCCGTCGTATAAACGTTTCAATGTTCCCTCAACGTCGAGAAACTTTTGTAGAATGCGAGGGGGGACAATCGATCTCTGCGAGGAGCCCACGAAAACTCGACAGGCCGAGTCGATGATTGCAGACCTGTCTCCACCGAAATCCGCCTTTAAAATACTGGTCCAGCCAATGCGCCGGCGGACGTTCGTAAACCAATCATTTACTGTCCTGACTGGCACACCAGAAGAGGCTGCGATGCGAGATTTGACGGCAGGGGTGGGATAGGGATTGTGCAAATTCGTAATGAGCCAGTCGTATGCATGCGGGATGTGCGCGCCTGCACCGTCGCGGTCACTGGAAGATGACTCCGAAGAGGAGGACACGAGCGTCTCCTCGGACGAGGAACGTGTAATCTTACGTCGTTCGGAAGGGTGATCTTTGTGTATTGGGACGCGCTTTTCCTGCAATGACGGTTTATTTCGACGAGGGGATGGGTGTGGTCGGGCCTTTGTGGGTGTAGCGTCCGCGTCTTTGAGGGACATCCGCGCGAAGAGGTCGTCAATCTGCTGCTGCCTTTTGGACTCAATCTCCGCGGTCCGAGGGTGTATTTCGCCCACAGTATCCACCATAGAGTTGACGCTCGAAGCTACGCATCTTATGAGCGCGAGTGTGCTATCGCTGAGGAGTCGATTGGCGATGCCATACGTCGCTGATTTCGTCAAAGCCGACAGGCTCTCAACGAAGCTGGAAACGGAGGAGGTGCCCTCCATGGCCGCGTCCAGGAAGTCGGCTTCGACCTTGAATAGTTTTTGACGCAGTTTTTCTTCAAAATCCGATGTAGAGGCCATCGTGAAAGCGTTCACGACGTTCGAGGTTGAGAGGAAAGAGGAGGTGGTGGAAGGTGTGGCCAAACCGCATATTGTTACCCTTTCCATTTACGGGTCACAATGGGCAGCATCCTCTGTTTTTCATTGTTTGTTCACAGAACAACTACATGTAATTCTTGCGATGCGAAGTTATTCCATAATTTCAAAACACATATGCATGTAAGATTCTAATGAACATTGGTTGTTATACAAGTTTGCGATCTCCTTTGTTATTGTTCAATAGTTCGAAAATGGGTATCATGGTTAAACGACAGAAATTGGATGTTGGTTCGCAACCTGCGGTTCTAACGATGAGCGAGGACGTTCAAAAATGTAAGGTACGACAGGCCTAGCAATAAGGTGAGGTGGAGTTAGGCGCGTAGGTGGTGACGATTGAAGTCTGTTGGGTGTCGAAGTATAGTTTCGCGAAAAGGTGCGCAACGATCCCTTCCATCCACAGTCGCCTAGCCATTGTGTCACAGACGGGTTGTGAGTGCCCCGAGCTACCGGGGGTTTGCACATTGTATTCCAACGCGAGGATACGGAGCGACGGTTGGAAGGACTTGCGTGAAGTCGAGGCCGACGGATGAACGAAGGGAGCGGAGCTGGGAGTGTTGGGGTGATCATGCAAGCAGCAGTTGTATAAACCTCGCCCTCCGTTCTGGTCATCTGCACGACCTCATCATCAATCGCCAATTTGGCAAAGTCATTAATGAGGGCGTCTATGTTGGGGGAGGCTGCTTCGGGTATTTCGCGAATGACTGGAGACCGCGTGCGGGGCCAGGAAAGCTTTGGAAACTCGAGTGGTCCAAACCGACGGGAGAAAGAATCATGGTCGGGTCCAGGCCGGTACTTGGATGGGAAGGCGTATTCTGGAGGCTCCTTGTTGAAAACGTCTCCCTCGTCGGCGACAAGGGTAAAAGAAGTAGTTCTGGACCAACATTCTGAGACCTGAAGAACAGTCAATTACACGAAGCAAAGGAATACGAGGAATCCATACCTCATCGTCGACATCAGTCGCCTCGTCATCGCCGTCTTCTACATCAGTCGAAGATCTACGTGGAACGCATCTGGTGGGGCCTACACTATGTGCTCTTCCGCCCTCTGAAGACTGGTCGGTGTTGTCGTCATCAGTGCGCTGCACGGTTTGCTTTGTGCGTCTGCGTCGATTTTGAAACTATACAGGGCCAATAAGTATGAGATACTTAGATTCGAAAGAGAGAAGATACGTACCCAAATATTAATTTGGCGCAATTCCATTCCAGACTTTTGCGCGAGATATTTGCGGTCAGCTAGAGAGGGATACTGGTTTCGTTCAAAAAAGGCTTCCAAAGTCGGTGTATAGTTCTACAATATTCGCATAAGCATAAGAATATGGAAACTTTGCACAAAGTCTTACGCGATTGAAAGGTCGGCGGCCATGGCCGAGGGATGAGTTGTGGGAGGGACTGGCCGAGGACGAGTGGGCTTTCGCTCGTAACATTTCGAGCATCTCTTCTTCCCATGCGCGGACTTGGAGTAAGTAGGTTTCCTGAAGGCGGCCTATGCGGGTGTAGAGAACTGAAAGCTGCTTCTGTGACGAGGAACGCCAAAGGGAACGGAGCTCGCTGCACGTCTTTGTGTACATAGCAGAGTATCTCTGCGCCAGCTCCTTCGACCGTAGGATATGCACAGACGCAAGTTCTGACGCAGCAGCATCTGAGACTCCGGTACCTCGTAATCTGTCGTACACCTGTTTGAGTGGAGGCGTTTCGAGATGGAGGATGGGGATTGCGATAGTTGTCTGCGGTGAGGGGTGTGTCTTCGTAAAGTCCTCGCCTAAAGTTGCCAATGCATCATCGCAATGGTGAACGATGGAGTCTCCCAGCGTTTGCACTTGGAGGAGGAGATCACTTATTCTTTCGATCATAGTGCTGAAGTGTTGAACGAGACAGAGGATCTAGGTGGAGAACGACCACCATGAGCTGCAAACGGTTGAGTGTGGTCTGTTTACGCGTGTTGTGCCCGCCGATCACTTCATTGTCTCCCTTTCCGAGCAGCGCGTCACCCAGGACCCCAGCACACTCCAATTGTCGCGTCCACGCCCCCAACCACCCCTTACTTTCACCCTTCACATCAATCACATCCTCGATCACTCTCAGAAAATCCAACGAAAATCGAAAACAAATTGATCTTGTATGATCGTTCTTATTTTTATTATACAAGCTATGTTTCTTGGGCGACGTTGCACACTGCGTGTCGCCTTCTTTTCTACATATACATATGCATGAGTATATACCTAGGGTGTTAGTGTTGCGTGGTAGTATAAATCCTATGGAGTGATCGAAAACTCGAAAGCAACACGAAAGCAAGAAAAGAGCAAGATGAAAACGATAACGATAGCAATCCGCTGAGATGACCATGATAAACAGATGAAAAGAGAAGGGGGGAAATGAATTAGCAGAAGACCTCTTGCTGGAGCTGGTTCACCTCCGCAAGTAGGCTCTGCAGACGCGTTAGCTTCGCGTCTCGTTCAAACGATTCGACATCGATCGAAGGCATGACGGCGGAAGTCACAGGCGCGCACATCGTCGAGGGTGCGTCAAACGCAAGCCCAAACACGTCACCGGTCAAGTCCAGCTGGTTCCCATCCAAGCACCCCGCAAGTGCAGCTATCTCCTCCTCAGACAGCGCGAGCGTGAGGAGCTGTTCCTCTTCAACTGGGTTCGCGAGCTTGGCGACTTCATCGGCTCCCTGCACGGGCAATGGTATAGTCTCTGGCGCAGGCTGTGGTGCTTCGAAGTGACGCTCTTGAGGTGTGGGGTGAAGTTGTTGTAACACCGACGCGAGGTCTGTTCCTGCTCCCACTTGTAACCCGAGCGCGTCGACGGGGGACGCGGACGCGGACGGTAGCGGCTCGAATCCAAAGCCCAAATCTGTGCTTGAAGTGAGGTCGGCAAAGCCGTACGAACCCATGCCAACCTCCAATGGCTGATCTTCGATACTGGACGATGCGAGTCCCAATCCGAGTCCGAGGTTGAGGCTCCCGTCTCCGAGAGACCCTATGTTGCAGAATTCGTTGCTCGAAAAGAGGTCGTCCACAGCCTGTGGAGCGGGTTGGGGAAGGGCAAGTGACGAGGTCAGCGAATAAAGTGCTTCGGTGTTAGCATCGGTATGTGGAATTGTGGTTGAGAACGACTCGAGAGTCGATGTAGGATATAATCCTTCAGACGCGAAGCCTTCCGACCTCGAATCAAACGTCGCGGTCGACGCTTCAGACTCCGACGCGACTCTTGCCTTCTTCCTAACGACGGAGCTTTCACCCTCGTCCGCGTCCACGTCCTCATTCCGCCTCTTCTTTGAAGAAGCTCGCGCAGAAGGAATTTCGTCCACAGGGCTTGCTGGAGAAGCGGTTCTGAGGGTCGCGAGCCAGTCGTCAATGAGCGTATTGAGAAGTGGGACCTGGGATGAGGAGGCTTGGAACTGATGTGCTGAATTAAGATGGGAATGGGGTAGAACTGGTGTTGCAGGTGCGGGCGTAGAAGCCCCCGAGGGTGAAGATGCATACGTGAGGGTGGGTTGACGGGAAACCATTGACGCTAAGCTCCTATGAAACTCTGTCAATATAAAAGCGGAAGAAGAAGAAATAAATAACGTACCGGCTTCGTTTGTTGCGTCGATAGTCCTCATGATCAGAATCCTGAGAAGATAGCTTGGATGAAAATGAAGACGTGTTGGACGTTTCTGAAGGGTTCCTCCTGAGGCGCTTTCGGCTGTTCGCACTAAGTTCGGAAGGCAAACGTTTCGTTCCTCGCTGACTGCTGGTTTTGCGAGGCGAAGTCTTGGGAGGAATGTGGGATGCGACGTCCAATGTCTTCACAAGGTCACTCTGTACGACCTTCCCATCCAACAAATGTTCCGCCGTATCCTTCATCTGCAAAAATTCGTCCACGATTGCTGCAGGTAATTGCGAAGTGGAGTTATCCACAAGGATGCGATAAGCGTAGTCGACCATCTTGAAGCGGTCGTTTTCGAAACGACGTTTGCAAATGGAAGCCCATCCAATACGACGACGGTGATTGGTGAACCAGTCATTGATGACCTTCGTACTGACACCCAATTCTCCTGCTAATGTTTGTTTGACAGACGCCGTTGGATATGGGTTGTGAAGGTGGGCAAGTAACCAGTCGTGGAGGCGTGTTGTGAGTTCTTCTCTGTCGTCATCGTCGTCCCGCTCGTCACTCGAAAGAGCTGTTATGGAAGTTTGAACAGAGGGAACCGTGGGGTTTGGCACATCTCCCTCAGATTCCCCAGGCCAAATATCGTCCAAAATCCGCCCGATCTCCGAGTTGAGAAATAAGTCCAGGGCGTCTGCTGTCTCCTCCATCTTCAAAAGCCCAGTAGCTACGATGGATTCTCGCTCTGCTACGGCGTATAGTTTTGATGAAGCCTCGTTCGACAAGTTATTCGCGTAGATTGTAACCGTAGAAAGAAGGCTCTCCCAGTCCGACGCGAGTTGCAAGCCTGTCTCTGGACACTTGACCGCGTCGAGAAGTTGCCCCTCCACCCTTTCCAGAAGAGAGAGAGTAAGTGTGTCAGGAGTCGAGTAGAATGACCCGTTCATCGCTGAGGATGCTACGAGCTGTTGTGAGTTACAGTGAGTATATGGTGATGCGATAGTCAAAGGTGAGAGGTCGTCGGTTTTGCGCTGGCCACAATGGCGCTGTGTGCTTAGTCATCACAATGGGAGGGCGCATTGGCACACAAACACAAACAAATACATGTATCCGTCTGTACAATCATCGCTCGCGCTCCTTACTTCCTTTCGCTCCTTTGTTCACCTCGACGATCCACTCCCATAATCTACCAGCCTAGTGCGTCTCCTCAAGATGCGCGACGCGCTACAAGATATCATTCGCGTTGCTCAAGACATGCGTTTGGGACATGCAGAGAAGCCTACTGCAATCTCTGGCCGCGTCCCATACTCCGTCACCGACCTCGAAATCGAGGCACCCTCTCTCCTCGACGTAAGGAAGAACCTCCTCCAATCTGGATACCCCTACCCAGTGGCAGATAAATTTGCAGCTGCGTACTGCAAACGGGCGTCGGAGCTTGCGGACAGCTATCGCGTCGCTTTCAAGAAACTCGTCTCGAAACTCGACGGCCACCCAAATCCTTTCGGTCCCAATTCTTCATCCGATTTGCTAGCTACTGCATACCGCAAGACGTACGCCAGAGCGATTGCAAAATGGCTCTCCGAATCGCTATCCATAATGAAGAGCAGAATCGTTGATGATTCGAGTGCCGATGTTCCTCAGAAGGCTGTCCCGCGAGCCCGCAACTGTGGCTCGACCGAGGCCCCTTTTAACCAAGTATGTATGGTAGCCCGATGCTTCTGGACGCATTGCTGAAGCTAGGTCTGTTAGGCATTTACTCCTACCCTTGAAGCGTACTTCAAAGAAAATCCCTTCCCTTCACGAGCCGACAAGAACTTTCTCGCAAAGAATTCTGGTATGACATACAGACAGATCCATGTTTGGGTATGCGATTTTTATGTATTCGTTAACCTTCGTTGCTAATGTACGTGCCCAAGTTCCAAAACCGTCGCAGTCGTACAAAGAAGGCGTCATCATCGATCGAGAAACCCAGGGAGTCAGTTAGCCCAGCTCCCCCTTCCTTCGGACAGCCCGTGCAGAGAGTTATCGACACCTCTCCTGAAATAACGGACAATGGCGAAGATACTGAAGTTGATGAGGATTATGTCGATGTCCCAAAGCATGTGAGAGCCCCTCCTCGTTCTGTCCTCTGGTGACCTTTGCTGATGTCAATCCTAGAAGACTTCAATATCTCGATCATCGTCCTGCACATCGTCGTGCACCCTTGTGGAACCTGTGGAGGATATTCACCCTTTCGACATTCCTGCACCACCATACGCCTATCCGACAAAATACCCTCCCAAATGCGAAGTCGATCCATTTCCCTGTCGCACTGGTAAATTCACTTGCGCAACAATCGAATGGTCGCGCAAGCCTTCGGCAAAGTTGCCGAAGCGCTCCGAGGTTGACATCCCGGCGTTTGAGGCGACTTTTGCTAAGCTCAGGTTAAGTGACGTCCAGGCCCAGGAAGTAACCCTGCCCACAAGTCGATGGGGTCTACACGAACCCACCGAGAAATCGGGCTGCGATGTGATGGCTCCTTTCACAGTTCGACCTCTTCGCGCACCTTTGTTCGCGTTCATCCCGGCTCAACCGCAATTGAGCTCACATTCTACGACCACGTCTGCAACAACGAAGTCCCGTTCGCGTGCAACAACCCCCTCGCGTGCGGGTTCAACAGAACCTCCCGCGTCCTCCCCCGTCAAGAAATTTACGAAGAAGATTTCAGGGCCCGCGAGACGTGTCCCGGTCAGTTCACCCACGCAGAGGAAAAGGGCTTCGCCTTCGCCCTCGCCTTCGCCCGCGCCTCAAGTGGACACGTCCTCATCTTCCTCGGCACGGTCGGCATCCTCCTCCTCGAATGAATGCGCTACGACTTCCTCCCGCTCACTTTCCGACTCTTCATCATCTTCGTCATCCTCGGTGCCATCCCCCATTACCCCCGTAAACACACTCCCCCAAACTCAAGACTTCAACGACCTCTTCGGCTTCACGTACAACTCTGCGATACCACAACTCAAGGATTCTTTCGCTTTCGACTTTTCATCATCTAACCAAGCAACATTTTTCCCTGACGCGACATCTTTCTTCCCTTCTTTCGAACAACCTGCAACCTCTTCTGATTTGGATCTCTTTAATTTACCATCATTCTAACATCCTGTTTTCTTTTGCATATCGACTTTCTTTCCTGCTCTCTCGCTGTCTTGCTATCACGCTATCATTATTATCATAAATTATGGCCTCAAAGATTGAATGTATCAAATAGCACATGGTTTCTAGGATGTATGCACTCACCCACATGTACCTTTCTGTATGAGCCTTCGTCGTTCAATACGAATTGAATCTATAGCAATTCAAACATCATTTGCGCGAGACTTTCCGAGGCTCCAGAGCTGAGGGGAATTCCCAGAAATGAAGGAAAGAGTGCGAGTCCCTCGTCTTTGGCATCGTCGTCGTCGGAAATTTCACCTTCTTTGGGTTCCTTATGGCACACGTAAAACGTCGTCGTGAGATATGTTTCCGTCACGAAGGGCATCCAGCTCGAGCAGAGTTGAGGCGTTTGTCTTTTTTCTTTGACGTCCGAGTCGGCGATCTCCAGGATAAAGAGGGCGGGTGGACATATAAAATAGTGAGAAAATTACGCACAAAGTCCACGCAGATCAGGGCATCGAAAGCGCTAACAGAAATCCCCTTTTACGTTTTACGACCTTGCGATGACGACTTTTGTTGTCTTCTCGTGTGATAGGCGTTTCGCCAATGGGAGGTGAGAGAGGGTCGGTTTCTTGGTTATCGATCGGTTCAAAATCCCCTTCAAATCGCCTTGGAAAAATAAAATAAAATGTTTGACTGCTCGAGTCCCCCTTCATGAACATTTGAATGCAGGGCGACCAGTTGGAGGATATGGTAGAGAACGAGCTAAAAAACGGATTCGTCCGGCGCACGGTCGTCAAGCAGTGAGAAATGATCAGAGGGATCTATATCGCGTAAAGCGCGGGATGGAAAGGCGGACCGAGTGGACATTTGCCGAAAACTTCCTTGTCCTGAACCACCGTGTTCATCGACGAATTGGTCGCGCGGTTGTTGTTGCTGTCGTCGTTGGGACGCGACGACGAGCGGCGAGGGCGAGCAGAGGGACAGCGTCAAGTCAGGGCGGTGAGTTTGTCTATATGTCTTGCGCGTGGCTAATTGCTAATTAGAACGGCCAGAGACTTCGGGAAGGCCTTTCGTCCCTTCATTCTCTTTCTCCCTCTGCGTCCGTCGACTTCCATCTTCCTTGGACACTTCAGCTGTCCTTCTTTGTTGTTGACCAACACCATCGCGTATCGTCGTCGCCCCCTCCTCTGTTGTTGCCGCCGTACACCACTGGGGCACACAGATGGCGCACCGTTATGCGTTCGCGACGCTCATCACGTCCGACCACTACCTGCCGGGTGCGCTGGCTCTCGCCGCAGCACTCAAGGACGTACACCCCTTTCCCCCAGTCGAACCGGAGGTGCAGTACCAAACGGTGTGCATCGTCACACCAGAGACCGTAGACGTCAACACTATCAAGCACCTACGACGGACATACGATGTTGTTATCGGTGTTGAGGTGATTGAGCAGCTGAATGACGCGGGTCTGCGTCTGCTTGGTGAGCTTTACATCCTTGAAAACTTCTCTGCCATTTCGTCGTTGTTTCACCACCCAACAAAGTCGTCGAACTTCGTCACGGTGTGCCGAGTCATCGCGTTCTTCAAAATTCTTCGTCGCGTTGTGGTGACGCAAGCACTTCATCTCGCTGGCCAACTCAAAAAAATTTGCTCCCCCTCCATCTCATGACCTTCGGCTCTTGGTGATTGAGGCTCCTATCTTTTGTTTTCTTCTCATAACACTCCACGATGCTCCGATACGAAGACACATGACCAACATGCTAACTAACTTTCCTCCTCACTTTAGGTCGTTTGGACCTCTTTGCAGTTCTGACCAAGCTGCATGTATTCCGTTTAACGCAGTACGAAAAGATCATCTTCCTGGACGCGGACGTATTGCCCGTTCGACCGCTGTCCCACCTATTCACACTCCCGCACGAATTCTCCGCCGTTCCGGACATAGGATGGCCAGACATCTTCAACTCAGGCGTAATGGTGCTGACGCCCGGGGAGGAGAAATTCAAGGACATCATCGATTTGGTCAAGACGAAGGGAAGTTGGGATGGAGGGGACCAGGGTGTTCTCAATGAATGGCGAGGGGGAGACTGGAACCACCTCAGCTTTACGTACAACACCACCCCCACAGGCTCATATATGTGCGTGATTGTTGTTTCTTCGAACTCACATCAAAGATGCTGAAATGAGGTTCGTTTCTGTGCGCTTCTTTCTCTTCTTTCCGTCGATGAACTAGCTTTGCGCCGGCATACGAACGCTACGGGTCGCAGATTTCTGCCATTCATTTCATCGGACCGAATAAACCTTGGTCACAAATCCCTTACCGCGCTCCAGGCTCGACCTCGCAGGAGACGTCCGACCCTCAATCTTCAAGTGCGGCTGGCGGAGATGTCCTCGAGCCGAAGCGATATTATGGCCATGGCTCGTTCATAGATCGGTGGTTTGACGTCTATGATCGACATTACCGCCAGCCAGCTAAGCCCGCGGAGGAGCAAGAGTTTGAAGTTCGCAGGTACGAGAGTGCCTGGAACGAGCCTCCTCAGCCGGGAGGGTCGTCTTCGTTCTCTGTCGTGCCGAGCGGAGGAGCTCTAGGGCTGGAAGATCTGAGACGACTAGCACTCGAAGGAGGGACGGGTTCGTCAGCTTCGCATGCGGGCGAGGGTGAATACCATAGCCTGCCTCTCGACGGTCGAATAGATCTTATGAGACCGAAGATCGAGGTCCCACCTGAATTCGTGGTCGAAGTAGAAGAGGTTATCGCAGAGGGCGAGCAGACAAAACAGGAGCATAGTATTCCGCGAGATGAGGGACGTGCTCAATGGCAGCAACAATTTCACCTTGGTGCTGACCTTGGTACGCCAGAGCCAAAAGACGTGCCACCCTCACCGCATCTTACGCCGCTTCCTCTCCCATCTTCTTTACCGCCCTCTCCCTTCCCTGGCCCCCACGGAGGTCTCGGTGAATCTCAACAGTCGTATTTCCAGCGGCAGTCTAGCCAACAAGAAGGCTCTCGTGATTATCACCAGCCTCCCCCACCTCCACCTCCGACGGGGGGACAAGGAGGCGAGCAGCAGCAGCAACAATTTCACGGAGACCAGCAAAGCGAAGCATGGCACGGGGAGCAACAGCATGGAGAGCAACAACACCATGACGGCCAGCAGCAGCAGCGGGAATCTCATCGTGAACAGTCTCATCAGTGGCAGTCTCATCAGGAGCACCACCACCAAGAGCAGCACTTCCAGCAACCCCCCTCGCCCCCTCGACCGCCTTCCCCACCGAAGATCAATTGGAATCCTGCAATCGAACCTCCACCTAATAACCCGCCACCCATGACGTCCTCGTTCCAGTCCAATCAGTATTACACGAACGTATGGGACATCCCTGCCAGTAGCGCGAAGCTTCATAACGCGCTCACAGGCTCGGAGGATAGCAATACATTCTTCCATGCACCTGCACCGAGCCAGATTCCGCAGCATCTAATTCGCGAAGGTCATTATTCGAATGTGATGGGACATCACCAGGACCACACCTCTCAGGAATCTCAACACAGGCCGGATATAAGCAAGGTCACGAATGTCTTTCCTTGGGAGCAGAAACCTCGACATATGCCTGGTCGTGTGTTTCCTGAAGGTGAGAAGGCGCCAGGAGCGAAGTACATCGAGGACATGCCAGAACCCGAGCCGGAGCCCATACCTGAAATGCCCGCTCCCCCACTACCACCTCCGAAAGTCGAGTCGCCTCCACCGCCTCCGCCAGCACCGTATCAGGGAAGCCGGTCGTTTTCGAATGCATGGGATTCGATACCGAGTATACAACGCTATGCGTCGAGGTTGGTGAAGCCACCTCTGCCACCGTCACTCCCTCCTCCTGCTTCACCGCGTGGTTCAAGGAGACGCAGTGACAGCTACAGGAGCAGGGGCGAACAGTCGGACGCGAACAGCATGGATGGCGACGTCGAAGATGAAGTGGATGATTCTGATGACGATTCCGGGCGGTCGGAGAAAAGCTCGAAATCCACTTCGTCGAAGCGTGATCGCGAGCGCAACGGGTCGAAGTCTCCGCCATACCGCTCAAAGTCGGGCGGCGGGAAGAAAGAATATCGTTCACTTGGTGTGCAAACCCTTCCTAAGGACGTTCGTAGCGTTGGCGTGCAAGTGTCTCAACCTGCTATTTTATCCCCGACAGGTAACAATTTTGGGAGAGCGGATGACTTTGGCACTGGCAGTGGGCGCGGAGCCCTCTCGCATAAGAAAGCGGGCAAGATGCGTCAACGCACGAGCTCGTCGGGGACGTCTGCAACATCGGGGACATCATTGTCGTCCATCGCGAGTCATATTGAGCTTGGGAAGCCGGGCGCTGCACAGGAACTGAAGTATCAGCACGAGCAGCTTGCGTCATCTTCACCTGGATTGGCTAACATACAGTCATTCATACGTCCGCCATCGAGTCGACAGCATTCTGGAGGACTTCCGTCTGGTGCTCTCTCCCCAAGGATGAATGAATTCGGTTATGGGCAAGATTCACCGAATCGCACACCGACAGGAGGCCTCACTCCTCCGGGGCTCCATACTAAGCCAGTCTTGCAAAATATTCAGACGCAACGACAAGCGCCTCCAATGATGTCCAACCCGCCATCGCTAATTACGCGTGCGTCATCTTCGTCTACGACGGAGTCTACTGGACCGCTTTCTCCTTTGGATACTGTGCAGCAAGTTCCTGCGGTTGTTCGGAAATCCTCAGGGAGGACTTGGAATCCCGCTACCGGCGTGGATGTGTTCAAACGAGGTTCCGAGGAGGTTCTAGCAAGGTTCTTGCGAATGGGATCTTGGGAGGAAGAATCTCCGACGGGAAATTCGCCTTCGCAAACTCATGGAGGTTTACGAACCTAATGAGCATCATCGATGCTCACTCATCCAAACTAAAAAATTAGAAGTCCTTCCCTCAAGGAGGTGTAGAGGTTAGATTTTCGTCCGCTCTTTTCGTTACAACGTTCATTTGTAGATCTTTCGTGCAGGAGTGTTTGCCCACTCTTTCCAGAATGCGCTGTCGTCGTCGTATATTTATTTCGCTCCTTCGTTCTGTCTTTCTCGGTCACGTCACGGTCCACGGCACTCCTGTCTTCAATTTGATTGTTCTTCTCTTCTCGCAATTCATCTCAAGCTCATGTACATGCTTCACTACTCTTCATACCCTTCGCGTCTTTCGGACATTGCACTTTCGTCATTTCATTCGCTCACTCCGCCCACTGGATACCTCGTCTCTCTCTCTCTCTCGTTCGTATGTTCCTTCTTTGTCGTTAATTCATGTTTTCTATGTTTTACCGCACTTCAATCTTTATAGTTTCGCAGTTTGTGTTACATTGGTATGTGTGTGCTAGTCCTTCGAATGCGATCACTGAATATTTTCGATTCCCATTTCGGCCATCACACCCGTGTTATCGGCACTTGACTTCTGCGGCTTTGAGAGCTGAAGATAGCAACTGAAGTTCCCCTTCTGTTGACGTGTTGAGAGGTATTGCACAATACTCGCTGACTGTACCGCTGCACCCCGAGATCTGATTGGCTCTTTTTTATTAGATCCAAAGTCACGGTCGGAATTGAACCGGGGTGTGGTGAACGTCCGTCACGGTCCGTGTATAAAAGTAAGTCGGACTCTCAGCTCGACATGTGCAAAGAATCCCTCGAATCGTTTGCCACCATTTACTCTCTTTGTCATCACGGGATATGGGTACGAACGCTACAGGAACGACAGACGGGCCTGAGGGACGTTTAGGAGGCGACGTGCTGACGGTCGATCATACACATACAAACGCTAAAAGTGAGAAGGCAGCAATAGAATCAGGTCTAGAGATCGCTGAGAAACGGGATGCTTCAATTGAAGACGAGTCCGATAAGGCTCCCTTACCACCATACAGTGTATTCACTGGCTGGGAGCGCTATAGCATTGTGGCGATGGTTGCCGCTGCGAGCTTGTTCAGGTGAAGTCGTGTGCCTCCTCATCCCTCTGGACTTGAACTGATAATTATTCCCTATTTTCTCTACAGCCCTCTTACAGCAAATGTATACTTCCCAGCAATTCCACAAATCGCAAACGCGTTCAATACATCGGTGGAACGTATCAATCTGACTGTTACAGTATACATGATCGTCCAAGGGCTTTGTGAGTCGCCATAACAATTCTTTTTTTTCTCCATTGACTGACTTGCACGACCAGCACCTTCACTTTGGGGATCCGTAGCTGACCGCAAAGGCCGACGACCGGCATTTGTTGGTTGCCTCATAATCCTTCTGGGTTCTACCATCGGGCTCGCGCTGGTCCCAACATCGGCGTATTGGCTTCTCGTTGTCCTGCGACTTGTGCAGGCGGCGGGGTCGGCGAGTACCGTGGCTCTGGGTACGACGATCTGTGCAACGTTTTGCCAACGTTGACGTCTAATTCGGTATTTTTATTTTATTTCTCAGCGGCGGGAGTCATGGCAGACGTTATTCCCATCGAACTTCGCGGCGGTTACATGGGCATCGCTAACATTGGACCAATGGTACGTCAATTTTACTTGTCATACACGACTTACTCGCTCATGCGCATACACCAGATTGGCCCTTGCATTGGTCCAGTCATCGGTGGTATCCTAGCAAATAAATTAGGATGGAGATCGATCTTCTGGTTTTTGGCTATCGCCACTGGAGTGTGCTGCGTCTTTTTACTACTGTAAGTTTTTCTACCAGGTTGTTCGATTGACGAGCCAGCTCATCTCGTCTTTAGATTTTTTCCAGAGACTCTGCGAAGTATGGTAGGAAACGGAAGCATTCCACCACCAAAATATAATCGCGCCCTCATTCCCATTATCGGGAGACGCGGCCTAGAGGTCTCCTCAGAACGACCACCCGTCAAAGCACTTCCAAATCCCTTCAAGCTCTTCACTGCGCCCGACGTCGTCATTATCCTCATCTCCAGCGCCGTTCCCTACTCTGCGTTCTACGCAGTGAATACAACCATCTCCTCGCTCTTCACAGAAGTCTACCCCTTCCTCACCGAGACGGAGATTGGGCTATGCTTTCTGGGACTGGGTGGCGGGGGCACGCTGGCGACGATCACTGTGGGCAAGCTGCTCGACGTACAGTTCCGTGCGACGAGGAGGAAGATGGAGAGGGCTGCCAACAACGACCCGGAAAAACTTCGCGATATTTCTAAAATCGACAGAGGGAATTACGACGACTTCCCAATCGAAGAGGCGTGTTTGAAGACGCAATTTATTTGGATTTGGCTTTTCTCTATCGCGTGTATCGGGTATGGCTGGTGTCTACATGCGAAGACTACGATTGCCGTGCCGCTCATCCTACAGTTCATTCGTACGTCGTCTTCAAGTCTACCGCGCATACTTGAAGCGAGAGTCTGACTTACAACTCATATTTATTGCATCAGTTGGATACACCATGGTAGCCGTTATGACCAACACGGGCACATTAATCGTTGACCTGTTCCCTACCCAAGGCTCTTCAGTCACAGCAGCGGTACGACTGCCCCTCTATTCATTTGAAGAATTGCCTCCTGATATTCGATTCTCCAGAATAATCTAGTGCGCTGCTTGATGGGAGCCGCTACCGTGTCAGTGATAAATCCCATCACGAATGCCTTGGGACCAGGCTGGACTTACACATTATGCGGCGGTTTATGCGCTCTCACCGTGCCAATGGTCTTGGTCGAACTCAAGTGGGGGCCAGTCTGGAGACAACGGAGGATAGAGAGGAGTCGCCAAGGATAGATGATAGCGATATAGATTTCGTTTTCGTCCTTTTTTGTGGTTCTGCATCTACATCTGTTTTCTTGCGCATTTTGGATCGTTTTGCTGAGTACATTGTATACCATAGAGCACGCACTTGTCATTTTGTTTTCCGGTCACGGTTCAACCCGTAACGTGAAGTACTACCACACTTCACGTCTGTAATCGATTGTACTTGTAAAAGGAACACCAACTGTTCTGCTAATTCGAGGTTTATTCTTGGACACACGCAGGCTATTATTGGAATAGATCAATATTATGAGCGCCACTTCGGATCGATTTGCGCAGCGAGTGACATCGGGCATGATGAACGACCGCATACAGCCAGCCAACACGACCGTCTCTCTTGCCCTCTTACCTCGACCATCGTCGTACAACCCATCCTCAGGCTTCGGCATCTCGTCTTCATCTTGACAAGCATACAACTATGGTGTGTTGCATGATTAGTATTCAGTGCTCAAAAACAGTCTCTGATCAGGAGCTTCGCGTCGTCTTGATCCACCTCGACATGTAGGATTCCTTCATCAACCTCGCAAAACAGGGCCTCGAGTCCTACCAGCAACATCAATCACAAAGTACGTTTCATCTTCGAAATAGACGGACGAAAGAAAGATCTGACGATGTTAAACGCGCATATAGGCAACGTGAATGAGACAGATCAGGAGAATCAGTCGAGCGGCGGGGGCAGACAACATGGCTACGACAACGACAACAGCAACAGCCAGAGTGGTGGTGGTAAGTCTGCGTGCCATTGCTTTCCGTGAAGATACTGAGGTTATTCTGTTGAAGGTGGATACCAAGGTGGAGGTGGATACAACAACGACGGAAACCAAGGCGGAGGATACGGGAACCAGGGAGGGCAGAGCGGCTATAACAACCCAGGCGGGCAAGGAGGCTACAATAACCAAGGTGGACAGGGAGGCTATGGAAATCAGGGAGGATACAACAACCAAGGCGGTCAGGGAGGTTATGACAACCAAGGTGGGCAGGGTGGACAGGGAGGCTACAGCCAGACTGGCGGTGCACAGTACAACCGTCCGCATCATCAGCAGGACTATGACAGCAACCAAGGTCCTCCAGGTGAGTTCATGCGTCATATGTACTGAACTTATCCCTAATGTCTGGTTCAGTGAACGACGATGAAGTCGTGCAACACGCTGCGAAGCACAGCGAAGGCGCAGGCGATAGCTCACTCTTCAGCTCCGCTATGGGCTTCATTAACAACAACAAGGTAAAGAGACGCGATGATTCGTTCAATATCAAAGTCTCATTTAGCACATTGTGTAGCACCAGCAAAAGGAAGACGTCGATGAGCAAGGTGTACAGGACGCACACAACCAGGCTTACAAGCAAGGCAACGCGTCCGGCTTGGACGCCGGCGGTATGGGTGCTGCAGCTGCGATGCAGGCCTTCAAGATGTTCACCAGCGGGGGTGGCTCGGCGTCCTCCGGAGGCGGAGGCATGCAGTCAAAGCTAATGGGCATGGCAATGAGCGAGGCTGCTAAGCTCTTCGAATCGAGCGGTGGCGCGTCTTCGGGCAACAAGCAGGACGCTGTCAACAGCGCTGGAATGACGGTGATGAAGCTCATGATGAAGAGCAAGATGAGCTCAATGATGGGCGGCAGCGACAGCGGAGGCCTCAGCTCGCTCATGGGCATGGTATGTCAAAGAACATCCACCTTTCTAATTATCACAGAACTGATTATCTCGTGACTGTAGGCGTCGAAGTTCATGTAAAAAGAAAACGAAAGCAAGTCGTGTACTAGTATCCATATGATTGCGGCCTGTACTCTAGCCTTGTGAACTATATCTGAGCCAATTGCTTTTACCGTTTCGAATACGCGATCGTCGAGCGCGTGAATTAGTCTTCGCTGCTGACCCTGGTGGGTATGATGTCAAGGAGGTGGGGTTCGCTCGAACGGCTCGGATCACCTTGAATACGTTAATTGATACTGAGCAAGTACTAGAGGGAGACTGTTGGATTTTCTCGAATCGCGACTCCCCTACACATTACTATCAATGCACAATATTGTAAAGCCGCCTCAAGAAGATCATTCATATCGCGAGCTATTATTTCTCTTTGATTTCACGCGCATACATTCAGTCAACTCTTCGGTCCTTCGGTGTTGTCCGCAGAAGAGCATGATCGACTCCGAGCACAGCAAACATGACGTCAAGCGCCTATGAAATAAGCGCTACGCCTCATGACGTCACACTGCTAGTCGAAACTCCAATTTCCCGTTCTGTGCATCCAATGGCCCTTCTGTCGAAAAGGTATAAAGAGAGGAGGCAAAGGACCTAGATCCCCATCATCACAAACCATAACCACCATGTCTCAGTCACAGTCCATGAACAACGAAGCTACCAACGCCGTCGAGCGTAACATCATCACTGCAGAGTACGTCGACATTGTCAGCATATATGCGATCAACACTGACGAGAACACCCAGACGCAGCGCTGATCTCTTGAACAAGCCTGATGAGGGCTTTATCAAGCAGGAGGCGAAGGAGAAGAGAGAGGCCATCGTCGATGTTGCTCATGATGCCGCAGATGCTGCTCAGGTATGTCGTGTGCAGCCCTTCGACATACATTGTGCTCAAACATTGCGTGTTCAGGACAAATTCCCTCATAACACCGAGTCTTCTGTCGACACTCTTCAGAATGGCCTGAAGGAGACCACTGCCCAAGCCACTGCAGAAGGGAAGGCAACCGTCGACTCCGCAACCGCCACAGCGTCTGGCTACGTAGATACAGCAAAGTCCTACGCAAGCTCGGCACTTGACACTGCGTCTGTGAGTCACAAAAAATTATAACGTCCCTTCATCATGCTGACGCAATAATTGTAGCAATATCTCGAGGCAGGTAGCAAGAAGATTGCTCCGTCAGAGAATGGCGAAGGATTGCTGGCAAACGCGCAGTCTACTGCAAGCACCGTCCTCGGGGCAACTCAGAACTACCTCGTCAGCGCTCAAGCTCTCCTTCAACCCCACGTCGACAAAGCGAAGGAAACTGTGCAGCCACACGTTGATAGGGCAATGGATACCGTCCAACCTCACATCGATAGAGCCAAGGAGACTGCCGCTCCCTACGCACAGAAGGCTCAGGAGACTATCGAGCCGCACGTTCGTAAGGCAGCTGAAGTCGCACAACCATACGCAGAGGCTGCCAGTGATAAGGTTCAGCCGTATGTCGAGAGCGCGCAACAGTCTGCCCAACCTGCTGTCGACAAGACGAAGGAGGTCTTGGGAACGACTGAGGAACAGAAGTCGCAACGCATCCTACCAGCTTCGGAGGGCTGATTCCGTTATTATTTCATGCCTGCGGGTCTCCAGATATTTAAACGCATATACCCTGTAATCATTCAAATCATGTATGCTTTTAGTAGTAGGCAAAGCTGAATACTAGCAATGAATTGTAAAGTAACAAACCATTCTAACTTGCATGTTGTTACAATGTCCAGACGAATCGTTCTACGGAGTGGGGAAAATTTCGTAAACTAACTAAATGTTTGGAGTGAATCTACAATTGTAAAGATGTCAGGTTCGGAAAGACAGTAAATAGGCAGGAACGTACAAGTCATAACGCATCAAGTCGTCAAAGTTGACAATCGCAGAGCTCGCAAATTGTCGCGCCTCCAGCCAGACCCAAAGCTTTACGAGTGGTGTGTCAGTATAATCCACTTGGTGCAGAGCCGTACAATTTCACCTTTAAATAAGCACCCAGATTACTGCTAGGCAAATGCTTCACAGAATCCATGGGAGATTCATTCGCCGCCATCTGTCGCCCAAGCTGCCTCAACATCGGCAGCGCGCTCTTGAATAAGTCGAGACTTGGGTCCAACTGCCTCCCAATCCCCTCGAGCAACATGACAGAAATGACCGTGTTCACAAAATCACCCTCCATCTTGACGTGGTGGTCGCGTACAGCTTTCAACACCTCCGTCAGAATATCAGAGATCTTGATCTGCCCAAGGGTGAACGTCTTGCGCTTGACGGCGAGGACGAGGTGCTGCATGCGGAGCGCGAACGTCTCAGGCTCGACCGCGAGCGCGGGTGCGCGACAGCGCTCGACCATCAGGTGCCCTGCGCGGTAGCCGTCGAACTCGGCGATCGCGCGAAAGAGCTCGAGAAAGTTGCGCCGGTTCGTATCGTTGAGCGAGCTAACGAGGCCAGTGTCGAGGAAGACGATCTCGGGGAGGTAGCCTTCCTGTGCGAGTGAGTTTAGCTCGGCGCGCCAGGCGTCACCGTCTTTTGCGAGGGGGCGAAGGCGGTCGACGATGGCGTTGCGGTCGCTGTGCTCGTCGGCGGAAGCGTCGGGAGAATGGAGCGGATCGGCGGGCTTTTGCGTGTTTAGGAGGGAGGCCCAGATATTTTTGAGGATGAAGCGAGTGGAGGGCTTGTAGAATTTTATCATGATATTTCCTGGGTGGAGGTCGGAATGTACGAAGTTGTCGAGGAGCAGCATGTTCTGACAATGAATAACTATGAGAAATTTCAAAATACGAAACATCGCAGTTACGCACCAGGAACGCGTCCAATCCGAGTTCTGCAATCTGACCGTCGAAAGGCCCGCCGCTATTTCTCATGAAATATTTCAACGGCAAGGCATTCTCATATTCCTCAACCAAGACGTCTCTGCTGGAGAACATGGTCAACGGCCTTGGGAAAGACACCGCTGCCTTTCTGTTGCTGAAATTCTGCTCGAACGTGCGCAGGTTTTCAGCTTCGTAGCGCAAGTCCAGCTGCTCAGCCATCATGCCACCGAAGACTTGCACTTCTTCGGGGAGCGATAGCCATTGCACACCTGGAATGAGCGTCAACGCACTAGCAAAGAAGTTCATGATCGCCAAATCTCGAGTTATGTTCTTGGTGACATGAGGATGGAGGACCTTGATCGCGACAGCACTCGAAGGGACGTCTGGGGGTGGGTCCAAGAAGGGTGTAGGAATATTAGCCGCAGGTCCATGACCACGGAGGCGTTTTGGATTAAGGTAGGACAAGGGGATTAGATCACGACGTAGGGTGGCTCGATACACCTGTGCGATTGCACCGACGCCGATAGGCATTTCTTCGAACGTCTCGAACACGTCTTCAAATGGCCGTTGGAATACGCGTTCGATGACTCGGTGGGTGTGGTGGATGGAGTGTGGTTTGCCGCTCGAGTGCAATGCACCCATTCTTTCGCAGAGTTCGCGCGGGAAGAGGTCTGCACGGGAAGCGGCCCATTGAGCGAGCTAGAAAAAATTTAGCGTTAAATACGTCGACATTTGCTTCCGCGTATTAAGCACCTTGATGAATGTAGGCCCTGCCCTCTGCATCGCAGAAACCAACAGGTCATACCACCACAGCTCTCCATCTGTTGCAGCCCTCCTCCCCGACTCGAGGGGTCCAGCGAGGAGAATCGGGGAGGTGAGAATAACAGGGATGAACACGAAGAAGAGGTAAATGAATCGTCTTCCAGTGCATATTGGCTCCCAAATGCGATCCTGTAGGAAGCGAAGGATTCTTGATATGAGCGTGCGGTGCTCTTCGTCGGGCGAGTCGATCGTCAACTGGGACTCCTCGGCTGGACATCTCGAAGGGGGGCAGGGAATGATATGTGGAGAAGCAAGCAACTCGACCACTCGTTCCTCCTTGGGCGCAAAGAAGAGATATGCCCCGCCTAGGATGGGGATAGCCCACAGGTAGCGTCGAGCATTATTTTGTGGGATCTTCGCGCTCGTGAAGAACGGGACGTATGAATGATGGCGAGGAGGCACTCGGAGGTTCGGTGAGTGAACCGCACGGCGCAGGATTTGCTGAACATTTCGCGAATTGGCAGAGACACCCTTCACAAATACCCGCTGCGATCCTGGACGGACAGCTGCCAGCATTGACGACGAGGCGCTCTGGGTAGCATAGACCGCTGCAGAAAGTCCAACGAGCACAGAGCGTTGACGAGGAAGTTCAAGTCACTCGGCACAAGAAGGCGTGCCAGAGTCTCGTCAAATTTCCAACGACGTCGATTGCTGTGAACTATTCAGTTACTCGCGCCGTGCGCCCCACGACGTTGCTCGATGTAAGATGGGAGCGAAGACCTCGACGCAACGATGGGGAGTTGTCGGTTGGGCGTCGTGGGTTGGGCGGAGAGTGGCAGACTCAGAGCCAGATTCGGAGACAGAGTGACGCGCGACACGAAAGTGCCAGTGAGAAGGCTTCGAGCATTTATTCAAAAAATATACAAACTATATACAACTTGCCTCTCCTCCAGAATGCGATGTATGGTACAACAGCGAATATGTACAGTTTAAAATTACAAATCTGCATCGATTTTATAAGTGATGGACTTCGAAATGAAGGTGAAGTTACGGTATTTTCTTCGATTTCCAATGACGCGGTCTGTCATAAGTCTTCCGTGGTTTCCTTTTGATGAACGCCTCTATTGCTTCGTGGTCATCATTGAAAACATGATCCTTCAAGTGCGAGAACACCCTCTTGTGCTCCTCCCTCATGAGTGAATGGTTCTGGGTCCCGCCGAGATTGTTCAATGACCAGTCTGAGAAATGCTGCATATGACGAGGGTGGACACCGTATCTCGATTGTGGTGCCATGCTGACGGGCCTGCAGTCAGGATGACGTTTGTTGTTGACTGCCAAAAGAAACATCGTGTAAGGATAAGATTATAAACCGCATACAGAGAGCTCACGAAGATAGTATTCGACTCTATCGTCATCCCTTTCGTCGTCGGAAGTTTCAACGTGTTCCCAGAGCAGCTCGTCGTCGATTTCGATTTGGTGAGTGCTTGGACTACGGGTCCTCTGCGTTTCATGCGTGTTTCTGTCTCTTGTCTGTCGGATACTAATATGAGGAGTCGGGTCGTAGTAAACTATCTTAGGGAACTTACCCGAGAGCGAGAACCTTCTGCAACACTTTCAGGTTCTTCAGCTGGCTCGGGGAAGCTGTCGAAAAGCAACTTCGCTCCTGGAATATCATAAGCGGTCTTCCCGTCCTTCCTTCTACCATTTCCGCGAGATTTCTGAGGCGCCTTCGCCAAATCTTCCGGACCAGAATTGGATTTCTTCTTCAGTCGACTCTCAGGCTGAAGTGCAGGACTCGGACCAGATTCATTGAGTTGTTTCGCCTTGGGTTTGGGTACGGTGCGTATGTCTTGCCCCCCAGCTTGCTCTGCAGGAATGTATGTCCTTTTAAACTCGTCGAAGCCCGGAGGATATTCTATAACGACCTCTACTGATTTTCGACTGTCCGGAGGGGGAACAAATTCCACTGGCACCAAGCCCTCGTCGTCGGTAGAAGTAGGGGAGGCCGACTTGAAATATCGTTTCCTCGACCTCGGGCGAGGACCATCCTCAAGAACTTGAAAAGAAAAATACAACTTAGATTTACTAATTTCTTCAGAGAATGGAACTGATTTACCTGGTGGACAGGAAGCGCTCCCAAGACCGCGGTGGTGTGAAGGGTCTGCCTCAGTTTCTGTTTCAGTATAGAGAGTCGGTTCTGGGGAAAGTGAAGCACCATGACCTGACCAAATCGGTTTCAAAGTCTCGTCAATCTTATAATCATCGACTACCCGTGATAAGTAAGAAGTGTGTTCAATAGCGAAACAAGAATCAATAGCACCAATTATTGGGTGATCGATATCATCTCCGGCCCTTTGATACCTCGTAATAGGGTAGGCTATAAGAAACAAACGGAAAACGAAACTTCGAAACGGACACAAAAAAATGACACGCACCCTCTAGGTCGATTGGTCCATGAAACTCTTGTCTGTTTCGCTTACAAGTAGAGTGATTCTTACTTGTGTAAGTAATCATGATGATAGAGGTGTTCGAAAAGTCACAGCGAAAAATTGAACTCCGCAACTGTACTAATGATGATGAACACCGAGTTACCCAGGAGAGATCATCAAATCCGAAAACTCCTGGCCAGTCTCGGCTGACAATGAATGTCATAAGTGCGCTGAAGCGCCACCAGTGAGACTGGCAAGGAGCTTCCCATTGGATAGGTGTGTCCCTTTACTTACTGCATGCGCTGTTGGGTAGTTAGTATTCGTGGAA
Source organism: Schizopora paradoxa (assembly GCA_001020605.1). Classification (NCBI taxonomy): domain Eukaryota; kingdom Fungi; phylum Basidiomycota; class Agaricomycetes; order Hymenochaetales; family Schizoporaceae; genus Schizopora; species Schizopora paradoxa. Next base: position 845,418 of record KQ085882.1, read on the forward strand.
GTTGATGAATCGTCTCGTCGTTCAGTAGTAGTGGATAAAGAGGATTTTGGGTGGTATCGCGGCGGCAGGGCGCAATCGTATGGTCCGCTGCTAGTAAAAGAAAGTAGGCATCATCGGGGCGCGGGGTGCTCAGGCGGTGTGTGACTCGTGCACCATACACGTTGACAAAGGAAGACAGAACTGAAGCAAAGACGGACGGAATGGCAGACACTGGCAGCGAGCGGTAGTGATAGTTGAAGAGTAAGAGATGATGGCGTTTTTTCCGGCGAGGCGCACTGTGGCACACGATGCGCGATTGACAAGGCGAAAGCGGAACGTGCCAGTGAGCCCCTCTTCGTCGCCTTCCTCGACCTCTCCAATGCTTTCCCCTCCACTAACCATTCCGCCCTCTGGTGGAACCTCCACCGTAAAGGAGCGCGAGGGCCAATTATTGACTGGCTCAAAAAACTGTACACGGAGATCTCCTACGAGGTTAGACTTGATAGTGAGTACTCCGACACGTTCAAGTCACTTGTTGGCATCCTCACCACACCTCTGGAACATTTTTCTCGCCGACTTCGAAGCTCCCGAGTACGTTGGCGACATCGTCCTAGCAGGAAGACGAATCTCTTCCCTCGCGCAAGCTGATGAAATCGCTCTCTTCTGCAAGTCGCATGCTAGCCTGCAGCTCAAAATCAATGCACTCTACGCATGGTTCTGCCTCAACTTCCTCAAGTCTGTCTTCATGATGTTTGCTGATCTTCCCACTCCCCCATACCTCTTTGTCGGCCCTCAACCACTCAAGTGCGTCACAAAGTACACCTACGTCGGTGTTCACGTTTACGAGCGCCTCCTCAAATATCCTTGCGACCCACGATGCATCCAAAGCAATCAAAGCGAAACAAATCGTCTCTGCAACTCTCGGGCTCGAGTCGCACGTCGGGGTCATCCTGCCAAAAACAAGCCATAAAACTTTACATGGCGTGCATCGATCCCCATCTCACCTACGGCGCGGAACTAATCCTCGACACGAGCAACGTTCAACTCGAGCCGCTACAGGCAGTACAACACAAATATCTCCGCCATATTCTGGGTCTTAACCCATGCTCTATCCTCGCGCCCCTCTTCACCGAAACGGGAGTCGTACCGCTTCAGCTCCGAAGAGCGGAACTAACTATAAGGTACCTCAAGTACCTTGTCTCCCTCCCTCAGCACCACTATGCGAAAGCGGCGTTTGACGAAGCGCGCGCTCTCGCTCTCGATGGTCACTGGCACCCCTCATGGTATGGCGACCTCTCTCTCGTCCTTGCCAAACTCGCACCCAAACTCGACTCGTTGATCGCAAATCTCCCGCATCATGGCTCGACTCCCCAGGAGATTGACGACATCATCAAAAATGTCCTTGCGCACGCCGATTCGGCCTTTCAAGAACAGATCGAGCTCTCCGTTAAGACTGAACTCCTATGGGAGCGCGTGGAGAAGAACGATAAGGGTATCTGGACTCAAAAGATCCTAGCCTTCCGACATTACCTGTACGTGGACATTCCTGAGCACCGGCTTAGCTCTCTCCACGCCTTATTTGTCTGCGACGCGAACGAGGAGCTCAACGCTCTCAGGCTGGAGTTCTTGAACACCGTGAAACTACCGCACGCGATTATACAGACCGCCGAAGATCTGTTCGCGACTCTCTATCGGGAACGAAAGGTAATAAATATGCTGGCTAGATATGCACACCGAGTCCTACGCGTTTTCGACGCCGTACCCATCATCCGCCCTCCTCCTTCCCAAGCCGTAACGGGGAGCGCACCCACTATGGATTAACGCTCTAAACTTATCTATTCGCTACTTCTCTGATGAAACCGGTATGCGGGGGTTGACTGATGTTGTGTAGAGCGGAGTTCGCGAACAATTATTTAGTAATGTAGCGATAGGCGACTACCCTGAGTCTTCGGAGGGCTACTAACGGAGAGGTGTTGTAGGCGGTATACTAGAAGCTCGTATTACCGTCCGGCTACTACAACAAGCCGCTGTTTCTACATGTATATAGGGACCTTTGCAGCAATAAACTACCTACCTACCTACCTACCTGGTATTCTAGTCCATTTTCAGACTTGGCGTTCAAGTTCATGAAAAGACGTAGTATCAATGACAATGCTCATAATGTACAAATGCTCCTTAAACATCTACTCGTATCCGTTGTAAGATAGGTATAATTCTCTCCCATTCCTCGATGGCCTGAAAAAAAAAATCAATTTCGGCTGAGTTACCTGTATATCACGAACCGCATCTGTACATACCGACTTATACATCTCGATGTGTCCGTCCGCCAGTGATCCCAGCATATCCTTCATTTCGGCCTCCTTCGCTCGCTGGAAGATCAGTTGCTCCTTGAGAGTTGCTTCGCTAAATGCATCGGATGTTTCGTGTGCAGTCGTCACAGCTTCCTCAAGCTATGGGATGATACTCAACCCACTCTCCAAAGAACATGTAGGATTGATAACAAACCTCCTTGATTTTCTTTTCCAGCTTCTTCATCCGTTCAACTCGACTTCTGTCGTCATCCGCACCACGCAAGGCGTCCACCCTATCTCGTAAATACGATCCAATCCCGAGTCCAGTGCTCCCAGCACGCCCGCTAATTACGGCGGCGAGTCGTTCTCGTTCCAAAGTGACGCCAGAGAGATAGTTCGAAAGCTCCTCGAAGTCTAGTTGTTTCTGATCGCGCAACTTCAAGACAGCTTTGTTTGCTCGTGAATAAGCCATTAACGAGCGTAGTTGAGCCAAAAACGGATCTGTCGTTGTAGCATTCTGGTGAAATGTAGTGACTGTAAAAAGGGAACACAGAAATTGCGACTTACCGTATGTCGCATCAAAGCAGAGAACTCCAATAAAGTGTTCGAGAAATGATTTAAAGGGTCCGTGATACCAGACTCCAAGAAACCCAGCCCTTGGACAGCGACGGCGAGGTCATGATAGTCCGACGTGAGATCTTCCCCAGATTCGGGGTTGCCATCTCTTTAGTCTCAGATTTCTTACACTGACATTATTTAATCATCTACTCACCGTTTGTCCTCGACGCCAGTCTGTTCCATATCCGCTCCGAATTGTGTAAGCCCTCTTCAGACTTGTCCACGCCTTCTCGCATTTCCAGAAATCGTTCATCGGGCTTTCGAAGCTTTGCGAACGCGTTGAGTAACGTGTCCGAGATACTGTCTAGCATCCCTGGTGGTTGTTCGTTGCCCGGAGGGTGGGCAACATGTTGATGCATTTGCACGCTCTATAGGAATACATTAGTTCGTACGGAAGCATAATCGACGCCACACATAAAATGTCACTCACCCATTCGGTGGACTCGAAGAATGCACGGACGAGAGTTGTCCGTTGCAAGATAGGGTGCCGGCACAATCGTCTGAGGAACAATTCCAAACTACAGCAAGCTTATAAGTGTCTGTAGAGCGGCTGAGAAGATAGATCACGCACTCTTGTCTACGGCGTTCGAGGAACTCCGGACTAAACCGATCGCCAGTTATATATTCTGAACAGCTCCATTAGTTGCGTTGGAGGAAAGGCACTCAATAAGCGAACCAAGACGATGCTTTTCGGGTAGCGGAGGCACAACACAAGCTGGGAAATCTTCTGAGAGATGTTCTTTGAGAAACACGAAATCTTGGAAACGTCGCCGTGATGAAGGATTAGAAGTCGAGAATATGGGTAGGTTTGTCTGGAGCTATTCGTAAGTGTCGAAGTATCTTCAATGGATGTTACGCACTTTTGCGGTGACCAGATACGACACATATGCATCTTTCGTCTCGCCTAGTTCTTTGATTGGATCCAGTACACTTGCAAGAAGATAGCCGTCCCACTTGGGATCGTTGGGACCTCGGCCCTCCTCAGCGCCATCGTCGTCAGTGCTCTGCTTGAAGCCTGGTCCCGATGGCACGGCTGGTGTTTGAGCAGCATGATATCCTGCTGAAGGTGTCTCCCATGCTACGCTCTCGAAAACGTCTTCCTCGTCGCCGAGCATGTCCAAGCGTGACTGACGCGTAGCTCACTGCGCAAGAGCTTCAACCCGACTCCGTTACGAGGCTGTGCCAGCGAACACCCAATCAGGCGCCGACGTAAACACGCGCAAATAGGTTAGAAATCGCGTCTGTCGAGAGCGCACCGAGTCAACCAGCGACCGCGACGACGCGCACGACGAAGACATCCTCGAAGAGCGAGAGGAGTGGAGAAATAGTCGAAAAGTATTGGGGAGTGTTTACTGCGTTCAACTGGGTTGAAAAATGAGTGCGTCACGAAACATTCTGGAGATTCGTGTCCTTGTTCTGACAGGATTTCGCAGGCGCAAGCCAACCTCCACCTTATGATCCTGCAACTGAGGATTTGGAGTTAGAAGATGACGAGGACGACAATGAGCTCACTCAAGAAGATTGCTGGACAGTCATCTCCTCTTTCTTCGACGAAAAAGGTCTCGTTCGTCAGCAGCTCGACTCATTCGACGAGTTTGTGCAAAACACCATGCAGGAGTTGGTCGACGAAAACGCAGACATTATTCTGCATCAGCATGACCAGCACAGTGGATCTGGGAAAGATGCAACTGTACGTTCATTATGTGCTGCTTATTTGCACGTCTCTGTAATGTGGTGTGCAGCGCCGTTACGAAATAAAATTCGGACAAATTCTACTTTCGCGTCCTACCATTACCGAAGCGGATGGTTCTGTCGTCGCAATCTTCCCTCAAGAGGCCCGCCTTCGGAATCTGACGTACTCTGCCCCGCTCTACGTTGAAATAACGAAGAAAGTGTTAATCGGACATGAAGACCCGGATTCAACGACCGGTGATATTACATGGACGCCAGAGCAGGAAGACAACGAAGCTCATAGAGTTTGGATAGGAAAGGTACGTGCCATCATTTTTTTTCATTTATTTCAAAAATAACCTTACCACTCGCGAAGGTTCCAATTATGCTCCGTTCTTCGTACTGCATTTTGCACACTTTGGATGAGAAAGACATGTTCTCTCTAAACGAGTGCCCTTATGACTCTGGAGGATACTTCATTATAAATGGCTCCGAGAAGGTCCTCATTGCTCAGGAACGAATGGCAACAAATCACGTTTACGTGTTCGCAAAGGCACAACCGTCCAAAATCAGCTTCCTGGCGGAAATTCGAAGCGCCGTGGAGAAAGGCGGGAAGACGATAAGTCAATTTCAAGTCAGAATGTATGCGCGAGGTTCGGACAAGACAGTAAGTCATTCGTGTAGTCTTCCTGCACTTCTTACTCATGGGCTTCGAAGACGGGAGGCGTCATGAAGGCGACTATTCCGTACATCAAGGTCGATATTCCTATATGGGTCGTCTTTCGCGCGTTGGGAGTTATTTCCGATCGTGACATCTTGGAGCATATTTGCTATGACTCGCAAGACAAGGATTCTCAGATGTTGGAAATGCTCAAACCCTGTATCGATGACGGCTTTGTCATTCAGGATAGAGAAGTAAGCCCCCGAGGCTCAGTTATTGATTTCCATCTCACCCTTGTTAGATTGCTCTGGATTTCATCGGAAATCGAGGCACTTCAACGGGCTTGAACCGAGAAAAGCGTTTACGATACGCACAAGAAATTCTTCAAAAAGAGATGCTGCCTCACATCTCAATGTCTGAAGGCTCCGAATCGAAGAAGGCATATTTCTTCGGTTACATGGTCCATCGGTTACTGCTGGCTGCGTTGGAACGACGTGAACTTGACGATCGTGACCACTTCGGGAAGAAGCGATTGGATTTGGCTGGACCGCTGCTCGCCAGTCTGTTCCGGATGCTCTTCAAGCAGCTCATCGAGAACGTAAATCGTCACTTGAAGAAGGTAACGAATATATCGCTGGTTTGTTATGATTGGCTTACTCATGTTTCTTAGTGTATCGAAACACACAAGGAATTCAATATCAATCTCGCTGTGAAATCGAATACCATCACGAATGGATTGAAATATGCCTTGGCCACAGGGAATTGGGGAGACCAGAAGAAGGCGATGTCAGCGAAGGCGGGTGTATCTCAAGTGTTGAACAGATACACATATGCTTCGACATTATCGCATTTGCGTCGTTGCAACACTCCGCTTGGTCGCGAGGGCAAAATCGCAAAACCGCGTCAGCTACATAATACGCACTGGGGTATGGTCTGCCCCGCAGAGACGCCGGAAGGACAGGCCTGTGGCCTCGTCAAAAACCTGGCTTTAATGTCCACCATATCCGTCGGTTCTTATTCGGCACCTGTCATCGAATTCTTGGAAGAGTGGGGGTTGGAAAGTTTGGAGGAAAATTCGCGGTCGTCCAGTGGTTTGACCAAGGTTTTCGTCAATGGTGTTTGGATGGGTGTTCATCGTGATCCCGCAAATCTCGTTCGAACCATACGAGTGCTGCGTCGTCGTGATGATATCAGTCCTGAAGTGTCCGTCGTCCGTGACATCAGAGAACGGGAGTTGAGAATTTACACAGACGCTGGTCGTGTCTGTCGACCACTCTTTGTAGTGGAAGAGCACGACCTCAAGCTGACTCGAAGCCATGTCAGGTGGTTACAGCAGAAATACAGGGATTCTGATCCGGCGCGCACACCTTACACCTGGGGCTCGCTTGTCAAGGAGGGCATCGTCGAGTATCTTGACGCGGAAGAAGAGGAGACCATCATGATCTGTATGACTCCTGACGATCTCCTCGAGACACGACTTCTCCGACAGGGTATCAACCCGCGCGCTGATGTCGAATTAGAGCCTTCCGCGCGGCTTAAACCTCCACCTACCACACACACATGGACGCACTGTGAAATCCATCCTAGCATGATTTTGGGCATTTGCGCAAGTATCATTCCGTTCCCTGACCACAACCAGTCTCCTCGTAACACGTACCAATCCGCTATGGGCAAACAAGCTATGGGAATTTACCTTACAAACTTCGTTGTCCGCCAAGATACGATGGCCAATATCCTCTACTACCCTCAAAAGCCTCTTGCTACCACTCGTTCCATGGAATACCTTAAGTTCCGCGAGCTCCCAGCTGGGCAAAACGCAATCGTTGCAATTCTATGCTACAGTGGTTACAACCAAGAAGATTCCGTTATTATGAACCAAAGCTCTATTGATCGTGGTCTCTTCCGAAGTCTGTATTACAGAACGTATATGGACGTGGAGAAGAAGAGCGGAGTGCAGCAGCTCGAGGAGTTCGAGAAGCCAACAAGGGAATCAACGTTACGGATGAAGCATGGGACATACGAGAAACTGGAGGATGATGGCTTAATCGCACCTGGGATTGGTGTTACAGGAGAGGATATTATCATTGGAAAGACGGCTCCTATTCCTCCTGACAGTGAGGAACTTGGACAACGAACACGCAATCACACTCGTCGCGACGTCTCCACGTCGTTGAAGAGCACAGAGAACGGTATCGTTGATCAAGTCCTTATCACAACGAATGCTGAGGGTCATAAATTCGTCAAAATCCGAATCCGCTCCACTCGTGTCCCGCAAATCGGTGATAAGTTCGCGTCTCGACACGGTCAGAAGGGTACCATTGGTATCACCTATCGTCAAGAAGACATGCCGTTCACATCGGAGGGCATTACTCCCGACATTATCATTAACCCGCACGCTATTCCTTCTCGAATGACGATCGGGCATTTGGTTGAGTGTTTGCTATCAAAACTGGCAACAATTGTGGGTAATGAAGGTGACGCAACACCCTTCACCGACCTCACTGTCGACTCTGTGTCTGGCTGGTTGCGGAAGAAAGGATATCAATCGCGTGGTTTGGAAGTCATGTATCATGGGCATACTGGTCGCAAGCTACAGGCTCAAGTTTACTTGGGCCCTACATATTATCAGCGCCTGAAGCATATGGTGGACGACAAGATCCACTCCCGTGCGCGCGGTCCTGTTCAGATCCTGACGCGTCAACCTGTGGAAGGTCGTAGTCGTGACGGTGGTTTGCGATTCGGAGAAATGGAGGCAAGCTTCCAGACTCCATCGTTTAATGTAATTTTCTGGCTAACATCTTTCATAGCGCGATTGCATGATTTCTCACGGAATCGCCGCCTTCCTCAAGGAACGTCTGTTCGATGCAAGTGACGCTTATCGCTTGCACGTTTGCGACATGTTCGTTCCCTTCGCTCATGTTTCTTACTCCGCTGCATTCACTGACGTTTCTTCTAGTTGCGGCTTGACTGCTATCGCTAACTTGGTAAGTACACGTGTAATTTCTATGTTTTCCCTCATTGCTGACTGGATCTCTGCAGAAAAAGCAAAGCTTCGAATGCCGCTCATGCAAAAATAAGACAGCTGTCTCTCAGTTACACATTCCTTACGCTGCGAAGCTCTTATTCCAGGAACTCCAGAGTATGAATATTGCTGCGCGTCTCTATACAGTCTCGACAGGAAGAATTAGAGAGTAAACTGACTATCGTGGTGCATGCTTTCTTGGCTGTAGATTTTGTGTATCGTAAAAGATTGTCCAATAAATTAATGCAATCAATTAAAAGCGAAAGCTATCTAGTCTTCCCTATCCTTTTGCCCTGAGTCCCCATTCATGAGACCCTCCCTTTCCACATCATCGCCGTGTCTTCGATCATCTTGGTGATGTTGGCTTGTGTGCCGTTTGGGTGACTTGCCATCGTCCTCGTCGTCGCTCATGTCCTGGTCTCCGATTTCGAATACAACGTTGTCTTCACCGACGACGGAGGTGCCTCCTCGGCGGTCGACAAGAGTGGCGTCGTCATCGTCATCTCGTGCTCTGGTTCTATGCTCTATAGCTTCGAGATCATAGTCTTCTGCATCTTCATCCTCTTGAGCGAGCTCGTCTGACATCGCCAATGTAGAGAAACCAGTACATGTCAATACCAAGCAACGAAAAGCATCAGAGAGTAGGAATGGACTTATCTTCTGTTATGGGCGGTGGGACGCCATAAGTAAGCGATGGCTCCGAAAGCGGCGAGATAAAGGAGTGCAAGCCATCCGTCGAGAAGCCACCAGCGGACTTTCCACGTGTTCGCTGCGAAATCTTCCGCAAGTCGATTGGAGAATGATAGGGACGAGACGACGAAAAATATGGCGATTATGAAGACTGTCATGGTCAGGATTCGATGAAGCCAAGTGAACATCGAAAGTTTGTATCGTTGCTTTCGAGCCGCGAGTTGTTGGATCGTTCCTAATATCATATTGACACTTATTGGACTCTAAACGAGACAGAGTCTCGAGAATCTCACCGTTCAAAGCATACATGATCCACATCAGGAATGTGCTCAAGGTCATCGCAAGGGGAATGATGAAGAGCAAGAGTACGAGCGCCGATGTCGACTCAAGCTCAAGCTCAACAATTCCAACAGCGTAAAGTACTTCAAATTTTTTTTCACCGTGAGCAAGCTTTTTGAATATTGGTGAGCCTACACGTACCTCCGAATATGAAATGCGCGCCGGCAAGGATCTGGCACTTCAGCATTGTTCTGCCCAAAGACTCCCGGACGACACTGAGTCCTAAAGAGACCACAAGCAGCATGAAGAACGAAAGAGCATTTCTTCCAGCATCCAAAATTGCGACTAGGTCGCGCATCAATATCTTCGTCATTTTGGATCATCAAGAAAAAAAACCTGCCAACAAACAAAAACACCGTCGATGCAGCGCCTCGACCATGTGCATTGAGGTAACGGTAGTATGCTGTCTAAAGGTAAGAACATGCAAAAGGATTAGATTCGGACACGTACCCCAGTTCGCGATCATTTCAATGACGAGAAATCCGACCAGACTCGAGAGATAATACTTATTCGAAAAGATGGAGCGTTAGCATTTTGAGACAAATCTCGAGTGTTGGATATACGAACCTGTATGGGTAGAAGCTCCTCTCGATATTTGTAACATGACCAGCCCCAGATCCCTGCAAATATGGCATATAGCAAGAATAGGGCGAAATAGAACTAGAACAAGGCAAAGGGTTATTTTCGGAGTTTGCCTTTGAAAGAGTGATAAGCCTCACGTTAACTTTTGGGTAGTCAGCGGCGGGAAGTTCGCCATTGAAGGTATTTTTGAAAAGAACGGCGCCGTTATAAGAGGGATGGAAAGGAACGTCGGTGGAAATCTGACGCTTTTCAGATAGGACAGTGACGGGGACCACAGCTGTAGTAATCGAAATGTTAATCTCGACGCGTGCATTCGAAAGGACTCCCATGCGCACCGACGCAATAATAACCAGTTTTAGCGACATTGTAATGTATTGGTTGGTCGTACCATGAAACACCAGAGTTTTGTCTTGATTCTAACGTTCCTGAGTTCGAGGAAGATGTGGAACGGAAGCCAACGCGAGCTGTCCAAAAGCTAGTTTCGTTCTGAGTCTTGCCTTCTGGTAAGTCCAGGATGAATTTCCCAAGGCCAGAGTTGTCGCAGAATCCAGCTCGAACGGCATCCGTAGTACAGACGTATGTCTTCTGCTATCGTCCATAAGTTCCCGGATGAGTGTAGTTCACTATTGACGTAAAGCACTCACGGGCAGGGAATCATCTGTCATGGAGGTGACCTTGCCCAACATATCCACGTCTTTCCACTCGTAAATCACCATTGCGAGCTGGCCTTGTGAAGAAGCGTCGAAGGTCACTTCAAGACGAGCGATTCATTCAGACAATCCTCCAGTATGATTGCTTTCATGTCACATACCATTGATGTATGCCGAAGACCCTCCCCACATCCCAGAGCACACCTGCGACGAATAGTCCGTGTCTGATATTGGAACTTCATACGCAGCAACCCCGCAAGCTAGAAGAAGTAAGGAAAGCCATTTGGAACGATGTCGCGCCATGGCGGTAGACGATGAAGGTGAAAGAAATGCTGCGGCCAAGCTGCGAATGTCGGGTCTGTGTGTCGTGTTGACGCGCTCAGGGCTGCCAAACGCTCGCGTGGCGGTCCGCCGGGAAGTTCTTGGTGGCGGAGGTGGCAATTTGAGGGGAAATTCAAGGAAAGCTAGGACAGAGATTTTATGGACGAGATTCCTTAAGTTTGCAATGGAATCAGTGCTGCCACATCTTGGGTTGGCCAAGAGATTTGCGACGTGCAGCAGATCATCAGCTGAGACGATTCGGACGCTACGTGGCATGAAATAGAAAGAGAATTGATTATTTCCGAGTCCGTGCATTAATTGTCCAGCTGATAAAGTACATCCATTGAAAGTCCTTCCCCCTAACGTAGTGTCATATTAACAGCATCTCAAAAGCTTCTTCGAGAAGGCCCAGAATTAAAATCATAAAAGCAACGCTAAATTCATGTATTCACTTACGACGATACCATCCCAGACGGAAGGTTTACGTCCCTCCACCACAACCACCACCGAAGTTTCGCCGTCTGACGGTACCGGGGAAAGCATTTCAAAAGATACCGAGGCGGGGGAATTGAAGGAGGCGAAATGGAGGACCTCGCGTCGTTCATCAGTCTGCCGTCCGTGATAAGGAACGCAATAATGGCCTAGATCGGGCAGAGAATAGCTGACAGTTTGAGAGTAGATGGAATCTAATGTTTGACGCTCAGGTCGGATGTCGGCGAACTTCTGTCGAAGGCAAAAGTTGACGAAAAGAAAATTTTTATTCAGATAGTGGAAAGGAATGAAGTTCAAAGGACGTACGATTGACCAGTCGTCCTCAAGACCGCACGGTGATTGAACAAAATACTGACCGTGCCTGTAAGGATTTCGGCTTTGAGGAATGCGCCCTCCACGCGAAGGCCGCACGTTGGCACCACAGGTTCGAGGTCGAGAGGTTGAGGGCACCGACATATCTTTTCGTCACCACTTTAGACGCGAGAAAGGGTAGTCCTAAATGGAGTACTTGGAGAACGAGGGAGTAACGAACAGTCGAGCAAGCTTCTTATAAATGAACACAAAGCGGAAAGAGCCGGTATTGTTGAACGATTGATAGGATTGGCGTTTGTCTTTCGACCGACAGCTCCAGAGTCATGAATCTTGCGGCGGTTGCTTCTAATAAAGATCAAGAGGGTCTCCCGGATGCTTTCAAAGCACCGAAAACTCGCTAGCGCCGGTGAAGTCGTGACCGGAGACGCCAGGCAGTAGCCTGCGGTTGTCTTCGCATGTGATAGAGCCTCGACCAAAAATAAGGGCGGTACGAGTCCGCAAGACAATATTGTCTAGGACGATTCCTGAAGAGAGTTATTGCCCCAGCGACTCTGTGAAGAACAGCAGGAACAACAGGTACACCCTCGAGGGACCTTGAGGATCCCCGCTTTGCACGGATCGCACTGGCAGATGGTGGCGATTGCCCAGCGTTAAACGTGAGTTTCCAAAGGACAAGCCTCTTCATCAGCGCGTCCGCTTGTCGCAGGCCCGACTAACTTAGGAACAAGAAAAGATGTGACGTACGACGAGAACGAACTAACGCCAGAGCTCGCTCCGTCGTTCGTATATCTTGACAGCGTTAGCGCTTCTTCGAGGGCGGATTTCGTAACTGCGAGTTTTCCACGACGGTGGGTGCAAATTTGCGGTCCGGAGAAACGAGCCATGAAGTCCCGTAAAATTCGGAGCCCAAACCGAAATTACTCTTGGATATTAAGACCAAAGATTTTCGTCTGATGAAAGCTGAACGTCCAAACGAGAACAGATGGATTTCCGTACACTTCCAGAGCTTTGTTATTCGAGTCGCAGGTATCCGAGAGCGCCGTTAGACCCACACACAAGTCACGGTCCACCTCCGCTGACTGCGCTTGTCCGTCGTCCGCCACATTTCGACTTGAGACGAAAATATTGCAAACCGCAGGAAGAGCGTTCGCAACCGCCTTCATTGTTCTCTGCAACGATCCGAGGTAGTTGTGTTCGCTGTATAAGGTTCGCTGGATTGTATGAGGTCCACTAGGACAGATGGGCGTTTTCTGACAGGGAGTGGGTATTCCTCGTCATATCGGAAGGTGAAACCTGCAACGAAAAGTACTAGTGTTTGTATAAGCGGTAGACATAGCCTTGGTCGCCTCTGATACGTTATTAAACTCAGCAGCAACATAGAGATGTACAAAAAATTGTTTCATACCTCATTGTCAGGAACTGCTTTGTCGTCGAGCTCGAGTCGAACTTGGGCGAGACTGTGTCTAGTACTTGAAGTGTTGAAGTGTCGTCCTGTTTCAAGCTTCCCAAACGATGTAAATCTCCGCATAAATCGTTTCCAAGCTCCATGGCCATCTTTTCCGCTAAAACTGGGACTTCGCCAGATGAAACGACAGGTGTCGACAATCCAGTTCTGAACGGTAGCGTCCACGAGCCTGTGTCTTCCTTCCTTCCAACTCAAAATTCGGATTTCGTCGCCCGAGTCGCCCGGCCGAAATTCCAGTTGAGGCTGGAGAGGAGTAAAATCGAGAAAAAAAGCGAAAGAATTTTTCAAAGGTTCAAAGAATGATTTCGAGCGTCCGTTGCAAACAAGAGGCAAGTGGCGAGCTGGGCTGAAGGTGCTGGCGAAATTTGAGGCGTGGAAACTTGAAGGCGTCAGGGTGCTTTCGATGGAACGGAGAGGAAGTGGTTGGCCACAACCGAGACCTGCGCCCTCTCCATATCTCCAACCACCATCTCGTTGCTGGCTTCTGAATCATTGTCGCGACTAGATTCTGGACGATAGTATACCAGCAAGCCTTCCTTGAGGGCTCCGAAATAGTCCGCATTTCGGGCTGGGTTCCTCCTCTTCAAGATCGTCAAGGAGGTTTCGTCTGGCGACAGGGAAAAAATCTTGAAAGGGATTTCATTCATGGAGAAGGGTCTTAGGGAACTGAAGGACGTGTAGAAAGAGGCGGAGGTGTAGGTTTGAACTTCAGAGGAGGGTATTGGGATGAGGAGGTGGGCGATGACTGGGTCGAGACCAGTCATTTAGTGAGTCCTTCCGTCAGCCTTTCTTGCTTGACGATGTCCTTGCAGAGAGTCTGAGAGACTTTGGGAGACTTTCTTCAAGCCCTGGCGGAAGAATATGTTGTTGAAGTCCTTGGATTCCTCTCCGATGACGGTTGTCGAAACATCACGTCGCGATTGCTCAAGCGCTGAAGAATGTTATTTCACACTAGAAGCGTAACTTACGGACAACAAGCCGATACTGGTTTCTGGATCATTGCATACTGCCTTGGACGCTTGCTGTATCTTCAGAAACCATCAAGGTCTCAACAACATCTGGCGATTCTTTTCATCCCGGTCCCGCCAAGAGGATTTCCAGCAACGGTTTGAAGTCTTGATTCACGCTCTTCTCTCTTGAAGAATTCTTGACATCTTGAAGCACAATCACACGCAAGAAACATAGAGCGAAATCTCTATTGTTTGGGATGGTGGTCGAAGCAAGAGATCTGCTCGAGAACGCCGGACTTGCTCGCCTTTAATCCTGACTCGTCGGTTGCCTTTCTGGGATAAGGTCCATGGTGGCCGGTCCAGCTGGAAGCAAGAGTCGCTCTTGAAGAGAAAGGGATCCTCCAGAGCCATTGGAATCGCGAGGGTGACTGAGCGCATAGCCAAAAAGAGAGAAAAGCAGCGAGTCAGTCTGTTCGGAGTATGCTGGCTAGATCTGGTGCGACCCATAAAGAGTGTCTTGCTTGCGTCTTCGAATCTGCAAGAATCCTAGTATTGCGAAAGGCTTTCTTTATTGCTATGAAGTGCTTCAGTGCTTCGAATTTTCCAACCGAAACATACCTGATTTGTTACGATCCAGCAGGGCATTCGTTAATGATGGAGTGGAAGGTGCTCCCGTTCACGCCAGACCTTTCAAGTTTAGGTCGAGCTTCAAGGCTTCCTCTGCAAATGTCGTGTCTTCATATTCCTGCAAGCGTGGTGAAGAGAAAGTCAAATTGAAACAGGACCCAGACTTGGAGTCGTCGAAACTGGAGGAAACGGAAGCAAATATTTGCTTCCGACAGAGTGGCTTGGAGGAGAATACCATCGAACGCTCGATCGTGGCCAAACACGACAACTGCTAATGGTCGAAGACGTAAAAGGGCACCACATCGCCCTTTAAAACGACGGCGTTCGGAAGAAAATTCGATTTACTGGTTGCCCTCGAACCACGACGTCGCCCGCTGACTTGTCGCCTTTTGCGATCCCTCCTCTTTCTTGCTTTTTCATCCCCAGTCTGTACTTGAGCAAAATGGCGGAACATAACAAAGGAAACAAGCATTCTACGTCGCGCCGCAGGCTTACGCCAACTTACCCTTCCTTCGCATTCGTCATGCATCGTTTCTGGCTCTTCGTGCAGATTCCCGTTCGCATTCAACCCGCACCGTCGGCGACAAGGCGTCCGCTTGTACCGCCTGTGTACAACACAAGCCCACAAAGGATTCATCTTGCGGCGGAGAGTAACGACGACTGGGCTATGGTGCGCGTCATTCTCTGCGGTCTCTTCTGTTTACTGAAGAGTTGGTCTTTCAGCCTGAACGAGCGAACGACAATGATATCCACGGCGGCATCCACAGCGCGTCAATGGTAAGCTTTCGTGTAATCTTTACAGTTTGTCTCATGGCTAAATTTATGACTAGACTATTGACACGAATCTTCCGAACACTCCAAAACTTTTCCCTTCGCCAGACAACGCCGCGAGCACAATCAGCCTCCTCAGCCTCGGGTCTTCGTCTAAGTAGTGTTTTGAATAATCGGAAGCCAGGTCATTTGTGAGTGACTTAACTTCACAATATTCTTTGCACGAAAGTCATCTCCTTCCTTAGGTTTGTGTATATTACGTTGTACATTTTGCATGTTTTACGTTTCTTTTTTCTTGGTCTCTTCACTCCCGTGTCAGCATGTTCGCAACTCCTTCTTTACTAACAATTGCTTCCGTTTTGCTGTTGTATAACCCTTCTCATTGTTCCATAGAGATTTCCGTGCTATCTGACGTCGATTTTAGCAAACCTCTCGAGCGTCGGATAAACAGTTCTTTCATGTAGATAGAAAATGTAACATACCTTTCCATACGGTGAAATGGCGCAACATGCGACACAATTTGCTCTTGCGAACGGTTCCAGTCGTCAGCAAAACTGCGATTCATTCGATGAAAGATTTATCAGGAAAGATCTTGTGATGCTCGTTGCTTCGTGTCCCGGTCGTATTTGATCCCTTGCCAACTCGGATGGGGGGGCCTGAGCAAAGTGGGCGGGGCTAAGATTGCGCCAACACGTAGCGTCCGACGCCTTCGGTCAGGAACCAAATTCCTATAGATTCTGCGCACTCTCTGCCACAAACAGCCCAGTTTTAAGTGTTGACCGCATTATAGACTGCCGTTGGGGAAATCCTCGTTGAGTTAGCCACCTTTCTTCGCCTTCGATCGAATCGTCAGCCAGTAGGAGGCGCACAGTGGAAGTCAGCCCAGATCTGACGGAAATCACATGTGCGGGTGGCTGGTTGTTGGCGTCGAAATTCCTAGAGAAGAGAAGTGTCAACTTGCCCTCGGAGAACCTATAAAGTCGGGCTGCTTTGGCGTCAGCCCCCCAACACAACTTTCCCTTCGACCACCACCAGCTGGAATGCCTGCTCGGAGCTCAATCGCACCTTGCTACAAACACTCTTCATCCTTAGGAAAGATTGGTCGTCAAACGACGTTGTTGGCTCCATCGGTACGTGTGCCACCCACCCGCTATCATCTTCACTGCGGCCTTTCCACTCGTAGCTATGATCGCATCCAAGACAATAGCGACCGAAAGTCAATCCAAGGATTGCGGTCTGCTCATTCTTGAGCGCGTCATAGTGTTTCTTCGCCACTCCATTCGGTGTTAATCGATGCCCAGGGCGAAGGCAGCGGTCCCAAGTCGAGAAGAAGGACGAGTCGTCTTTGTGCGCGTATGCCAGTGTACGACGTGAGGTCGTTCGGCGGTAAAGCAGATTACGGGACTGTCTCTTTCCGAGGGGGTGGACTGTGACGCTCACCATCGCCATATAGTCGAACTTTTGCGCATCGTGGCACTCGCATCCGCCTAGAACCGGTTTGCGGCAGGAGGAATAATGTCTGACGGAATCCAGTCATGCAAGATGCGTACCGCGACGAACTCGAAGGAGAGATAGAGGATCGCACTTCCGCACAGGCCTGGTAACCAATTTGGGCTTCGTCGAGGTTAAGGGATCCAAATCGTACAAACGAAGACAAGTAAAGTGGGAAGCCGTTCTACTCGTCTTACAATGGGTACGAGTCTGGCTGCAAAGACATCGTCGAAGACAGGGGATCGGGAGATGCGTTCCAGGTTTTCAATCTGTGCTGCATCCAAGTGTGAGTGACTCTAAGCAGAAGGTCGAAAGGATGAAGCCGACCTGGCACAATTTGGTGTCATAGGCTAATAATGTGATTGCCACAATGCCTAGATCTTGGTGAACCACAGCGAAAGGCGTAGATCCACGGTCCGCAGAGCGATAGGATTTTGTGAGAAAATCTGCACTTGCTGCATTTTGGCGACTACCGAGCAGTCGAGCAGAATTGTCTTCTTTCCTATTATCTATGCACGTAGATAGACGTGGTTGAGGAGCCACGAGAGTGTTCGAAAGAGTGGATTGGGCATTTCATCGAGCCTCCAAGAAGACCTACAAGTTCAAAAGGGCACCTGGACAGCCAACGAATTGGGAGGTCTTCGCTCTTCGCAATAGTCTGATTGAAAAAGGCAGAAGGCAGAATTCGAGGTCCGATTACTTTAAGATCGTTGCGCTCCAACGTCCGATAGGATCTACTGTGACGGTTCGAATTCACAAGATTTTCGGAGACCTAAGAACTCTTCAAATTGAAGAACGGTTCCGATAGAGTACTCACTGCAAATAGTCGTCGACTTCTTGTCCAGGCTGCTTTTTTATCGCCATCTCAAAATGTCGAGAGTATGAAATTCGCTTCATAAGCGTAGAAAATTGGAAGATCGCTAAGAGAAAATGAGAAAATGAGCGAATCGAGGTGAAGTATGAAGAGATACGGTGCACCTCCGGGTCATCAGCCTCTCCTTAAAGGTGAGGTCCTTCCTTTCTTAACTGTCCGCATTACATGTAGTAAGCGATGAGTAAAAAAGCAGAGTTTTACTGTTTGCTGAGTCGGTTCACCCGCCAAGTGGCTCTGGTGGTGCCATGGTTGTGTCCGCCAGAGCACTCGAGCCCGTCTATCTTCTTCAGCGCATGAAGCTTGGCTTGCAAATGCATCTTAGCAATTGACTTCTTTGATATTTTCGATAAGACCGGTGGTATCGTCGAAATCTTTGGTGAATCCGTTGTCGAAGGGCTCGGAGGAGTCGGTGGCGTCCCCGTCCGCTACTGAGCTCCTTTCAATCGAAGAGAAAGGCTGAAATTCGAAATCTAGTCGAAAACTCAAGAAAATGAATGAAATTGTAGGGAAATTCCTGCGAGTCTTCAGAATCGTCTCTTATATGTCCGGAAGACAAGAGAGAGAAACGGCGAGTCTTGACGGAGTGCTGGTGTTGTCGGAAGCGTGGAAAGGCTGCGGGGAGCATTCGTTGAACGGGGAATTGGGTGGTTGGCCACAGCCGAGACATGCGCCGTCCCTCCACAACCAACCACAACGTCGTCACCTGCGTCTGGCAACTCGTTCGATGCAGAGACTTGAACACTGTGATTCAAGGAGACTCTGTGTCAAGCTCCAAAATAGTCCGATTTCCCGTGCTGAATACTTCTTCATCCGAATTTCGTCAAGGTGCCGCCGTATCGCAGGAGAAAAATTTGCGCAGAGGTTCTAGAGTCTGGGTTAGGATGCTGGGGGTGCTATGGAAGCTTTAGGAGAGATTTTGGAAAGAATCTGGGTGCTCAGAGTGCAGGAAAGGAGTTTGAGACAACGAGAGCTGGGTTGAGACCGACGTGCCTTCGTGAGTCATTACGATAGCTTTCAAAAACACTGACAGGGTGTTTTCAGAGAGGACTGGATCCCAGTCTTGCCTTTGGTATGGCCTCTTGAAGTCTTCTTGTCTTTTGGGCTTGCAAGATTCATACGCCTTGGATCACACCGAAATGCGAAGTGCTGAAGGATGTCATTTTCATTCAAAATACGACGCTTACAGACGACAACATTACGTCTAGGACGAAGACTATCTTGCACGCCTGATCTCAAATTCAAGAGATTCTCGGCGTAGTCTGTGGTCTTGCTGGTCTTGAGATTTTGATGAAGACTTGAAGCACTCTTTGGACGCCGAAGTTCTTGAGGTTTTGAAGATTGAAGTCTTGGAATCTCTTGAAGCACACCAACTGGAGTTCACGCGTTCAACATGGAGTGAAGATACTCTGTATCATCTGGCATGGTGGTCGTTAGTCAAGACGTCGTCGACTCGAAGACGCTGGACTAGGGCGAGCCAGCCCGCTGCCGAAATATGACTCACCTCGAATTGCCTTTTTGGGACGCTCATTGTCTGGCGCGTCGGTGCAAGTCCACTGGGAGAGCTCGTCGACAAACAGACTCGCGTCGAATTTTGGGGAGGATTTCGTCCACAGAGGAGGTCCAGAGAAAGGATCTTGCTCTGCTTTATGGACAGGAGTGCGTTGGGACCCATACGAGGGTCGAAGTCCGTTCGGAATGAAGTCTCCAGTGCCAGTTACCACCGACGAGTCTCGAGTGCTTGTAGCTTTCGTCGCTACGCGTCGTCTGCAAAGTAACGGATCTATGATATCTGCCTATGACGTGGAAGCTCAGAATTCGCCTTCTCTAATGATTTAGAGAGCTCTGGACACGTACGAGATCCTTGGAGAATGCACTCACTCACGAATTTAACGTCCTGTGGTGCGCCTCGCGTACCAAGATGCGTACTATCTTCTGAATATCCAAGGAATCTCTTGAGGGTTATGCATCTCTCAAGAGCACAAGGATCCTTCGAGGATCAAATTTCGACTTTGCGGAAGCAAATTTGATTCCGTTCTCCATGGCTAAAACTGGTATTGCTGGTGTTCGAGATGGCGGCGACCACCATGGCAGGGAGCTCGTGGTCGATTACGACACATCTGGGTGAAAAAAACGTAAGAGGACCCACAACTCCCTTTTTTACGGCGACGTTCGGAAGGAAGACCCCGCTCTCTGGTTGTCCTTGAACCACGACAACGACGGTCTCCTCTGCTGGCCTTTGAGAGTCTTCACTCCTCTTGTCTTCAATATCAATTATTGTTGAGCACGATGGCTATTCCAACAGCTGGAGACAAAAAACCTACCTTCCGTCGCAGGCTGGGTCCGACCTACCCATCACTCGCCCTCGTGATGCATCAGTTCTGGTACTTCGTTCAGCTCCCAGTCCGCGTTCAACCTGCGCCTGGCACGACGTTCACGACGATAAGACGTTCACCTCCTTCGTACAACCCAACCCCGCAGCGGATCAATCTGTCAGAAGAAGTCCCGGCGGACAACAACTGGGCGATGGTAAGTTTTTGACTTTTTTCACGTCCTCGATCGTCCTCGAATGCTAAGTCAGTTTGACATATAGCGTACTTACGATGGTTCTCATACAAACAACGTTAACAGGTGCATCACGCCTTCTTCTGTAAGTCAAATTAAATACATCCGCATCTCATCCCATATCTAATTTTACGTGCAGGCGACTACGATGAACCTTCCAAGTACCCCTCGACTTCTACCGACCCCGGGCAATTCAACGAGCATGATCAGTCTGATCAATCTTGGGTAACTTGGGACGGAAAACTCTTAGAGTCTTGAATAAGAAGTCCATAGGAAATTATGCCTTATGGTACGATTTTAACCCTCGTCGATATCGTTCATTGTTGCTAATTTCGCTTAGATTTTTGGATGGATGCCATCTTGTCTGTTCATCCTGGTACATATATGTATACCATCTCTGTCTGATACTTTCTTGGTGTATATTTTGATCGTCTTGTTACCGAGTCGTGTCGACCTTCGGCCACGATAGACCGCGAGTGCCAGTGTTGCTCACCACCCACCAGTAAATAGTCAGAAAATGTACCATACAATTAGTGGGATCTAAGACGGGCACCAATAAAAAAGGACTACGTCCATGATATGTCAACACCTTGACCACTACTTATCCAAAACGGCTTCAAAGCTACTGGAAGGGATAGTCCTACGACTTCACCCGTATCGCTCAGTTTTACACCATTCTCAAGAAGAGCAACGATCAATCTTGGGATAGCAGCCGCAGTCCCGTTCAAAGTATGGGCGAAGGGTAATGGTCCGTCCGGTACTGCTTCAGATTCGGAAGATTTTCGTCGACGATACCGAATGTGAAGTCGCCTCGACTGATAATCGGTGCAATTAGATGTTGAAGATATTTCTCCCCACCGACCGCGCCCCGGCATCCATGCTTCGATATCGTACTTTCTGAACGCGCTGGCACCAAGTTCCTCGGTGGGCATGTCGAGGGCTCTGCTCATATGTCAATACGTCTTAGAAATAGTCACGTCCATAAACCCATACCGAATGGGGAGACCGAGCCCTCCGAAGATATCCAGTTGAAGATCAAAAAGCTCCTGCATCATCCGGTCACTCTCGCCTTCCGCGCATGCAGCGAATAGCTCGACCTTCGTGAATTGATGCACTCGGTACAGGCCTCTCGTATCCGCTCCTCGTGCACCTGCCTCAGAACGAAATGCACGTCCCAGGCCGACATATTTTATCGGGAGCTCTTCCTCTCGGAATATTTTGTTCGCGAACATGCCAGCCAGTGGAATCTCGGCCGTGCCGCTCAGCACGAGCTCGGGTTGCGTCGGATGCGCCTTCTGAAGATGATACATCTGATGCACAGGAGGATCGCTTGAGTCTCTTGGTTGGAATCCGCATCGTGAAGCGATATCTGCCCTCACGACGTCGGGTGTGGTAATAGGTTTGAAGCCTCGCGCGATGGCCTTGCTCATCGCATATTGTGTGAGTGCGAGTTCCAGGAGCGCACCCTCGTTGAGAAGGTAGTACCATGACGAACCCGTAATGGTCGAGCCTGCTTCGAGATCGAGGAGGTTTAACGACTTCGCGACGTTGACGTGGTCTCGTTGTGGGGAGGGAGGACACGGTTCTGGGCCGTGAGTTGACAGCGTGATTGCAGCATCCTCTGGTCCTATTGGAGTGTCATGATGTGTGTCGTTGGGAATTGTCAATGCAAGGGCGTGAAGCTCGTCCTCAATCTCCGTAACTCTCTTCTGCAACTCTGAAATGGACGCCTTCAAGACTTTCGCCTCTTCAATTGCTTGCGTCTTCGCATCCCCGCTGCCTTCACGTATCCTGTCACCAATGGAAGAACGTGCATGCACCTGGGCGTTCAGTTTCGACGTAAGGTCTTTCCATTCGCCATAGAGCCTCGCGACCGACTGCACCGCACCGACTGGCATTGGGGATTTGCGATTGAACGCGTTATGAGACTTATATAGAACATTTTCTGATATCGCGCGATAGTCCAGTCGAGGTCTTGGGAGGTCTGTCTGGTCGCGAGGAGAGTTTCCAGTCGGCGGCCTGGTTGCAGAAGAGCTCTGGCATCTTGGAGCGCATGCCTGAAATCCTCAAATGTTGGGTCAGCTTTTACAATGTTCGACCGCACTTTGACTTACTAAAGCGTGATCCTCGACGCCAAACCGATCTCAACATCCTCTTTGTCTTTCACTTTCGTCCCTTGAATCGCTTTAGCTTCGCGACATGGATGTCGATTGTGTATCTGCAAATTTAGCGGCGAGATGATTTGAACGCGCCCTTGTGCCAAACAAGCATCAACAACGCGTCTTTTCCTTCCACCATGTCCACGTCCACATCCAAGGGCAAGGCACCAGCGAACGCATCCTCCGATATTCCCTATGAGCTACCATGGTTCGTGAAACGGAATCTACTTCATCTCTAAATGCCTAAGACAGTTCTCAGGGTGGAGAAATACCGACCCAATCTTCTGGATGACATCGTCGGAAACTCTGACACGATCGAAAGGCTGAAGGTCATTGCTCGTGATGGAAACTGCCCACACATTATCATTTCTGTATGTCTAAATGTTTCTCCATCTTAGCTATTTGAAATGTAACGTCAAGTAGGGGATGCCTGGTATCGGGAAGACCACGAGTATACACTGTCTTGCACACCAATTGCTTGGAGACGCGTACAAGGAAGGAGTGCTTGAGCTGAACGCATCTGATGAAAGGTGTGAAGACAACCGACCCTCCTTTTCTGTATACTGAAACTGTATCAGAGGTATTGATGTCGTACGAAACAAAATAAAGGCATTTGCGCAGAAGAAAGTTACCTTACCTGCTGGCCGTCATAAAATCGTCATCCTCGACGAAGCCGACAGGTAGCTCAACGACCTTGCTCGATATCTCCATAGTGCTGACAGCTCTATCAAGTATGACAGCTGGAGCTCAGCAAGCTCTCCGTCGGACGATGGAAATCTACTCAAATACAACCCGTTTTGCTCTTGCATGCAATATGTCAAACAAAATCATTGAACCCATTCAATCACGCTGTGCCATCCTTCGATACGCAAAGCTACGAGACACAGAAATTCTGAAACGGTTGCTGGAAATCTGTGAAATGGAAAAGGTGCGTTCGAATTCTCGAATTCCTGCCCGCCCTAGCTAACAAGTGGAATATAGGTCCAATACAACGATGATGGGCTAACTG
The DNA here is from genome assembly GCA_001020605.1 of Schizopora paradoxa. Lineage (NCBI taxonomy): Eukaryota > Fungi > Basidiomycota > Agaricomycetes > Hymenochaetales > Schizoporaceae > Schizopora > Schizopora paradoxa. The sequence continues at coordinate 868,954 of KQ085882.1, forward strand.
CTCTCATCTTCACATCCGAGGGTGACATGCGACAAGCCATCAACAATCTTCAGTCTACCTTCTCCGGGTTTGGCTTCGTGTCTGCAGATAATGTATTCAAAGTCTGCGATCAACCTCATCCTATTCTTGTACAAGCCCTCCTTCGTTCATGTTCAAAGGGAGATATCGAAACCGCAATGGAGAAGCTGAATGAATTATGGGATCAAGGGTACAGTGCGATAGACATTGTCGTCACAATATTCAGAGTCGTCAAAACATTCGACGAGTGAGCACTACCTTCTTCTTCCAGGAAACGCTCTAACGGAGTCTTATAGGCTTCCGGAGTATACAAAGTTGGAGTACATTAAGGTCATTTGTCGCAGTGGTAATTTGCCGTTTTCTTGGGCTGACGATGTCCGCAGGAAATCGGATTCACACATATGCGGATCCTCGAAGGCGTTGGCACTCTCGTGCAACTGGGAGGACTCGCCGCGCGTCTTTGCAAAATGGTTCGTACTCAGGTTGATCTTTGCTTGTTCAGTGTGTTGATACAGGAATAGAACATGAGCCCCGATCTTTTCAAATTATAGACGCCTCAGTAGGACCTCTTCCACATATATTCTGTATCATACAGTTCCGATTTCCAAAATATTACAGGTACATTTGTACAATATTTCATTTGCTAACCCACAGAAAGAAAAGTTCAAAGCACATATATGACTACCTCACTGTCACCGCACTATGGTCGGCGAAGGGGTCAGCGAAAGGATCTTCAGCGTCGCCGAGGAGATCCTCTTCTGCATCGTCGTGTTGTCCAACGTCATCCTCAGACACGCTCACATGGTGGCGCCCAGTGGCGGTCGTTCCATAGGAAGTCCCTCCGGCCTGCTTCGACGTCGACGCCCGCCGATTGTGAGTTTCTTCGTCTGAAGAGTAGTCACTGAAATCCGAAAGAGATCCACGTTGATCATATTCATCGTCTGATTCTTCGCCAGATGGTCGAAGTGGGGGAGGTAAGTGCCTGGACAAATGTTAATCCTCAGAATCAGCAAAGTGTAGGAAGATACTCGCTTTTGATCACCGCCGATGTCTCCAAAGTTGATATCTTGCAAGTCGGAGAACACAGTCCCAGACGCTCGCGGGGAGTCGTATGGGTCGATCATCATCATATCCTGCCCTCTGACACGTCCAATCGATCGCGAAACAGCAGCTCGTTGCTTTTCTTGCAGTCTATCCACCTCGCCGCCAGTGTTGTTGATCTTCACGGCGGCCATCTGCGCTTGTACGTTCTCTACATCTTGGGCTGTCAAGTCTGGCTTGACCAACTATTCCCCAATTCTTTATCTCAAGGAAAATGGAAATTGAAGAACAAACTCACAGCATCGTACATTTGCAGGGCAGAGATAACGCGCTCGTTCGTATCCAGTAAAGTTCCGACAAACTCTTCGTTTTCAACTTGCTATTCCAATCATCAGAGATAATCGAATTGCCATAAAACTCAAAAAATTACCTGGACGTAACGAACCAGCCGCTTGCGAGTCAGTTTTGCTTTCTCCAGACATTCCTGGACTCTTGCATTGTCTTGCACGTTCTCGTGTTCCGTGTTTACGAGCTTAGCTATGCTGTCAGACGTCATGCTTGATCAATCAGATAGTACTTACAGTCAGTGCATTGATCAAATTGTTCGCGGCTTGCGAAGTCTCCGCGATCGAGTTGAGTACGTTGGGTTTCTCCTTCTCAAAGTCGAATGGCTCCCTCCTCTTCCCCTTATTCTTCCGTCGCCGCTCCTCTTCCTCCTGTCGTTGCTTTTCGTCGATCTTAGCCTGTTTGGCTTTCCGCTTCGACTCCTCCTTCGCCTCGCGCTCCTCCCGCTTTCGGCGATCGTACTCACTTTCCTGGTGCTCTTGCGGTGACTTTGGAGTAGCAGAGTGCGTCTGGGGTACGGATTTGTACAGGTTTGCGACGAGTGTCATGCTTGAGTCGCCTTCGAACTGTCGGCGCCAAGAGATGAGCACGCTGACGAGCTTGCGCTTCACCTTGGGGTCTGTGCCGGAATCTGCGGCGAGGTGCTTGATGGCGTCCGTTAGATGTCCATCCGCAAACGTTCCTTCAATATGTTTGAGCATACAATTGAATCTATTTATGTCGATGTCCAGGACTCACTCTGGAATTTCTGGCCGCCATTCTCGACGGTAGCTTTCAGTAACTGACACGCATATAGTGAGGGTCTGCGGATGTAATATAGGTTTAGGGGGCGTACGACGAGAGCTCTGTACTGCTCATGGGCATTTCCATGCTTAATCTTCTTCCGAATGGCTCTTGAAGCCTCTGCAGGCCTGCGCTCCATCAGGTTGGATAGAACAAGGTCATAAGCCGTGAATATCTCACCCCGTCGGCTGGAGGTTTATCACGTCGACGAGCTCCGGAATACTAATTCCTTCGTCATTCTATAGCTAGTATACCAGTCGCAGGACCACGTACCCATCAAACGACTCGTCTTCGTAGTTCGTTGAAGTGAGGATCTGGATGAGATCTGTAATGGAGGACTGGTAGCCGGCGTCAAATCGCCTATCGCGCTCGTAAACGGAGCAAGTGAAGGCTGACATGTGGTTTCTCTCTGTTGAAGGCAGAGTACGCCTGCTTCGCGAGACTGAGAGACATTTGGTGTTCTTTCGAGGTGGGGGTATGAGGACAAGAGTGCTTGGGTGGAGGCCCACACGGACCGGTACAATGTCGGCTAAAACAGGACTTGCGCGACTGACATCATATGCGTGAGGAAAGCAATCCGAAAATCAAAATACAATCGACCATGGCGCGTTGCAAATTAGCGTGTTGGAAGATAGGTCTATAATACAGTCTACAGCTCTATTTGACTTCTATCCATTCGAATTGATTATATTGGCGGTCTCTGTCGCCGGGAGATTCGCTAACGCCTGGTCCGCAATGCGTTTGAATAGAGGCCAAGACGATGTTTTCGTATAGTGATGAAGCAGAGGGAAAGAATCGGGGGGTATTGGATCATCTGTGCTGCCGGACGTCGGAGGATCTGCCTCCTCCGCAGCATCGAGCAGAGTCACAAGTTCTGTGTCAACGGGCAGGCTGCCCAGGAACTTGAGGGTTTCTCTCTCTGCCATTGAAGCTCCTCCTCCGGTCGAGAATATGTTGCTGATTTCTCCGCAGCATGGACATACGTATCCACTCATGTTCTCTATGAGTCCGAGCACAGGTAAGTTCACGGACCTCGTGAAGGACAGGCACTTCATCGCGTCGGTCAAAGCCACAGCTTGTGGCGTAGTAACGATGATCGACGATAGTCGTGACTGAAGGGGCGCGAGGTGTTCAAGGAGAGACAGGTGCTCGTCCGAAGTTCCTATGGAGATGAACCTCTGTTGTACCAGGGACTTCAAGAGCATGCGGAAAGGGCTACGCACCAGGAGGAGTATCGATCACCAGGTAGTCCAACTCGTCCCACCGGACATCGCTGAGGAATTGACGAATCATGGCGTTCTTTTTCGGACCGCGCCATACGACGGAATCCTCGCGCCTCTTGAGGAGGAAGCCGACACTCATGCAGCCGAGTCGACCTGCAGCGCCATCCGCGTACACAGGCACCCAGCCCTCGCTGCTCTGATGAACGGAGCGACCGTCTACGCCGAGCATACGGGGTATAGAGGGTCCTGTGAGGTCTATATCCAAGATGCCCACTCGTGCACTACCTGATGAAGCATAGAGGGAGAGTGCTAATTGAGCAGACACCGATGACTTTCCGACGCCTGACCAAAAATCTCGATGAATCACAAAACATCTGAATGGATTGCAAGAACATACCGCCTTTTCCGCTGAGAACAATAATGATGTGCCGAACGGATTGCAATCGGCGAGAAACAGGCGTGTCGGAGGCCATCGAAGGAGATTTCTAACAGACGTTCTTCGCTGGGACACGCTAGCACATGGGGTCGACTCCGAACGGAAGTAGAGCCCGGAGCCGTTGCCGGACCGGACCGTTGCCGCGGCTTGCCACGCGATGCAAATCCCGCCGGCTGTGCGATCGCCGGATTCGGTGAGTGCATACATCGCATACAGGCATCCTGTTCCCCTCCTTCAGAGGAGGTTTTAGAAGGATTCGCTCAGTGAGATAGCAGCCGAAACTAAGGCGGAGTTTTACAAAGTCTGAAGAACAAAGATATCCTACACGACCTTGAAATGAAGCTCTTAGCTGCAATTTCGAGTCCTCCACATCCACGCCTTGATGAGAATCTGACCACGACTTTGTGCATCTGATGTCTTCACCGCCAACCGCGCTACGCCTGCCAGCAGCAGAAGTGCATTAGACGTACTTGGTGGAAAGTCACGTTTGGCCTTTCTGCATGAGAGGAAGGAGGCGCGTGGATTTTGAGTTGCAAATCGAGATTGGTACTCACATTGGGGTCGAGGACCATACGGAATTTGCAATATTCTCATTTGAGGGGCTGCTTTGTGCCCTTCCCCAAGCATGCATGCACACGCTGCGGCTAGAAGGATTCGGACAGACGTACCGAATCGACGCAGTGACCCATGATAGGATCGAGGCACATCTCGATGTGCATGCAGGTGAACTTTCGGATGAGACCGAAGTGGGCTGGAATAATTAATGAAAGTTCGATGAGTGCGATCGAATCATGATGTAAACGTGCCAGCGTCGTCCGACGGCTCGAGATAACCAGCCCGATGGCTGAGAATATGATGAGATTCACGTAAATGCCGGCTTTAGCGAAGGGAATTGTACTTTTAGAAGCAAGAAAATAATCGGCGGACGAGCGTCGAATACGCTGGCGGGCCCGCATACATTCAATTTCGATAATGTGCCCGGAAGAGACCGAGAGAGGAGCAAATGGGAGAGAAAGAAACGAGATTTGCCTGCCTCGTTGTCGGACGCGTTTTGGCGGGAGTGACCTAATGAGAAGCCGAATTCGGCTAGTCCGGCTTAGCCGAGCCCATTAGGGGAATAGCCGGCCCACAGCCCGAGCACACCTGCACTGCACGTGGATGGTCAAGTTGGTAGGCACCGCAGACGTTCACCACGATCACCTTTCCTTATAACCCTCACCTTTCGCGACCCAACCCGCCCACTCCCCGCCCTCCTTTCCTCCCGCCCACCGTGTCTCCCCCCCGCGACCCATACCCCACCCACCGTTGCACATTTCGCGAGCAACCCGCAGGAACGATCACGCTGACGTAGGGATCGACGCGACGCGTCCCTACGCTGGTCGCTTAAGCGACACCGACGATGGAGGTTCACCGACCCTATGATCGGGCCCAAGCATCCCCGGCCCAAGGGCATAAATCCTCCAAGTCGCCTTCAAAACGAGGAAAAGATGGTGCGCATATCCATAGTCTCGCTCTTGACGAGCCTTTGTGTCGAATTGGGGCTGACTAGACGCGTTCTTAGGCCTCACCGTCGACGTGACGCGTCTTGCTTCGTCGCCAGGCAGCAGATCGCAACCAAACTCCAAGGCGACGAAATATACCCCTTCTTCCTCCATCGCCATGGACAACTCCAACGCCGTTGCCTGCCTTGACACAGATCGGAGGAGCAGCAGACGAGTCGAACGGTGGCTTAACGAACAACAGTTTTTCTCGACCAGTCGCCATACCAGGAGCGGAAGTGAGGACAGCGGGTTCTGGCAGCCACCTACTCCAAAGCCCGACTCCTTTGGTGCACCGAGTAATCCAGGCCTCGCATATCCGAATTTAGCACACTGTCCCCCGCTCTTCAGGGAACGAGAAGACGACGACGACGCGTCTACCGACAGCTTCGTTGTGGTAGAAGAAGCTTCGACGCCTACAAACGACGTATGTTCATTCGTTGACTCTGACCGCTCACATTTCTGAACGCAATGTGGACAGATGCCACGACCAGTATTTCAAGTTAACGGAAACGACTTCACGCCCCCAGCAACTCCAAGTACAAACACCTTTCGCAACACTCCAACAACAACACGTACACCTTCGCGCCCTTGGCGTAACATAAATCTTCCAATGACAGTCCCTGCGAGATTGTCTTCGCCAGGTGCGCACATCGCACTTATCACTGCCCATCAGACACCGAAAAAGTCTGTCTTTCGTCGTTTACCCCTCCCAGACGCTTTTCGACCGGCTGCTCCAGCACCAACGAAAGTTGTCCTCCCCTCTTCCGAGAATTGTCGAACGTCTCGACAAAATCAGCATAAACTCGACACATCAATCACACCTAAAGCTTCGCGATATCGATTAAGTAGCTTTTCTCGCACTGAGGCAGTCAAGTCATTGCCGGGAGAATCGAGTAGTCCTAGGCCGTCCACTTCTACCTCATCGGCGGCTACATCTACATTCGTCGACAACTATCCAAGCAACTCCACTTTGGCGGTACCAGAGGAAAAGGTTTCAGCTTCCAACCGATTTCGTTCACGATTCGCACTCAGCCTGACGAAGGCATCTCAGCGACTGGGTGCTTCATACGCAGTACCGGAGAAAGCAGGGACTTTGCATAATCGAGAGTTCGTTGGCCTAGAATCCCCCAGTAAAGCATCTTTTGTGAGCCAAGATGCGACGACGTCCCGCTCCACCTTCTCTTCCGGCAGTTCTCCACCTTCGCACTCAGATATCGATACGGCATCTTACCTGGCGCCATCCGTCGCTGTAAAAGATCCCGCTGCGACTATGAAGAAGAAGACGGCAAGCATTTTCAAAGAACGAGGTAACAATGGATCTACGTCCGCACTAAGTGTCGGTCGAGGCACCGTATTTTCGTCCGCGGCGAAAAGAAAGAAACTCGTCGTCAGTGGCTTAGCAAAGGGCGACGGCGCAGCTCTCGAAGGCTTGAGGAAGTGGTGCGAGGTAAACCTGGCTTCCATCTCTTTCACGTGGGAGACAACCTTCTAATGTCCTTTTGTAGACTTTTGGAGAGCTACGCGAAATTTCGCGATTGCCAAATGGCGACCTTCTAGTCGACTTTAAACGTGCCGAAGTCGCAGATACAGTGCGTACCTTTCATAAGATCGAATTTTGTCAATCTAATGACGCTCTGCGAAAATTCAGGTCTGTCGCATTTCGGCACAAGTGTTCATCGACGGGGTTGGCAGCGTATTCTTATCATGGTGCACGGGCAAGAAACGCTAAGCCGCTTCGAGTCCTGAGCAAATATACATCCTCGACGGAGTACTGGAACCATAATTTTATGCGGTTCGTGATTCCTGAACAAAATACAACTTCGTGCTGACATTATGTGTCTTCTTTGGTCGAATCTTCTGGATTGCTGTCATGATTGGCGTGATTCGATAATTATGCAGTAATCCACTGTATCAAATATTGGCCTTCTTTGGAACGGACGCTGGTGCTCCGCGATCAAGCTGAAACGCGGTTGGCACTTGCAACCTGGTGTATTCTATCTCAAGCATTTGTACATCCGCACACACTCGTTTATGACCATGCCTTTTCCTCTTGTTCCACATGCAGGTAAGCAACCGCGAGCTCTTCGGCGTCAAATGCTGACCTTCTTCCCCGTCTTCTATTTTCTTGCAGCATCACTTCAGTCACTCCATTTGCTTTGCGATCCCCCATTGCCGATCATTGTCAAGGGTGATTCACTGTCAATCCATCATAACACACTACAATGTCATTTGTACACTCCTGCACATCCCGCATTTGTCTCATCAACACACCGCATACAAACGCGTTCTGGTTACTTGGCGATATCGGCTCAGACTCGAGGCTGTCGTCAAGTTGTTGTGTTTATAGATGTAGCGCTAACAGCTCTCGTAAGCTGCTGCACTGTACGTTCAATATAATTCATACCCGATCGATGGACGCTTTCTCCAGGAGAGACAAGTACTTGCAATCTGTCGACGTCAACCGCAAGAAAGTTCACGATAATTCTTCACTATTCGGATAAATTCCATTGCGGGTGGCTTTGATTCTGAAGAAGATCACGACAATCCTCGTCGGTGGTACGGAAAATGTCAAAAAGATCGAGGATCTTGTCTGAAGCGCCACTACGTCGATCTCTGTACCGGATATTCCCGTTCCACTCGAGTTGCCCGATCAGTCGCCGGTTCGAAGGGTGCGAACTTTTTCTTGTTCGGGAAGCAGGGACTGCGGTTTGCTGTCTGTCAAAAAAGCGTTGCATGCTCTTCATGCACTTGTCATTGCAGATTGGATCTGTTCCTATCATCGTTGGACAGGATGCTGTGTGGGCCTGCCATTTTTTGGGATCAAGTCATCTTCAAATCCCGACTTTTTGCCAAAGAAATTTCGAACAAGGATCCTTTGCGAAAGGTTGAACGAAGGTCGATCGAGTTTACCTCTGGAGCTGGATTTCGAAGGACTTCTCCAGGTTGCGATGCGATTAGCCCTCCTAAGAATGTGAAAGCGGAATTTGGAGACCTCCCGGAGAAGAATTGGAATTTAAGAAGACCGCTTTGACTTTTTGACGGGCAGGGAAACCTTGGGAATGCTCTGGATTTCTACGACCTGACTCCAAGTTACGCTGCGAATCGTTCTGGGAGATCTAAGCATCGAGACTTTTCGAAGAAGATAAACCCTGAATATCAATCCGTCACATCGCCCGGCTTGGACTTTTTTCTCGGCAATGGCTGGCGATGTACCTCGAACGGTTGACATTCAGCGTTGAGAAGCAGGATTTAGTTGTCTGGTCGCGCGATATGTTCCCTTCATCGTCGTTGATCGTGTTTTGCGGCCCTCGGAAAAGAATAAAAGTGACCGTCGCCATGTCTGTGATTGCGTGAAGACGAGCTCCCTCTTCCCGAGAACCCGAATAGCGCTGGGCGAGCCTGCTGGCCTGCTTCTTGCGCGTCCAAATCATAACTCTGTCACACCCGGCGCGTGACTATATGCACTCCTCGATGCGCTCGACGTCCCTTCGCTCTTGCCACTACGTTCCCTCCAGTTGACGAGTGCGAGTTGCAACAAAAACCTCTTGTTTACACAACCCTCACCTTCGCTAATCTACTCCCCCAATCCCCCCAGCACACCCCCACCTCAAGGTATCGTTGAGAACATCTCTTGTTTCCATCAGCTATCGCTAGAATGCCTGTCATGTCTACCTTGAGGGGTCGCGAGACGGCGCAGCAGCAACAGCGTTGGGGAACGCGCTACGACTCGCTCGTCGTGTCCCCCACCCCGTCTCAAGTTCTTGGAGCGGCTGATTCGAGCGACGGCGAGTCAGAGGCCGTTGGCACTGTGGGTGACAAGGACAGTGATGGCGACGCGAAGGCGGACAACGTCTTTGAAGAGGACTCGGTCAAGATGTCCTGGGCGGATGATGAGGTTCCCGACATGTCACCTCCTCCAAGCCAGAGTGCCACCGCTTCCCCGTCCTACAGGTCGCCTCGTATCAAGATGCCACACAACGCTAGCGTTTTCATTGGAAGGTGAGTGGCATCGCGTCTCCCAGCCTACCTGCTTTATCTCACTTCACCAACTTCAAAGCCTGCCAACGCACATGAGCGAGGCCGAGCTGAAGCACACCTTACAGGAACATCTTTCGCAGTTCGCGAACGTCCACAAGATCAAGCTAGTCCACGATCAATCGAAAGGATGCATAAGTGCCTTCGTTCAATGCGAGGTAAGTCTTCTCTTCAATAGCATACACTCTTCTGACGTCCATCTAATACGACAGGATGCCGACCAAGCGTCTAAGCTAATCGCTAAGTCACCCAAGCCATTCCACGGGCGTACATTGCGTTTCGAATCGGCTCGGGCACATCGCTCGCTTTACCTATCCTACAGGAAGCCGCGAAGGTTCACGCCGAACGCTGGTAATGAAGTTAGTCGTTGTGAGTGATGTATCTCTCTCGCACGGGGAGACCGCTAATGAGTTTGATAGCATCCAACGAAAATGATTGTGAAGAACTTGGTGGAGGTGGTCGTTGGGTTGAGCTAGACCTACCTGAACATATGCATGTTGTCCTACCTCCCGATTCAAAGTAAGTCAATAGCTCTCATTTCTGCCACCAGCACTGATTGTACAACATGTTTAGATATGCGATCGTTCATTATAACTCGGACGCCTTAGAGAAAGCGGGCTTAAACCCACGGCAGCCCGCATTTCCGGCGGTTTCATTGGATCAACTGGAGGACAATGGTCGACTTTTCTCAAACATGGAATTTGACGAAAAAGTATGTATGTATCTGAAGAGATGTCGTTTTTATTCTAAATCATTCTCGGAATTTACAGACAATGCGAGATCTCGCTTCTTGCTTTGGTCCTATAGAATATTTCCGTCGCTTCGTGCCGACTGTAGATGGACCACCAGCTCCTCCCGGTCATGACACGGCTCGCTCTCCGAGGATGGACGAGTACGTATGGGAGGTGAAATGGGATCATCGCGACGATTGTATTATCGCGTTAAATGTAAGGTTTCTTGTCACCTCAAATAAACTCCCGCTTACTTGAGTATTTTTATAATCAGACTCTAAAGACCATACCGCATATATGCGCATCTTGGACTGCCCAGAGCTCGAAAGGACGGGCTCCAGCGTCGCCGGCGTCTCGCTTCGGTCGCCTCTACTCCGGTCAGGAGCAGCCCTCGCGTCCACGCGATCTTCGATTGAATCTTGCTTGCTCTCGGGAAAATTCGCCGGACTATCGTATTCTCAAATCACCTCGCCACGAACCAACCCCTCCAACTGATGATATCGACTTCCCTTCCTTGAACCCTCCTGTTGGCCGTAGGGGATCATCGCTAAGGGACGACCTTCCGATGAGCGATTGCTCAGGTGTGCTGTGTATCGATGGCGCCGACAGTTCGCCCTCCGGAAATTTTCAAAAATCTGTCACAATGTCCTCTCTTGATTCCGTCCAAACATTGATTTCGGACTCGAACGACGAATCGCCTGAAATCTACGTTAAAGATATATCCGAATCATCATCGGAGAGTGAAGGATGGTCCAAAACTCCTAGTTGTGAACTTGATTCGTCAAAACAAAAGCCGTATTGCGATGCGAGGTGAGCAAGTTCGAATTCTCAATGGATCATTCTCACAGTTACTCTAGTCGCGACGAAATCGACATTTCATCAAACCCAGACGAGGAGGCGCCTGCCGAGCGAAACCCAGGGGACCGGATCGCTAGGCGCACGAAGCCTGCCTTATTCCATAGGCGCTCGTTGTCCAATCCCGCGCCGCGCATCGACACATCTGTTGCAAGCACTTATGGTGTTCCAACAACGCCAGAGCTTTCAGGCGCGACATTCTCACCAGAATCACCCGCCTCTGCTGTTCCTCACACCCCTCTTTATCCTCCTGCAGGAGCTCTCCCGACGCCGTACAAGGGCCACGGTTACGCAAACTCTGGCGACGCGTATTCTGTGAATGAATACCAAAATCATGTCTCTTCGTCTATGCGCGTCAATATCGAAAGAGATGGCGAACATCGTGAGGTAGATCCTAAGACTATCTTCGTCGGTGGACTAGAGATTATGGGCTTGGAAGAGTGGAACGAACAACGCCTCCGGGCGGTATTTGGTAGATATGGAACGATCATCCATGTCAAATACGTTCGTCAGAGTGAGTTTAACTAACCCGGCTCAATGGTCACAGAACTGATTTCTGTTCCAGACCCAAAGAAGTCAGCTTTCGCGTTTATCACATATTCGGACGAGGGTGCGCCTCCAAAGGCCATCGCTGCGGAGGTAAGTCTCGAGCATCGCCTTCCAAACAGCTCCTGACAATTATCGCAGCACAATCGCATTTATGGAGACCGCGCCATCCGAGTGCAAATCCGTGATATCTATCCGATGCGTAACTTCAAATATCGCCCGAGAGGAATTCAAAGGCCTCGCTTCGGCATCAACGGTCACACCGATTTTGGGCCCAGAGATCTTCCTCTCAGCTCTCCTTTCAACTCGAACATGTACGGAAGAGGCCCAGCGTTCGATCGGTCCTTTCCAGCGGCAATCTCTAATGACCGCAGTTTTATATCGCAAGTGAACGATAGGGCGCATCCTCCTCTTCAACGTGTCCCACCATTCGTTGTGATTCCACGACAAATGTCTCAACGACAGGGATCAATTGCGGACTCCGAGTCGTTCCTCTCCTCCCAGAGCATCGCCGATTCTGCACACTCGACTGAGTCCGATACACGCACTGCTGTTTCGATTACGCCTCCTCCGTCCATGTCAAACCTCTCGTTACCGGCACCGGCGGTCGTACCTGTCACTCCGCAGAGTGCGGGTCATTCTCCCATTGCATATTATCATCCGCAACCCTGGCCGTCACCATACGGACCAACGATATTCCCTGTTCCCGTCGGAGCGTACGGTCCTGTTATGCCTCAAATCCCTTTACAGTACGCATCACTTCCGAATCCCGCTGGCGCTGCTGTTAGCCAACCTTTTCATTGGGGCACTGTGAGTTTATAATTCCCCACTAATAACTCACCGACATCTAACATGTATGTTGCATAGCCCATACCGTACCAATACGTGCCCGTGATCCCCACCGAGGTTCCTAGTGCTGCTGCAGCGTCAACTCCTGAAGTGACCTCTAAGGGTCAAGCTCCACTGAGCGCGACTGGGTTCGTCCAAGGCGAACACGGAGGTCTCATACCAATTTACCAACCAGACGCTCTCAACCGGTATATGGCGGGATCCTCTTCAAATATGAATGCACAAGGAGCGTCTGGCGCAACATCCCCCGATGCGTCAGCTTGTACGAGCCCCGTCGGCCCTCCTGTTCGCCCATTTGGCCTTGTTTCCCCTCCAGGCCCCATCTTGCCTGGAGGCGCTGCGCAAGCGTCACTATATGCGTACCCGCCGCCTTTTAATTCTCAATTGCATGGGTCGTCGCCATCTCAAACTTTAGTGCCCTCCCAGTCTCACAGTCAACCCCATCTCCCGTCGTTGGCGACGAGCCAATCATGGGGACAAGTCAGCGCAGCTTGTGCTCCAAACATGCGTCACCAGATTCGTCCCGGAGTCGATCAACCTAACGATTTGCCATTCTCCGGTTCAACGAGCTCGTCACAGCTAGCATCCGTGGGCGCAGGTTCCTTTGCATCGAATAGCGCGCTTGCCTCCCGGGTCGGATTCCCCGAGCGCAATTATCCACCCCGTCGCGGTTCGGAAGCATGCCGAATCGACACGAGTGGAAGCACATTAATAAATCACTTGCGTTCGCCAGCACGCCTCGATCTTGACCGCCATGGAAGTGCAAATCATGGTTCAATCTCGGTACCAAACGACAACCCGATGCACCGTCAAATGAATATGAACGTTCGGCAACAAGGAAGCATGCATACCGCAGGTCAACAGTAATTCAGCCTTTACTACACGCAACGGAGACATCGGAGAGTAAGCTCAGCAAAATTGGACCCGCATTCACACTTCAAAGTAAAATACCCTTCAACTCATTTGCTTCAGTATTTCGTTCCTTGTACGTTTTCTTGATGTCCTCTTTTTTCAAAGCGATCTTTCGTAGCAATTTTCGATTCAACCCCCCTTTGTTTCCTTCAGTTCTGGCTTCGAAAAAACTCTAATTCAGTACGAATGGTCTTTAATAATTCTTACCTTAGAAGCGAGCTCTGTAGATTCGACGTAGAATATTTTAACAGTATTTTCTTGGGCAATTTCGTCGAGCACCGCCACAAGTTAGCACTGTGCCGTAAAAGGTCAATGACCTGCCTAATGAAGCGTCCTGCCTAATGAAGCGTGACAAAACTTTCTGCAGCCCACAGTCATGTCGGACGACGGTTATGGCGGTGGAGGCGACTATGATTATGATGGCGGAGGGTGAGCATATTCCTAGGAGGCTTACGATGAGACAGTACTGAATTCGAATAGGCTCGGAGATGAGACTTTCGTTCGTGTCGTTTGCCGTTCGTTCTAAGCATCACTAAACCTCGAACCTCTTTCTATCAGGATGCGGATTACGAAGCCATGGCGGCAGAACAAGAGCTTGGGCAGGGTGGGGAAGACCAAGAGGGCATCAACGGTGAAGATGGCGAGACAGCAATGAATGGCGATATGGAAGGCCACGAACCAGACGCTCAACCCGCGCAGCCCACGACTGGGATCATAGGAGACCGTCAACCAAATAAAGAGCGAATAACGACACCATACTTGACGAAATACGAGCGGGCGAGAGTACTTGGGACACGGGCGTTGCAGATTAGGTGCGTTATACCACTCATTTTTCGAAGAGTTGCTAAGTTGGCGTTTGCTTTTTCGTCGGTCAGCATGAACGCACCAGTCCTCGTACCTCTTGACGGCGAAACCGACGCGCTCCAGATCGCAATAAAAGAGCTTTCGCAACGAAAGATCCCCCTCATCATTCGACGTTACCTGCCCGACGGCAGTTTCGAGGACTGGAGCGTCTCCGAGCTCATTAGCGAATGAGATCACATTTTCTCTCTTTTCATTTTATTTCTCTTGCACTCACATGTTTACTATAGTAAGATTATTCGCTTTCTTGTTGTTAGACCACTTTGTACTCAAGGATAAATGTCATCCGAATGGAATTGCACAAAACCAATCGTTTTTACATGACTCAGATGCATGTAACTTGGATGTCCCAGTGCGAAACGACTAAACAGTCTATCACGGAATGACTCTGACCTCTCTCTCAGATCCTGGCGCCCTCTCGAGATATTTGATTCCAGTCGGATTGCAAGTGGAGGGTGTTGTTGAATCCACGGGTTTGAAGTGGCCGTATTGTTCTGTGCCCAAAACGTGGTTGAAGTGCCAAACCTCATCGAGCTGAGTGCCGCGGTCGGTGCAGCCGAAGTACGGAATTGCGCCAGTTTGAGCTTTCACTGCATTTTGCAACTGGGCGAGCGTGTATGTTGTGGTGTTTGATGGGAGGATACCAGCTCTGTTAATCGCAGTTAATCAGCGGACGAATGGGCACGAAGTACTATTATTGCGTACACCGCAAGGAAGTCGAAAGTCGGGAATTTTGAGAACGCTCGAATGACTGCGTCGAAGAAGTTGATAACATCTTGGTGCTCCTTATCATTGTTGAAACATTTCACATCGAATGTAGAGGTGCATGTCGCGTGTTTCGAGAACTACAAAGGTAAATCTTTAGAACGATGTACCCTCGTCGGTTCCGTACTCGACTTACTTCATGAGCCCAGAAGTCCTTATTCGGAGCGCCTTGGTTGATCCAGTATTTGTTCACTTGAGATCGTCAATAAGAAAGGCAGAACAGAATGATCGACATTTAACTTACTGTAGTCAATCAAATCCAAGCGGCCGAGAGCCAAAATGAAGGTGTCCACACCAGGACCGGTATAAGGAGGGATGAATGTTCCGTTCGGGAGCCCATTTGTCGTGTTCGGCGACGGTGATGGATCAAATTGCCTCGAGAGATCACAGTACTGAGTAAAGCTCCTGCAGAACAGAAAAGAGATGCGTTCATTTATCATGCTCCGAGAATTCGAATGAACAGCTCACCCGTCGCAGAAATCGGGCCATAATCCATGGATACCCCAGCTATCTACAGGGAGAAGCTGCCCTTCACTCTCAAGACCAGTACGAAGATCCCAGAATTGCGTTTGTAAGACAAGACCGCCAGGAGTCGGAGAACAGCATGTATTTGTGATGGCTGTTGTGTTCTCACATGAGAACTGGAGAGGTTCGTTCACACATGCAGCGAAATTCGGCAGAGTACTCGGGAGGATTACTTCCCCAGCAAGTGCAAGAGGAGAGCTGAAGAGGGCCAGGAGCAATGGTACGAGCATGGCGCAGCTTTTCGTAGAGTCATCGCTGCGGAGAAGGCAGCAGTATTTATACGAAAATCGGAGTGTTCGAAAAGCAAATACCCAGAAACCGGGCTGTACGAACGTGCAATACGGAGCGGTGGAGAGACGGCCTCGCGCAGGGCAATCATAGTCGGTGTCAAAAATGTACCACGTGAAAGGCGGTCTGGCGCACTTCTATCGCCAATTTGAAGCTGGAGGTGGGGTTTGGATATTCATAGCGTCCCTCTAATTCGCGAGAAAGGCGAGTACCGCATGGATGAGTTGGCTAGCAATAGTGGGCGTGCCTCGTTGGCATTACTCTTCGCTTTTGTTAGACTTGCGCATTATGATCGACCAGCGCTCGAGAGCAGCAGTTGAAATTCGACCGACAGCGAGGAAAGGAAGAGACATGTGCATATGCAGCAAATGTCAAATAAATCCCATGAGTCGGAGTGTCGCGGCCGCCAGCATGTTCTTCTGTGCTCTGAGAGATTTCGCCTGGAGGAAGGGAATCGACCGTGAGTCGTCAGATATTTCTTAGCATTCGCATAGTGAATTGTCGAATGGATGATGGTGGTCCAGACGAGAGAGGAAATGGGACGAGCAGGAGACGCGTTCGCGTGGCTTTCCTTCCCTCGTTTAGCGTGGACACGTCCGAGCTAAAGCAGTCCGACAGTCCGCTCTTTGTTTCTTTCTTTAACCACCACGTCTCTGTCGAACTTATTCTTATGTGCTTGAGATATCTTAATGACCTCAGAGAGGTCTGATCGTCCATTCCTCATTCGGTTTCCTGGCGGCTCTAACTCTCCGGACTCTCCACCTGCGACGGCACCCATGGATATTGGCAATGGCCATACTCACTCTCATGTGGCATTGGACAGGGGATCTCCAGGAAAGCCTTCGTTCCAGCGGCATATGATTCCAAGCTCGATGCGAGGAGAGTCGCCCCAACGTCTTGCCCGACGCCGTGTTCATTCGGCCAACTCAGTCGACGTGGACGCTCGCGTGGGCGAGAGCTCGTCCAGTGCACGGGCACAATTTATGACGGAACCCGCCAAACCTCGCAGAGTATCATACAGGAGGAATCAGCACCACTCTGCAGGATACGCTCACCAGGGCAGCTTGGGTCATGCTGGCTCGTCCCCATTGGCGAATTACGCGTTGCTTCCGCCTTCGGATGATACTGGTGCGCTTTCCGCAAATAATCAAATTTACGATTGAATATGACAATTCTAAATTTTGCCAGAAGAGGATCCAAATATCCTTGCAGATCTCCAGCGAGCCCTCCAATATAAATCTCGCGTAGAAGAACAACTACGTGCTGGAGCCACCCAGCCTGAGGTTAATTCTCCAACGTTTCCCTCCTCTCCAACGCCGTCGAGTAGCCATAACCCCTTTCTCGGAAAGATTCCTTTCGTGCACTCTGACTCGGGTCTGACGGAAAGAGCTTCACCAAAGGATTTGGACTTCAGTCCTTCAACAGGGAAGGCAACGTTGACATACCCAGTACCTCGTTCGTCTGATGACGGAAACACACTTGACTGGTCCGGAGTCGCGTCGGATGACGAGAAGAGGGACAGGAGATGGTCCATGGGTATTCATCGTAAGACGCCAAAAGAAAAGCCTTCCCCGTTGTCTCGAAAGGGATTTGTGGATAAACAGGAGGCTGTCTACGAAGGTTGCTCTCTATAGCCTTTCTATGCTGCAAATTTTAACCATTCCGTTTCCTATTTGCAGAGAAGCTCGACAGAATACGAGCACGGTCAAGTGAACAAACGCGTCGCAAAGCTCAAATCACCCGCGAACAATTGCAACATCGTTATGCGATCCTAGATGTTTCGAATTCCCTCAATCTAGCGGACGTAGCTCGTTGGTTCGATAAATCAGACGAGGGGAGAAAGCAGATTATGGGTGCTCCAGAGCAGTTCCCTTGGATCATGCACCTGCTCAAAAGACGTGATGGCGTCGTACACTCTCGGTCACCTTGGACATTATCCGCATACATCGTGGATGAATACGCAAGAGCTACTCCGGGTATGATGGTTGCTCGGAAGGCCAGTGCTTACAACTTCACCGAAGGTGTCACGAATGTGGAAGACATACACTCGCATGCTCGGGATCTAGGACATGCTTTGTCTCGACCGACGAGTCTCACGTCGACGGAACACGCTTACTTGTCACATCAGAAGTCCGACGACCTCATTTCCTTCGAACCCATGACGGTCCAACAGTCAAGGCGAGGTAGTGCAGCCACAGATTCGAAGAATAGCACCGATGCGCGTGTCCGACACTGGCAGACCTCCTTGACGGGAGTTGGTCCATACCAAGACTCCCCTGATAGTGCAAGTATCACTCTCGCTAAGGGCTCGCCCGCCAGCTCTGTGCAAATTCGTGGGGAAACACCGCAGGAGAAATCGTCTGCGCAATTGAAACGGATGAGCGAAGAAAGGCGACGCTATAGCTCTTCGGGAGAACAAGGCAGGTCGCAATCTCCACCTCGAACTCCCGAGAACAACCAGAGAGCTCGTAGCCCTCTGTCTAGTATAAGTGGTATCTCCGGAAGAGGGAAGAAAAACAAACGACCAACTCCTGCGAGCACCCAGAGTGATTCTTCCGTCATCGAGCATGACCAGTTGGATTCGGGTTCTGACGCCGCCGGAAAATCTCGAGGAGCTGGCCTTTTCCTCAGCAGGATCGGAGAAGACACCGTACCTGACTTGTCGAAGGAAGGGGAGAGCAGGGGTCAGAGACGAAGCATATTCCGACTGTCCTTGGATATGAAGTCGTCGCAGCAGGGCCGTAGCTCCGTAGAAGATGTACGGAATAAATTACTTCCACCGATCTCCCTTGCGGACCTGCGCACCGATGTACAACTGGGGTTGGACGGGAAACCCATCCTCAAAAACTTAAGTCTTCCGCCACCTAGCAAAAATACCTCTGCATTATTTCCAAGTGGTGGAATGACGACAACCGGGACGACGTCTAATCCCAGTCGTATTTCCTTGACTCACCCGACATCACAAGCGATTATCGAAAAAGAGAAGAGGGAGAAAGCGCGTCGGAAAGCAAGATTATCACTGCCCGGCTCGCTGCGCTCTACGAGAGTACCTGATGGTCAGAACTTCCAAGCTATGGAAGACAAGGCGATTGCCATAAGCTTGGAGTTTGCACGCAAAAAAGAGTGAGAATTCTCTTTTTGTGATTGCGAACTGTACTGACATTTGATAGACATTCGGACGCATTGAGGACGAGGAATAGTCGTATGAAGCAGCTCCTGCAGACTGCGTCGAAAACTATTTCCGATTACGACGAAGTGCAACGTCTTATGGCAGAGAAACTGGGGATGAATTACAGGCCAATCCCCCTTGACGTTCTCGAGGCCATCAGTCACGATCCTGCTTCCGCTACTGGTAATACTCGTCGAGCCACGGGTTGGAAGGCCGTTGAAGAGATCTTCGAACGAAACGAGAAGCAGAGAATCGCGTTGGATTCCTTTGTAGGCCCCTTGTCGGTCGGACTCTCACCAGCGACGATGCCGGATGGCGGTATTTATCATAAAGACATCGAGATCTTGACTTCTCAACTAGCAGCGCTTAGCGACGAGCGCCTATCCATCATTTCTCAAGTGAAGCAACTCGTCAACTTATTGCGAGACGTGAAGGAGCTACGAGACCAGCTCAAACCTGAACTGGACGAAACGGGGAAACACACGTCCATCAATTATCCTGAGGTGACTACGTTCTCTCTGTGCATGCTTTCGATTAACTTACAAATTTTTGCAGCTCGTCCGTCTCGAATCACTCCTCGACGAGCTGGTCACCCGTAGAAACCTTCTATGGAGAATCGTCGAAATCTTCGTTTCTTTCTCACTCACCCTATTCGCTCCTTTCATGAAAACATTTGGACGCCCAATCTGGGATGACCTGCACGACTTCCTCGTCATTCCTTTATATCGCAACGATTTTTCCGGAGGAGATCAATGGTATCCCGTCTCATTTCCATCACGCTCCTTTCAACACTGGCTACGTCTGCTTGCTGTCTTCGTCGCAATTCCCATGACTCTCAAGAGTGGGTGTGATGCGTTCTTCGAGCTTCTGACTGGGGGATACCTAGTTCGCGTGCCGTCTTTCATTCCGTCCTTCGTGGTCTACGTGATTCTGTCCTTTTGTGTATCCTGGTTTGCCAGCGCGCTGTTCCTTTTGCTATTTGCTTTCCTTTGTGAGGTAGCTATCATATTCTGGTGGATTGGATGGGTATTATGTATTGTTAAGTAACGCACGAGTAATCGGTAACTTATTGAGTTCGCATATGCATTAGACACATCATACACAGATTGCATGTAAACGTTATATAGCCAAGATAATCTATATTTTACACCGTCAATGGATTGTGCTTCGAATCGTCAGTTTCCCATCACGAAGTAAATGACTGAGTGCATTGTTTAAGTTACACTCTGACTACTACTGCTAGTAGGTTGGTTGGGAATCGTATGGTGGATAAATCCTCTAAAGGTATCTATTCGTCCAGTTTGCGAGGAGGAGGAAGGTTGAGGAGCTAAAGGTGTCATCGGGGTCAAAGTATGCGGCGTTGCTACTTGCACCTGTGCAAGTGTCGCATTCATCGCTGCGCCAGAGTCAAGGCACGTTCTGCAGAATCCTAAAATACTGATCAATATAAAGGATAGTTATATATAATAATTGTACGTACGTCCTCCTTGCATCAAAGGCACATCGGTTATTCCGCACACAGTACAGGCAATGGGCGGCAATGGTGGTATAATTTTGGCAGCTTTTGTTGTCTTCCGTTTCTTAACTGTAGGTGTAGCTGCGCTTTCTATCGGTCTCTTGCCTTGGGGCGTAGGGAGGTCTATTACGGGAGGCGTGGAAACGACTGGAGGAGTTGGAGTGGGCGGAAGGCTTGTTGGAAGCACAGGAGGTTTGCGCTTTCGAGGAGGCCGTTTGGGCTTCGATACGATTAAACCAGACGCGGATGGTTTTATGCTCTTCATAGGATAGCTTTTCGTTGCCTGCATATCCGTGAATAAGTTAATCGATCATCATTTTCGAAATATATAATCCACATACTCCACGTAATTGCGATATGATTTCACCTTCGGGCAGACGATGTTGGAGGAAAATTCGTTCGGGTCCCTCTTTGATCTAGTATGCGGCATGTAAGGATATTTCACAAGAGAGTGAAATGCTTGCTCAGACCTTCTGCTGAAACGCTTGCTTGGCTCCAGGTCTCCGAGCGTCGTCTGAGAGCCAATTCCAAATTGTATCGCTCAGTACAGGCAGCGCTTTTCTCAGTAGCAAAACGGAGGGTCTTGAACATGCATTTTCTCCGACAGAATCTCCCCACGGAACGAAGAGGCCCAATTCCACATCATGTCTACCGCTGCACGCCGACGGGTTACGCTCTCCGAAGGAAATTTCGTGGGGTATGAGAAACCTTTCGTTTTGATTCTCGCGAAACTCGATCAACAAGTCCGATTTCCTGACCTGCACTACGAAGCTCATAAGAATTTCTCCTCCAGGGGAGCGTTTGAGGGTATTATGATGTACCTTGCGAGGTGGATGCTTGCGAATTGACGCCGAGAAGGCTCAGGGCAGGTGTGCGAGCGTTTGGATCGAAGGTAGCATTTGGATACGGTGAGGTGGGTTGGGATGCCAGAGATTGAATCAAGGCAGCGAGCGTCTTGAGCTGATCTAACGACGCCGTGTTGTGGGCGGCGGCATGTAAGAGGTTCTGGAGCACAGGATTAGACGATGCCGCTGCGTTGACTTGTCCTATCAAGTGAGGCGTGATTTCTATCGAGGACTCAAGAGAAGTCATAAAGGGAGATGCTGCATTCGGGGACGAGGATGGAATGAAAGCGCTTGGGGGAGCAGCGGTGAATGAAGACTGAACGCCCTGGGTGTATTGGTATGTTGGCACTTTCGCTGGCTCGACGGCGTATTGAACTTCGTAGAATGCCGTGTCGTAGAATACATGAGGCCCAATTTCTAGATCGCATTTTCCGATGAGACGCGTGGTGTGTGGTTGCGGGTTTGAGGCCTCTGGCTGGTGTTTGCCCCGCACTTTCGAGGAGAACTTCGGAAACATTGTCGTCAACCAAACACTTCGAGCTGGGCTTCATATTCAGATTGATGAAGACTTTGATATAATATAAGACTCACATTGTCGAAGAGAATGGTGAAGAGCAAGGCTACAAAACACAGTAAACGAGAAGATGTATTTGGAGAGTCAGCGAATAATCCCCTATCTACAACGTGGTCGATACACGCACCTATCCGCGATATCTTGCAGGTTAGACTCATCATTAGCGTTCCCCTCGTTCTCCTCTGTCACTTCCCAGTCCGGAGCTGGGACGAGAGGCAATTGCAAGTTGGACGACATGGACGACGGCTCGAGGATGTCGATCATTCGGAGGACCCTTTGTGGGACGCTGTTTGGTGCGGTCCTTGCAGCCAAACAGACGCGACGGCAATTGAATTGAGTTTGCCATTTCAGCTTTCGACCAGTTACCGTGATGTCGTCGAGAGTTCGTGAGTGACGTCTTTCACCTTTTGCGTTGAATTGACGCAAATTCTCTTTAGAGAAGGGAGGCCAGAAGTTCAGGCCAGTCGTCGCAAAAGCCCGGCCTCGTCATGCAGAGCCGGCCTCAAGACAGTTATCGAGTGTGCCAGAATCTCAAGTCGTGGACACACCAACTCTCGACGAAGGTACACCAGCGCCTTCGTTACCAGCTGAAGTACGCGAATCTTCTGCTCGCCAAAGAACAACCGGGAGCGATAGCGAGGCCTTGCGGCCTATTGACGCGTCGCTGAATGTACCTCCTACCGCGGCACAAGTTGCAGGATCAGACGAAGGTGCTTTGGGTGAGGAGAGCTGTGAGTTTCGTGTGTCTACACATTTTTACATCATTGAGACCCATTTATGCTCAGCCTTACAGAAAAGAAGAAGTACCCCTTCCGTCATCGCGGTCGGACGTTCGCGAGTAGTTCCGACGAATATAACACCAGTCCAACGACCTACGCATACCCCCGCCAACCAGAATGAGCGAACTGTATCTTTACCTGGACCCAGCTCTGCGCCTGCTCCAGCGCGTGACCCAACACCGGTTTCAGTGCATTTACCTACAACAGCACCAACACAACCTTCCGCGCCATCATCCAATCCTCCACCAGCAGATGCGCATGGTCCTGTAGACCAAGAACACATGAAGACATTGTTGTCTATTCTGCAAAATTTCTCAAATACGAATAATGCCGAATCTTCCGCGGGATCTATACAACTGCCAGAACCTCAAATGCCGGAACAAGGGAGCAGTCAAATGGCTATGATCGGCTCACATCCTCCTGGTGTAACGAACGATCCGTTCGGAACCCTTTCTCTTGAAATGGGCAACCAGTCGACACAACCAATTCAGGGTGACAACTCGCAGACTGAGACTGTTGAGGCAGCCCGCCCTAAACGATCTCGCCGTTCGGGTAAAAAGTCCAAGGAAAGTACTGCCGGGCCTTCGGAAGGTGTCAATAACCCAGCAGAGGCCTCATCATCAAAGAAACGGCGAAGGTCCAAGTCAAATGTACCTGAACAGGAGCAGTCCAACAATGATGATTCAGCCGAACCCAGCAAGAAACCGAGGCGGTCTGGTCGTCGAAAGTCGACCAGGCAAGAATCGACAACAGAGCCTCAGACAACTATTACCTCGGAAAACGATAACGAGAGTGATGAAGATGTTTCCGAAACCGGTTCCAAGCGCAAGCGTCGAAAGTCATCGACTCGAAAGCGCCGTCCGCGAGCACCTTCACCTCCCCCTCTTGACCCTGATGCCGATCCTGGTGAAGACCTCGATCCGACTGCGGTGACGATGGCAACAATCTGCAACGATACTGGTCAAGGAAGAGTCAGCAGTAAAGCAGCTGTAATCCAGAAGAATTTTACGACGTGGAAGCAGCAAAATAGGGAGAAGAGAGCACGTATGCACGCAATCATGGAGGCCAAGAAGTATGGTAGGAAGGAAGATGAGGTCGACAACGGCGGTCCTTCTGAGACGATTGACATCGACGCGGACGAGCAAGCCGGGCCGTCTACTGCTGAGCCCACGGCGGAAATTGTTGAAGGAAACCCTGACGCCAGTGATAATGAAAGCGCCGGTGGAAATGTAAACGGGTTTGACTACTCGCAGGCCGTGTCCACAAGCGGATTCAATGTGCAAGTTCGGATTGGTGCCAACGGAGAAACCATAATAGACGAGGAAAGTCTGTTCGTAGACAGAGCCGCAGATGCTGAGGCGGAGACGGAAGAGTACACGCACATTGAGGAGTCCGATCAGACGAAGTTCGTCAACTCCATGTCCTACTCAAGAAAAACTCGAGGATCTCGATGGAGCAAGGAGGAAACAGAGTTGTTCTACATCGTATGTTCCTACAATAATTTACGTGCAACAATACTCACGTTCTCTCAGTCATTGCAGCAATTCGGTGAAAACTACGAACTCATATCACTTTCTCTTCCCGGGCGAGATCGTAAATCCTGTAAGAACAAGTTCAAAGCCGAGGACAAAAGGAACCCTGGGCGCATCACTGAATGCCTTAAGAACCGCATACCCTATGGTTAGTTCTTTTGGTTACTCTTTGATTGGCTCAGCTTAACATGCGTGTTATTTTCTGCACGAAAGACATAGAAACGCTGTCGAGGCTAACAGGGAAGGACTTCTCCGGTCCTACGCCCGAGATTCGAATCCCTGAAATACCTAGGATGGGGTCGCCTGATGAAGAGACGAGGAACCCAGAGCCAGGCGAACGAACTTCGACGCCAGGGCCTTCTGCCAAATCATCGCGGAAAAGATCTCGGACTCCGCGAGTCGCTGACGACGGCGTAGAGGTCGTCGGTGATGTCGATTCCTTTGTGGACGTTGATGATGGCGAGAATGGGGTGTAGAGTCTTTGTTGCAGAGCTCTGAACTTGTCACGAAGTAGGGTTAACTTATAATAGTAATGTTTTATGTCATTAACTTGGGACTTCACTGTATAGGTTATCATATCATTTGCTATCGTTCTGGCCTCTCTCGGGCACCTACTCTCCGCTGTTGACGACTTCCAGGTACTGTAAGCTCTTTAAATGATCAGTATGTGGCAATCAAAAAGTATTACTTACTTCAAGGAGTTCTGGAATTTTGTTCCTCGGAATATATATGACTGGCAGCTCGCCATTCGCAGGTGGAGGAGGAGGATTAATGAACTGTTCTACAATCTGATAGACATCGATGTCGTGAAAGTCATCCGTCGCTTCCTGGATTTTCAGAAGACGTCAGCCGAAAGAAAGTTCAGAATCGTAGAACCCACAAGGCGATAGGGTCTCTTTGCGTCTTTCCCTTGAGGGACCTGTTCAACTGCTTCATGGGCCTGGGTGTACCAGATTAACGTCAATATAATTCGGGAAAATGCTGCAGTTGCAATCACCTCTTGCTCGGCCTCATCTGCATCCAAGATTTCATTGTTGGCCTGTGCCTTTTGCTTCGTCCTCTGTTGCAAGCTGACGTCGATGCATTTGTACATTTTTGTCATCATAGCTTGTAGGGAAGGAGCGTTGGGAGTGCTGCCAGTACTAGTGCTCGAGTTCTCGGACGGAGTAGACATTTCTGCCGTGTTCTGGAGGTGACCAAAACGATGATGGTGGACTTTGGATGAGCAGCAAAAATGCTGCGTTCCCTTTTCACTTGCAGTGTAATCATTTTGGCATATTTGCGCAAAACAAATATTTAGGGCAACTGTATTAGACTGCCTCCGTCTTGAGGTAAATAGGAAACTGGAACGCCTCCGCCTCTGCCTCCGTTACACAGAGTCCCCAGATCTAAACTGGGGACGGAGCGTTGGTTTTGAGTTGCGGTGGAATAACGGCACCCTCACGGCATGCGCGTGCCCGACTAACGAACTCGAAAAAAAATTTGCTGATCCACTTCGCTGGAAGTCGCCGAAATCTACCTTGCTCGATCTTCGCGGGAGCATCGGTGACATTTCCTTGACGGCGGCGGACGAGAGCGCGAGAGTCGCATGGATTTGTATGTCGTAAATCAGAACGTGCACATATTGTAGCCTCATTCGCAGAGGAGTATATTTTCGACCAAGTGTTTGGATGGAAATCTAGATGCACAAGGAGCCATATCAGTAAACAAACGTGAGTACACAGGCAGGAACACACAAGATGTGGTTGTTTCCAAACATCCCCTCAGTGTCAATGGACTGACGGACATGATCAAACTGCTTTTCTCCTCCGTCGATTTCCTGCATTTCCAAGTGTCCCTTCGTTGAGAGATGCATCTTACGGGAGATCAAACAAAGCAATGGTGGTGGTTGTGGATGAACCAGTGCACGCCCACAGGCCGATCGCTTTCGCGTTTGCTCTGATGCTCATTTTGGAAAGTGATCGTCGCCGCCACTGCTGTGACGATCCTCAAGTATGGCTGAAATTATACGTTTGTACTCTCTGTCTGGTTGGCAAAAAACTTGAGAATTGTCCTCGACACTCGTATGCATCTCCTTAGCAAGAAAGGTGCGGATTAAGCTATCCTGCCTCATGTTCCTTATCAACCTCGTGTTGGAGAATTGGACACTCCGATCTCGATCCCTTGCATCACAATCAGCCTGCCAATGGTTCGAGGCCGATGTCGATCTCACTCAAAACCAAAGCTTTGGTATGTTTTTGTCTTCTCGGTAAATTAAGGGTGCATACCGTTGACGCTGGTATGTCGTAATTCGTCTTCATGGCTTCACATGTAACCGAACCTGAAGGGAATGTCACGATCGAACAAATACTGCCCGCTGTCTCCATCGCGTTCATTCATTTGAGGACGGACATATGGTATGCACAGAAGAATGATTGACGCCGTTCGACCATAGTCTTGCCACATTTCTGAAAAGCGCCGTCGCAAGGACGTCAGGTGAGCACCGATGGGCACTCGGGCTGAATCATCCAGCACACACATGAACTTGAAACCTTCACGAGCCATTGCCCAGAAAATTCGTATCGAATTCTGGCGAGACAGGTACCCACACCCTTGGACACGAAAACGACTAGAATCGTTGTCGGTGTATCAGAATGCGACCGATTGCGCGGGTGACCTCCACATTTCTCCAAAGCGCCGCCTGAGAGTCCATTGTATCGCAAGGATTTTCGTCAGGCGGCAGGACTCTCTGATTCGTGTCCATTTTTCCAGCTCCCAGAACTTCCAGTTCCAAGCGCTGTCCCAAATCTCCCGATTTGCATCGCGTTCGGCGGAGGAGGCGAGGAAAAACTGATAATAATGTCTTGGGTTTCCGCAATCTCCAAGAATGAGTTCACTGTCGTTGCGAAACGAATTTGCGGGATTATACACCGCTGATGGTGCTGCGGGGTCACCGTGCCAGACCGTGATGAAGTTTTCCGGGTGGAGCAAGAGGAGGCTGTTCATGAGCGCCTCGCCCTTCCCGGCAGACAGGAACCCTTCGTTGAGGTAATGATTGAGGTACGCGTAGTAGTATCGCTCGAGCCACAAGATGCTCTTGGACATCCCTCCAAACAGTGATTCTAACAAGTCGCGTTTCAGATATCTCTTTTGGCTTGCAACGAGGACGTCAATTACCACATACCTTGAGAGAAATCTTCGCCGATAGGCCCTCTCTCTTCCTTCCATAACAAAAAGTCGACCTTAGGGAGGTCCCACATCGGAATGAAGACCATGTCTTCTAATCTCGCGCCGCTCTCCCTTCTCCCGTCTGTCCAGACTTCGTCCAGCCTCCCTAAGCTGGGCCAGTGTTTGAATCCGTGATCGGCATCGAAGCTGTCAGCGTCGATCCAAAATGCATATTTGTACGACTTCGTGTACAAAGCCTGTGTCGTACGGATGGCTTCGGCGAGTAGGTAAGGTTTTGCGTTCGAAAACGCGTGAGCTGATGCAATAATCGTGTCCGGAGGGTTCTCGTCCGCTCCAGATGTGTTATTCGCCATCGAAAGATAGTCACCCCGCCGCGACCCGAGCACGGAGATGTCAAATGGACTCTCAAACGTAGTATTGATGGAGATTGGCAGATGTCCGCGCAAAAATTGTATGGTCGGCACGAAATCTGGTGACGTGTAGAAATAGATGTCCGTCGAAACTTGCCCAAGGAATCTGGAAAATCTCTTGACAGAGTTCTCGTACGCAAGTCTCGAGCGGCTCTCGGGGAAATATGCCGAGACGAGCAGGATCTCGCCGTTGTCTGGTTCAAGCAATTCGAGAGCTGCATCTTCGTGTCGTGTTGAGGTGCTGATGTCGCCTGTAAAGTGGAATATGGTGACAATCAACGCGATGAGCACGACGAGTATCAAGGAACGGGAGCGCCTGGGTATCGCTATCAGAGGTAGACACTGGACCATTATTGACGGGAAGTCGGAGGAGTAAAAGTAATCTAATGGAAACTCATGGATCAGACCTCTCCTTGGCACAGACGCTCACTGCGACTAGGTGGGAGATGAGAGTAGGAGATGGTTGTTCGAGGTCGGTGCTGGCCATGTACGAGTATTATTTGGCGGTCTCAGAGCTTGATGTGGGAAGATTGTCATACGGTGGGATAGAAAGCCTGATTCCCTGAGTAAAAACGGAGTATCGCATGAGAATAGTTGACTTTCAATTGGATGAAAGGCTCTGATGGTTGCGTCAAATGAATGTTACCGAGGTTGACTGGCAGAGGAAGGCTGGGTAAGAAAGAGCGAAGACTCGTGAGGGGTGAAGATTATATATTATTGTCAAATGAAGGCGTAGATCAGCTCACTTGCATTTGTGCAATAAGATATCCCGTGCGCTATGAACGTTTTCAAGGCCTTTTAAATTGTATTCTTCACCGAGGCAATCGTGCAGCCGGTGATCTTGCTCTTCGTCGTAAAAGCTGTACAAACATGAAAGTTGTAAATGCGGACAAAGAATACCTTCAAACCCGATAATCAGAGAGTGCACCGGAGATCCCATCAGTCACTGCTCACCAAGTGATAGCGTATGTAGCATGCATGTTCCGAAGCTCGACGGTAGGGGAACGGCCTATCGGCGTGCCCTCCTTCAGTCTAAGATGTGCGTCACCTGAATGGCCCTCTGCGAAGAATTGGCGTCGAGGGTTTCACTGGAGAGTCGAAGACTTACCGAAGATCTCTTCCGCAAATACGGGCTGAACTTTTGCCTCATCCCCGCCAGCATATTGCGCAATCGCATCCACGTCGATCCAGAACCACTCCCCCTTTTCCGGCTTATTGTCTGGCGTGAAGTAGTTTCGAGGTTGGGAAGTCCGGAACATTCCCTGTACGAGGACTGGCCCTGTCTGTTCTTCTTTTCGCCAGTTGGCCAGGTCTGCAAAATCGTCGGAGACGAATCCTCGATCGACCAGAATGGTGGATCCTCCTTCACGGACGAGGGGAGTTATGACATGGAATCCCTTTGTATTGTCACGAACACGGGGGCCAACAAGGACAGTATGTGGGTTGTCCCACTTTCCTTCAGCAATGAACTTCCTGTACGTGAAATCGGATAGCGTCGAAGTACTGTCTCCATTGTCAAATTGGAAAATTTTTGGAACACCACTTGTGCTACGTACTTTATGAAGTCCGGAAGAATGATCGGCTGGCGGTGAAGCTTTTCTTGGAGCTCGTCGACGAGATTGACTTTCCACTTGAGACGCTGAATTTGCCATGTCCCCAACGCGAAGGTCAATATTGGCATTACTCCAAGAAGGACCATCGTTGGTGTTAGAGTAGCCGTTTGCTTCGCCTTGAACATCTGGTTTTCGGAACGCCATCGATGGCTCTGATGAAATTCAGCTCTCCAAGGTTGCCTGAATGCATTTTTGGGGAAAGAAATCGTTCGTGCTGAACGTAGTGGTGAGGAGAAGCGAAAGGCCATGGTCGATGGCACAAACACCGGTCGATGCCGTGAGACGAGCAACTTCGCGTCGACAGCATCGGTTCGCGCAGTCATCCCTTTCCTCCATCCTCCACTTACGACTCCCTTGTCGACGAGACATCATGTAGGTGCACCAGACAGTCTGGTAGAGTGACTTTTCTGATGTTTGGAAGGTCGTTACGAGGGAGGCAACAGTATGACATCGACGGCGATGAGGTGCACTACCCTACGAGGCCAGTGGACAAGGACAAGGCGGATGCTGAGCTCGTCGTAAACATCAAGAAAGCCACGAGTGCAGAGGAGTCAGCGCCGAAGCAGAAACACGTCCGAAGTGAGAGTGACATGTTCTTTCTAAATGTTGAGCTACTAACATAGTGCACCTGCCTGTAGAATGCATCGTATACACTTGGGATTATCATACATCTATGGCCTTCTGGACAGGTTTACGAGTGCAACCAATCCTCTCAGACGAAGTGCAAACATTCAAGGCTTTGATTACCGTCCACAAGGTGTTACAGGAAGGCCACCCAAACGTACGTCTCCGCTCGCGTACTTTAGCAGTCTCTGACGTTCTTCAAGACGTTGAAAGAAGCCCATGGTCAAACGGGTTGGCTAGAGACCTGTGCCAGAACGGTGAATTCAGATGGTCAACGAGGTAACGCTCCTGTTTTCACACATTCCCGGCCTCGTGATAATCGTAAAATCAGGCTATGGGTCGTTGATTCGCACCTACGTGGCGTTTATACTTTCCAAATTACGATTTCACAGATTGCGGCCTGAATTCAATGGCCTCTTTGAATATGAGGAGTATATTTCACTGAAAGGGATTGACGATCCAAACGAGGGGTATGTCTTCTTAAATTGCACAGATATCTCGGTGGTTGAGAGTTGGTTTTATAGTTATGAGACGATCTCAGACCTAATGGCCCTACAGGACCAAATCGACTCGTTCCAGCGTCTCATCTTTTCGAACTTTCGTCATTCTGCCAACAACGAGTGTCGCATATCGGCGCTTGTACCTCAAGTGAAAGAGAGCTATGGAATCTATCGCTTTATCACAAGCATGTTAAGAGCCATGCACCGACGTACGTGTGCCCTTCTATGAGTATAACATCATGAACCAAAATTCTGGCAGGTACCGACGATGTTGACGCTCTAACACCTCTCCGTGAACGATTTAGCTCCCAACATCATAATCTACGAAAATTCTACTACGAATGTTCAAACCTGAAATACCTGACAGGGCTTATCAACGTCCCAAAACTGGGTCAGGTATGTGTATTGCTGGTTTCCCTTTGCGGGATTCTTAAGTGAACCTTGAAGGAACCTCCGAACCTCTTGGACAATGGAAATGCCCCTGACCTTCCTGCTCGGCCATCGACATCTGCGGCCAAAGCTCCTCCTCCTCCTGCAACGCCGAGTCCTGACGCGGCCCAACTCGCAGAGCAGGCGCGCATGTTGAAGGAGTATGAGGATCAGCAAGCTCTCTTGAAAGCAAAGAGAGAAGCAGACGAGCAACAACGTCAAGACCAAGAACGGCAGCAACAACTCGAGTTCGAGGCCAGGCAGAGAGAACAGGCCGAGCGAGAGCGGATTGCACAGGAGCAACTCCTGGCCTCTCAAATGGCGCAATACAACAATCAAGCGGCAGCGCAGATGAACGATTTACAACGTGAAATGCTTGCAATGCGAGGCCAATACGAGAGGGATCAACTGTTGTTGGAGCAATACGATCGTGTACGTGCAGTGATTTCAATAATCTGTCAGCATCCATATCTGACACCCGAGGCAGCGAGTCAAAGCCTTGGAAGGCGAAATTGGCGCAATGGGAGCGAACATCAATGCACAGATGTCATCGAAGGATCAGCTCATTCAACAACTCCAGGACCAAGTAACGCTTTGGAAAAATAAGTACGAAGCACTGGCGAAATTATACAGCCAGCTTCGAACAGAGCATCTGGATATGCTTGCGAAATTCAAGCAGTTGCAGCTCAAGGCAAACTCCGCTCAGGAAGCTGTCGACAAAATGGAGCGTATGGAGCGCGACATTAAGTCGAAAAACTTGGAGTTGGCAGATATGATTCGAGAGAGAGATCGTGCAAGATTCGACCTCGACCGCCAGAAAGGTTCACACAAGGAGGAATTGGACAGACTCAAGCGGGAAATCAAGTTTGCCAACGAGAGAGCCGAGGACGCCTCCAGATCCAAGAGTTCCGAAGTGTCTGGCGTTCTTTCGAAATATAACAGGCAAATGAACGAGCTCGAAGACACCCTTAGGGTGAGCCATGAGATTGATCGATCATTTTGTGAGACCACTAACCTTGAGTTTATAGGCAAAGCAAATACAGATCGACGATTTACTATCCAAACTGGATGGCTACAGCGGTGAAATGGAGCGACTTCGAGAGGAGAAGGATGCGGAAATAGCTATCCTCCAGGAGGGGATGGACAGTACCATCCAACAACTTTCCGAGACGCAGCAGGTATGCACTGAATTCCGACAAATTCTCAATATGATCTCAATGAATTTGGATAGACGCAAGGGATTGTTGATCAAGCAACGACAGCTCAAATTGATACTCTGATCTTGGATAACCGAAAGAAGCTCAACCAGATCATCGGTGAGCTATATATCATTTGATTAACTTCTCTCATACGACTTACCACGCGTTGTTTCCAGATTCAATCCTTCAAGCTTGCGTTCAGAAGGTTGACGATGCCATCTATGAGTTAGAATCTCCAGCGCAAGCGGGAAACCTCAACTCCACACCGGAATACACCTTATCTATGATCGAGAAGGCGACAAACTCCGCGACGGACTTTGCAACCGTGTTCAATCTTTATCTCAGTGGTGACGTGGGCGGCGATCACGTTGATGTCATCAAGAGTGCCAACGACTTCGCTCAATCTCTGACTGACGTCCTTGTTAACACGAAGGGGATAACGCGACTAGCAGAGGACGATGATGCGGTGGATAGGATCGTGAACGTTGCTAGGTCTGCTGGGGATGTCGGTCTGCGCTTCTTCCTAAATCTGCAGTCGTACAAACTGGACCTCCTTCCGGCATTGCAAAAGAAGGAGATTTCGATGCGCAACAACGGTGAAGTGAGGGGTGCTCTGAGCAAGTTATCGGAGGTCATAGATGCGATCGTTCCCAAACGTAAGGCCGACTTAACAAATGGGAAGGGTGATATCGGCGACATCGTTGAACAGGAGATGTTGGGAGCTGCGAAGGCGATCGAACTGGCAACGAAACGTCTCCAAGAGCTTATGGCTCGTCCTCGCGACTCCTCGCGATTCAGCGCCGTCGACCTGCAAGTACACGACTCCATCCTGTCCGCCGCCTTCGCAATCACGAGCGCCATTTCTCGGCTCATACAAGCAGCCACGGAATCGCAAGAGGAGATCGTTGCACAGGGCAGAGGCTCAAGTTCGAAACAACAGTTCTACAAGCGTAACAACCGTTGGACAGAAGGCCTCATCTCTGCTGCTAAGGCCGTTGCGTTTGCGACGAACCTCCTGATTGAAAGTGCCGATGGCGTTCTGTCAGGAACACATTCGTTGGAGCAACTCATCGTTGCGTCGAACGAGGTCGCTGCTGCCACAGCACAGTTGGTTGCAGCATCTCGTGTCAAGGCGTCTTTGATGTCGAAGACTCAGGAACGCTTGGAGCTCGCTGCGAAGGCTGTCACAGAGGCTTGCAAAGCTCTCGTGCGTCAAGTCAAGGCCGTTTCCGCGAAGCAAATGGAGGAAGAGAATGTTGACTACAAGAACATGGCCGTTCTTGAGTTCAAGAAACGAGAAATGGAGCAACAAGTCGAGATCTTGAAGCTCGAGAAGGAGTTGGGTGGCGCTCGTCATCGCTTGGGTGCGATGAGACGTGCGGGTTATCATACAGACGAAACGGATTAATCGAACAATTTTTGTATTATCATCTCTCATGTTCTGGCACGGAAAATTGTAGCTTTCATTCTATCATCCTTCAATACATCGCTTTTGAAAATCCTCCACGCATATATTTCTGTTACAGAGCTGAGACAAAAGCAGAGCTTTATATAATACAGGTAGGTATTAATCCAATGAAGTTTGCGAACAAAGAAAGCTTGTAAGGACGGTCAATGTGTTGCATGATATCTGGAGAACGAAAGCGGGAGTAAAACAAGAATGAAGACCAACGGATAAGTACTTAAAGTTAGTAATAAACAAGAAAGGTTCGACGATTCAGAGAGTGTAAGTAATGCATGGGAGACGAAAGGAATGACAATTTGGTCTAGGCCAAATAAATAATAAATCTAAATGAAAAGAGAATGTTCGTCGTAAGAACGACTCAAATCCAAAGAGTCCTTTGATCGCTCCAGAATTAGGAAGCTATCCTCAGGCACCTCGTTCAGAATGCTGCCACCCATGTTTTCGGACGAGATGTCCGGGACGTCATCGTCAATATTTAGGAACGAAGGCTTGCGGAAGATGGAACCGCGATTGGGGTTGAATGTTTCGTGACTCTGCATATGCCTCACAGTACTGCGAGATGACGCCGTGTACATCGACGAGCTGACCTCGTCTCTCTCTTCGTCGTCTGCGTAGCTCTCGGAGAGCGGTGAGACTATCGCTTTACCGGGGCGACGAGGTGGAGGGGGAAGTGCCGTGCTCACGAACTCCGCGTTGTTCAGCCCAAATGTGTCACGACGGGAAGGTCCCTCCTGAAGCGCTTGAGCGGTGGATGGGCGTGCGCGCTGAGGAGCACCGATGAGAGAAGACCTTCTCATAGGAATCTTCGACGAAGACGAAGGACGCTGTTCAGATTGCAACCGGCTTTGAATTGAAGGCATGTTCGACGATGAAACTTGTCGAGCGCGAAGGACAGGCGATGAATGGGCAGATTCCAGGTCACTCTGGCCAAAAGCGACGGAAGCACCTCCAATGGAACCAACGGTGGAATGAAGGCTTCGTTTGTCTGCGACACTAGACGAATCTAAGGACCATTCATCGTCGTCATACTCAAGCGACTTGTCGGAGAAGAGTAGTGGCGATGCGGGTTCTTCCATGTCTGCTAATGCCTCCATCTGAGAAAGAAGTTCTGCGGGTGGTAGAATGTGTTGATCGACCAATGGATTGGAAAGAGCGTCAGCGGGTGAAGTGGGCGGAGGCGAAATCGACCGTGGAGGCGTGATTTTTGCACTTTCCACTGGGCGTTCCGGAGGCGAAAGAGGTGGAGGATTGGGCCCGAACGGATTACTGAAAATATTGAGACTGATCCCCAAACCAGCCGCTTGCCCAAGCGACTTCTTCGTATGCAGCTCCCGCACCTCGTCCCTCTCCCGGTCGTTCTGATTCTGACTTGAATCGCGCCTATCACGGAAAAGCATGCGTTTCCTCTGTGTGGGTGGCGTGGATGGTGATACAACTCTCGAACTTGAGGACGACTTGCTTATATGGAAAGAAGTGCTCGTTGGGGGAGTAGAGGAGACCGCAGCGACCTCGTTGTCCACGTTATCAGATGCGCTGGTGAAGGAGCTCGCGTGTCGGAGCATTGGGGGAAGTGGAGGGATGAGCATGTTTGCTGCAGCACGTGTGTTGTGTAGTGACCGCTGTTTCCGCAAAGCTTTGCCGATAGAGGATACAGTGTAGTGTACGCCGGACGAGTTGACGCTCTCCTCAGACCGCTGCGCCGACGACGTGCTGGTGGTGGAATCGACGCGAGGACGTTCGCGATGAGAAAGACTGACAGAGACACTGAATGAAGACTGCGAGAGGCTTTTTCGAAGAGAACGAGGCGTCGGCGTCTCCCCGCGTGCAGTGGCGGCAGTGATCGTGTGGGCCTGCGAGGACGTCGTCGAGGGTTTTGAGGAATGCAGAGGCGTGCGGCGCGCGAAATTTTCTCTCGGTGCCGGCCTGCCGTGCTTTGCCAGCGCCTGCGGAATATTACGTGCCTCGTTCTGTCTCGATGACAACGCTGTCAAAATTGGCGCTCCGAATTCCGCTTCTGTTATAGGCTCAGGGTGGGCAAAACACAGGCTGGCGGACGAAGACTCGGACTCCGAAGAGGGCGTAGAGGGCGGGAGATCGTAAGAAAGAATTGATCCACCGCCGTCGGGAAGTCCACTCGAAAAACCTGACTTGGGTCTCCGGAAGGTCAACGGTGAAGGCGGCTGCGAATTGGGAGTAGGAGGGAGACCTGATAATGGTGGAGGCGTCCGCGAAGGAGGAACAGGTCGTAGCCGTATGCTGGATGTCTTTCTGCTCAGAGAACTGCTCGATGTCGAAGTGGATAACGTCCCTGGCGACATGAGCGGAGGCGATATACTGCCACTTCCCGGGTGAGAGTTGACGCTCGTTGGAGAGGGTAATGACAGTGCAACAGATGTTCGCTCCGAATTTGAGTCACGTTTAGAAACAGCTGAGACCTTGCGGTGGTCCTTCGAGGGATAAATGGACGTCAAGCGCACTTGGCTCAAAATCGAAGCCGTGTCGTCGATGAAGGCGTCATGCGCGTCCGCGATCTCGTCCTTTATATCGCGGAGGATGTCTGACTCTCCGTCGCTGTCGAACGAAAACGCCTGGTCGATGAGAACCATCTCTTGCGAACTTCGCCCCCTCCCACCAGCGGTCAATGGTGGACTCATTTGTGTCGTCGATATGCTGCCGGTCGAGATACTTGAGATACTTGGAAGGGCGGACGGTGATTTTCGGATTGTCCGACTCGCAGGTAACAAACCCGCGTTTGGCATAGGCGGCATCGAAGTGTCCGAAAACCGCTTCTCCTGCGACTTCGACTCAAACGAACTGCGATGATTTGAAAAGCCGAAATTTGGTTGTGCATCCCTGTAGTGTGTATGTCTCAGTAATCAATAGATAATAACCGGTATCGAAGAACGTTACCCGCTCGACTTCCTCTTGTGCGACAAATCGACCTTCGATTTACTCTCCTTACGAGACGGGCGATACGAGTGAGGTAGCGCTCGAGAAGATGGCGGAAGAGGTTTTGGCATAGGCTCGTTCGTCGATTGAGAGTCCATGAACGAAGAGGGGTCAGATCGGACGGATACCCTGCTCATCCTCGGAACGAAGTATCGCGGACCAAGACTATCAGCAGAAGCAATACTCGCGTGCTTGTCGGGTTCCGCAAACGTGAAAAACGACGGTTGGTACGACGTCCGGTGCCTCGAGCCGTCTGAAGGGGTTATTGGCTCGGACGCATCATCTGAAGACGACGGCAGAGTGAAAATGGACGGTTCTCCGGGAGATAAGGGACCACATATGGACGAGTTTATGCTGGCCGTAGATATTTTGGTGGTGCGTCGCTGAGGGGGAGGAGCAGAGGGGGGCGGATTCTGAAACGGCAGAGGAGGAGAAACAGGCCCGGCGGTAATCTCGATCTGGTTCGAAGGGATGTGTAACGTCTTCTTCCTGAAGACCGAAGTCAAGGTGTTGAACTTGATCGCTGAGTTCGATCTTGACCGTCCTCCAGTCCTCTCTTCCGAAGGCGTCGGCGTAGGGGTTGGCGTAGGAGATTTCGCAAGTTTGAGAGTGGAAACATCAGTGGTGATTTTGGGGGGCCGGTGGGAGATGGTGGAAGCCTTTGGCGTTGGCACCTTCGACCACCACTGCTTGGCCGAATGGGAAGGCTGAGGGGGATGAATAGCAGACATATGTACGACGATTACGACCTGTGAATAGACGACGGTTAGCTGGATGTTTCGGGGTATATGAAATGAGAAGCGAGCGACCTTGAATCCACCGGGAAAGCAGAAAGAAATCCTATAGACCACGAAGCGAAAACCCGCTGGTTCGACTGGACTGCCAATTATCGCCCAGCTTCAGAAAAACGATCACGAGAAGAACATATGGAGCAGAGAAAAAAGCAAGACAGAGAGCAACGAGAAGAGAAAACAGCGAAAAGGATGACAATCTGCCGGTTAACAGGACATGTGGGAGAGGTAACAGGACATGGTGGTGGTGGTGTGATCGCAGGAACGGAATGGGATCAAAACTCACTGTAAGAAGCGTCCCTGTGTGGGACGAAGCTTGCTCCTTTCGACAGAACGCCTGTGATGCTGAGAACAGTGCTCGCGGCCGTGCTCGACGTTGACGAGAGAGTGTCGCTCGTCGTTGTTGTCGACATGGACGAAGTCGACGACCCAAGGAAGACCTCGGCTAGCAACGCGAAAAAAAATAAACCAAGTTCTCCTGCGTCTCGGTTGGAAACACCTCTTCTGATACAATACAACCTGTTGCCGTCCTAAACTCTATCACCAACACAACGCTCTAACCGACACGTGTCCCATCTATTCCTCTTTTCTGACCCCGAATCTTCTCCAGGAATGGGCAATCCAAAGGCGTAAACCCGAAGAATACTCTTCTCGACATTGTTATACGGCATAGATTTTGGTTCCGTCATCCAAGAGTTCCTGTCTCGTCTAAAGTCTAAGTACACTTTTTCACACCTCAAAAGGCATCTGACACGGAAGTCTTGTCAAACTTGACAAACGGCGCCTCTTTGCGAGAAGAATTCACTGTGTTGAGGCCATTTTCTCTGCGCAGAGGCATATGTTTTCCTCCCGCCTCCAAGCCAGGGTCACCGGGTCGATCGTCGTCGATCGCTCCCGTTGCGGCAACTCCACTTGCAAAGCGCACGTCCGTAATCCTCTTTCCGCCCGCCGGCGCCATTCAGATGCAGGTTTGTTTCGCCTGATTCGCGACGACGGAAGTTAGCGACTGCGCATTTGTCGCGTAGCTGGATCCAGTAGCTCCCATATCGACAAAAATCTCCCTGCGACCCAATTTGCATGAGAAAGGGATAACAATTTTCACTCCAAATCACTTACATACTACATCTACCGTCGCTGCCCCTCCGATCAGACGACGTCCAGGTCGCTCAAATCGCGCCGAGCTGCTAAAAGGGAGGCGCCATTCAAACATCTTGCCAGGCCCAACCCGCCCTACCAGAATCTTGACTCCAGGATATTCATAATTAGCGCGAGCTCTTTCTCTGCGATACCCACAGTCCAGTTTATCTGGAAAACGAGTGGATCGATTTGTGTAGGCTGAGAAAGAAAGTGGTGAAAATAACTCACAGATCCACGGGAATGATGAGCAATGCTCAAGGGGCGGCCAATCTCCCAACTTCAAGCGTCTACACCGACCTCTAATCAAGCATCGCTCAGCAATCATGAAAGATAAAGCACTCCTCCTCGTTTATACAGAACCTGGAGACAATCTCACTGAGGATGCGTATCATGAGTGGTACGAGTCCGAGCACATACCTCTGCGCATGGCGCTCCCAGAGTTCCACTCCTGTTCCCGCCTCATCCAGGACGACGGAAAGCGCCCGACGTACGG
Source organism: Schizopora paradoxa (assembly GCA_001020605.1). NCBI lineage: Eukaryota > Fungi > Basidiomycota > Agaricomycetes > Hymenochaetales > Schizoporaceae > Schizopora > Schizopora paradoxa. The sequence goes on from KQ085882.1 coordinate 907,901, forward strand.
TGCAACATACGATCTTCCGGACGCCGCGGCCCTCCAGACGGAGGGTTACAAGACGATCATGGCAAACCGGAGCGACCGCGAGAAAGACGTTCTCCAGAAGATGGAATTTCTTGATCGCAGATTGTATGTTCTGAACGAGCGGGCGCCCGAGACCGTGAAGGAGGGTTATACCGGGGAAGTAGAGGGAAGCACTGTGTCGATTGTTTCGATCGACGTCGAGGATGAGCATGCAGAGGAGTTCCACAAGTGGTATGACGAGGAGCACGTTCCTATGTTGATGAAGGTCCCAGGATGGCTGCGTTCTCGCAGGTACATCCTGTTGGAGGAGGGGGCAACGGGAGCTCTGAGAGGGTCAGCAAGCGAAACGAAGCCACCGAAATTCATGGCCGTGCATGAATTTGAGACTGCAGACTATTTGCAAACGCCTGAGGGAAAGGCGGCAATATCGACACCCTGGAGGACAGAAGTGATGAAGAAGGTCAAGGCATACGATAAGAGGACGTTGAAGATCTTCAAGACCTTCCAACCGACGGCGAAGTGAGTTGCAATCTTTTTGCTGAAATTAAGTAATCCACTGAAATAACAAGATGAACAGTATGGAGTCTGCGGATAAATAATGAATGTTTGCGAATGATGAAGAAAGACTGTCCATGAAGAAGGGAATGAATGAGGACCCGCACCAAGTAACTATCCCAGACTTGCCCACATATCCTCATCGTCCCTCTCCGTGTTGAAATTCAGAGGCTTTGGCTTTGGCCGAGTAGGTGTCGGTTCCACTGAGGGTACCTCGTCTTGAGAGTCAAACACTACGGAATTCTGAGGTCGCAAATGAGCTCGTTCCTCCTCGTAATCGTCGGGAAGGTCGAGGTCGAGGCTAAGTCCCGTCTGACCCACCTTGGAGAGGTCAATGTTTCGGGGACGCGTGAAGATCGACTGTCCTGATCTATTGGGGGGTCAATTTGATTCTTGTCACACAACAGGAAAACGGCTACATACTGTCGCATGACCGTGGCCAGCCGACCAAATTGTAGAACATTACGCAAAACAAGCAGTAATGTATCAAACAGTTCTTCTTCTTTACTTGTTTTGCCGCATCCCGCAAATACGACGGTCAGGACTGTGATCACGCAGAAAGTAGTGAGGACGAGGTCGATGACATTGAATGGCGACCTCCAGAATTGCTGGAAAATAGTAAATAATCCGAATGCATAGCATAGTCGTATTACACACCCTTCCAAACGCCACGAAACGTATGCTAACTTCAGCAATCATCGTAGTGTTGATTACCAGTTCTAGAATATAGAACGACAGTCCCGGGCAGTCCTCCAAAAGACTTAGGACAACCGTCGTGATCGAGAGTGCCGCCATGCCAAGATAAAGGAAAATATATGTTCGCGAATGGACGAATCTGTTGGCAATTCCGCGAGTAATTTCTTGTCGTGTCATTGCGTAGAGGGAGCGTGTAGGCCTGTATAATAAATAAATTACACCAAGACGCAAGCGCGCAGCAGCAAGTCAGCGAGTTTCGTGTTTGTTGACCGTTCATCCAACGATACGCACACCGGCTGTGATGGTACTTGGTGAAGAGGGTCTTGCTCTCCTGCCTCCAGATCCTCAAGAGGCTCTTCGACGTCCATGGCTCGAGAGGGACTCATCGTGAAGGAAAGTGTTGCGAGAGTTGTTGCGGCGAGCGCAAGTGCTTCGTGGCTAAAGAGCTTCGGTTCCAAACATGCACAAACCAAAGTTGGGCACTGTCCACGGGTGCCGCCTCCTCCTCTTCGTCAACGACGTCCAAGTCAAGGACACTCTTTTCTCCTCAAACACAACCGAACATCCTCATAGCACTCCTCTATAACACTCTAGCAAGATGGGTGGTGGTGACTTAAACATGAAGAAGTCCTGGCATCCGCTCCTGATGAAGAATCAGGAGCGGGTGTGGCTCGAGGAGAAGAAGGCGGTGAGTCGAACATACTGTTCGTCGAATATTGGAAAGTACTGATTCAGAACTTTGCAATAGCTCGAAGAGAGGAAGAAGCTCGACCAACTGAGGAAGGAAAAGGAGGAGGAGCGCCAGCTGCAGGAGCTACAGCGTATGCAAGAGGAGCAAACGGGTCGTAAACGAACGGATCGAATAGAATGGATGTACGCAACGCCTGCGACAGGGGGTGGGCAGAACAAGAACGACCTGGAGGACTACCTTCTTGGAAAGAAGCGTGTAGACCAGATTCTCGTCGCTGATGAGCACGACAAGGTATGTCGCAACGTCACTGTGATCGAAAACAACAATGACTTACACTCGGTTCGTCTCAGGTAGGAGCGTCACACAAGAATTTCATCGCCGTCCAGAACGCCAACACCGTTCGCGACGTTGCAGCGAAGATTCGCGAAGACCCTTTACTCGCGATCAAACAGCAAGAACAAGCTGCATACGAAGAGCTCCTGAAAAATCCGCTTCGTTTGAAGGAGATGCAGATGCGGAATGGGACCTTGCCAAAGGAGAAGAAGCACAAGAAGGATAAGAAACATAAGGAAAAGAAGGACAAGAAGCGCAAGCGCCATGAAGACAGAGAAGAGTTGGATCGAGACCATCGTCGTTCGCGTTCGCGCTCCCCTCCACGACGAAACTACGGTTCTGACGAGACGGACTATGACGAGCGAGACCGCCGCCGCTCACGTTCTCCTTACCGCCGAAGCCAACGCGAGGAAAGAGACAGGAGAACTCACGACGAGAGAGTCTATCGTCGCTCTCGCTCTCCTGATCGTCGACGCGACTCCCGCTCTCCCCCGCGACAAACTTACCGCGACGAATACAAAAGACGACGAAGTCCGAGCCCCAAACGCAATAACGGTTATTCAGCCTCCGCGGAGGAACGTGCAGCTCGCTTAGCAGCTATGTCCTCGAACGCGAGTGCTTTGACTGTGGACCGGAAGGAGCGGTTGACCAATTTGCTCGCCGAGGAGAAGCTTGAGCTGGAGGCCGAAGAGGAGCGACGAGCCAGCGGCAAGAGTAAGTTCTTGTTTGAGGAACAGAAGAAACTTTTGAGCACGTCGGGGGGCATTGAAGAAACATTTAGGAGGGGAAGAACAGGTTACGCTATCGACAAGGATTGATTACTCATATCCGTTTGGTTTAAGCACCATGTTTGTATGTACAGTAGTTCAATTGTATTTTTTGTGAAAACAACATGATAGCAATGCAAAACACAACAATATAGGTTTTTGGTACAAGGCAATATTGAAGTAAATAGGAAAATTTACATGAGCTCTGCTTCACGGAAAGCTGTTTGAGCGTACGAAGAGGGACGTCGGAGAACGTTGTGGTGGACGGCCCCTTTGACCCTTTTGCCATTGAACATTCTCTCTCTGCAAGTGGGCTCGCAAAAGCTTGTAATATAAGCAATCGACGAAATTTACTCAAACGAAAAGGTTAGCTTACTCTGACAACCTCCATGAACAGGATCGGGGGGATGTTTACTTTGTGGTCCACAAAGCCCGCCGTTCTGTTCCGCCTTCCACTCGATACCAACTCCTCAAAAATGTCTTCGGCAGAAGGAACGTTGCCAGTGAACTCTTTGGAATCGAAAGACTGTAAAAGCGATCAGAAAAGTCCCGAACGCGATGATAATTTAAAAGACGGACGATCAACGTCCTCTGCCGTTGAGGAGCCTGCCGCAAGTCGAGGACACGTTCCTCCTCGTCGACAAAGGGGTTGAAAATGGTCAGCTGTGCGACGAATGAGCGGGGCGTGCAAAGTCGCGCAAATGAAGAGGAGCACGCACCGCAAATTGATTGTCCTGCGCCGTCTCCTCGGTGTGGCGGGAACAGTGCTCGCAGCACAGGAAGCCATCGAGCTCGTTACCTCCCTCGACGACGTGCACACGAGGATTACTTTCAACCTCGATGAAAGTGAATCCAGGGTGGTAGACGGCGAAATTCGGGTTGGCCATGGCTGGGACGTTCAGCGCTGCACAAGAACGAGGTCGTCGAGGAATAGGACGACGCCGCCACTCGCGGGTCTCTGGACCTTTAAATAAATGACGAAAACAAATGAAAATCAACCTTTCCGAAGAAAGTTCATACTGTAGAGGGTAATAACCCTAACGGGAATGGTGGAACGAAGGACCCACCGTGCTGGACTCAGTGACTGTTGACTTCTTCCACGCCCACTGAAAACGCGCAGACAACCGTGACCTCTCCGTCTCCGTTCTCCAGATCATCATCCCAGGTGCCCGGGCCTGCGCCAGATCCCCGCCCCAAGATACATTTTCTTACGGGTTCCTCGTCAGAATTCTTCTGCGGCGTCTACACCGCCAGGTCCCTTTGGATACTGAAAAGTAGATACCTTCGCCTTTATGGATTGCGCGCGGAGGGCACGAGAACGTTGGCGAGCCGAGGGGACGAATACGGGGGGGCCCATCTTCATTAATCGCCAGGCTCGCTTTAAGAAACAAGGGACTGCATGTGTCGTTGAACGTAATGCGCGTACGCAGGCTTGGATCACGGGTGCGGAGACGACAAGTTCAGAAATGCGTCGCAAACGTTCGCCGCCTGCACTTGATACCTTTCGGCTGTTCGCCGTCTCGCGCGAGGCCCAAAGGACACCAAAACCATCGCAAACTGGTCGCCGTCGTTCCCTTTCTCCACCCTGTTTCGAAATGTCGTAACGTTCCCCTTCGATCTCAAAATTCGTTCGACTTGATTGGTTCCATGCGCGACTTTCACTCGAGGAGGCGAGTCAGTTCCGAAAAAGGAAACTCCCGAAGATCGGCACCGCCAGCGCGCCTCGCAGCTGGGAGACGCGTCTTCAGGCAGTCGTTCAGTCGTCCGCCTCTTGACAATGAACAAACAGGTTCGAATGCGACTGAAACCTTGCGAGATTCGATGGCCTCAAGATGTCCTGAAACCATATTCAAGCAAATTAAATGTTTGGAATTTCAGCCTGATCGTACAGCGTTGTAATTCAGACAACTCACCTTCTTCGCGCTGAACTCTCCCCCTACTCGACTGATACTGATAAAGACTGGAGACGAGGAAAGGATTCTTCAAGATTCTTCAAGTTCAAGCTTCGATAAATTCAGAATTATGGCGCACCTTCAAACACTGGCAGCAGTTCCTCCACCAGAACATTGTCCGAACAATTACTGTTCACCAACTTCATCTGTTTCGTTCTCTGTGTCCTCACTCGAGCCTGAAGAAGCTCCGAGGAAAGATCTCCGAATCAGTCAAGTTTTGTGCGTCGTTTCACTTGTAAGCTGCAACCTGAACGTCCAACTTGGGCGCTTAACTTGAACAACTCACTTGGAATACGCAGGAAAATCGTCTGTGTTTCGCACCGTGCTCCTGCCTTCTTCAAGAACTACCAAACGGAACTATAGATGGGTTTAAGAACCTAAAAATCTACCAAGGATCTCGTACCTGTTGGACTCCAAGTCAAACACCGGGCCATGCCAGATGTTTTTCAGTTCGTCCAGGTCGTAAAACTCCCTCCTCATACGTCCTTTGGCCTGAATCCAGCGATTATATGTCCGGTTCAAATCTGCGTTCATCCGCCTTCGTGGCCTTGATTTTTTGATTGCAGCCTTCCAAATTATCGATTATTACCACATGTCTCGCCTCAATTCGAAGGTTCGCCCTGGATATGAAACATAGGATGCCTCTTCAGTGAGTGATTTCAGGGCGAAATTTATTCGCTGAGTTTTCTGGGAGATAACTGGCTTTGTGGTGGGCGTAAAGGTTGGCGCTCTCGGCGGTTGGAGGCGTCATCTGAGGTGTCTCCGTTTTATTCAGAGTCTCACGCCTCCTCGTCGTTTCGTGGCTCTCAGCAGAATAATGAGACGAGCTGCTACCCTCCTCGTGGTCATTGGCATTGGAATCCCCCTTTTTATTTCACCTAGCAGTCTGTCTCTTTATATGCGTCTTCCCCCCGGTTTTATCGACACCACCAGTACTGTGTTTTCTCTATGCCCCAAGCTGCCGCACGGACTATTTTTCTTTTCCAACAATGGGACCGACATTGACAAGTCGACGACTGCGAAGATCGTGATCATCCGGACTTCAAGCTGGCATTTTTAGAGGGTATCTGATCACCTTGCGCTGTCTTCGAGCGGGGGCTTTCGAGGGACCGCTCGCTGATCGCTCTTGGGCGCTACAAACAACACTGTCGGGTAAGAAATTTTCGGTTCGTTTTGAAGACATCGAAAGACAAATTTTCAACCAGTTAGCTGATAACGGTCTCTCGAGGAAGCATGAGCGCGTCCTTATCAAATCTTTGATGCAATATTTCACGCTCTCGCTGCCAGGTCATCCGAGTCAGCTTCCCCGACCACGGCCAGACAACTTGAACGAATGCTTAGGAGACGAGCGCTACACATTTTTCGAAGTACAGATGATACCTGGAACTCAGAGGCTCGGAGGCTTGGACTTGCATGTCATCAGTACGCTACAAATTTTCCCTTCTCATCTACTATCTCCTTCCTTTGAAGCTTACTCCAAGCGTATAAAAGCCATGAATGTCCTAAGGTACGTCGATTATCCAGTGGAACAACTCCCTGTTAATTAAATTCTTGAATGTCAGGTAGATTTCCGATTCGAAGCGCACGGTTTGCGTTTCTATAAATCATGTGGCAAAGAACTAGAGCATCAGGACGTACTAAATGGTTAGTCTTCGTACTCGCGCATGCTCAAATTTCCCGAATCCATCTCGTTCTCACTACCGTGTATGTGATACTCATACTTCACGTTCATCTGCTGACTGCGTCGCTGCGGCATTGTACCTCCTAGATGCACGAAATGTATCTACGACTAAACAGGCAATAAAACCTCTGCACAGCCCTCTCATTCGAATATCTCGTCTGTTATAGCGCGGATGTCTCGCCTCTTTTCCCTTCTCTAAAATCTTCAACCTGATGCCGAAGGTGCTTCACCCAGCAAGCAGATTTGAAGGTAAACCACCTCGAAAGACGACATTCAATGTCATGCGAGAAATGATTACTTCAACCTACCGTGACGTCGTTACGCCTCTTTGACGATCTCCAAAGATACAGAACTGATTGCAAGCGGGAGACACTCAGTGGAGGATGAGGAATGCGAAAAACCTCCGGAAATTCACACCGAACGCGACCCTCCTCGGCAGGTGCCTAATTGCACCGCGCAGTGATCGGCGAAAAATTCCTCTTTTGCTCTCCTTTCGCTCCCCACCCCGCCGCTCTCGCCAATGATGGTCTTCTCGAGACGCCGACCATTCAGTAAGTCCGCCGTGAACTTTTCTGAAAAGTTTTCGCTCACTTTTTCCATCCTTTCCCTCTTTTCCCTCCAAACTGAATACTCGGATCAGAACCCATTTATTACTCTTTGAAATACACGATGGTATGGACCCGTCAGTTTGGCCCAGCTCGCTTCGAAATTAGTCTTTTGAGCTGTGCGTCGTGCCCTTCTCCTGCTTTGCGCTCATGAGGTTAGTGCCAACCTTTCCGTTCTGTAACCGGGTTCCCGGTTCAGAGTTGAGTTACGAGGCACCTCAGGCCTTCGATCGCAACGAATTTTCTTCCCTCCTTCTTCCCTCCCCTCCTCCCATCTCCTCTTGCCTTCGCGTCTAGTATGCCCCTCCCTCGCTATCGCTCCTCCGCTGTACCACCCGCAATGGACTCCACACAAAAAGTACACCCCGTTGCCCCTAGCGCGCCGTGTTCTGTCCCGGGTTTCATCTCCCAAATGTTCCACGCCATGGAGTCGCAATTGCCACCCGTTCCCTCTAACAAATCTGCTCATGATACGAAAGCTCAAAGCTCTCTTATCAAGCTCACTCCTCCCCCTCCCCCTCCGTTGAATAATCCGAGCATTGGAAACGAAGAAATACCCGTTATGCCCTCTGGCCTCGTGTCGCCGACTCCGGTACGTTTCGTACTCAAACATTCATGCGCATCTATCTAACGTCTCTCTCAGATCCGTTTGGGCGATGCGTCTGGCCTCCAAATGCTTGCAAATTTCAGCCCAAACGTCGAGATTGTGAGTGAACTATTTTTTTCTCGTCACATTCTATATCACCAGCTCACTTATTCAACAGGTGTTTACGGACGATTTCTCTGATGTGGACGTCGAAGTCATCCTTGATGTACTATTCAATCCGCCTACCCCTTCTCCTGGCAATAGGGCCCAGATTCTTATCCCCAATGCGAAGCTCGCTGAGATTGTCACAGTGCGTAGAAATCCAAACATTGTTGTCTATGTGTTGATTGGTGGGCAGGCTTTGAAGGAACTCGTCACAAATTTCCATGATTGATGCGATGTGATACGTGTATAACCAATAGAAGAGGTGAACAGGGCTTAATCAAGTTAGTGCATGCAGTCCAGATTCACAGAGAGGCTGAGAGAACTAGCAACATCCTAATGGATTGATGTAAAGGGAGTAGACAGCGAGTGAATGAATAATGTCGCTATGTGATTTTGAGCAAACACGTAGAGAGCAGTACAAATTTGTCCGTTGTGAGGAGTAGGCAGAAGTACTTGTGTGTATCTAAACGTCGTGCTCTGTAATAAAGTAGGACGTCAGGCGTTAACGACGAACGTGGTACAAAAATAAAAGCTGTCGTACATGTGAAAATGACCTTGTCCATGCCATCCTCTGCAGCGCTGAAAGCATACTGCACAACTTCAACCTCGCCGATTTCGCAACCCCCTTCGCCACCGTCGACTGGCAGGCCGTGATTCAGTGGAGTCGGTGCTGTCTTTCCTTCAGCATTTGTGGGTGGCAAACAGGAGCTCGGGGGGTCGTTCGAACTGAGTCGCTTCGCTGCGATATACTGAGAGGTAATTGCAGAAAGACTGCGTGAGGAAATGCGTAGGATGCTACAGATGAAAGACACTTACCTTGGCCCATTTTCGTGTGCAGGCCTCGTCGCGGGGGTCGATAGGAGTGGGCCGCGTATTATACTTCGGAGAAGCGCACATCGCGATCCAAAAAGTCTTCATTACCCAGCTAAACGACTTCACGTCCTTCTCGCTACGTCGCACCTCGCTAGGCGTACGCGGTACGCGTGTGCTCTTCATTGTCGACGTACCCGGAGGCTTGGATGACATGGCAGTGTCGAGGCAAGGATGAGAGAAGGGGGAGGTAAGGAAAGCTCCATTTTATGAGTCGTGTTGTTGCAGCGAGTCGCGCCTACGAGGTCTGGTCGAAGTTTCGTCCGGAGCTCGAATAGGAAACGGGGCCCTTGAACCCCTCCCATCATCGCTTCTGTGTCTTGAGAAAAAATCTTGGTGACTTCGGGAAGTGCCATGATTTTATTGTGAAAATTTTAGCGATAACAGCTGAGGGGATGCTTACGACCTGTTTCAGCGAGAGGAGCAACTCGGAAACGCAGGAAAAATCCGCGCCCAGAAAGCAACGTCCCATGCATTCCCTCGTCGATGACGCTTGCAAGATTGCCTCGTCGAGGCGCATTCACGAGATACCTGCCAGTAAATCGAGACTCCTCTGGCGTGATGCAGTACGCTCCAGGCTCGCGACTCGCTGTAGTTTCGACGCGCTTCTCGCGTATTTTGAGTCCCATGAGGACCATCAATCTAGTTGACGGCGAGCTCGGAAGGCAAAGCAAACGATTCTACCGCGGATAAATGCGTCAAATTTCGAAGGAGTTCTCGAGTGGATTGGTCTCCTGGGTCATCAACGTTTCTCGAGCAACATCTTCAATATAGCCAGAACAACGTCCGCCAGTACTCCTGGATTTCCTTGGGCATTCGGGTGATGCTTCGAGGAACACTGGTCGCTGGTTGCCAATTCTGGACGAGAACGTAAAGCGCCCGCCGGCGTGTGCATAAGCTCTTCATCGATGGCCTCCTCCTTCATTCTGAGTCCGCTAAGAGTTCTTGCTCTGGTGTTCCGGAATACAACCCCGCCTGCAATTTGCATATTAACTTGTGCGCAACAATGAAATCGCCACCTGGAGAGAGGATTGAGGGGTTCGAGCTCGGACTGCGAACAAGGAATAAGAAACGAAGTCGCCGGTTCTTCAGTTCGTCTCGTCAAGCACACAATGGATTGAAGTCCTCATCCAACTCGTTTTCTTAATCGCCCGAAACTCCTTCGATGCGCGGTGGAGGAAAACAATGTTCGACATAAAACAGGGGCTTCACTGGAGTTCGATCCCCTTGGATGATAAACACACCTTCCTACGAAATCAGGAGCTAAAGTGATAAGTTTGTCAGAATATTGAATTGGTGCGCTTACCTTCTTGAAGTTCGAAAAGTATCCAAGCAATATCTGAGAAAACAAAGATGGGGAGATTTGGATTTTGGGGGGGACCTTTCCTCGAGTATGGGGCTTCTCCCTTTCGTTCCTCTCGATCTTATGCGGTCAAGGAAATGCGCTATTTTCCGGCCAGGGATGTGCCATCTTGAAATTCGGAGTTGCATTGCCATCCATGCCTGCCACGTCGTTGGACTTCGTTGAAGCCTCGCCACAGCAACTTGACTGAGCACCACAAGAACCCAATAACTCCTCGCTCTTCAAAAAATTCAAGCGCCAAATAACTTGCAATCGAAAGTTTGCTTCTTGCTATCTTTCTGGCAAATAATGCCAATAGCGACGATAGTGGTTGGAGGCAACGCCCGAACCTCGGTGAAATGTGGGATACAGATCCCTTATCCTGACCAACCTCCTGGCAGCCGGGCACTTCCGTTCACGACGCCTTCTCCATTCCTTCCACAACTTCGTCGACAAAGGTTCAGCTCTATTTTCCCCCCGTCAATTCGACCAGTACTTGCGAGCGGATGGTCGCCTGGATGGCATTCGAGAATGTGTTCCGTTTTTCGTGCTGGTCTGAATTTCTTACCCATTCACCCGAAAATTTCAGAGGGTTGCCTTCCGCCTTCAAAATTCTTGCGCCTTTCGTTGACGAACCCGATGGCCTTGAACGACATAAAGAACATTTCCAAGCGCCCTCTGCCGTAGTAGGCGTGGCTCAGGACTGTTCTCCTACATCTCCTCGTCCTTTCTCCCGATGGCCGGGTCGAAGAACCGACAAAACAGAAGCCGCAAAATAGGGAACTTGGTATTCGTTGGGTAAAAGCAGTGAGTGATGTTAATCTACATCTTGATTAGTCTAGTCGTTGTGACAATGTGTCGATTGTTCAGCGGTCTTTTGAAGTTGCAATTTTTTCTCTCTTCTGAAACTGAGGTGAGTCCAACAAGCCCGTCCTTGTAGTCTTACTCTGATCATCGATGCACCGTCTCTCGTCGTGGTGTGGTGTGGAAGGCGAACTACACGTCGGACCAACCGCCTTCGTCAAGCTTGTAGGACGCCTCGCTCTCGGGCCTGTCAGGACTGTCGACAAGCTTGGCCACTCGTTCCTCAGCACGACCTAACGGACGATTAGGTGAACTCTTCACCGTGGAGGCTTGGCACTTACCTTTGCGGAGGTACATACGACTAGCGGACGCATGGGAAAGGATGTGCCCACCGATGGGCTTCAGCGCACCACCAGCAACGAACGTCATAGTGGCCCCAGGATCAGCTGGACAAGGCATGAACTCTATCTGCGGTCATTGACGGAGTGGAAGCTTACATTGGACCTGGTTGGTTATGAGGATTGCAATCTGTAATGTTCGTGCGTAAGTATTCAAGGCCACTACAGAGACGACAGAGCTTACATTAAACTCTTCCGATAGTTTCGTGAGCTTCGACAGCATTTGAGCAAGCTAGAGCTTTCTTAGCTGGTTGTTGTTGAACAGCTCAGTAAACGCACCTTCTGCTGTCGTTCGCTCAATTCCCCCCTCCCCGAATAATCGGTTCTAAACAAGGCCATGATGCTGTCTACGATCTACACGACTTTGTTACTCAAGCTCTGAGGACAGCCGTTGGCGAAGAACGAACCATAAGCTTAAAGTCTTTGTCTTCGGCGAAACGTGAGGAGCATTCATTGATTAATTCCATCTAGTGGGCTTCTGTCAGCGATAAGTCTTGCGAGTGAGTTTATTATTCACCTGATGTTCACTGTTGAACGCGCGAGCTGAATGTGTATTAAGCAAACAAACTGGCAAGGATCACGAATTGGATATACCGTAGAGGATGTTTTCCAAGGCCATGTCACCATTCACGCCGAAGCGTTCCGCGATGGCCTTAATACGGTCCGGTCGGAAGGTTCCTGCTGAAGATCAAGCACGAATTAAACCTTAAAGAAATTCCCTCCAAACCTTCGGTGTCGATGTACGCAACCTACAAAATCGTCAACGAAATTCGTCTTCAAGCTCAAGCTCTCTTACTTTTCCTTGCGCACCTCCGAGATCGGAAGGCAATTGGGTGACGACGCTCATTGTGTGACACATCTGTGTCTTTCCTGTGCGAAACTCTCCGTATACTGCGCGATTACGGTCAACGAGATGGCCTGGGTCATCTCAAATGGACAGTACCTTCGGTTATGGATTGCGACATAATTCCGCCTGCGCTGGTTTTCAATGAAAAGACCATTACTGGCAACAGTGAATCGTACCTCCAAGTATCGTATCGACAGCTTTCGCTCCCGTGCTGATGGACAATACCCTTCTCCTCTTGTCTTGGACTTCCAGACCAGTCGCGAACGAAGAGCCCTAGCCGACTTCCTATTCAAGTCTGATCTTATCTCCAACGATGTTCTACACACCATAATCTTGTGAACAGCTTCCTGGTTGTCCGGTCAATAATGTTACAAGCAGATTTCGAAGAATTCACACCTTTATTTTTTCTACCTTCGCCTCGGACAGACCCTGTAAATGAGATTATGATCACCGACCAGTCTTCAAACGAATTCAATCATAGTCTTTCTCACCTTGATCTTGAGTAGTTGGCGCCTTGGGGTCATGCTTACACCAGATACTGTATTGAGAGCTGCCGACTTCCGCTGTTGTCAGTAACTGCTCGAGTAAAGATGGTGAGCTCTCACTTTAAGCTTTATTATGTCTTGTACGTTGATTCCCTACGTCCAAACAGGCATTAACGCTCAAATTATGACGCATATAGTCAGGTTAAAGTAGCCATCATTGTCAGGAAACCGCTTCGGAGACGTCGATGTAGGCTAACCGCTACTTTCGACGTCCCATGTTGTCTTTGGGAGTGAGGCTCCAAGAGAAAGCAGAACGACCTTCACGAAAATTCATCACGAAGAAGAGACTCTTACATGTTGTTGGAGCTCGTCGACAGAGTCGAAGAAAGGCGACTGGGCCCACCGCGAGTCAGAAGCGCGTTTCATCAAGCTGAAGGACATACGCACGTCGTCGAAGTCCTCTGCGGGGCTGGCTGCGCGCGACATTATCGACGATGGTCTTGGAGGTGGTGGTAGAAGGAAGACAAGAGTGTTTGACAGGCCGCAAGCCGAAGAGGAGGAGAAGGACGCGTGAAAATCTAGAACACGTGACGGCGTCGCGAGCTTCGTAATTGACGCAATAATTCGAGCAGACACGCTCGCCTCTTCTCGCCAGCTCGTGGTAACACTTGCTCGTATATCAACTGCATCGTCCGCAAGTATCAGGTGGACTTGACTCTCTACGAACAGCCATGACAGATAACAACGTCAACAAGCGAGTGCCGGACGCCGATGCCTTTTATCCACTCAACGAGCCTCCCATTGGTGAGGCATACTCCAAGGTACGTTGATATAGTATAGAAAGCCCTTTGTATCAGTCTTAATGCTCTCCTAGGACGTATATCCACAGAATCAAGTCCTTCCGAAGCTCTTTGAGCCCCTGAAGATTAGAGATATGATTTTCAAGAATCGCATCTTTGTCGTAAGTCATTGTTCTTATCGGTGGGACAAGGAGGTGCACAAGTTTTGGATTTGCTAACGTCAGAAACTGTGCAGTCCCCCATGTGCCAATACAGCTCGGATTATGGACATGCAACAGACTGGCATTTCGTACACATCGGGGTAAACGACATTTTTGAAAAAGATTTGTCACGACCTTGACATGCTTATGACAGGGATATGCCACCCGCGGTGTTGGAGCTATTTGCATGGAAGCAACAGCAGTTGTCCCGGAGGGACGTATCTCTCCAGAAGACGCAGTAAACCCCTTACCTTTTTGCACGAAGAACGCGGCCACTGACGAGCCGAAATTGCTAGGGACTTTGGACTGACACACAGATAGAGCCATTACTTCGCATTGTCAAGTTCGCCCATACTCAGGGCACGAAGATAGGTATCCAGTTGGATCACGCAGGCAGGAAGGCATCCACTTTAGCCCCTTGGGCTCGTGGTGACGCGGCACATACAAGGAAGTCGGAGACCTGGGTCGCGTCAGAGGAAAAGAACGGATGGCCGAACAGAGGTACAAATCAACCACACCGAAGGCTTCTGCTGTCTCTGATACGATATTTTAGTGGTTGGCCCGAGCACTATCCCCTTCGCAGATAATTATCCCAAACCGAAAGCTCTTTCGAAGTCAGACCTTGATGGGCTCGATGATGCATTCCTCGCTGCGGTTGAACGTTGCAAGAGAATAGGATGTATGCGGTCTTTCCCCCAAATAATGTCGAGGCTTATCGAGGCTAATTTCGTCGGGAAGTTGATTTTATAGAGCTTCACTTCGCCCATGGATATCTCTTGCATAGCTGGGTCTCTCCGCTGTCCAACGTGCGAGACGATGAATTCGGCGGACAAGAGCTCGAAAATAGATTGCGATGGCCGCTTCGCTTGACGAAGCTGGTACGCAAGGCCTGGCCTGATAAGCCTTTATTCGTGCGCATTAGCGCGTCGGATTGGGCACAAGAACTTGGTCCGGAGAAATCAACAGACGGGAAGTGGAATTGGTGGGGAATTGAGCAAAGCGTTATCCTGGCAGGTGAACTACAGAAGTTGGACGTGGACCTCATCGACGTCAGTTCTGGAGGCAACTACGTGAAGCAGAAGATTTCCGTAGGACCTGGTTATCAGGTAAGATCCGTTAAATAAAATAGTTTAATTCAAAATGCTTATCCGTTGCAGGTACACTTCGCTGAGGCTATCAAGAAAGCTCATCCGGAGTTCTTGGTTGGTACCGTAGGTATGATCACAGAGGCAAAGCAAGCGGAATCGTACTTGCAAGAAGGAAAGGCCGACGTCGTTTTCCTTGCTCGCGAGCTCATTCGTGACCCGCATTGGCCGTTGACCGCAGCGAGAGCACTCGGTGTAGCGGTGAAGCCTGCAAATCAGTATGAGCGTGGATGGACGGATGTAATCACCCCCAGGCATTGATGGTCGGAAGATGAAGTTATGTCAGGGATCGCTGTACCAGTAGAGAGTTTTGCATGGAAAAGAAGGAATTTGATAGACTTGGACGCGTCGGAGTCGGAGACAAACGCGTGCTTGGACGCCCGAGCCTGAATGGAACCTTGACAAGCGACCACCACCACCACCACCACCACCACCACCACCACTACAAGCTTGAACTCCCTTCGAAAATCTTCGAATTTCTGTTGCTTGACGTCCAAAGAATGCATCAGTATTTTTTGCAGATTCATGGACAATACCGTCGGGGTAGCATGCCTTCCGACCTCACCCTTTTCATTTCGTGATCGCCCCGCGCAGACAGCTTGCAACGACGACCTCGTGTTCCTCAAAACCTTGGTGTGCCTCCTTTTTCCCTTCATCGTTTAGACTCCTGATCTATTTTACGCCGATATTTTCGGAATTTCATGTGAAAGGCAGGCACCCTTCCAATTGATTGCACCCGCGTCCAACTCGCAACTTATAGCTGCGCGTTGATCGCTTTGCGAACTGTGTCTCTTCTCCACCAACAACGATGTCGACGCTGCGCGAGACGGGGATGAGATGGATTGAGAAATGGCTCAATTACAGGCCGATGACTGTCGTATCTATTCTGATGGGTGCGTGCTATCTGGTGGATTACCGTCCTATCGTTGCTTGCTCAAAGTTGCTGTGCAGGTTTTGCGTGCGCGAAGATCGTCTATCGTCTATACATATGGCCATATTTTCTCTCGCCCATGCGTCATGCACCCGGTCCTCCTCTTGGACATCCAATCTATGGGCAGTGGCCAGAAATCATTCGTAATGAAGCAGGCGTCGTCCAACGAGAATGGGCGAAGAAGTATGGCCCGACCGTACGTGCAATCGGGCCCGTCGGTGTGGAACGTATGACCTTCCTCAACCCTGAGGCAATGCATAAAATCCTCATTTCTGATTGCTTTGACTATCCTCGCGTGCGTTGCTTTGTTTTTAGTCGAGCATTCTGGCAGCTGATTTGAGTATATTCAGCCTAAGTTCATGCGAAATATACTTGGACTTACGGCCGGCTTTGGCTTGCTGACGAACACGGGAGATGTACACAAACAAATGCGCAAGGCGTTGAATCCTGCATTTTCTGTTGCTAATCTGACAGCCCGTAAGTTATCGTCGCAAGCCTTGTTTGTTTACTATCTGTGCTAATGTTTCGCTGGCAGAAACTGACATGTACTATGAACCTATTAACAGTCTCGTCAAGATCTTGAAGGCTGAAATCGGAGATCAGGCAAACCCAAGCGAAGGAAAGATATTTACGATGTATGATTGGTGTACGTCTTTCCAAGCACCTTCGCATTCTCGCTCTAACACTTGTGCTTCACTAGTGAGTAAAGTTACATTGGATATCATCTGCCTTACGGCATTCGGATATGATACAGATTCCCTGCATAACCCGGATAACGAGCTCGCAGATGCATATCACCATTTGCTATCACTTCAAAGTGGTGTGTAGCGTGACTTCATCTCTTATAGTTGCGAATTTGAATCATTCCTCTATTACTTCAGGTAAGAACCTCGCGTCGTTAATTTTGCTCATGAGCGTCCCGGGATTTCCTTCCCTGATGAAGACCGACTGGCTGTACAAGCGTCGTCACTGGTTCCGAGTATGGCGTTTTCTTGGTGAGCTCATGGACTTCATTCAAAGACGCAATGACTGAACGTACGGAACAGCCCCCATAGAGATCCTCCTGGAGTCCATGCGACGAATAAAGACGATTTCCTCTCAGATTTTGAGGGAACGAACCCAAGAGACTGCATCGCTCATCGCGGCCGGAGACAACACACTGAGACGGGACATTATGTCGCTTTTGGTTGAAGCGCGCTTGAGAGAAAGTAAGGATGGATTCAAGATGGACGACGCTATGATGTTGGAACACTTTGTATGTCAATATTATCCAAACTGCTGGGCTGAAACTAAGTCATTTCTAGCTTACATTCCTCGGCGCAGGGCACGAGACAACAGCATCTGGGATTGCTTGGGTGAAATTTTTCCAATCTAGTTGAAGCGTGTCTCCTGACGTTTTGATAGACTCTTTGGCTACTGGCCATCAATCCTGAGGTCCAGCAGAAGCTTCGCGAGGAGGTTCGAATGCATCTTGCAAATAACCCGACGCCAGATTACAAGAGCCTGAAGCAGATGGAATACTTGGAGCATGTTGTGTGCGTAATTTCAACTCCATAGGTCTTGCTGCGAAGTTCAAACATTCATTCTTCATCAGGATGGAGGCCCTACGGCTTTACCCACCTGTTCCGATGACATTGCGAAAGGCCACGAAGAACGACTACATTGACGGCATAATGGTTATGAAGGGAACGATTGTCTATATCCCGGTTAGATATCATCTCGTCATTCGCTTGGAACAAACCACTGACGTTGCGTGTCTTTAGATCCGTGTGGTTAATACTTATCAGGGCTTCTGGGGAGCGGACGCCGAAGAGTGAGTGTTCAAGAAAGGTTTGATGTATGCAAGCCTAAACCAGTCGATGTAAAGATTTCGACCAGAACGATGGGAGAAGCTGCCTGACACCATCCACCCTACTTTATCTTTCATGTCGTTCATCGCAGGGCCTCACCACTGCATAGGAAAGACCATGGCCGTCGTAGAAATGAAGGCTGTTTTGGCGTAAGTGGTTGAATCAACAACCGAGTTAGCCTCTCTCATTGGTTTATGCTAGCATCTTGATATCGCAGTTCTCCTTCGAACCTGCATACCCTGGTCAAAAAGCAAAACCCACGACAGCGATTACGATGAGTACGTCAACCGACGTTACCGCACGGTACAGAACTAATGTTTCAAATAGAACCCGAGGATGACCTTCCGCTGAGAGTCAAGATCGTTCAGTAATGTATTTATCTGCAGATGGATTACGGACATTTGTCGAAGCAAATCTATGCCCTTTTTCTTGTATACTTTCCCTTGCTGTTTATGTGGATTTGGAATTTACTTGTCTTTCTTCGAACTCCCGATCGCTTCGAAAGTTTTGACGTCATCGACGGCGATCTACAGGGTCCCGACTTCGGAGGCATCTTGTCCCAAACGGTCACCATCGTACACCATGCAGACTCAACGAGTTCAGAAAGTTGTACTCTGCGGCGCTGGATTTCTCGGTGAGATGTTGCAAGGTTTCACTTATTCTGTTTCCTCATGCTCAAATCTGTAAACGCAGGAAATTATATCGCGAAAGCTCTTATGAATGATGTGGCATCGTATCAAGCTATCAGACGAGTTCAACTTACTTCAAGAAACCCAGAAAAGACGTATGCGAAATTGAAACAGGAGGTGCCTTCCGATAGACTCCTTGCTCCCGTGGAGGCCGATATCACAAATCCTCAAAGCTTGGACAGTGCTTTCAAAGGCGCGGATGTCGTAGTTTCACTCGTTGGCATCCTTCAGGGCTCTCCAAAACAATTCGAAACAATACAGTGGCACGGCGCTGAAAACGTCGCGGCAGCCGCGAAAAGCGCAGGTGCTAAACTGATTCATATAAGCGCTATCGGTGCAGACAAGGACAGTAACATACCTTACGCGAGGACGAAGGCTCTCGGAGAGGAAGCGGTCACGAGCATATGCAAGGACGCGACAATAATTAGGCCGAGTATTGTCTTTGGACCTGGAGATGGGTTCTTCGCAGTATGTACAACTCGTATTGATATTTTGCCATCCGACTGGTGCCAATGCTCGCTGACCATGAATAGAGGTTTGCGGCACTTTCCAAGTTTCTGCCCTTCATGCCAGTCTTTGGCGGAGGGTCAACGAAGTTCCAGCCTGTTTATGCTGGCGATGTCGCAAAAGCGGTAGAGATTGCGTCCAGGACCTTTGACAAAGAAGCTATGACCTCGACGAATGGGAAAATAATAGAGGCCGGTGGACCAGACAGTCAGTCTTCCTAACAAACGAAACATACACATGAAACTGAAAAGTGACGGGGGATCTTTCAGTATTTACGTACAGAGACATCATGAACCTGGTCCTCACTCACACGAAACGGACTCGACCCATTCTATCTCTTCCGTTCTTCGTTGGCAAAATGCAAGGACTTGTGCTCGAACAACTTCCGACCAATCTGTTCACGTTGACGAGGGATCAGGTAAACTATTCTTTTATACGAAATCTGGTTCTCAGCTCATGTATCTCCCCTCGTCAAAGGTAGAGCAGTTAAAGATAGACAACGTCGCGAGTTCGAATCCACCCCAGAACCACGTAATGTTAGTAGACCTACTTCGCAAGTTCGGTGACGAACCACCAATGTCTGCACACAAAATATTACCTTCTTATCTGTAACATAATTTGCATTTCCCTGGAGCGTGCTTTGTTCTGCGGAATCATAGAGCGTCTCATATGCCAAACAATTCGTATGGTACATTTTTCGTCTATTTACAGGTTGATTGTTGGGCAGCGTGACGTTCGTCTGTCAACTCATCTCGGACCAACGCAGGACATCGTCTCACAAACGATGTGATGGAACTTCACCGAAGTATATACTAGAACTGTATCGAGTGAAAAGAGTATGTACCGGGACAAACAAAAAAGATGTCCGTCCATAAGATCTAGCAAAAAGTAAGCGATACTGCCCTGGAACTTTGGAAATGCACAAACATACTGTGATCATAGATTCCAAGAAATTTCTTGACAAGTCTCGTATTGAAACGAGCTATCCGAGATTGATCAGGCTAATCATACTGGTAGAGTTGCCTGGTGTGGCCTGGAGCCGAGGCGTGCTTGGAAGACTCATACCAGTTCCCTGGCAGCAAATTTAGCCATGGGAGATGAAGTGCGGATGTATTAACGACGTTACTCACTGAAGTTGACGCACCACAACTACGAGTGGTATTAGAGCCGTCGTAGGTTCGCTGGATAACAGTCGCTTTAGCGTCCAAAGAAAGGGAAGCAGTGAAAAAGGCGACACGTACCATTGCCCAGTTATCATTCTCTGGCACTTCAGCCGCAAGATTGATCCGCTGCGGAGTCGGGTTGTACGAAGGGGGTGGACGCCTGTTCGTCGTGAACGTTGCGCCGGGCGCAGGTTGAACGCGGACAGGCAGCTGAACGAAGTACCAGAATTGATGCATGACGAGGGCGAACGATGGGTGAGTTGGAGTCAGTCTACGACGGAAGGCCTGTTTCTTGTCTCCTGCCGCTGGGTTCGCCATCGTGCTCAACAAGTGAAAAGAGAAGGAGGGGACTCAAGAACGACCAAAGGAGAACTTGAACGTCGTTGTCGTCGTCGTGGTTCGAGGGCAACGAAGAAAAGGGGTTTTCCGCCTGCGCGCGCCTTAAATCGGGGAATTGTGGGTCCTTTTACGTTTTTTCGCCCGTTGTCGTAATCAACCACGAGCGCCGTTTGCCCTGGGGTCGTGGCGAACTCTGGCCAAGCAGCTCCCGTCACTGTCAGTAAGAGCGGAAGCAAATTTGCTTCCGTTTGGTTTCATTTCGACCATCGTAAGCCGCTCGTTGAATCTCTTCTCTCCCTCAAAGCAGTAATCCAAAGCCTCAAGAGAATACACGTCTTGATATCAGGTTGGTCAATTAATATTCGGCTTGAAGGTGAGTTCATTTCTGCATCGAAATCGCCCATGATCATGACAGTCGCCTTATGTTCGTCACCGCTAATTGCAGCAATTTGCTAAAGTCCAGATGCATTGATAGGCCCTCAGAGATAGACTCATATCTGAAGACAGCGAAGAGCGAGAACTTGAAAAGCATATTTGCAGACTTGGTACACTCGAGTTGACGGCGGCATTCTATCACTCCGAAGGGACTTCGACTCTTCCATGGATCCCAACGCGCTCCTGTCCGAAATCGAGAGCAAGATCCTTTCTCTGGACCTTCTCTGTGGACGAAATCCTCCCCAAAGTTCGACGCGAGTCTGTTTGTCGACGAGCTCTCCCAGTCCACTTGCCAGTGGGACCGACGCGCCAGACAATGAGCGTCCCAAAAAGGCAATTCGAGGTGAGTCATTTTCGGCAGCGGGCTGGCTCGTCAAGTCAGTCGCCTTCGAGTCGACATCGTTTTGCTAACAACCACCATGCCAGATGATACAGAGTATCTTCACTCCATGTTGAACGCGTGAACTCCAGTTGGTGTGCTTCAAGAGATTCCAAGACTTCAAGTTCCAAGACTTCAAGAACTTCGGGTCCAAAGAGTGCTTCAAGTCTTCATCAAGACCAACAAGACCAGCAAGAAAACAGACTACGCCGGAGATCTCTTGAGCTTTAGAGATCAGGTGTGCAAGATAGTCTTCGTCCTAGACGTAATATGTCGTCTGTAAGCGTCGTATTTTGAATGAGAATGACATCCTTCAGCACTTCGCATTTCGGTGTGATCCAAGACGTATGAATCTTGCAAGCCCAAAAACCAGAAGACGTCAAGAACACTTGTAAAGGCAAGTCTGGGATCCAGTCCCCTCTGAAAACGCCCTGTCAGAGTTATTGAAGACTGTCGGAGTGACTTACGAAGGCACGTCGGTCTAAACCCAGCTCTCGTTGTCTCAATCCCCTTTTCCTGCACTCTGAGCACCCAGATTCTTTCCAAAATCTCTCCTAAAGCTCCCATGTCACCACCAGGAACCTAACCCAGACTCTGGAACCTCTGCGCAAATTTTTCTCCTGCGATACGGCGACACCTTGACGAAATTCGGATGAAGAAGTATTCAGGTCGGGAAATCGGACTATTTTGGAGCTTGACACAGAGTCTCCTTGAATCACAGTGTTCAAGACTCTGCATCGAACGAGGTGCCAGACGCAGGTGACGAGGTTGTGGTTGGTTGTGGAGGGACGGCGCATGTCTCGGCTGTGGCCAACCACCCAATTCCCCGTTCAACGAATGTTCCCTGTAGCCTTTCCACGCCCCGAAAACACCAGCACCCCGGCATGGCTCACCATCGCGCTATCTCTCTCATGTCGGCCGGACATATACGAGAGGATCTCTCTGCAAAAATTACTTTGCGATTTCCTTGAGTTTCGACCAGATTTCGAATTTCAGCCCCACTCTTTCAATGACTTTCATCGCGATCGGAAAGGACTCGGTGGGACAAGGACGAAATCGACTCCTCTGAACCCTTTGACAGCGAATTCACCAAAGATTCCGACAACAACACCTGTCTTGTCGAAAATATCAAAAGAAGTCAGCGCTAAGATGCATTTGAAAACCGAGCATCATGCGTTGAAGAAGGTGGCGGATGCGGCTCTGGCGGACTGAACCACCAGAACCGCTTGACGGACGAACCGACGCAGCAAACAGTCGAACTGCGCCTTTTTGGCTTGTCTCGTAGTGTGGGCAGTTAAGGATAAAATGATGTTGACTTTGAGGAAAGACGATGACACGAAGGTGCACCATAATTCATCATACTTCACCCCGACTCACTCATTATCTCATTTTCTCTTAGCAATCTTCCTATTTTCTACGTTTATGAAGCGAAAATCATCTCCACAATCTTGACATCGCGAGATTATGAATTTAAAAAAGTCTGCACTAGAAGTCGACGATTATTTGAAGTGAGTTTTCTCCTGCCTGGGACTGTACTTCAAATTGAATAGCCCTTAGTTCTCCGAAAATCTTGTGATTCTAAAATTTGCTGTAGATCTCATCGGACATTGGAACCCAAACGTTCTCGTAATCGGACCTCGAATTCTGCCATTTACCTTCGTATCGGACTTTTGCGAATTGCGAAGAGCGAAGAGCTTACAATTTGTTGGCCGCCTTTGAATCGACAACGAAGTCAATGACAAGTTGAACGTGAACGGAGCTCTTTAGGATCCATCAAGGACTCACCTCCAAAAACAAAGTCGGCTCAGAAGGTGTGCGTTGTTGAGCGCCGAGCATCGAGCGTGCAGGTTTCAAGTTGGGTACTTCAAACCCTCTCCATCGAAAACCAAAAAAAAAAATCGGAGTGACGAGTAAAACTACCATCCACTCTTGCGCAAACTCTCATGGCTCCTTAACCACGTCTATTTACGCGCAAAGATAATGGCGAAGAAGACAATTTTGATCGACTGCTCGGGCTTTATCGGTAGTCGCCAAAATGCGGGCAAGTGCTGATTTCCTAACAAAATCTAACCACTTTGCGGACCGTGGATCTACGCCTTTCGAGGACGCATCCTGCTTGGCCTGGATTCCGTCAGACATTATCCCTCTTGTCGCGTTCCGGTTCTATGCGGATGCGAGTGCCACGATGCGCAAAAGTTCGACTATATGGCGATGGTGAGTGACACAGTCGACCCCCTCGGAAAGAGAACAGCCCCGTAATCTGCTTTACGGTCAAGCGACCTCACGTCGTACTCTGGGGTATGCGCACAAAGACGACTCGTCCTTCTTCTCGACTCGGGACCACTGCCTTCGCCCTGGGCATCTTTCAACACCGAACGGTGCGGCGAAGAAACACTTTGACGCGCTCAAGAATGAACAGACTGCAATCCTTGGGCCGACTTCCGGTCGCTGTTGTCTTGGATGTGATCATAGCTACGAGTGGAAGAGCCGCAGTGAAGATGATAGCGAGTGGGTGGCACACGCACCGATGGAGCCAACAACGTCGTTTGGCGTCCAATCTTCCTAATGATGAAGAGTGTTTGTAGCAAGGGACGATTGAGCTCCGAGCAGGCACTGCAGCAGCTGGTGGTGGTCGAAGGGAAAGTTACGTTGAGGGTCGGAAGCCAAAGCAGTCTGACCTTATAGGTTCTCCGAGGCAAGTTGACACTCCGCCAACAACCAGCCACTCGCAACATGTGATTTCCTTCAGATCTGGGCTGACTTCCACTGTGCGCCTCTTACTGGCTGACGATTCGATTGAAGACGAAGGATAGTGGCTGGCTTGTGGAAGTCCATGGCGATGCCCTGCACTTGCTCGTCGACAAATCTCCTCCCATGCGGCTGTCAGAAATCCAACTAGCGCCCGAGCAATTTGATTCCTGTCCGACGGTATCTGCACGATAATGGCGCGACGTGTTGATCTGCTATTCCATCCCGGCCGAAGCAAATAAATTTCCGAGTGTGGTCCCTCCGTCGACAGGAAAACGATTTAAATGGACACCACGATGGTCTAGAGAGGTTTCTTAGTTCAAAGACGACAGATTTGCGTAATTTTAAGGAGGACACTTGTAGCGCCATTTTATCTTACTATACATTTTCTATCTACATACATGTATGTTCAACTCACTCGGATCTCAACCAGAGCTTTCTAATTATGAAGTCAAAGATCAGAATTCTTCACTACGAAGAAGATATAGCTATACAACAAGAAGACGGAAACATATAGACATGTCAACGAAACCAAGGAAAAACTATATGACATGGCAAACGAGACGCAGAAAGATATACACAAGCCCGAGATCTGAAGAACAAACTGAATATACGGGTAACAGATTGGGACGAAAACACACTCACTGTAGATCCGACTTTTTTATACCAAAAACTACTTGGATGAGGACCCGAGGCTGAGGAGGCTGATTGTGCTGGCTGCGAAATCCAGCGAAGCGCCGAGCTTTGGAGTGTTCGGAAGATTCGTGTCAATAGTCTAACCATAAATTTAGCCATGGGATAAACTATGAAGTTTACACGAAAGCTTACCACTGGCATCGACGCGCTGGAAATGCCGTCGTGGATATCATTGTCGTTGGTTCGCTCAGGCTGGACGACCAATTCTTTAGTAAACAGTAGAGACCGCAGAGAATGACACGCACCATCGCCCAATCGTCGCCCCTCTCTGCCACAAGATTAATCCTCTGTGGGCTCGTATTGTACACAGGCGGTACAAGCGGACGCCTTGTCGCCGACGGTGCGGGTTGAATGCGAACGGGAATCTGCACGAAGAGCCAGAAACGATGCATGACGAACGCGAACGAAGGGTAAGTTGATGTAAGCCTGCGACGCGTCGTAGATTGCTTGTTTCCACCGGTAGGTCGTGCCATTTTGCTCAGAGATGAATCGAAGGTGAAGGCAAGAAAGCAGATTAGTAGCAAGAGCCAAAAAAACGAGCGGGCGACGTCGTGGTTCGAGGGCAACCAGGAGAACGATTTTTCTTCCGAACACCGCCGTTTTAAAGGGCGTTGTGGTGTCCTTTTACGTCTTCTACCACTCGTCGCGATTGGCCACGATTGAGGCGTTCACTGGTATTCCCCTCCATGTCACTCTGAAGCAAAAATTTGCTTCCGCCTTCTCTGGTTTGGATAAGTCCACGTCTGGGTAACTTTGCCAGCTCTCCTTTCTCTTTATCACGCACACAGGAATAAGAAGCCACAAGCGTCGCAGAGGGGGCCCTGAAGCTCGAACCGAACTTCAATGGTCAGACTTGAATGGGAAGCACCTCCAATTCATCTTTGACGAAGACCGTTGGATCGTAACGAATCAGGTACGTCGCGTTTCGTATCTTCGAGATAGATGCTGGAAGCTCTTCATAGGAATGGAGATGGTCTTTCGCAATGACACGAGATTCTCGCAGATTCGAAGGCGCCAACAAGACACTCTTTATGGGCCGACCCAAATCCAGTTCGCATATTCCGAGCAGATCGCGACTGTGTTGCTGCCTTTCTCTCGTTCTTGGCAATATCCTCGAATATCCTCGTAATCAAGCAGTCTGAGGAAACCTCTGTCTCTTCGAGTTACAACTTCGTCCTCCAGCAAGAATAGCGACCCATGGACCGTGTCCCAAAAAGGCAAATGACGAGTCAGGAATTGAAGTGAGCGAGTCCAGCGCTCTCGGACAATCTCTTGCTAACGACCACCATCCCAAACAATAGAGATTTCGCTCTATGTTTCTTGCGTGTGATTGTGCTTCAAGATGTCAAGAATCCTTCAAGATCGTGTGCTTCAAGTCTTGAAATCGTCGCCAAGATCGTATGGACAGGGAGCAAGATGCCAGTGATCAATACGCCAAATGTTGTCGAAACGAGTCGGGTTTCTGAAGATACAGCATGCGTCCAAGATGATCTGCGTTAGATACGCTGCCATTACCAACTTGAAGAATTTGCCTGTAAGCATCGATTTTTGAATGTAAATGACATCTTCAGCGGTGCGCTTCGAGATTTGTCGCCGGAAAGAGCATGGAAAACTTCAGCAAAAGATCCTCCCATCCATGACCTGAGGCCGTTCTTGGGTACTCTTGCAAAGACAACGGGAAGATACAGAAGATGTAGGATTGACTCACGAAGTGGCTGGCCTTGACCAAGATGTCATCCTCCTCGTCACCTCAACAACCTCGTCTGAGCTTCAAACCGTCACACTTCCCTCCGTCTACTCCTCCTTTATCTCCCCACGATCCTTCTCCATGCATTGGCTTCCTCTCCGGATTTTTTTCTCGTCCCGACAGGATGACTGTGCGGAGGATCTTGAAGAGGAAGAATCCAGCCTCAAATGCGGACTACTTTGGAGCCCTCAAAAAAGGCTCGCCGGTATGCTATCGTCCAGAATCTAGTCGTGATGACAGTTTAGAGGCCAACAACGAGATGGTGGTTGGAGGTATGGAGAGGGCGCATGTCTCGGTTGTGGCCAACCACTTCCTCTCCGTTCCATCGAATGCACCCTGCGGCTACACGTTTCCACGCCCTCAAATTTCAGCCAGCACCTTCAGCCCAACTCACAACTCGTCTCTCGATTGCATCGGACGCTCGAAATCATGCTCCAAAGATTCGAGGAGCTCTTTTATTTTTACTGGGTTTTCACCTTTTCTGCTCCCACTGTTAGTTTCGGTGAACCCGGACATCTCGATCAAACTCGGGACATTCTCTTGCCTTTGGTGGTGGAGTTACGAAATCAACCACCGCTAGCCTTCGAACGAATGAGTTTTCTCCGAATCACCTTGCACCGTTGACGCCTTATCCATCTTTCATCTGACTTACTTGTCTGACAACCTGATTGACAAACTTGGACTTGAAGATGGCCGACATACCTCGAAGGATCTTTCCCGGACGCCGTGCTCAATGCACATCAGCTGCTGCGATGTCGTTATAGACAATCACCCATCTGACGAGGGCTCGAGCTGAACCTCTAGACGTACGATATCGGTTGCATTGATCTCCCGAAAAATCACCTTAAGAAGGGACGAGAGTTACAGAGCTCGAAAAAAACACTCAAGATGCGTAGACCGTGTAGACGCAAGAAATGCATTTGACGTTAGAATTTGACCTTTTTTTTGAAAAGCTACCTCATGGAAAGCAACGACACATTGTATCTAAATCCCAATATAACTTCGTTCGCCGCCTTGAAATTCACCGAAAGATATGCAATTGCTTACCCGTCATTGACGTTCTGGTTACTGGGAAAAGGCTACCTTTACTTATTGCCGATCTGAAGTACGCGTATCTCATCTTGAAAGCACAACGAAAGCAATAAACTTGAATTCAAACCCTACGGCTACACATGATGCATGAGGAACATAAGTACAATTGATACAAACATAGATTTACGCATTAATTTCTCTTTAGTGTAAGTTTTAGCTTCGGAGCACCCGCAGACGGCCCCAAATCCAACGGACCTCCAAAATCACTATCATCAATGTCCATAGCAGTCACCGGAGGACTCGTCGCGAGAGGTGAGGGTGAATAGGCTTGACTTGGTTGACGAGTGCCGAGTGAAGACGATGAAGGCATCGCACTGATGCCCACAGGTGGAGGGAAGGGGTAGCCAGGAGACAGCGGACCTGCAGATGGAAGAGCCCCGGACGGGCCTGCCATGGACGCAGGCGGACTCGTGACTGAAGGTGTTGCGGCTATTGGGGGTGCGCCAGAGTTGAACTCTGCCCATCGAGGACATTTGCGATTCGTTTCTGCGAGAGATAGTATTGATTACTTCGTGTCCATACAAACACATCAAATCACTCACTCATGTGTCCCATTTGTCCACAATGACCGCATTTTCTCTGATTGACGAAATATCAACAATCGAACTCCCCTGAAGCAACGATTCCATACACTTACTGTTGTATCCGGTTTCATAGGCCGGTCAAGATGCAACAAGCTGCCACCCTCCTTCGCAATCTTCTGATTCTTCCGGTGCAACCGACGTTCCTGGTTCTTCTTCCTTCGAGCAAGCTCTTCTTCGATTCTCTTGCGCGCTCTCTTATCCCTCTCTTCGTCTCCCGTTGGTGCCAACTGTTGTGTCGACATCGACTCTTCTTCGATCATCTGTCGCCTGCGGACGTAGGCACGAATTACTGCAGGATCACGCACGATCTCCATCATCCAATCGCCGTCGATCTGAGCAAATAGAAGAGCACGTAAGGCACAGAAAGAGAAAGGCAGAAAGGTAGCAAAGTACGCACGAATCGCTTGATCCTCAACACCCGCCTACTCCCCTCAGGGCCAACACTGCCATCCCGATCCAACGACGACGCCCGACTAAATGTCGGCGAAGGCGGCGGCATCGACGGTCGGCTCGACCCCGACGGCATCCCCGCGATAACAGGACCAACGACGCTCTCAATTTCCTCATGCTTCGGCTGGACCTTCGGCTGCCTCGCGAACCTGCTCTGCTGCTGCTGCATTCCGTCACGATGACGCTGCTCGTCCTCTGCCGTGAGCTCCGGCTCCTCTTTCTTGCTTAGAGAGTCGAACTGCGCTTTCCAAATGCGCTCGATTTCGGACTTGTACACGTTCTGCTGTTCGGCGACGTTGTAACGGTGCTGGCTTTTGGGTCGATTGTCAGCTTCGGCCATCTTTCGCCCATAGTCCTCCCCAGCACGGACGAAAATGTCCTTCATCGACACGCGAATAAAGCTGAAAGCCTCCCCTCGGCCAGTGGGGTCGCCCTCTCCATGCAATCTCAACATGGCCTTCGCCTGCGTTGCCTGCAAGAAATTCTTCGTCGTTATCCACGGCGCGAGCTGCTGCTCAATGGACAATTTCCCCTCATCTTCGTCTTTTACATTCTCTGCCGTCTCGCCGAAACCGGAGTCTTGAAGATGTCGTTGGCCAACCTGCATGCCTTCTTGCAGCACGACTTGCTCGGGCGTCACCATTTTCAGCATCTCAGCGTCCGAGGGGATAGTAACAGTTTCCTTCAGACGCCAGAACCCTTGGTGTGGACCTCGTCGATGGTATTCCATGAATTCCTGTTCTTCAAGTAAGAATCATTCCAACAGAACATAAATATTTAACAAACCTTCAATCGCTGACGCATCTGCAATTCATTCTGGTCCGGGAAGTACTTCATCAACCGCGAGATCTTCAGCCGTTCGCCCTGACTCTTTCGCAAGAGCTTGAACGCAATGACTTGCAGCCTATTTTTAATCGTAGTAGTTATTTTTCGCGAATGGGGACCGGGAACCTCCGTGACGGGATACGTCTGGCCAATGACGAAGAGAGTTTTGATATCTCGGATGTAGTATTTTGTATCGCCCTTTGACGAATTTTTTATCACCAAGAAATCGGTCTGGTAAGGTTTGTGACGGAATAGAGGTGCGCGTATTAGGTTGTTGTAAAGTGCTTGTGCCGTTTGACCTGCGTAGACGTATCCGAATTTCATGAAGGGCGATTCATCTCCCGGTTCAAGAACGAAAGGTTCTCCCAACTCAGCCTGTCACATATTTAGCAACAAATCTTTTGGAAGATAATTGGTTTCACCTTCGGAATATGGTCGTCCTTGTCATCCTTCTTGCGATAATAGTTCACGAGCACACTCCCCATCCCGATATTGGATATAATCGGGGGATGTTCCTCCTGTCACACACAAATATCCCAGCATCAGAGAGAGCCGCACTCAACGACAACCGCTTTCACACGTCAACAAACGCACCGAATATTCCCAAAGGATGAAATTGCTCGTGTCCTTGAGACTAAGGTCGCCCGTCTTCCTCAGCGCTTCGCCCGCATCACCGCCCTTTCCGACTTTCCGACCCGCGCTGTCTTTCTTCTTCTTCGCCGTCCGAACCTTGTTGAACCGCAACTCAATATTGGCAGGGAATTGCAAGGCGGGTCTGTGGAAGGAACGCGCTTCCTGCTTTGACAATCGCGTTTTGTACTGATAACAAAGATCTTTAGCGGACAATTGTAGTAAATATAGAGTGACTCACGAAAGGAAGTTGCAATTTTTGTGCAGGATACGCATGTTGTACAACGAGTTGACCAAAGGTCTGGCGAACCCGATGGCGCGTGCCATCCTTTGACACTTCATAATAATGGTCATTGGAAAGATTGAACTTGTCTCGCGGCTGTCCAGCATCAATTCTCGTCCGTTTCTTCGGTCGGACTTCTGGAAGGACATCAGTTTCATTACATCACCCTCAGAAAGGAAGAAGAACACACCAGTCTGAGTTTCTGCACGACTCTTCTCATCTTCCTCGTCCTGCTCAAGTTCGATCTGAGTAAAGTCACGGAAAGGAGTCGTCGCATCCCAAATAATACTCTGCGTCCAGGTGCCTGACTCAAGAACATTGTTCACCGGCGCAGCAAAGAAGTCATCCTTATTCTGCTCCGGCTTGTCGACCATGTCAACGTCGTGGTTACCCTCGAAAATTATTTGGTCCTCCCAATTTGAGAGCAAAACAAGGTCAAAGCTGCGATCATGGAGGGAAATATTGAGTTGGATGTCAGAACGGTCCTGCGAAGTGGTTTAGAAACACAATGAGGAATAACGAGCATTGCGCGACGCGCCTGTAGAGCCTGTATTAAATCATCCTCAACACTCCCTGCGGCCACCTCCTCTTCGACACGCTTCGTTTCGACTTGACGCTTCGTCTGTCCGACAACAGCCTTTAGGTAGTTCTTTGGGACTTCCTTCTTCCTCGGGTTGACCGTTTCCACTGTAGACACGATGTAGAATGAACGACTTTGCGAGCAAAATAGATATAGTGGACGCACCTTGAAGAGGGCGTTTCCCTATCCTCGACTTCTTCGCGACATTCCCCTTGAAGAGCTCAGTAAAGTTGAGTGTCTTTCCCAGCTCAAACGCGGGGAAGCGTTCGTACACTGTCTTCGGCCGCTCGACAAGCCTCCGTATGATCTTCGTCCTCTTCTCCTTCCTTGCAGGCTCAGGAAACATCCCCGCCTCCGCCTCCATCTTCACGTAACCCTCCTCTTCCTCTTCCACCTCATTCTCCAACTCGCGGTTGACCTCATCCTCGTAGTCCTCACCCTGCTCCGCGCCAATGATGCTCTCCTCGTCCTCGTCAAACCGGTCATTGTAGATCTCCTTCGAACTCAACGCTGGGATCCCCGATATGCCCAGGCGATTGGAGAGGCCCTGTCCTGCAGGCAGCGACAATCCCTGGAGAATGTGGTCGAGCGAGAGGCCCGTGAGCGCGGAGATCGCCGCATTCTCGTCCTGTCGAAGGTGGTGTAGATTATTTCATTAGCCGTCGTCGTTGTCAAAGGGTAAAAGACAGCGAGGACAGGACACAAACCTGAGCCGACATTGCGCCAGTAGCAGTGGAGACGGCCGTTGGCAAATGACAAGGCAGCGGTGTACAGTGCGATGCTGTGCCCTCGGCGTCGGTGACTGCCTTTCGGGGCTGCGTGGGAAGCTCAGGGAGAGGGCGGGTGGGGCGGTGCATTTCAGCCAGTGTGCGGGGCGGTGCAGGGCGCGTGGCCGAGGCCGACGGTTCTCTGCCATGCTGTAGCGATCGGCGTCGGGTGCGAAAGAAGAAACCAGTGAAAGGCTACGTCAACTTCCCCCGGCGCCAAAACAACAACCCCTCCACTTTACTAATGGCCGGTATCCATTTGCTACTGTATCGCTTCGACTATGTGTACATGCTAGTTTACAATCTACGTTGTACAAAGTTAAAAGAATAAAGAAGTCATCAGGAAGGAAGGAGTGGAAGTATCAATCATTATTCGTTCCGTGTACAAGAACTCCGGTTCGAAAGCAAGTCGTGAAAGAGAAGGCGAGAACGAGATACACAATCCAAGGCGGATTTTTTTCGCGAGCAGGAAACAAGAGTCGTTGGTTGGTGAAGGCAACGAGAGAAAAAGATGAAAGAAGTGAAAAAGAAATGAAGGCTATAAAATATGTACGGAGAAAGCAATAAATCAGTTGAAGATGGTTGAGGTTGCTGATAATGTGATGCAGCATGCAAATGACGTTCAAAATCAATGAAAATGAAAAAAAAAGCAAAAGAAGGACTAAAGGTGGATCACTAAGGTACACCGGGTCAATAGAAGCATAAAGTGTTTTGTTATGCGCAGAGCGCAGAGTTCGCGGATAGAGACGGCTCTAGAGTTCACTGTGATAGAAACAATTGTCCGATTCAAGCTGTGTGTCATTGAAGTCCGTGCGCTGAGGCGTCGAGGGCGAGTCCCGTTGCCGTAACAGCAGCGCTCGCCGCGTGCAGATGCATCCCTTGTGCAGCAGCAGCAGCTTGCGCGTAGTCGACCTGGGGCAGGAATTGATTGTATCCTGACCCGGAAGATACCGAGAATACGTCTTGTTCGTGAGTGTGGTCATGAGTGAGAGTATGGATGGGTGTATGCGCGTCGTATGACGTTGCGTAGGCCTGTGCCTGCGCTTGATTGTTCCCTTGGTAAACAGCGAGCTCCGACCAGAGATCTTTAATCGCCTGGTCTAACCGGTCTAGCCGCTGTTCGCTGAACTTGAACGCCTGTATTTGTGCCATCTCCCGCAAGCTCTGCGCCTCTTGGATCAGCGTGTCGATCCGGCTTGCGCTATTCGTTTGCTGCTGCTGTTGCTGATCGACAGCACTGTGCGGAGGCACGTCATGCGAGGGCGCGGGCTGTGCTTGGCCGAGAACGTCCAGGTTAAGCTGTGTCTGGGATGTGGACGGCTGGGGGTGCAACGGCGAGTATGGGGGCGCATGCGGTGACGAGTGCGGGTGCGACTGAGCCCGTGACGACCCGCTAGACAACGAATTCGACGAGTGCGGAGACGCCTGAGCTGCTAACAAAGCCAGCGCCTGCGTCGCCTGAGTCCCGTCGAACGCGCCAAACGATTGCGCTTGGTGGTACGGCGTCAGTAGCTGGTCCGGCGTCGCATAGATCTCGGAGGGGGAGACGGGTCCACCGAAAGGCGAGACGATAGCGGAATGTGCGGGTGTGTGTGGACCCGCAGACGGGGGTTGCGTCTCGACGGCATGGAGGTTGTTCGTCGTCAAAGATAAGTTTCCGAAAGTTGCTGCATTAGTCGAGGACGAATTGTGATGAAGCGGTGCACCGGGGATGACTTGCGTCGTCGGGTAGCGCTGAGTATGAGTTGCCTGATACGAACTCTCCTGCAGATGTAGCGGCGAGTGATGTGTTGGCGAGAATGGAACTGGTAATTGTGGTAGAGGGTCGAGCCTGAGGTAAGAGGAATTGTGCTGCGACCCAGTCATCCCAACATCTCCGAAAGCCCCTAGGAGATCAGACGACCCATCTCCGGGGTAAGTATCTCCTGAGTCTATTGTGATGTTCACATCGTCAGACTGCGCAGAAGACGCTCGTAAATGGGACGAGGACGCAGATGCAGACATGAGTCGAGTAACTGCGGCGCCTCCAGCGGTCCCGTTGAGAAGTGGGTTTGAGCGATATGACCCTCTCGCATTCTGCCTTTTGCGCTCCTCTTCAGCGGCCTTCCTGCCCCTCCTTGTAAATTGGAGGTTGGCAAGACCTATTTCATGGGAGTGTTGTGAGTGATCTGGAAGACAAAAACGGACATCAGGATATACCCCAAATATGACGCGGTGTGGAACCTACACATCGCTCGCACTCTGGCTGTATTATGATAGGTCTTGTAACTGATAAATGCAGGACACCCTTCTCCGCCGAGCTAAATAAGAATATCAGTATATGCGCGTCTTATGCTCTCGGAAAGACAAGCGAAGGTAATAAGACTCACTTTCCGACTGGGGACCTTGCGTTGTCGCTCTGGGTATTTCTTGACGTAGGTCTTCCTACCCGAGCGATTGTGACGCGCGCATACGAGTTTCACATGTTCTTTGAACCGCGGGGGATCCGCCTTCGAGCCATGGGAGTCGCCTTTGACGAATTCCACGGTGTCTTCCTCCTCAACCTTGGTGCGCCAGTCCATGAAGTGGTCTATGGAATCGAATTCCAATGTATAGCCATCGTCAAAGTCGCCTGAGCCGTATGGGGCGCGGTCGGCGAACCTTTCTGAGAAGGGAAGCTCTACTTGGAAGGAGGGTCGCTGTGCCATGAAGTTGACGTTGTTGGACCCCTCTCCTCCTGAAGAGGAGTCGAATTCTGAAGCTGCTGACGCGTACTCGCTGGGTAGACGTTGAGAGTGATCCTGCGTGTATTGATTGTGCTCCTCGATTTGGACTATGCCACGTCCTGAGGTGGAGGACGAGGAGGCGGCTGCCTGGCCGTTGTGTACGTCTGTGAAGTTGTAGTTGCTCATTCCCGAGAGCGCGGTGGGTTTGGATGCTCTCGCCAGTGTGGAGGAAGTGCAGTGGGTGAGTAGCAAACGGCAAGGGACAAGACGCGTCCGTACTTAAAGCTTTCCGCGATCGGGGCAGTGAGAAGGTCACGTGAGCGCTTAAGTCTTGACGAAAGCAGGGCAGAAGAGAGCGTGGCTGTGGCTGTGGCCGATCAATACCTTCAAGGCTAACGGAGGACAAGGAGCACCGCCTTGCTTTTGCACCGATGCAACTCTATGCACTCCACTACCGGTAGACAACACTTCTTCGCAGCGGGCACTACTTCGGATCGGGCGCAAACAAGATGTGTCCATTATCAATAAGCTTGCCATCACCGACAAAGTGTGTCGTTTACCGTAGACAGAAGCTCGGAGGCTGATCCTCTGTAGGTCCATTACTGTCCGATTGTCCCTTCCAATACTCAAAGCACATTCCATGCGCCAATCGCGCATCCCACTGCCAAAGGCACCGTCCATCCCCACATTCCTCCAGGCCCCCGCAGCAAAGTAGTTCCTGCTCCAGAGCTCGTCGACGTCGTGTTCGACGTGCTCGAGTCTGGAATGGGCGTCGCAATCGGCGTCGTGGGGTCGTATGTCACGCCATTGAGCGTTGCCGCAACCTCGAACACAGATCCACCACCATACTCGTAGAACTGTTTCCGTCAGGAACAAAAAACGTTTTAATCAGCTACGGAACGCAATAAATCGCATCCCAAGAGAAAGGCACACGCACGTCCACGAGCATGAAGTTGGGGCTCCGTCCGTACTCCGCCCCGCACTCCGAAGCTTGTGCACCCAGTGACCCAGCTCCGCTCGCCGCGTTCGTGGTGTTCAGGGCGCCCTTATTCGGTGCGATCGAGGTCGCAATCACGCTGACCACCTCGTCCAAGAAATGGTTGATGAGGTACATCTCCGTCGTGGTGTCGCCCTTCGTCCGGTTCACGTTGCAATCGAACGTTGGGTCGGTCACATCGAATGCCGTCTCCCAGACGTTTGTGAATTCTGTGCTACGCAGTGAGCAAGTGAAAGACCCGTCGATCGTTCGAGCATCGCATACCATCAATGATGTAGGGAACTGAGGTGAAATCCGCCTCGGCATCCATAAAAGTGATCAGGCGTGTCCCGTTATCTATCAACGATCCCAGCGTCGGCCATTGCGAGATAGGAACTGTTGCTTGGGGCGGCGCATAGGAGATATTCACCAAACCAGCGGCTTGGAACACGGTGTCGTACTGCGAAGGGGGCAGATCGTCGGAGTTGACGATGAGCAGCGTTACAACATCGTTTGGATTGCCGTCCAGCCATGTTTTCACTTCGAACAGGTACAGAAAGTGATGAACTTCCTTCTCAAATCAAAGCATGCGTGCGCCCGTACCTTTGCCCAGATAGTCTTGCAGACTCCCGCCATCAAAGAGAAGCTAACGAAGATTGATCCAGTCAATGCACTGTCTTCGATTGTCGATCCACAGAAAACTCACGCAGCTGGTGTGACACAGACGAATGACGCCGCTTTGGTTGTGCGCTTGCATCTGCAGCATGCGGATACCATCGTTGAGCTGCTGTGTGACTGGAAGCCGTCGTCGTCATTATCGTCGATCCCATTCATCGCATAGATTTGTCGCAAAGGCAGACAAGGGGAAACCGGAGAGCTCGCGTGTGAGTACACAACGAAAAGATAGGCACACTGCTTCGAACTGACCATCATAGTCCTGATTCGTCGCCACTGTCAGAACGTCAAACGCATCATCAGCGTCCGCTCGAAGTTATAATAAGGACGAAAGGACGCACGGTTATTCACGCCCACCGCGTAGGAGTCGTGAGCGCCGACAAAGGAGACGTTGCTATACAACCGCGAACATAGCTGGGGGAGAGCGGGAAAAAACGTAGCGTCAGTGCTGGGCGCGACCGGGAGCCATGGAGACTAGGTAATTAGACACTCGCCTCTGGATGGCCATTGCAGGTTGTCGCCCGTCTCTGGAGTGAGAGCGCCGAAACGGGGGAGGTGGGAAGGAGGAAAGGAGCGAGAACGGCGAGGGCGGCCTGCGCTGCGACGCGTGTCCGTCGAGTTGAAAAGAGCATATTTTGCGAGGTCGTATTACTGGATTATATTTCCAAGAAATATGGCGAAACAGAGAACGACAGAGAGACCGACAAGACGAGAGAGGGAGTGGTGGTGGTGGAAGGAGAGAAAGAGGGGAATGTTGGAATTGGTTTGTTGGAGATGGCTGCCTGCGGATTGCATGGCTTGCCGGCCTTGTGCCTCGAAATAGACTGCCCAGAATACTCCCCTTGTCTTGGGCGCAACAAAAATTGTTCTCTTTCTCTCCATCTGTCTCTTCGTCTGGCATTTCTCTGTTGCATCCTCGTTCCGTCTCGGACTCGACAGCGTCGAAATATTCGCGAATTCCAATTTGCAGCGGCTGGAGCATTAGCCAATTGGCCGAACACGCGGACGCCGGTTCGCGGTTGGCTTCACAGCCTACGGCGACCAGGGTACCCGAATGTGTAAGGAGGACGCACAGTGAGCAAGCCACCCTCTCCGCACAGGTCCCGTACCCCAAACGCGCGGACTCGGACTCGGACGGCTGAAGGTGCAGTACACGTACGCTCACTCGGAGCGCCCGATCGAAGAAAAAATGTCGAGCCGGAGCTGGAGTTCGTGGTGGCTGAGGTTCTTGGACAAGGTGTGTGCTAGCGCTACTCAGCATCGTTGTTCTCCTGAATGTTTGCTATTACTAACATCTTCATAGACAAACGTCACTGTCACTGGCTTGACAGCTCTCTGCATTCTCTACACCCGTTCAGTCGGAATAGCCTACTTCAGTCTGGGCGCACTAGCATGTTCGTTCGCAGTTAAGGGCGTTAAACGTCTAATACGCCAACCACGCCCAGATCATTTGCACCCCAAGCTGAAGAAAAAGACTTACGGGTGCGTTATCACTCAGATCGAGGCTTATGACCATTTCGAATGACACTTTTCCAGCATGCCGAGCACGCACTCCGCAGCCATCACGTTCTATGCAACGTACATCTCTCTCGCCGCAAAGTTCCTTCCCATCCATCCATCTCTGCCACCTTCGCCGCTGACGAGAACTCTTCCTGTCGCTCTTGCGATTCCTTGGGCGTCCTCGGTGATCTACTCAAGAATTCGTCTTGGCCATCATACTTGGCCTCAGGTCGGCGTGGGTTGTGCCTTTGGAGCCATTTTCGCTGGAATGTGGTTCAGACTGTGGACATCCGGATTGAATGAGGCTGGCTGGGACGTTGAGATGTGGACGAATGCCGTTATGGAGAGAAGTCTTTCGACTTAGAACTTGTTAATCTCACCTGCTCTGGTCCTTATAGATGTTTTGCTCCGTTACATTAGAAGGCTTCCGATAGGTGCGTGTCAATGAGGGTTACTTCATTTGCTTGGATAAACTAACGATACAAATACAGAGGGAGACCAATGCCGTTTAGTTTTGCTTTGCATTCAAATCGAACCACCATCTCAACTTGCACCATGATCCATCTCCTTCATAACTTCAGAAGCATCCCCTCCTCCTTTCCTTTCCACTGCGATGCCCATCCTTTGATCCCACCTTCGAGGTACCTCGCAGAACTTGTCGTGATCCCCTTTTCATCCAAGTAATCCTGGTACCACCCCGCAACTCTCCGCCCACGAGACGATGGCTTTCCACATGAATTGCAGTGGAAGATCACCAATGGTACACTTTGGAGGAGTGCAACAGCTCCTTGCAGCGTCGGATAGAACGAATGCGCTGGGAGATTGATCGCGCCTGGGATGCACCAATCCTGGTAGCAACGGCATGTCAGCCACCCCTCTAGCCACCACCTCTGAGAAAGTTGACAACGAAACATACTTCGAAATCCGTCCTCCTCACGTCAACAACCACGAAATCCTTCCCAACCGTCTTCGTCTTCAATAACACCGCAAGCTCATCAGCGCTGATCGACGGTGGGCTGCTCTTCGGCTGTGGAAACGCGTCGTGCCACTCTTTGAACGAGCAGTTCTGGCCGCCGTCGTTGAGCGAACCAGGAACCTGATCCATGTCCATCGTTGCTGCTCGTGCTCGTGCCGCTGCTGCTCAGCTGCTGTCGTCTGAGTCGTCGAGGTCGTCGTCGTTTGGGTGGAAGAAGCGAGACCGGGGTGACGTCACTTTCCGGTCCGGTCTTGTGCCTGTCGATCCCTCCTCCCTTTTCGGAAATTTACATTCAGCCCAAGTGACGAGCCAGTCGAAATCGAAATTTGCTATCCGACCGCCTTTGCTTTGGATCAACATTAATGCCTTGATCTATCGTATGCACCGAATAAATTAGAGTCTGAAGCTAGTTTGTTCGAACTGACAAGCTTTCTTCGGTGACTTGAATATGGAATACACATTTCGATCTCTTGAATGGAGACG
Source organism: Schizopora paradoxa (assembly GCA_001020605.1). NCBI lineage: Eukaryota > Fungi > Basidiomycota > Agaricomycetes > Hymenochaetales > Schizoporaceae > Schizopora > Schizopora paradoxa. The sequence continues at coordinate 946,851 of KQ085882.1, forward strand.
GAAACTTCAAGTTACCGTGTACAGACTCAAAATTTAAAAGCGAGACACAGATGTTATCAAGAGCGCTCTGCTCGTCTGCCAAGAAATCGATTGATTGAGTATGCGAGAGTTCAGTGAGATCTGTCAGCTCGAAACACACTTGGTATCATATATCACGTCGGTGCAACGCCCTTGAGAGATACGTCCAGATCCCAATGAAACATCTTATTCTGGTGCATTGACGTGCCAAAGCGACGCGGAAGGTTCAAGACGAATCCAGTCGTATACTATAATATGGCTGTTCTAGCTGTCCTAGAGCATAAGCTGTACTTTCGATGCGCCCATACACATTAGCAGTAGGATTTCATCCTCATCCACCGACAATATTCATTGCGCTCTAGCGGCAGCAACTGTGATTGAAGAGGTCGACGACAATGATTAATATCTACATCGGAATAACCTGTCCTTGTCCGCAACGACAGGAAATGATGGGAGAGATAGCTCGAACAAATAATGATACAATGCGCGAAAGTGTAGGAGAGAAAAGTAGGTATCCCTGTGCGAGTGATGAAACTGAACTGAAAAGAGGAAAATGCGTGATGTACATGTACATATATACCACAATATATTGACAAACGTTCAAGCAGAGATAGTGATGGGAGCGCATCCGCCAACGATATCGAATCCATCGTCATCGACGTCCTCGCCTGCCAAAGTCGCCTTCGCAAGATCCCCACGGAGTCCGAACAAACTGTTGGTCGACTCCGCACGCTGTCCGTAGTTGCGTCTCGCCTCCTCGACATCTGCAAGATTGATGTCCACAGACATGTTCACCACCGAGGTGTTGCACCCCACAGCGCTCGCCATGCTCACATCGCCCAGTTCGAAATCATCAGGGCCAGCCGCATTCGAGTTCAGTCTACGACTGACATCAAACAGCAAACCTCGTTCTTCCGCTGGCATTGCGAAATGGACTGGAGATATCCGTTTCTTCGAAGGACTGCACTCCACGTCGGAGTAATGCGACGATCCTTGTTGACGTTTGCAAGGGGAACTAGGTACAGAGGGCGAAGAAGATAGGGTGCTTGCAGGTGCCTGCGGAATAGCGAAGTCGACCTCTTGTTCCAATTTCGCTTTAGATCTGGATCTCTGCAATGGCTTCAATTTCGGACCAGCTGTCCTCGAAGATTTCACTTTCGGCTGGTTGGCGCCAGTCTCCGTGGTCTTCGAAACCTTCGGTTGCTTGCCCTTTCCCGCCTTCTCCATTGCAATAGGGTATGGCGGAACGTTTTCGACGTCCTCCCTATCATCCTGACCAGTACGACCAGATTTTCCAGCCGATACTGCTAACAACTTTTAGCACATTAATGACCAACGTCCGGCATAATGTAAAGCGCTTACCCTTATTGTTGTTCTTGACGACAGCATGAGCTTTCTCCGCCTTAAAGACGTTGCCCTCTGTAAGCGTAGTTTGGATCTCCCAGTCGGCAGGACGCATTTTCTTCCAGTCCTCCAATACCCGATCAGTCCACGCGTCGGTATCACCCTCGATGTGAAAATCGATAATGCTATCCCACTCGCTTGACGGCGGGGTGCGGTTGACGAAGATGACCTTGCCCTTCATGCTGGGGTTTTTGCTTTTTCTCGGCTTTTTGGCCTCTTCCGAAGACGAAGGTTCCGTGGATGGTGGTGATGCGCCGGTGGCATGCACCGCTTTCGAGAACTCCTTGACGAGCTTCTTGAGGCCATGAACCTTAAGTGAGGTACCCATAATGATAAGCAGGTCTGGTTTGCGACTCAGGTCGGAGGACTCTATGCTTCCGATGTCGTCTCCAAGGGGATGCGGTTCATCATAGAGCACGATGGCGGGACGAAGAGTGCCTATTCTAATTGCTCGAGCGGAGCGGGCCACACGTGCTTCAGCTGAAGAAAGGAGATCGTTGAGAAAAGCTCTTGAGCTCGCCAATCGTATTTGTAACAATACTCACAGCGGGATGCACAGTCCGGACAGTCGGGTGCGACACCCTGGATGAACGCAGCGGTATATTCTTCGCTGAAGGGAAAATCGGCAGAGCAAAGCGTGCATCGCACGCGGCGGATGTCACCATGCAGCTGTACGTTCCGGACGTCCTTTGCCTTCATTTTGCCCTTGCTCTTGATGCTGCTCGAGCTGCCGACCAATCCGACACGTTCCTCGAGGCCATCGATATTCTGAGTGTAGGACCGCAGGAGCTTGCCCTTGTTGTCCAGCGTCTTTATGAAATGGTGCGTCCGTGAGGGCTCGACGCTGTCGATTGACTGTTTCAATTTTGCGATGAAAGTGTAAAAAACGGAGGCCGAGGTAGCATCACGAAAAAGAGATGCATCGAAGAGATCGCGTCCCTTAAGGACGACGTCGGGGTATTGCTGCTTCACCAGGTTGTACAGGCCATCCGAAGAGCGAAAATCCTGTCCACAGCCGTTCGAAAGTGTTAGTGGCGAGGGTCTCATCTCGGGCGATAAAATAGATTCGTTGGACTGACAGGTACGCCGCATGAACATGAAATACCGGCTCCTGTGACGATGACAATTTTCTTGCTCTTTGCGACAGCGAGAGAGAGGTTTGACAACGCGTGTCTGACTGTCGGATCTGTCGACGAGCTCGAGAGGGGGAGGGAGGAGATCATGGTCGTCGACGGGGGAGATGGGGGTCGGCCACGAGAGCTCGAGCTATGAGAACACGAGTGAAACGACGAAGCCGAACCAGCCAACCACGCCTCCAACGCGGGCCACGCTACACACGTGATGAATTCTTGCTTTTCTGGGATTTTAGGTTCGTGCATACACTCGCAGCTCAAATTCAGAAGAAAAACGCGTATAAAGGTTACATTGGATAGAGTACAATATACAGAGGATGCGGAATAAATAATTGATGCAGATAAAATGGGGAGAGGAAAAGAGGAAGAGCAAAGGAATCATGAGGCAGCTGGACCAGGCTCCTCGTCAGAATCATCGTTCACCCGCACCACCTTTGCCCACTCTCGATATTTGAAGTTGCCTTGTCTGTCAGAGAATGGCCCCTTCACGAGTCTTTCGATCTATGTCGCTGGCATGAGTATCTCAAATATGACCCCGGCGACAAAAATTGCATACCTCTTCTTCACTCATTCGATCTCCAACCTCGCTCAGCCACTTTCGCATCTCGTCGATGTTTACCAGCCCACTGTCATTCTCATCGAAGCAAGCAAACGCCTCGATGAGCTCTGTTTCTTGATCAAATTCGAACAGCCGCTCGCCCATCATGGTAAGGAACATAGGGAAGTTAACGCCCCTATCCGAATCGTCGTCACCGGAGTCTCTTGCTGATGGCGAGCGAGAGTGTGCGTATGCGCCTTGGCCCGGACGAGCGTTCAGAAGACTGTCGAGCATTTTAGAAGAAGGTGTCATCCCTGGCCGATACAAAGTTAACCTTCGGAGATATACGTCTGAATATTGCCCAGGACACGCACCTAAGTTCGCAAAGACAGCCTTCAAGTCCTTCTCGCTGACAATACCATCTCCATCTTGGTCTATCAGGGAGAAAGCCTCCTTGAATTGCTGTATCTGAGGGGCTTGGAACAACTGGAACGCTCCCGACGGTTCTCGACGAGCTCGAGATCTTTGTGCCTTCGTTCCAGAGAACGGCGACAAGGAGCCCGGAGAAGCGTCTCCTGCACCAAGGCTAGAGGGATAACGCGACATTTAAGCTGCTTTGTCGTAGGTGATCGAGCAGGAGAAATGAAGGAGACGAGAAGAAAGGAGGTTACGCGTACGTTGAAGGTGAAGATGAACGCAACTCGCAATTGCCGCCGCGAAACTCATCGCGTCGCGCTCACGTGGCGACTCTGCAAGGAAACTGTAAGGAAACATTTAGAAGATGATCTTTTAGACAGTTTGTAGTTATTCCATTGATTCTTCTATGGCAGTCTCCAATCCACAGGTATATCGTATACAGGATACAAACACTCCGACAAACCACTCAAAAGTACTCAACATTCAACGGTCCGTTTCTTACTTGATCTTTACTTTCTCCATGAGTCCTGCCAAGTCATCATCCTCTGCATCGTCCTTCTTCTTGACTGGCTCCTTCTCTTCCTCGAGCTCCGCTTCATCTTCGTCTTCTCCTTCGTCCTCATCGTCATCCTCTTCTTCATCAAACTCTTCCATGTCGTCCAGTTCTCCAAGCGCATCTTCGTGACCATGAACAGCCAAGGCGTCTCGAATGTCCGTGATGCACTGATCTTCTGGATCTGCGCGATTTGAGTTGATCTCCAACGTAGTGAGTTCCGTGAGATGATCCCGAATGGCGGATGCGAGTACGCTGAGGGAGCGATGATCGAGCTCGCCCAGCTCAAGCTTCAAGGATTCGAGTTTCTTATTCGATCCTCGATTCAGCGAGTGTGATAACGCGATACCGCTGTTCGCGCCCAGAAGGCACTCAGAAAGATTCAATGATCGTAGCTCTGGCCACGATGGAAGCGCCTTTGCGAGTGCGCGTGTCCCCGCACCCTTGGCCGTGTTATCCTGGAGATCCAACGCCTCCAACGCCGCGCATTTAGCAAGTCCACCCGCGAGCGTCGCTATCCCATCTCTCCGGATGCCATTCTGAGGCAGGCACACCTCCAAAAGCCCACCGTGCGCCGCAAACGCCTCTGCGAACAACGGCGCAGAGCCATCCTCCAGTCGATTCCGTCCGCATATGACACGTTTCAGGTTCGAGGGTTTGCCCTCTGCTTTACTTCTACGTGCGGATTCGAGCAGTGCGTTCGCGATGATCGTGCCTCCCGTCGGCCCAAGCCCATTGTTGGTGAGCTTGAGAACCTCAAACGTGCGGTTCTCGACGAGGAATGGGACGATGGGGTCTGCAGACCGTCCTCCAAATGCGTTATCGCTGAGATTAATCTCGACGAGGGAGGTGTGATCTTTCAAGGAATTGCAAATCGCGGTGAGGGCTTGTGGGATCTCCGATATCAGGCGGCCAGTGAAGATGTCGTGAAAATCTGCGACCTATCAATACTCCGTAAGATCCTCTAGCATTTCATGAGATTTTCTAAGCACCTTCAGTGATTTGAGGGTGAGGAGCACCTCTGCAAGGGCTTCACTTGCTTCGATGCCCAAAGTATTTCCTCCAAAGTGTACCTCCTCCACCAATTCCATCTCCCGTAAAACCTTCAGATGAGGTTCGATATCCTCTCGAGTATTCAGTTTCAGGCCTTTGCCATGAATAGAGAAAGAGCGATTTGAAGAAGCCATGATCGTGTGTAGTCGTGAAGTAGATCGTGGTTCAAAACACGATCGGGCGGGTGTGTGTCCACCTTGAAAGAATTCAAACTCCGCGACGCGCTCGACGCGTCTAACTCGAGAAAAGTTGAGAACATTCGAAGCGATGTTGAAAATACTACATATTTATTCTCGCGTAGAAGGAGCTTATCGAAGCTACAGACCGCTAGGATCAGGGAGATTCATGACCAGAACTTGAAGAGAAACCTGAGGAAATCGAGCCAATCTCGCTCTCCAATTTGAAAGATCATGACCATGGTATTTATCAGCTTTCCGAAATATTGATGCCTCGAGTTTCCGACAGTACTTCAAATTCTTGGGAGACAAGATTCGAGTGAAAAGAGAGGACTGCTTTTCAATGGAAAGACTGATAACCAAACGATCTATGAGCGGTGTCGAACGGGTGGAAAGGAAAGCACGACGCCTTGAGTCCTTGACGATTTTCCATGACAAGGTTGAGTGAACTGTTCAGATCAATCATCGCAGTCCCTTCGAATCTAGTACATTCTAAATTTCGTTCAGTCTTGAGCGCGCCAGTGATTGAAAAATCCTAAGAGCCCAACGGATGAATCTTCAGTTCTCGGTGTTCGTCTCTGGGATTCTTTGCCATTCGAGGGGGCTTCAAAGAGGGCCTAGGAGTTCGAATTCATACTGCTAGCCGGTCTCGTCTTGAGGTGGAAAGTCAAGCCACCTGATAAAGCGCAAAAGCTGAGACATATCATGGAGGAAATTTTTGACTTCCGACAGAATTTGGTGGCAAAGCATTTTTGTGACTGGTCGCGAACGATGGCTTTGAGGTCAGCGGCGTACATCTTTGTCGGCTTCCAATACGAAAAGTCGACGACTTCGGTCTTCCAGATGTGTATAATCGCGCGGCGTCTACCTCTTAGATTTCTACCTAAAGGTTTAAGAGATAATGAGTGTAAGACTTTACGGGTGTCGCTTTACTTTCGTAAATCTACGCACCTGAGGAGTAATATTGACACCAGATCTCGCTCCCTTTGAGATTTTCCTAGCTTTAAGACGAAGGCGTGAGGCGTCCATAATTTGCACGCAGCCGGATCTTGCTCAGGCTTCTGAATCCATCTGCATTACGATTGCATCTTCCACGAAGATTACAACCGCCAACTCGGATATGGCTCGTCAAAGATGGAGGAGAAATTTTGCACATCAATTCGTGGCTATAGATATCAGAGCTGCTTCCTAGCATGTATGAAGATAATTATTGCTCACTTTACTGATGAATTTTTGCCCGACTAACGAATTTGAGCGGGGCGTTCCACTGAACGTTGAGTTACTCGACTAGCAAAGCTGTCTTCTATTCGAAGTCGCTCTCCTTCATTCAATCGTATAGCATTCCACGCACACGTCTTTTCATAAGTTTCGCTTTCCGAGCGGCTTGTCGAGTGTAATCGCTGAAATCGCTAAGGCGGGGTAGAGTTGTAGTGCTTGCCTCCGAAGCGTTGTCCTGGTGCGGCATCGACTTGCAGAGGAACCAGCACCACGACAGAAATCAGCAATCTCCTTCGACATAAAATCGGAGAGAAACTCTAGACAGCTCAGAGCCTCAGAGGATTCCGAGGCAGTCGTCCTGGCCGTAGAAGTGTTAGGGAGATACATGGAGGGACTGGCAAGTCTCGAGGCGTGGAAAGGGTGTCGTTGAATCAGGGAGGAGGGAAGTTCAGGGAACGAGGTGGGCCACAACCAAGACATGCGCTCGACTTTGCATCCAACCACAACCAAAACACCTTCACTCGACACCTCGACACGGAGAAATCCTTAAGAACTTGGTTCTCGCAGACCAGATTGTCAGGCTCCAAAATAGTATGCACTGCCGGTGAGCTGAATACTTTTGCTTGACTTTCATTCTTGCCTTCTGCAACAGCAAAAAGTTCAGCACAAGGACACGAACACTTGGGAAAGGGACGTACACTCAATGTCGATGCCACAACAGTGCTCTTAGTTGAGGAGAGGGGACGGAATGTGGTGAGATGAGAGGTGATGAGGCAACGAGAGCTGGGTTTTAGACCGACGTGTTTTTGTGAGTCATTCCTACAGGTTCTGGAAAACTGACATCTTCTTTCGACAAAGAGGTCCATCATTCACGTCTTGAGGGCTTTCCTGAATACTTTTGGCGCTATTTATCGGTTGAGGCAAGTCTTGAAGCACACCAAGTCGCAATTGCTGCAATATGTCATCTCGCATTCGAAATTCGAGGCTTACAGGCTAGTAGTACGACGCATAGTAGGGAAAGCCTTGCGAAAGAGTCTCTCGGGATCTCAATGGATTCACTTCAGGGAGAATCAGGACGTCCTCTGCCGTCTTCTCGATCTTGGGTTCCAACGGCGAATTGAACGTCAGTCTGACTTCGAATCTTGCGACTGAAAGGCTCTTGAAGGTTTGGGATGTCGTCTTGAAGCACAACTCCTGGGGCACACGCAACAGAGAGGGAAGATAATCAAAATTATCTGGGATGACGGTCGTCAGCAAGTCGTCTGAAGGCGTCTGAAATGACCCACCGCTGAAGTGACTCACTAGTTCTATCCGTTTTGGGACGGATTGGCTTCCAACGACAAACAGCATCTGGGAAGATTCAAGATCCCATTGTTTTGAAAGCATCTCGCGGTCCCGGTTATGACTCGATGACTCGAAGGAAACGATTTGTTTTGAGGAATCATCAAGAAACCTGGGAGGCTTGCGTCACAGTCATCCGAAGCCCTATCGAGTCTCTGAGGGTATCGACAAGTTCTTCTGAGATACACCTCGTATATGGATTGGCGCTCTTTGATGACCTTCAGACTTCACTCTGGAGAATCGATCTTGGTCAAAGGGCCTTCGAATGACGAAGAGGATAGGCACTTACCTAGACCAATGATCTGTCACTGGCATAGATCTGGTATGATTCGTCACAGTGCGTTCTTCGTCTGGAAGTGCCTCAATTAGTCGACGCTCAGGATCTGTCCAATGTCTGTTACCTTGGCCGTCCATCTTCGACAGATGGAAAATGCTTGTTGGTTTGTTCATCCGGTTAAGACCAAGCGTTGTTCGCGGCGACTTCCAGTGCTCGTGGCCATTACGACAACGGGCGAGAAAAAAAAACGTAAAAGGACCCACAACGGCCCCATATATATTTCGTCGTCAAAAGTTTTGCTTTCTTTTGAACCACCACAACGCCCCGTCTTCCTGTCGGTTACTCTTGATTCTCTCGTCTTCAGTTGGTCTACTATAGATCGTCGATTGCTATGGCCATACCGCAATTCGGGAAGAAACAGGCGACCTCTCGTCCGAAGATAGCCCCGGTTTATCCCTCATTCGCTCTCGTCTCACACAAATATCTGTACTTCGTCCAGTTACCCATTCGCCTCCAGACTGCACCGTTGTCCGTGGCTAGACGTCCACTTCCTGCGTACGATCCGATCTCTCGGCCAATCAATTTTCAAGTTGAAGGAGAAAGTGATGATGACTGGACAATCGTGCGTTTCTTCTTTTCTCGCTTCGTGCTTGTCATAGGAGTGTGAGGTGACGGAGAAACAGAGAACTCATGCCGGTCCCAACAGGTGCAGAGCTTCGTCGTCAGTAAGTGCTCACCAGTATAACGTCCGCGCTTCGTCTCAGGGCTAGCTTTGCGTTCAGGCTTATAACGCTATGAACCCGCCAAACACACCACAACTTCAAGCTTCCCCACATTCGGCCAGCAAGATCAGCTTGCTCAGCCTTGGATCTCCATGATGAAAAATAATACGCATGTGTCTCACATTGACTGGTTCGTCATGCACCCTTCTTATCTTGATCTAAACTCATGTTGTTGCGTAGATTTCGGAAGCCGCGTCTTTCAAAATTGCCAATGTTCTGCTTTCTTGGGAGTTGTCTTGGCTTACGTGCATGCATGCACAAAATGTATCTTGCTTTGATGATATAGTATCATGATTAGGTAACCTCCATATAACGTCATACAGACGAGTTGTCAATGCAAGAAAATGAAATATAGATTTTTATGTTTTTTGCTGTTGGTGCTCTGAACCACGTGAGACGACCTCTGCTCGGCTAAATTTCGTGCGCGCAACTTTTTTGGTGGACGCGCTTTCGAACTTTTGAGCGACTTTCGTCTCTTTTCCTATCACGATGCTGGGCATACAGCGTGCGTGCAGACGACATGTATTCCCCATCCTTTCCAGGAGAAATGCTACTCTTCAGACGAGCGCAGAAGGGAGTTCTCAAATTCCCCCATCGCTACTTTCGACGACATCCTCTGCAACCGTTCCACCCGAAAACGCACGGTCTTCGACAGATCTCCCTACGAAGTCGGACGAGCCCAGCGAAAGCTCGAGTGCACCGAAACCTCGCAGTAAAGCAATCGTTCCCCGACGAAGACCAAACATCTCGTTGGAAAACCCCAGGAAATGGAACCCTCCCGTTAAGAAGGGTCTTCTGCCAGCGTACGACGAAGCGATGAAACTTATCGAGCACGATTCAAAGACGCTGAAGAAGGAGGCGACGGAGCTGAGAAAGCGTTTGGAGGCGTTGTCGGGAGGTGCTTCTGGTGAAAACGTGCAAGATCGAGAGGCAGAAGTGGAGAGCATACGGAAGAAACTGTCGATTTTGGACATCCAGGCATACATAAACCTACCATCAGTGCGCTGGAAGGCAGCTAACGGGATGGGTGAGCTCGGGTCTTGCTCTTTGCAAACACACCTAACGATAGTTTTCTTCGAATCGCACCAGCGGACATGACGAAGCCCGTATACAGACAACTCGTCGAACAAAAATGGAGAACGAGAGGCGACCTGGATCTCCTGGTGTGTTTCTTCTGACGATTGTGTGACAACATGGATTTACTTAGGATTAATTCACCTATCCAAGATGGAACGCATTCACCAAATGAATGTCATTCCCGATCTCCTCCCTACCTTTCACCCTTCTCTCGACCTGCGCATCACATTCCCAGAGCCACCTCCTCAAAGCACTTATCTGAGGACGCGCGTCAAAAGAAGACATACAGCAGTAGAACCTGGTTCTTATTTATTGCCAGAACAGGTGCGTCTCACTTTATTATTTGCGTCTCTTGTGAATATTCATGTTCCTTTAGACACGCAGAGCTCCTCGCTTATATACCAGCGTATTCCATACAGAGACTCGCCTATATACATTGGCTATGATTGATCCTGGTACGCTCACAGTAAAATAACGTTCGAATCTTGCTTTAACTTACAAACTAACGCGCTCTAGACGTTCCGGATCCGGAGAACTCGAGTTTCACAACATACTTGCACTGGCTGGCGTAAGCTATATTTCTCTCGCGATAGATATTCGTTGACATCATACTTCCTCAGGCCGAACATCCCGCTTTCAGCCACCTCCAAGAGCCCCCTTGTGTTGGCTCCTCCCCTCACTTATTACGTACCACCTCATCCGCAGAAGGGATCGCCTTACCACCGATACTGCCTCTTCCTCCTCCCTCAGCCAGATGCCGCTCAGTCAATGAAGATTCCTGTCATCAAGGATGATGCTCGGCGAGGCTTCAATCTACGGAAGTTTTGCGAGAATCATGGGTACGATGTCTCCGCTGGAGGAGGCGCGCATATGTGGCGTGAAGTATGGAACGACACCGTTAGTGACATATACACGGACACGCTGAGTGAGTATCGCTCTTCTCTTTCATTTTTATCGAACTCAAATCCAAATTCCTACAGAACTGCCCGAGCCCGTCTTTGCGTACCCACCTGTTCAAGATCGATATGGAGAAGTGAAAAAACAATCAAAGTACTCGAAGTAATCTCGAGGCTTGAGTTCCGTACTGGTCGACGACACTATCATTTGATTTTCATGAAAGCTGGGAATAAATGTTTGATCGATCTTCTCGATTTTGTGCGCGAATGCTTTACGGACCCGTCGACGTCGGCTTAAGTGTTTTTCTGATGTTTTCCATATTTAATGGATAACCTGGTAATCCTTCTCCGTTATCGACTTCTGAGGAGGACGATTGAATACTGACCCAACCCGCAAACTTTGTTGAATCAGCGATGGACACCCACGGCCCACACCATTTTTAATACTTGCGTCCAAGATAACGATTACTTTAAATATTTACAGATACAACACTCACAAACTAGACTCAAAATACAATGCTGGCACGGTCTAGAGGAGTAATTCAATGGGGTCCATTCTTCCTGTGCTTGCACTAGTAAACGAGCACGAAATCAGTAAAATATAGTATGTAATTCTGATCGAAGTGCTTACCAGTATGTAAAGTGTTTTTTGGTGACGAGAGACCTCAACTTCTCCACGTTCTTGTCGATATCTTCGCACCCATTGATGTCTAACGATCTAAAGTTCTCCCACTCTCTCGTTTTTTTCAGCTTCTTCAGAAATTCGGAGAGTCCTTTCCATTGTAATCCCCTTATACCCGTGAATGACAACGTCTCTAACGTGAGGGGAAGTCGAAGCTTGCGGGGGAGGTGGACAAAAGCAGAGTCATCTTCAAACGAAAGCTCGATCCTTCTGACGCCCGGTATGTTTTCAAACGGGATGTCAACCCAGATGGGCAAGAGGAAAAGACGGGGATCTCGTGGCGTACTGTAACGAACGGACTTCTGTGCTATCAATTTCCTGCCGCGGGCACATGGCCACGACTCCTGTTTTCGCGGAAGGGGGATCGTGACATGTACTGTGAGCGAGAAGACCTTCAGTTGAGGTAGGTGGCTGCTCTTCTCTAAAATGGTGAAGTGGACATATTGACTATCAGTCTTGGTGACAACCAATATATCGTCCCCGTCTCGCCTAGTTAAGCGTTCCTCAACGACGTCCGTACTCTTGCCACGGACGGTGTACGTGATATAAAGGCTCTCCAGTTTGGGAAGTTGGAAAAGGCGGAGAAAACGAGCTATGCCATCCACAAGCCCTCCGCGTTCCATGGAGAGAAACATGGTGGTAAGCGATGGAAGTACCACTGTGGTCGAGACGTCGTCCAGCGGACTATGTGTATCATAGATGTCGTAACTAAAGTTAAAGTGCGCGAGCTTTGGTGCTTTCTTCAGAGTGTCCAGGAGTTTGGTAGCCAAATTTTGGTCGTCGTTATTATGAAGGGTGACGGTGAGACCAGTGATATTCTGTGGAAGATTTCCTGGTACCCCTCGTATGACGCTAATGTCCGAGAGGTTGGGATAATCGATGCCTTGCTGAAATAATACGTCAAGGACTAATAGCTCCTTCTCGCTGAGTTTTCGAATAGGTTGGAAGTAATCGGACGTGTCTATCACTTTGATGTGTAATTCCTTGGATCCCCGAAACTCTTTCGGTAAATGTTTCTCCAGATCTTTCATCTTAAGGAGGGCGAAGTTTTCCAGCCAGACATTGTCAAGAGTCTTCAGATTTGCAAAGCTTGACCAAAAGGACTGGTGCGATACCAGTTCAAGAATTTCTGACTCCGGGCTTGCATGACGATATGTTGATGTTGACTTCCCATCCAGACAAAGCTCCGCATTCGGCGCAAACTTCAGGACCCCAAGAATTACACGGGGCACTGCAGGAAGGTGGACAGTCGTCCAAGTTTTCGCCACTTTCGCTATGATGGGACGAAGTCGACGACATAAGAGCGATGCCCGGAAGAGTAGTCTAACCGTGTGCAACTCGTCACAGGGCACAAAGGTGAAAATGCGAAAAAGAACGTTGTCCGGCAGACTCGCCAATCCATTGGTCCTGACGATAAGGTCCCTTTTCGTTGAAATCTTTGACCTGAAACGCCACATAGAACTGATGCACATGCTGAGAGCCTGGTCAGCGTCGCGTACCAGGGCTCGTAAGGAATCTAGAGATGATTCCAAATGGCCAATCGGCGATGTCTCCTTGCATCCTTGTCCAAGAGAGAGGATGACCTGCTTAGGGTTCGTATTGACGATCGAGTTGAAAGTAAATTCTTTCCTGCTGAAACAAGAGTTCAGAAAGTTCAGATCCTTCAAGAACAGTATTTCAACGATTTTTTCAGCGTTGTACGTACCTATCCAATAACTCAAGCTCGTTCCAGCTCGCATTCGCGATTGACAACGCAGTGGAGTTCCTAAGGTTGCATAGTTTGTATATTGCATCAGCTGCCTTGTCGATGGCTTCAAAACTTGGGGGAGGAGTCATGAAGGGCTTTGGCAAATTCAAGTCGGATGTGGTGTGATTTCTGACGCGTCCAAACCGACGCAAAGTCGAACCGCACGCCAAATCCTGTTCAGGTTATCTGAGATCTCACGCCCACGAAATACCGACATCACACATTGACAATTACTGGAAAACATCAAGCTCCTCCCAAATAATAAAAAAATACATAGGTATCAGACCGCAATCTCGACCCTTTTCTCCCTCGTATCAATTATCTTGAAAATTTCGCGGGACTTCAAAGCATTGCAGCCGACAAACTGCATTTCCTCCAAACCTTCCCACATCCCCACATCCTCCAAACGTTCGACAAGATCAAACAGGCCTCCACCGCTCATCCTCGGACACGTAAGTGTAAGATGCTTCAAATGGGGTAGTGAGGGTATGACACTTCTACCCACAGACGAAACTTCTTGAGAAGAGAACTCGAACTGGATATTTGAAGCGAACGCAAGCCTTTCGACTTGTGGGATCTTGCGCAAAGGAAATGTGAATTGTAGCGGAAACGAGCAATCACGTCCATGACTCCCCGAAGTAATGAACACCGCAAAATTGAACGACTTGAGCTGCAAGTGGGTGGCCGGATTTGGAATCAAATTCGAAACCTGTTGGCCAAAATGCTCGAGCCTATCCACGCAGTTTCCAGGGAATTCGAGAGAAATGCTGTGCGACTTGAGATTCGGCATGGAGATGGCTCGCACAAAGACTTGAACGGCCAGCAGACTCAGATCAGCATGCAATGGGTTTGCAGATAGTCGTAAGAGGAAGTGATCAAGATGTCGCAGAGAGATCTGTGGCAGAGCACCGCGGTGAAGGTCGATGTCGAGAGAATGAAAGCGCATGCTGAGTTTTTGGAGTGATTGTGTAGACGACAAGAATGCCAGTAAGTCTCTCGCCAGAGAAAGCCTCTTCTCCGAATAGTGCAAGTTGAGAGACGTGATGTTGCTGGTTATCGATGAAGGTGGGATGATGAAGTTAATGGCATATATCTCTCGGAGGGATGGTGAGAAGCTCCATGACGTGAAAGTCGTAGCGCCGGGTACGTCAATGAGCCCCTTCAAGTTGTACTCCAGTTGCAAGCTCTTCAATCGAGGAAGATCCAGACCGGAGCAGAGCCCTCGTGCATCTCGAAGTAACTGCACAATCGCGTACTTGTCTTCCCACATGATTCGCGGAGGCGATTGGATCGAAAATGTCTCCCATCGAGTCGAACTTGGAAGGACCGCGAGCAAGAACGCGTGGATTTCCTCGGGTTTGTAGTTTTCCACTTCGCGAGCGACCAACTGCACATTCAATCCAGCGTTGCCGCTGCGTTCAATGCATGCTCTGACTTGATCTATATGGAAAGTGGAGGAGAGCTCGGTCCAGAGCAAGGCTTGATCCATTACGGCTCCGCGAAACGACCTGCATACGTGCGAAAATGCTATCGTACTTGCTACTCCTGATTCTGCGAAGCCATAGCCGGCGAAGAGCGCGAGTATATCGTCAGGAATGCTTTCGATCTTTCCATTCGAAGAGGGTGTGCCAGACGTTTCCGCCGCGTCGATCGCTGACATGGTGTTGTAGCTATTCCAGAAACTGAAAATCCAGCTCTTCGTGTAGAATCGAACGATGGCTTACGTTCAAATCAAGGATAAAGACCACAAAGAACTAAATCGATGGTGGTGGAGGATGTGGAATGGAAAGTAGCGACTGAGGACTCGGAGTGAGACAAATATAATGGACGATTTGAATTTCCACTATCTTTCGTGGGCCATGTCGAGGCTCAGACCAATCCTCGAATTCTGGGACACGGTGAGCTCTGCAGATGACGAGGTGCTCTAACCTTGCGTTTGGATACATCATGATGGCGCAAAAGGTATTTTCACCTCGTTCCAATTTATCGGCTTTGCCAGTGCAGACGTCTGACCATCGATTTCAAAATGTCGGCACAGGAAGAAACGACATCCCCTTTAGTTTTTGAGGATAGCTTGAAGTGAAGGTAAGAACGTGTGAAGCATTGACTGGAAATAAGTTTGGCTCACCTGGATAACAATTTGACGACGAGCAAAAGTTGTCATTGTCAACGACTCAACGCGACAGCAACAACTCGAACTGAACAGCCACGTGCTCGAAGCCTATTTTTGAAGAAACTATAAAAGGATGAATGAGGCTGTGCCGTCGATCATTGGCTTCTGTTTCCCCCCCTCATCCAGTGAAAACACCAGAGGAAACAAATAAAACAATGTTTCAATAAAAAGATACCAGCGGGAACAGCATGCATTACAGGCGAAGTATCTTCAAATATCGCTTCTCAAAATTAGAACACTACTGGTCGTTCAACGATGATAAAGCAAACGGAAAGATATGTCACAGTTCTTAATTTGATGAGGCGCACTGGAAAGTGGTCGCCGTGTTGGTATATTTAGTGTATCGGAAGAGACTGTGAATGAGATGAATACGCGCCGTTCGAATCAAATAAAACATCGCATTTATCATCCCAACCTTCTCGAATCACGAATAAACCTGGGTGGATTTTGCATGAGAAAACACAGTAAATTTCAGGCAATTTGATGGCGGTATCTCCGTCCTTGTATCCCATACACTTCGACGTCGGCTTCCCGTATATGCCTACTGTCCAACCACGACCGCGCTTGGCGCAGCTGCGCGCCCCAGCATTTTATTTTTGAAAGGGCGGGTGTGAGAGCGCACTCACACGGCGGCTTCACGCGCTCTCGTGTATGGGAAACCTTCAGGTTCCATTGCGCTCTCCGTGCTTGTTGATGGGGTCTATGCCCGATGCAGTCCCACCCAGGGAAAGGGAGACGTCGAACCCATCTAGGTACGAAGCATCGGGCGTGAACCTCTCGCTGAATGGGTCCTGCATCTGAAAATATGTATCGCTCGCTGCACGTGTGTTGTGACAACGTCTGTGCGCTCCTGTTATTCGTTGTATAGAGAGCATCGAGGTGGGTCTACGCGTGTCGTGCTCTGGGGCGCGTGCTATATTTTAAACACCTTGGCGTGTAAGCACACCTGATCATGCAATGAGAGTGAGTGGATATGTCATAGGAGCGTGGCACCCACCCCCTGCTCAAGGCGAAGTGAGCTTGCCCCTCGTCGCCGCAGGTCTTTAGCACGGACACTTACCATTGCCATGGTATATCTCCCGCCCCGCTATTGCGGCAGCATTGTCCTCGACCTCGATGATCGCCCAAAGCCTCCGACTCGCCATTCGTAACGTCAGAGTACATCATTTCCACATCCAGAGCGACTTACAAGCTGGTCGCGTCATCAAAAGCAATTTTTGGTGACGAGGACACATGATACAGAGCCGTTGCTTGGCGATCATACGACGCAAAAAAGTATTGCTCAAACAATAGCAACGGGCGGCCGACGGCATTGAAGATTGGTGTCGTCCGCAGCGAATGTCAAGATTCATCAGAGAATGACATGAATGCCACAAAGATAGGTGTTTGATGAAATCCATGAGGCTCTTCCCGCGGGAGGCGCATTATCGATGCACTCAAGAAGAAGCAAGAGAAGAGCCTCCGTCAAATTGAACGAAGTCGTGCAGAGTGATAACACCACAACTCCGAAAGCGCTATCTTTTTCCAGAATTATCCCCAGGAAGGCGGCAGAGAAGTTCTGGGAGCTAGTGCATTCAGGCGTCCAGATGCATGTGAAGCAAGGAGACGCGTTGCTTGCAGTTGAAAAGCAGAGACGTCACCGGTACGGTTTCAGAGCGGTACAGTCAACCAGCATCGACCAGGAAAGCGGCTAAAGATAACGGGCCAGTGTTGTACTCTCCATATCCGTGGGTGACGAGGAGGAAAATACTGGAGACTATACTTGTGGCAGTGACGCGAATAGACTGAAGCGCACCGTGGGCACAGAGACGGTGTCCTTCGTTCGCCCATGTGCAGAAATCGGAATAATTCGACAGGCACATCATCACGATGCGCTCTTCTATCCGGAAAAAAGGCGACAGGTGGGGGGATGCATCGGGCGGGGATCTGACAGTAGAAGTCAACGACGGACGTGCAAAAGGAAATACTCATGCAAAGAATTCAAAGAGATTGGACTCTAATTAGAACCCGCGGGAGAACACTGACCGCAATGCTACCCTGAAACCTTGCATTGCCTCGAGAAGTACGCTTCGTGGTGTTGAGGAATCCGGGCCTTGCAACATTTGAATTGATTCAAGTTCCACCTGGCGTTGAAATAAACACTCGCCTGTTACAAGAAGCGCCGCAAGGCATAGTTTCGATGCGTCGAGGACGTTCGAATTTCGACATGTATGGTCAAACGGGTCGCTTGGAGGAACGAGCCTGAATGTTTTGGCGACACGGTGATCAGCGATAGATCAGCGTCCGCCCCGAGGCTGGTTGCATGAAAGATTCTTGCTGCGGGGAAGTAAATGCAAAACGGGAATAAATGAAATTTAGTTTTGGGCCACAAGGGAACGATTTCAAAGGCTTGAACACACTGTATAGGAAGCACAACGCTTCCTGCTCTCCGACAAGGCGGTCAGAACCCAGGAGAAACGGCACGGTCTCCGAATAAAAAGGTCACAGGTGATGCCCGATCGTCGTTTGAACCACCCGCCCTGAAGAAAAGAATAAAAAAGAAAAGACAAATAGAATGTCACACTAGTCCATAGCAGAGCATAGAGCGCATTTATTGAGGTGTAAGATCTCGATCCATATACGAACCGGCGGAAGGGAGCCTGCAGCTGATCACTATCTTTTCGTGTAGGCTTGAGAGCGGTGAACGGCAACCCCAAGATGAGAGTAGGAAAACCAAGCACGGCGAAGAGATGCGAGGCACATCGAACACCGCACCCACCCATAGTTCTGCAAGTAAATTGACACTTGTGTAAGTCTCGTGCCTTGAGTTTATAAGCTCGTGAAACGCGTGGAGCTGAGCGCAGGAGAAGACTTACTTCGGTGCACTAGCGTGCTTAAAACACATCGAACGAGAGACTTGACGATATAATTGCACGCGGCAAGCCTACGGCAGCCAATGCAACGGCAGAGAAAAGGTGAACGTTCGAGTTACCAAAATATGTCGTGGACACTCACTCACCTACAGATTTGCTGGGAGTCCTAGCCGCGAAGGTTCGAGTGTTACTCTCCGCTAGTGCGACGGGTGCAATGTGGATTGCAGAGTCTCAGCCCCGCCTAGCCCTGACGGCCTCGTAGATTGTCTTACGTAGCGGGTCCGCCTTCTGTCTCTCGCACCCGCTGCACGGCCGCGTCGTACTCCATTCACGAATTGATTCTCCGTTGAAATTGAGATCGTAATCTTGAATTTGCGCGCCCCTTCGAAGCCTCACGGACGTCGATAACAGAATTGGCCACATGCGTGAGGGTCGGTTGTTGCGTCTGAATTTTCTGAAGAGACTCAACAGCGGCGTGACCCAACCTCATTGTTTCTCGAATTTGAATTTCGGAAAAATTCGCCAGCGCCAACCAGGTGAGTCGGTGGATAGATCAGAGAGCGACTTCCACGATTCAGTTCTTGAACAACGGAACACTGCCCGACGTCAACACGAGGTGCCTTGTCAGCTCTGGAGGTACCACATGCACGGGTGCACGATCGAACGGAGAAGAATCTTAGTAGGGCCACAAGTTTGGACCCAAGTCCAAGAGGAATAATTTGGTTATATTTCACTCTTGACGTTCCGCGGAGCAAAGCTTCGTGACTACGTCGGAGGACCTTGCTGCCGGTGCGTTCGGAAACCCAGGTTGTCTGGAGTATGGATAGGTGATATGAGAGAGAACGCCATGAGACGGACAAGTCAATGAGGTTGCCGATGGGAACAGAGAGCAGAGGAAGAGCAATCGTCCGGATGACGGGAGGATGATGGAGGCTCGTGCAAAATTTCACCCTTCTTTCTCTTGAAAGGAAGAGCCCACAGAGAGAAACTTCGAAGCATGTGCCGTTTGAATGGAAGAGCTTCGACAGGCATTCTACAAACCAAGTCAGCATACCAACCACTTTGAGAGGCATCATATATGGTGTGGTTTATTGGATGGAAGGCCTCTCGAATTTATTGCGAACCAAGTCAGCCCGCCGCAAGCGTGGGCTGCAATATCGGCGCACCGGGGATGGTGCGAGCCGAGGAGGAGGGGGGATGTGCGTGCGTGTGGTGACGGCGGTGAGCGAAATGAGGGCGGAGACACTTGTGAAGCCGTAGCCCTCAGTGGATATCCCTCTCATCGAGAGAACACGCCCGCCTTGGAACGTGATCGCGGAGAGTACCACGACGGCCTTCAACATTGAGGCACATATGTGAGAAGGGCGGCCAAAATTGAGCCCCATCGGCCGCGTCAGCTCATGGTCATTCGGGCGTTCGTCACATGTATAAGCCCGCTCGTCCTCATTTCTCGTTGATGGAGGTCATTAAGGATGTTGTCGAGAGTAATTTTCCGACGTTACCCATGGTTGACGCGTCGGGGGGAACCAGCGCATTGGACGATAGCGTCAAGACGGCACCGAATCCGCGGACGTTGCGCTATCTTGGGCAACTAAAATAAGGTGTCGATCGTATTCCACATTGCCGGGTTCTGGAATAATCGTGGGTTCATTGGCCCGCCCGAACTGTGATATGTGCGAATCACCTGATGCTCGCAAAGTATGTCGTTAAACGGCGACACCATCCACAACATACAGACGACAACGGGTAAACGGAGATCCCGTTAATTCATGAAAAAAAAAGAAAAGTTCGCCAAACAGCTCACCGTTGATGTTCCGGGAGATTGTCCACAATTTCTTTGTACGGAGTTCTGAGCCGATTGCTTCGAAGTCGAGGGGTGGAAATTTTCAAACAATGTAAAGTTATTGTGGGACCGGTGGAGATTGTCAATGTTGAAGTCGGGGTACGGTGCTGGAGGACGAATCCCATTCCGCGACGTCGGCGCATTCATTGGCCACTCCTGTGCTGTGGTTCTATGACGAATGCTTCCTTCCGTGTGTGTTCCTGTGAGCAGACCATCGTTTGACCCGCTAGCGTCAATCAGAAGACGAGCTGCCTCATTTCCGGTCAGGAGCTAACGTAAATGTCATTTAGTTTCTGTTACTGTGGGTGTTAGCACGAAGAGGACGAAGGAGAGATCAACTTGGCGGCTACACGAATTGTCAGGATTCAGAGACTGGTGGGGGAACCAGAACGGCCGCGCTCGGGGAGATGGTGTAGGAAGGAGTGTGCATGTGGAAGGCGTTATACCGCATCGTGCAATCTTCGACACGAAGTACTTTGAATGTCGTAACTGGCGTTGGGGTACTTGCTTCTCGAAATGAATGCTCTGTCTACGAAACTCAGTGAGATTGTTCGAAAATGAAAATAAATGAGAACGGCACCAACTTGAACCTTCACAAAAATTTTGAGTCTTAGGTCGATCTGCATTCCCGCGACTGGGGGAAATATCGGTGCCGCGAGAACGAGGTAACGCGTCCGAGAGAGCCAACAAAGAGTACCAAGTGTGCGTTCAAACATTTGTTGCCATCTCATTCGGAAAGAAGTCGACGAGGAAGAAAGCACATGAAGCGAACCGCCGTCCTTCGCCCGTTCGAGAGGTCTTCTTCAACAGACTCCACACCCATGGAGTCTGGGAGTATATTGGAAGAATCTGCAATTTGATCCAGGGCAGCCTGTAAATTTGTTTTGTCCGGAAAATTGGATGGCAAGATCGTGCTTGAACGTTCGTTCGATGGTTGAAATTTGGACATACGGAATTGCAATTGCTGCCGGGCCGGGCTTGAGGGTGTCTGGAGTCATCTCGCATGACTGTCAGACCGAGCGATGTGCGCAATCGCCAAGATGCAGACGAATAATCATGGGCTGCTCTTAGAGAACGAGCAGACAGTCGGGTGCCGTCCTCGATGCGGAGGTGCCGAGGGGAGTGTCGTTCACTGTGAAAGAGGGGGCGATAACGCCAGCAGCGAGACAGAATAGGGTTGAATGGGGATGCGGTAGGTTCCAAGATACCAAGCTAACTGAGATGGACGGGTGTATGGGTCCCTGTATGAGTGTCAATAAGGCCAGAAAGGGGCAGAAGTGTGCTTTGAAAAAATACCTGAAGCAGCAATGGCAACATATGAGCAAAGTAGGCAGTACCTGGGTGCTAGCAAAGGAAAGAGCTTCAAATTATAAGTATTTCGAGCCAAAAGCAAACGTAGGGACGTGAGCTGTCTGACGTCGTTGAACGTGCTGCGTCCTTACGAAAGACAGGCGAAACGCAGACAGCCCGTGCCACTGCCAAGGCGAGTTGAGCCTGGGGTCCTTCTGGGAGAGTGCGCAGCGAGAGAGACTTGGCGGGACCCCGAGACAGTTCCATAAGAGGGTGATGCCAAGGCTCTTGCCAAGCCCAATCGTCAACGCCAAGAGGAGGTCTGATTATATAGCGGAATGCTCAGAACGCGGCAACTTGTTCCCCTCCAAACCCTCGAGGCCTCGCTCTTCGCCGCCATAAACGACATCCACGTCCCCGACGACCTCATGTCGCAAGACGATTCAGCCACGTCGTCGCCAGACACCCTCTCCGCAGCACACAACTCTGCCGCGTCCTCCAGCGCGCCCCTTGCAGACGCGACCCTCTCGCAGAACCAGCAGTCCGCCGCGTCCACCCACACATGCGAATGGCGCACCTGCGACCGCGTCTTCTCAGACCCGGAGGTCCTCTACAACCACCTCTGCAACGACCATATCGGCCGTAAGTCTACCAACAACCTCTGTCTGACCTGCTATTGGAAGGACTGCGGTACCACCTGCGCGAAGCGGGACCACATCACCTCCCATCTCCGCGTCCATACCCCCCTCAAACCGCACATCTGCGAGGTGTGCAAGAAGAGCTTCAAGAGGCCCCAGGACCTCAAGAAGCACGAGAAGATCCATACCGAGGAGCACCATGCCGTCCATAAGCATTCCAAGGCCGTCACCGTCCAGAACCCCGACTTCCTGTCGAGAGTGCGCGGAGAGCCTCCTCACTACGACAGACATCACCAGAATTTCACTCCGCAGCACCCGAAGGAGCGCTCCGTGTCGTCGCATGGTACGCCAGGTACGTTCCGTCTGCTCATCGCGCCACGTCAATTTGGTATTCACGGCTTTTGAATTTAGACTTCTCTTCGCCAGCTTCGTCCATGCCTTCCTCCCTGTCCCCCGACTTCGGGATACTGCCCACCCCCTCCCCCGAGCTCAATCATCCCATGCCTCACCACCACCAGTACTCGCAGAGCCGGGACTTCTGGGGTGCGGTCGGTGCTGGTACGGCTAGCTTACCCATGTGGGAGGTATTACGCGACGACGGCACGGCTGGCCTCAGCTCTGGCACCGGAAGTATGAAGCGGTCCCATGATAACGCGGTCGAAGACTTCTTTCAAGACATGAAGAAGCGGCGCGTGAACCCTAGCTATGATAGTCGTACGTCTCTTTTGTTTCGACTTGTTCCTCGGACAATGCTGAATGTTGCGCTGATTCAGATATGGCAGACCGTCTTTCGACTTTGGCGTTCGCCCAACAGCACCTCATGAACCTAGGCTCGCAACAGCAGCAGCAGCAATACGCAAGCCAACAGCATTCGCAGTTCAGCCCTCGCTCGGTCCAAGTCGATATTCGAAGCCCCGAAGAATTAGCGGCCGTGAACGAGTTCCTCATCGCATTGGGCCGTGACGTAACCTCTAACTCGAGGCAGCAACAGCAACAACAACAACAGATGCCACTGACGCCGACCGAGATGCCGTCTCCGTCTTCGTATTTCGATGCGACCGGTCTATCGCAGCTTGGTCTGCAGAACATGCCGGGGATCCCCTCCATTCCATCCCCTCCATCATCGTACGGCAAGTACTCTCCGAGGCAGTCACACGAGCACCCAGCGACGGCTCAGATGGATGGCCGGCAAGGGTCCATGTACCCATCGTTCAACGAGGATATGTCGCTGCCTACCCCTCGTTCGTCGAGCACTTCGTCATCTTCATCTCAGTACCCTCAGACGATTTCCATTCCATCCTTCCCAGCAGCGTTGCCCCGGTTGTCTCCGACTGGTGGGTCGGCGACACCGAAGACGATGATGGGCTCTTCCGGAAGGACGATCCGACCCTCGTCTTCGCATACGGCGAGTTCTCCTGGTTCTTCATCTGCTGGTTCCACCGACCCATCGCCTGCGCTGAAGCACGCGCGTGCTGTTGGCGGAGTGCAGCTGACGGCACCGTACATTCAGCAACGCAACATCGACAATGCCGACGCATTCAATTATACGGCTCCTCGATCTTCGCAGCACCCATCGTTGTCCATGGCCGGACGGATGGGCTCTAGCCAGTTCACGTTCGGTGGCTCGGGCTTGTCTAGCAGTATGAGCGCGCCGATGCTTCCGCCGCAGCTGGGTAGTTACGACACGTCTGGCTCGAGACCTCAGAACAGGACGATCATCGTGCCACTGAGAACGGCCCCCGGAAGGATTGCCGAGAACAATGACGAAGATGTGGATGTGAAGGAGGAGCAGGAGAGTGCCGGAGAGCAGTCAGGAGAGGAAGGATCGGACAGGAAACGCCTTAAGGAGGACTTTGACGTCAAGCCGCTGCGCGCTGT
Organism: Schizopora paradoxa; assembly: GCA_001020605.1. Lineage (NCBI taxonomy): Eukaryota > Fungi > Basidiomycota > Agaricomycetes > Hymenochaetales > Schizoporaceae > Schizopora > Schizopora paradoxa. Next base: position 970,837 of record KQ085882.1, read on the forward strand.
CGAGCCTCGCGTCCGGATGTCGCGACACCGTGGTATGCCTGCTAGAATGACTTCGGCTTCGTCGCGGAGCTCTTTGAACCCATCTCGCTCATCGTCCTCGTCGACGTCCGACAGCTCTGCAGAGACCGACGAGACGTCTTTGTCGAGCACTGGCGGCGCCGAAGAAGGGAAACTGTACCCGCTCCTTACCGCCGGCGACGCGCAATTTAGACTCCCGCCGCTGAAGAACTCATCCCTGTCGATGAACTCGCTCTCCGCGCCTTCCTCCCCCGTCCTGTCCTCGACCTCGACGAAGCGCAAGTCACCCGACATGAGTGCTCACCCGAACAGCATCCTGCGCGTCTCGTCCCCCGCCGACATGGGCAGCGATGGCTCGCGGACCCCCTCCCCCGACATCGCCGCCGGGTCTACAAGGCTCCCAAGTCTTCGTAGCCTCGCCCCGGAGCTTCGCCTGCCAGCACCCATCGGCATGGGCGGCGACCTGCTCGCGAGCGGCGTGCAGCGCTTACGGCTGCAGCAACAGCAAAGCCAGAGGTCATCGGCCCCCACCACTGCGGAACGTCGTCAACACGCTGAGTTGATCAAGAATCTGCTGGTATCGATCAACGAGGGGTATCGCAGGAAATTTGGCGCGCCTTCTTCTTCAGCTTCGGCATCGACGAGAGGACACGCTGAGAGTTACGAAAGAGGCGCGGATGTCGAAATGGCGAGTGCTTAGATTTTCCCTTTCAGTTCCTTTTTTCTTCTTTTCTTTGCTTGCGATTTCGTTCTCCAATGCGCTTCTACACCAAAATCGTTGTGCTTCGCTGCACCGACTTGACTGATCTGACTTGTACTGATGTTGTGTGTCTGGAATTGCTGTAATGAGTAGTAAATGGACGTTCTCTCCGACTTACTTCCGATAGCTTTGTCGTCTCTGTAATTGTGAATTTATAAACGTCTTTTTCGAATATTTATCTGCTCTTCCTGCCGCGATCCCGCGAGTATCGATTGGCGCCCTTCCGTCCGTTCGTCCGCAGTCTTCGTGCCCCGGACACAGCCTGCAGTGATCGGAATGATCGGAAATCGTATGATCGACGTAAGGGTCGGCAGGAGACAATCGCTAAATATAAAGCAGCGGACGCAGCGGACGGCAACACAACGGCAACGGAGTCGCAGCAGGTATCCCAGGCACCCTCGTCTATCAGGAACACCCATCTGATTCTTCACACTGTGTCCACGACGAGCAGATATGGAGGGAACGACGGAGAACACGCAACTTGAAGGATCGACAGCGCCGCCTCGTTTCACTGAGCTTACGCTTGACCCCTCTCTGTACGATCCGAGTCCTGAGCAGGTCGCATTCTTCAAGCAGCAGACTGGGATAGAGAGTGATGAGGAGCTGAAGGCGCATATATTGAGTGTGCAGAAGGAGGCATGGGAGGTGCGTCGTTGACGAGGATCACTTTCGAGAGATCGATGCCTTATCGACTGACTATATGCGCTGTTTTTGGGACCGTGTTTGAAGATCGTTCACTATATCTGCATCCGCACGTTTGGATTCACGAAGTAAGGGAGATTATCACGTTCGCAACGAGAAGGTCTCATACCAGCTAATAGGCTGATGATATCGCGCAACCCACACTATCCAGAACTCTTGAAGTTGGGAAGGGAGCGACCTGGGGCGATCTATCTCGAGTTCGCTTGTTGCTGTGAGTTCTCCAGCGTCTTTCACATAGCATATATGCACTCACTAGACGCCATCGAACCAGTCGGCAACGATGCACGTAAGGCCATATCTGATGGATTTCCTATGGAAAACGTCATTTGCTCGGACATCGAAGAACGTATGTCATGCTGTTATTGAGGGTGCATACACTGACGAATTTCATGGTGGGTGCCTTCCCAGCGTTCTGGAACCTTGGTCATAAGCTATTCAAGACGACGCAAGAGACGTTTCCTTTGGCTTTCTGCCCATGTGATGTCTTCAACACCTCCCATATCACACCCAGAGAGCCGTTTTACTCACCTCCCGAGACGCCGCGTCCCTTGCTTTCGTGCCTGACTTCCCTCAACCCACTACAAGGCCACGTCTCCGTGATCCACACGGCGGCCTTCTTCCATCTCTTCAACAAGGAAGAGCAGATCCAAGCCGCCCGCAAGCTCGCGTCCCTCCTCTCCCCAGAGCCTGGATCGATGATATTCGGTGCTCATTCCTCCCAGCCTGCTGACGGCCAGAGAGAGTACACGAATGCAAGAGGAAAGAGGATTTATGCGTTCTCACCTGAACAATGGGAGGAGTTGTGGAATGGAGAGATATTCAAGAAAGGCTCTGTGGAAGTGAAATCTGAAATTGTAGAGAGGGATCTGCGAATGGTCGGGCCTATGCCCGCTCTGCGAGACAGGAAGAGGGCTTTCGCGATGTGGTGGTGCATCAAGAGATTGTAATAGAAAGGCTCTCTGATAGATTATTGTGAATATAGGGCGCAAGATAGAGAAATAAGACGCATATATGCAGCTATAGTACGTGCCAGTCCTAGTGGTAGAGGGCAAGAAGAGCTCGACACGCCAACGACGCGACGCGACGCGTTCGGGTTCGATCGGACGCGTTTCCCACGTCTCCTTTCCCAATTCCCTCTGCACAATCATGATCATGCAGTGGAGATGTTACCGAGCGCTCACGGAGACTAATATCGCTGAACGGCCCCTTCAGCCAACAAAACCTACGTAATCCGTGATTTCCTGCTCCAGAACCCCGAGGTGCGCAGCCAAAATCCCAGTACAAAAGGACCGATATCCACGAGATAGTACAAGCATCATCGACTCCCTGCCACCTCTTACATATAGTAGAACATGACAGAATCTTCGCAGACAGAGACAAAGACTCCTCGTTTCAGCGAGCTCAAGCTTGATTTTCCTTACGACCCATCGGACGAGCAGGTGGTTTTCTTCAAGAAGCTCACCGGCATTTCAGATGATGAAGAGCTCAAGAACCACGTATTGTCCGTTCAGGAGGAGGCATGGAAGGTCTGTATACTCCAGCTCTATAGAGGGGTATTGACCAACTTTGTGTCGAACTAAGGTCGCGCATTATATGTGTATCCGCACCTTTGGATTCATGAAGTGTGTTGGCTATATGCGCTTTAGTTTCGCTTCGCTGATATGCACCTCTTCAGACTGTCCATCGTGCGCCAGAAGAAGTATCCAGACCTCTTGAAGCTTGGAAAGGAGAACCCCCAAGCAATATATCTGGAATTCGCGTGCTGCTGTTCGTCAATCCTCAAATGAATCCACATGAAGTTGTCACTAACCACATGCCTCTTTCAATAGTCGGCAACGATGCCCGCAAAGCGATTTCCGATGGATATCCACTGCACAATGTCGTCACTTCAGATATAGAGAAACGTGAGTAAATCAGTCACGTACTCGAATGAATACTCAAACGTGAATATGTGCGAACATGTAGCATTCTGGGACCTTGGTCATAAGCTGTTCAAAACCACCCCGGAGACCTTCCCGGTCCCATTCGTGCATGGGAGTGTCTTCGATCCTCTGCTCATCGCGCCTCACGAGCCGTTCTACGAGTCGCCCTTGACTCCACGTCCTGTATTATCGACACTTACGTCTTTGACGCCGTTGCAAGGACACGTTTCTGCCATCCACGTCGCTGCGTTCTTCCATCTTTTCGACAAGGAAGAGCAAATCACGGCTGCTCGAGCATTGGCGTCGCTGCTCTCTCCCGTTCCCGGATCCTTCATTTTCGGTGGTCATGGTACGCAACCGAAGTCGGGCGCTGGTACGTTCAAGAATTTCAGAGGCAAGGACGTCCACTGCTTTAGCCCAGAGGATTGGGCTTCTCTGTGGGACGGTGAAATCTTCAAGAAAGGGACCGTTGAGGTGAAGTACGAAATGCTGAACCTCAAGGAGATTTTCAAAAATTCGGATAAAGTCATCGAGCAGAGCAGTCTAAGCTGGGGTGGCACTTACTTGATGTGGAGTGTGACGAGGCTTTGAAAAGATAGATTTTAATAATATTGAGGCTCACAATAGATCGCCTGTTGGAGGGCATAGAGTCTATTAGCCTGTACGGTGTCGGATTTATATGAGAGAAATTGGCTCTGTTTGTGATAGGTTGTCGCAAGCCCACTCCATTTGGGATCGACGCGGCTGACAGCCTGAGCGATCGAAGGATCGACATTTCCCCAAGGTGATGCTGTGGACAGAATGGCCTTCAAATTAATCCCGAAACTCGTCTGTCTCTTGACAATCATCTCCAATTGAAGATCGATACACTCTTCTCGAGCTCACTGAACAGATCAGAGGTCCTTAGGTTGGGGATCTGGAAATTCGGTTTAGCCACTGCACACTGGCACACAAGCGTACTTACTTCAATCCCCACCGAAAGTGTTAAAGACCAGAATGGCTACAACGGCCAAGGACGTCGTGCTCGTGACAGGGTGTTCGAAAGGTGGAATAGGATTTGCCTTGTGAGTCTTGCCGACGCCGCTTCCCTGACCAACTGCGTGTCTCCCTCCGCCTTCGACCGTGACGATCCCAACTTTCTTACCCTGTCCTCACAGATGCGAGGAGTTTGCTCAAAGGGGGTGTATCGTATATGCCTCCGCTCGGAGGCTCGAGGCGTTGGAGGGTTTTACTCATCCAGATATCCGCAAGCTTTGCCTGGACTGCACGAAGGATGAGGACGTCAAGAAGGCGGTCGCCGAGGTCATCAGCGCAGAGGGGCGCATTGACATCCTCGTGAATAACGCAGGAGTAATCTGCATTAGTGCGTTGTGAAAGACCATGGTGGAATTGATGTTGAGGTCTGACTTTGCGTCTGTTAAAGGTCCCATGGCAGACGTTTCAATCGAGCAGGCTCAGCAGACTTTCGACATCAATGTTTTTGGTGTTCTACGAACCGTTCAGGCCGTCATTCCACATATGGCGTCCAGAAAGAAAGGGCTCATAGTGAATGTCGGGTCAATTGTTGGTGATATGTGCGTAGCAATGTTACTTAGAATTTCCATTCATCGACGATAAACCCAGACCTACGCCATGGAATGGGATGTATTGTGCATCTAAAGCAGCTTTACATTCCATGACGGAGCTATTGCACATGGAGCTGAAACCCCTAGGCTTGCGAGCAATGCTCCTGACGCCAGGTTCCGTCAAGTCCAACCTTGCGGCAAACCAAGCTCAAGTCTTCCACCTTCCGGACAACTCCCTCTACAAATCATACCTCAAACTAATAGTCGGGCGGATGTACGCAAGTCAAGAAGAAGGTGTTAGCATGCCTACGGAAACATTTGCGCGCCTAGCGGTGGATAAAATGCTTGCCTCCAATCCACCTCTTTATGTGGTATTGGGAGGAAACACTCTTGTGTTTTCATTCTTGCGCTGGATACCGAGGATGGCAGTTTTATGGCTCATTTGGCGTCGGTTTTCTCAGTAAAGCGATACCAGCGCAACAATGATCGTATGAGGATACGAGAGGGCCGTGAAATGCAAGAATCGGAGTTCGGTAGTTATCTTCTACATCTCTTGTAACACGAGTAATCGAACCAGCCGTTACTCCTTTTTATTAACCAGACCGTCAGCCGGTGGGAGACAGCCCAAACTTGAAGGGACTCAAATGCGCGATCGAGCGGCCATCGAGTTAGAGGCAGCCCGTCATTCTTCGTCTTCAACTGACTCGTCAGCCACTGACAGTCAGTCAGAGGCATGCAGTACTAGTGGCAGTCAGTCAGCCCAGATATAAAGGAATTCACATGTGTGCGAGTGGCTGGTTGTTGGTCTCGAAATTCCTAGCGGAGTGTCAACTTGCCCTCGGAGAACCTATAAAATCAGGCCGGCTTCGACCTCCTCCCCCCAACACAACTTCCCCTTCGAAAACCATCACCACCCGCCTACTCCGAGCCCAAACATCCCTTGCAACGCACATTCTTCATCCTCAGGCAAGTGGGATGTCAAATGGCGTGGTTGGCTCCGTTGGTATGTGTACCACCCACTCGATATCATGCCCAAGGCTTAGGCGGGAATGCCAAATCAAAACCGAATGGGAAGAATCGTTTCCAAGCGTGTGTTCCAGTGCAAGACGTGGGGATGTATAGCGGTCGAGTCGGATTATCCTCTTTCGAGGCGGTCGGCCGTGTGGAGTCTTCAAATCATGCAAGATGCTCACTATGCTTACCTTTAGAAGAAGAGAGCATCCCAATTCTGAACTGCCTCGTCATCAAGTTGGTTTCGTCGAGAGCGAAATTCACATCGCTCAAAACGCGTGCAAGAGAGGCGCGATGTTGGGTATTGTTCCACAGGTCTTACAATGGGTGCGAGTCTGGCTGCCGATATTTCCGAGCTGGAGATTTGTACTATATCGAAGCGATATTGAATCTGAATTTAGAGCCGGAAGGATGAGGATGACCTGCCAATAATTCGGTGTGCTAGGCTAATACGAGGTCCATGATGCCTGGATCTCGTCAAACAACAGCGAAACGCGTAGAGCCACGGTCAGCAGAGCAGTCAGATTTTGCTCAGAAAATTGTATTCGCCCACATTTTGGCGAATCCGGATACAGTCCTCGCAGTCGAGCAATGATGTCTTCGCGATTATCATCGCACGTAGATTGCGAGAAGACGCGAGATGGACCAGATGGTAGTTTTCTTGCACCATCTGCTTTCTTCCAAAAGTTTTTATACTCGACGGAGAGTTTTTGTACCACCTAGTCTTGCAAGGTTTCTTGTGCGCAGTAAAGATTCGTGGTGCTCACTTGCGCTAACCTTCGTAAAATACTAGTAGTATGGCAAGAAGTTGCGAATCCTCCAAGCTTCAAGTCCAAAGAGCCATCGAAATATTTCGCGTAGCCACGCGGTCATAGTCTTAAAGCTTCGTCAAATTTAGGCTATTTCTTTTTCTTCATGAGCTTCGTTCGATTGTGGTGGAGGTTGAGAAGGACAAGCTCGTGTGGCAGAGCACGGGGTTTGACACGCGTCCCACGCGACGCGTACGCTCGTCCTAGTTTCTCTTCCCGAGCGTTCACGACAGCTCGTCAAGTTCTCCCCTCCGCGACATGGCTCCCCCTGTAAAAGAAATGAGCGCCGAGCTTTCGCAGAAAATAGAGGTATAAATCGCGTTTCTCTGGCACAAAAGAAAGTCAACTGACTTCGAGTAGGCTTTCCACGCGAAGGTGCATTCTGAGGCAGAAACGATTCTCTTTGAGGTATTTCCAACGAAGGTGCGTACCCACTCCTTGTCTAATAGTCTTGCTTGCTGAACGGATATGCATAAGATTCTGTGAGTATATGAAAGGGCCCAGGGACTTCTTGCTTTTCTGACTTGAAGGTTTCAAGGGAACTCCAAGAACTCATAGACAAGATCGACTCTGCTGACTCTCCTTTCCGCGACGAAGCCTTTGAGGGTACTACGGACGGTACAGTCTATCCGAGCTCTTCTGCTTCCGAGGGGCCAGAGACGAAGAAACGCAAGCATTTGGATGGCGCAGGCGCCCATGTCGCGTCCAACTCGACGGTGAACGCAAGATACCCTGAGGTCATGCACACGAATGGCCAAGTGAATCAACTTCACGAAATAATCAAGCGTGAATGTGATGCTGTCGTAACGTCATGTGTATGTAGTGTTAATTTGCATAGTATTTACGCGCCTGACCCTCACCGAATGCAGGACAAAGTAAAGCTATGGGTGAACCTAACCATGCCCAAGTAAGTCTCCTCGTTGAATTTGATGTAGCGTGTGCTCATACATGGAGCAGAATCGAGGAGTATGTCTTTCAGGTGTCCTTGTGACTCGTACTAGACGCTCATGCTCATTTATGCAGCGGTGACAATTTCGGAGTCGAAGTGCAGAACGGTAAGTCGCAATGTCGGTTAGAAACACTCTCAACTAAAGAATATACAGAGGCCTTGACATATCTTGAACGTACACAAGAAAGCGCTTATACATTGCGGGACTATGGTAGACAGCATCACTTAAGTAGAGCGAAGATTTGTTCCAAGATTATCAAATATCCCAACATCGAGGATTACACGGCAAGACTTTTGACGTCAATCTGTAACGTCAATCTGACTTTGTTAACAGCTCGCGCTCCAGCAACACGACGAAAAGCAGTTCCATATGGCAAGGCAACATATCCATGATATTCGCCACCTATACGCTGTCATGATGGACATTATCCATAAAAATATCGGAAAGGCGAGTCTGTCCTCTTATTCGGTCGCATTGCCAGGGATTGACGGGAAATGGTGTTGCAGATAAGAGCACCGAAAGCAAACAACGGACCCGCACTCTACTGATCACATTAGACTGTTATATTCTCACTGCCGCCATCGGACGCCATATACTATGTATCTATTGACATGTAATCAAGAACTAGATCGAAATGGTTTTGAAGATGTTGAACCCGTCGTATGCGGTACTGATGACCGAACCGGGTATCTGTGGATGCCAATGAACCTCTTTGACATCCTTTTGACCTTGATGAACGAAGAGAAGTTGAGGTGGAATATTCTCGCGAGAATCCTCGTCCATGGGGACGCCCGCTTCGTCCTCGTCAGGCTCGACTGAGAGGTCCCAAAGTGTAACCTGGTTGTCTGCCCCTGATGCAGCGAAACTCGAGTCTTCTGTTGGGTGCCATTCGATCGACGTGATAGGTGCTTTATGCCATGTAAAGGAAGCAACTGGCGAAGGCGTTGACGAACTGAAGAGCATCGTTAGGCCAAATCACAGAGACTGGAGTTCAGAACTTACTCTTTGAGATTGCGGAAGTCCCATACTTTGATCCCCCCTTCGTCTCCACCACTGAGCAGCAGGTACGACGTTGTTTTGTTCCAGCTGATCACATTCACGTCACTCTCGTGCGCAGGCGAGATTGTCAAGGCACTCTTTCGGCTCTTGACTCGGACATCCCACAGTCGAATGCTTTGATCTGCAGAACACGATGCGAAGACGGATGGTTCTCCTGGACTCCATTGTAAGTCTTCGATACTTGAAGTGTGAGACGTGAAGGCCTGCGGGCTGGTCGTAAACCCGGTCTGCGTCGTGACTGTGTGGAAGATTTTTGAGTTGGTGTCTCCAGACACAAGTCGGAGAGCAGATGGATTCGCTTGGTCGGCGGCCCAGTCTAATGCGAAGCCTTCTGCTCGACCATGCGAGTTGATTGTATGCACGGGTTTACTTGTTCGATTTTTGTCTGCGACGTATCCTGGAGCGTCCAGTGATTCTATCAAAGGCCGGACGTCCCAAATGTGCACCTTTCCTGTTTCCGCCCAGGTTGCGACGTGGTAAGGTTGGGATAATGGAGGAAGTGGAGTGGAGGGAGGTAAGGGTTGTGCGCGTACTCGATTTACACCGCCTATGTGTTTTACTGTCCGGTATTCCAGAACTGGATCCTCATCAAGGTCATTATCGTTTTCGTCGTCGTCGTCTTCGTCAGATTCATCTTTGAGTAAAAATCAGTCTAACAAGACGCTTCAGATAGAGTAGAGTATTTACCGCCGTCTTTTTGTGTACGGTGCAGAGAGCTCATTTTATAGACCGACAGTTCGTTGTTGTTTGCAGTATCCGCTTGAGTTCCAGCAACAATATACGCGGTTGCGGGATAGCGCTGCCGCCCGTCTCCAAGATTATCCCGAAGGACGTCAAATGACAGACAAGGCCATGTAACATTCAAGGAATGTCGCATTTCGTAGACAGAGTCATCGGGTTCGAGGATTTCGTCTTTCTCTAGTTTGTGTCTGCCAGGAATAAAGGCTTCGGCTTGGGCAGGTTGCTCCTCGTTTTCCTCGATCGCAGGTAGCACATCATCCACCTCCATCCCTAAGCAACATCGTCGTATAAATATGGTTATTCTTCATACACGTTGACTGGTACGAACAGACCTTCCTCGTCGACATTGTCATCTCCACCTTTGCCGTCTACGACCTCCTCATCGCTCTCGATCTCATCCTCCCAGTCATCTTCAAATTCGCCCATCTCGGGAGGATTCGAGGCGTCTTGCTCTCGCCGCGCGCCATTAGATTTGACTTTCGCAAAAGCTTGTCCGTCGGTGCTGTTTGCTTCTGAAGCTGGGCGTTTTGACATTGTTGAGAGCTTTCAGTAAATGAGGAGTATTGACCGATAGACGGATTCACAAAATTTTGGACGGCGCGCGTCGAAGTCGTGGTCACCACGTGGCCAAATATTAGTTTTTTCTGCGATTATCTTTCTGTTTCGCCCACCATCGATGCATCACTGGCACTTCATTCTTCCACTAGTACTGTCGAAATTGAATTCTGTCAACGAGATCAAAGCGTCGACAGAAGAAAGACAAGCCTTACATGTCGCTGACGCGCCGCTCTGTAATTTGACATGTGCTTTGGAAGCATATCAAACAGTTGGGAAGGACGTGTGTCGGGTATTAGAGAAATGGGAAAGCGTACGCCTTTCTTTCTACACAACTCGTACGACTTACTCATGGTGATTCCGTGAACGGCCTTCATTCCTCCTTCAGCTTACAGAATCATGAATAATGCCATTAAGTTGATTGGCAGGCGATTGGGACACGTCAACCTCCTTGTGGTGCACTGCCGAGTAGCCTAGATGCGCGTAGCTACGGAACGCAGTAAAGGATCCTCGGGCAAGGGTCAAACGGCCCCGTGAGCGATTTTGCTCTGATGCAGTCGCAGTGGGGACGCGTACAACGGGTGACGGTGACGCGTCGCGTGTGCCGAGCGAGTTTGCAGCCGCGTGTATAAAATCCCAGCACCTCCTTGGAAACAGACCACGACCATCTGCAACGCTCCTTTCGTTCCTCATCCACCAACTGATCCACATTTCTCTCAAAAATGCCTGCCATCGTTCTTCCTGAAGGGTATGTTTTTGGATACTCGGGGTCTTGAAGTTGGGCTTGACAGGTTCTAGATACTCCTTCGTCCTTGCAGCAGTCGCGTCGACCGCCTGGTTAAATGCCTGGCAAACCTTCAAAGTGGGCTCAGCTCGCAAGGCCGCGCAAGTGAAATACCCTCAGCGTACGTGGTAAATTTTGGAGTTTGCCGATCTTATCTAATTTGGAGTTTAGTGTACGCTGAGAAGGCAGAAGCGGAGGCAGATCCCAAGAAGATGACCTTCAATTGCGTCCAACGTGAGTACCTATCATTCTCTCTCGTGGAGTGTCATTTGAACTTCGGTTATCTACAGGTGCTCACCAAAATACGCTTGAATCTCAGCCAACGTTCCTTGTCGGGTAAGCGTGGTTTTGACGTCGAGGTTCATGAATAGTTTTGACATCATGGGACCTTCCCCAGCACCCTTATCACAGGCTTAAAGTACCCTTATCTTGCTGCAGGACTCGGTGGAGGTTGGGTTCTCGGAAGGGCGCTCTACACCATTGGATACGCCACCGGCGATCCGGCTCAAGTTCGTTCACTTTCTTAATGCCTTTTGAGCTATTCTTCTTACTCCGTTCTCCTCGACAGCGCAACAAGAGAGGTGGTGTTATTGGCTCAATCTCCTTGCTTGGTGAGTGTTACTTTACTCTATTTGCAACGTCTGACTCAGATGATATTTCTTAGGTTTGCTTCTTTCCACCTCGTATACTGTATACCAGCTCGTCCAAGGCGAGCTTTAACATCGTCCCTCCGAACTTACCATCTCGATATCTATATCTCAATCATAATACAACGATTCTTGCTTACACTCGACTGAACGTTGGAATTTCAACAAACGCATCGAATGAAGCCCCATCGACTGCCCACGAAATAGACTCACTCGCATTGGCACGATAAGGTTGTGACACTTGGATCTCATTTCAAATGATAATTAACACTGACATGAAATCATGACCTTAGGTGACCTCCGTTTCGATCGTTTCGCAGTAGCGCTCGGAACCAAAAGTAAAAATTTTGCGGCGTTTCGGGTATTCCACGTTGTGGCGACCGAATACGAGTCCACGCCTCTTATTCTTGAATATTCCCCCTTTTCTACCATTCCACGTCTTTTCCGACGGGGCTCCTGCATACACGCGCTTGTCCTCCTGACTCGCGCCGCTGCTACGTTCAGTGGTGGTAAGAGCATTGTTATTTAGCTTCGTGGAAGATTGCACTTTGGAAAGACCGAGGTGAAGAAGAAAAGGACAACGTACACCCCTTTACTCTTTCGGAAGATACGCCGTTCAATAATCCGGTTACGAGTGCTTCCACCGTGATGACAGTGACATTATGCCACAGATGAAATCGTACAAAGCAATAGGCGAGCTTTCACAGTGACAAAGTGCGTTCCTACGTTCTTTAAAGTTGCTTCGACGTCACTACGTACCTCACAGATGGATTGGTGGACATAACGCAAGTCTCAAAGGACTTCTCTTCCGACGTCCCAAAATCCATTTTTTTTCTGATCGGAATGAGATATACACCGTGAGGAGGACTTTAGGGTTCCTGTCACAAGGTGTTCTTATCACTTTCTGCAGGCGAATGCCTTCACGCGGTGTTTGCGCTCGTGGAGAAGAGTGATCGAGGACTATATTCATAGTGAATCCATGGGATCTGGCTCGTGGGCTTCCTGTTCTGAGACGTCGGTCCTTGTACCGCACGATATTACAGGTATCGCTCCAGCTGTCAACCGCGTCCGGGACGTTAAGTTCTGCGGCTCTAAGGGGCACGCATGCTGCTCAGGCTCGAGAGACGCGCTCGGTATTTAGCCTGCACCTGCGCGTCTCCGTCGACGCGTCGCAACCCCTGGTACTGCCGCAACGCCGCAGACGACGATGCCGACCATCACCTTGCCAGCTGGGTAAAAGACGAAGAAATCTAGGAAATATTGTTTACAAATACTGATGCTTGAACAGGTACTCCGTGGTCATTGGGACGGTCATCTCCATGGGATGGCTGCACACATGGCAAATGCTCCGAGTCCTTTTCGCGCGGAGGGCTGCTGGGATCAAGTACCCACAACGTGAGTGTTTCTCTTCTTCAGAAGGCTGGGCATCTAGTCTCATGCGTTTCCGAACAGTATATGCGGAGAAGAGCGAGGCGGAGGAGTCGCCAACGGCGATGTACTTCAATTGTGCGCAACGTGAGTATCAAACGTCCCATTCCTCTACGCATTTTGTGCTCATGAATATTCGTTTGCTGCAACCCTTGTTCGCGTAGGTGCTCACATGAACACACTTGAGAATACGCCTCACGTCTTGATGGGGTTCGTAGATCGGAGATGAATGAGAAGTGCAAACTAACGTGCAGACTGCCGCTTTGAACCAGAATTCTCTTCACTGGGCTGAAGTTCCCTTACGTGGCCGCGGGTCTTGGGGCGTCCTGGCTGACCGGCAGGATTATCTACACCGTTTGTTATACGTCCAACGGTCCTGAGCGGGTGAGTCCAGAAAATAAAACAATAAGGCGGTAGTCTGATATCTGTGTCATAGCGGCTGCTCAGTGCCTTCTCACAAATGGGTACGCTATTGTTCGCTTTGTCGTGGAACTGTGGCTAATTGAACTCTACTTTGCAGGCCTATTGACTGCAGCTTCGTACACTGCGTTTTGTTTCATCCGCGATGAATTCGAGTTTTAGATACCCCTTCGGCCTATAGACTAGCGAGTCCGAACATACCCGTATACCATCTTGTTATCTATGTATCTATGTCTTTGGCTACCTTGGTTTTGCAAATTTCATTTGGCGTTTTTCTTTTGTGCTTTGCAAAGTGCAAGCGCGACTCGCGAGTGTCTTTGAGCGGTCGGCAATTGGCGGGCGCAACTGGAACCCCCTTTCGGGTCGTCGATCGCACAGGGAAGGGTGCCGCCGCCAATGCCTCAAAGTCGATGGCCACGAGCTCGAACTTGTCTCCGTTTCCCTTTCGCCCCCATCGACGACGACGACGACGATGCAAGAGACGTCCCAGCTCGCCCTCGAGGCATCTGTCAGCGACGTCCTAAAGCCTACCCAACAGGCTTCGTCGACAGCAGCAGCCATGCCGTCACCTGTGCATGACCAGTTAATGTCCGACGTCGCCAGACCCTCGCTCCCCACATCCCTATCTGACTTCGCGCTGCCTACGATGGGCTCGCTGTCCGCGATGTCCTCGAACTGTCTGGCATCTGGTTCGAAAGACGACTCTGCGCCCGTCTTGAGGCGCCTCCGCCGTTCGACGCTCGTCAGCTATCTGTCGGAGTCCCGCCTCTATGCCAGCACCAGTCCGCTGTCGATGTCCTTCCCCCCACGATCAAGAAAGGGCAAAGAGCGCTGCTTGGACAACGAAGACGGCGAGACGAACAGCGGAGAGGCAGACGAGTCGGATAGTCTCCGGAGTTTTCGTGACAAGGACCGAATGCTCACGGACAACTCGTCGCCATCCAGCGAGTCCGATATCAACACCCCGCCCATGCGCTTGGGCAGCTCCCAGTTGGACGAGCTGTCAGACCGTCCAAAGTCATCGCCAATGGACTTGTCTCGTAGCGCAAGTCCTGCCTCTGCACTGAAGCCTCCTGCGGACATCTTAGAGGCGGGTCCCTCACGTTCCCTTGCTCGACGCCCATCCTGTCCCGTGAGAACTATTTCTATCTTATGTCGAATTTGCTTATAATTTCTCTTTGAACAGCCTAAGCCGGCACGTCTGCTGAGCTTGCGAGCAGAGGCCCACCCCGAAGATATCGAGGTCAGGCATGAAGCACAATTTCAGAAATACCTCGCTTCGCATCCCGACTTACCACCAATTGCGGGGCAGTCGAGAACCACAAGGCTTCCGTCAGACCGCGGTCGGTTCCCCGAGGAAGCTGGCCAGGAAGATGTCTTTCAGAGAGAAGACACTCCGAGCGACGATGGCGATCCGAGTCCGGAAATCCCAGTGTCCTTCTACGAATATAAGATTCCCTCGGGAAGCGAACCCATCGCGTTTACTAAACAATCGACACCTGCTCCCAGCATGGTTGGAACTCCAGAGGATCTTTCTCTTGGAATCGCAGGCAGCCCCGGAAACGTCATGGACATCGATGTTGTGAGTTCTTTTTCGTCTTTGTTCTTCGAGTTTTCTTTTCTGAACAGTATCTGAAGCCTATGACCGGTTCACCATCCATTCCGATGACCTTATGGCGCCAAACGCCGCCCCCTACGGCAGCGCCCGTGAGGACTAATAAACGGAAACGTGAGTCGGGAATTCTGGAACGAGAGTGAAGGATGCTAACGGAAACGTGCTAGATGAGGATCGCTTCGAACCATATGCTCCTGCCAAACGAAGAGCAGTCTCACCTTCTGTAGCTCAGTTGCGGGACAGCGGGGCCATCGTTTCTCCCCTCATCATTCCTAGGTCACCAGTCCTAAGAAGCCGAGGCTCGTTCAGCCAAGCGAGTTCCACAGTGTCGTCCCCGACGGTATCCCAGTCGTCGAGCGTGATGTATGGGAATGGTGGTTCCTTCTCCAATGGCAATGGGAACCACATCTACGGACACCACCGATCTGGATCGTCGTCGTCCGCTGTGTCTTCGCCAACCGTGCGAGCGTCGATGATCCTCGCGAGCCCGATCTTGCGCCCAGTGCCTCGACTTGCAAAGCGGAATGGAGACGAAGGCGACAGGATAATGGATGGCGCTGGAGAGGGGCTGAATGGTTTGAATTTAGGACGATGAATTTTGGCGCACTTTTTCTTCGGTTTCTTGCATTTTTTCTTGGCTGATAGTATATAATCATCCTCTCTTCTCTGAGGCACAGACTACACCACAGCACGAACTCACGAACTGGCTTTCCTATCTACATTTCCTCTATCATATAGCATCGTATAGCACGTAACACTCATACATGACTACCAATCGAAAGCAAAGCTGATTGGCCCGTGATCGCGTCACGGTCTTGGCAGTCGCGACGCGTCGAACACGCGCCGACCGAGGTTCAGTACTAGTGTTTGGATCGCTACTTGAAATTTCATTTCTGGTCTCAAATCACGTTGGACATAAATTCAAACTCGTTCTTTACAACAGACTTGTGCTTGTTGTACTATACATGAAGGTGGAGATTGGAGAAAGCGATGGGACTGCGGCAATTGCATAGCTACGCGTCAATAATAATGGAATCCGATATACAAAGCTTCGCGTCTACAAGTACGCAACAGAGGAATTGACAAGAGGGAAGAGTGATCGACGTTAGGCTATCATTGATCGATTCTTGTCAGATGTTAAACGTCAATACGAGAGTCTGTCTAAGACATACCTGAGAATCGTCAAACAGCGACGGTGGCCACGGCATTCGTCAGTTGCGTAACATTGGCTGAGCAGTCGTCTGGAAGATTGCGAGCCGCTTCCTCGCGAGAAGGGATGGATCCAAGCTCAGGCACTCGTTTCTTGTAGTTTCCAAGTTCCTCCATGGAGAACGCCCCGACGTATCGATACCACTTTGCTTTCTCCTCGATGCCAAGTTCCTTGCGCAGGAAATTCTCGTCTTCTAAACGAAGCTCCGAATAATCGAAGTCTTCCTCGTGGAGGACGAGGACGAGGACGGGTTCGAGATTGTCGTCAAAGACGTCGTAGCCCATTTCCATGGTTATGGGGCTGTGAAGGATACGTTGGTATTTCCCGACGACTTGTACGGCCGTCGTAGATCGTCTAGTTTCAATGAAGCATTCAGGCGCCTTCTCGCGAGCGTATTCGAAAATGGATCCCAAGTCGAGTGGAAGTCCATAAATCCACCTTGGATCGCACATCGTGTTCTAATCCGTTGGTCAATGAGTAAAATGTAGCAAACGGAGAGTAACTATTGCTCACGGTTGATTTGATACTGAACGAGGACGAAAGGGAGGCGTAGATGGTGGGGGTAGAAGCGATAGTTGTAACGTCGCTGGACCTCAGGCAGTCCTTTTATGCAGGTTCCAACAATGTGGTTGTGAAATGGCCAGGATAGGAAAAGAATGACCTCGGAAAAGGCCGTGTGGCCGATCGATGAAGCGGATGGTGGCAGTGGCCCAAGAATGCGATGGGCCACCGTGACGCTTTAGCGCTTGGGCACTTGTTCGACGGCAAGTTGATTTTCGTACTTAAATGGTATCATCTATGCTGATACTTGTATTGTTCTTTGAGGACCAAAGCGACTGTTGTGACTCTGACAATAGCATATAATTCCTTGGTAGTGCGGCTATGGCACGCTTCCGCCGCAAGGTGGACGCTTTTCAATCAAACAAAGCGCCCTTCAACCCGCACTGGTATTCCAAACTATGGATGGATAATATAGCAAAACAAATGCCTCTAGACAACATATAAAGATGTAAGTCGCAACTTGATTAGAGCCATCTCGCTACCACATCATTCCCTACTCTTCACGTCTCAATCGTTGGGCCATCTCGAATCAACATGGACCACGTACTTCACGACCTTGATTCCTACTTGGGGAGGAAGATGTCTTGCTCCCTGCAGTACGCTCTGACGCTCGAGGGGACTCCATTCAGCCATACCGTCAGCGGCGGATTGGAATTTCCTCATTACGAGTCTTATGACGTCTATTTCAACCATTTCCTCTCGAAATACGCCACGCTCACGCTCAGCCCTCAATATCGAATAAGCAAAAAGGCGAAGGAAGAAAAGGGCAAAGATAAACGCGGAATAGACGGCTATTCCAAGTGGCCTGATTTCGTCATGATTCGTTCAGAAGCTACGAAGATTTTGGCCGCCGACGATCAAGTGTCAAGTTGGGTCTTCAAGAAACGAATCGTACTTGCTGTCATTGAGATCAAGCCGCTTTGCGCAATCATTAGTCCTGCTTACAGCGCGGTGCGAGTTGCATCAGAACTGGAGCGTTGCTTGACAACGGGGGAGCTGCAAGCGGAGGCGCAGGCGAAGTTTGTACTCTCTAGCTCGCCAGACCAAACGACCGTTTTCGCGATTCATGGTGCCGGTCCTTACTGGACATTCACCATATACGATAGATCGCAGAACTCTCCCAGGCGGAAATCCGACGAGGACGTAGACAAGTACGCCATGGATCGTCTTCTCTTGGACTCCCCGCCCTTCTGTGCGCCCCTTGTAAAGTTGGGCACGAAGCAGTCCGAGCAGCAGCTTCTCAACATGCTGAACTTGATGAAGGTGAATTTCGGTATCAGCGACGATGATTTGTAAAGTTTGTCACATTCTTTTTTTACTTTGAACGATATCTTACCTTGTTTTGTCTAGACTTCCTCGAAATATGTGTCATGGCTATCATAACCTCGTATCCCAAGTTCTCACTGGCAGTACCATAGAATCTCCAGAATCCGCGCCCTAGTTTTATGCCATGATCTTTAGTTCTCCTTCATTTCATTGTAACTTGAGATCAAAGTTTCATTACATGTAGTTATTTCCATTCGAGTTATGAATGTACATGCATTGCATTCGTGGTGATTGGAGGGACTCGATCATTGTATTACCAAAGATACGAATTCAATACACCCAACCTACCTCTTACGCGGCTGAAGATAACTGACGAATAGCCACTTCTTTCACAATTCGAGAGAGAGCTTTTGATTCGACCCAAGAAGGGATAGATCCAAGTTCGAGAGCTCGTTCCTGTAGGCATCACGCTTTCTCGTGTCGAATGCCCCAGCATATCGATACCACTTCCCCTTCTCCTCTATCGCCAATTCTTTTCGCAAGAAGTTTTCGTCCTCCAGCTTGAGTTTCGAGGGTTGGAAGTCTTCTTCGTGAAACACGAAAACGAGAATTGGTTCGGGGTCGTGACATCGCAGACGTCGACGCCAATTTCCGAGTTGAGGATACTCCGGAGGATACGTTCGTATTTTGCTATGAGGCATATTACGGTCATGGATTCTTCTTCTTCGCGAACGCATTCGGGTGCCTTCTCGAGGGCTTGTTCGTACAACGATTCGAACTGAGAGGAAGACCATAGATCCATCATCCATCTCGGTTCACATATCGCTGTTCTAGTAAGCTGGGGGAACAAGCGACGAGCGAATGTTGTTCTTGTAGACATGCTGTGCCTTACGTTGGGGAAACGGGTGGGTAGGGAGGGGTAAGGGCCCTAGGGAGGGTGAGCGGCGGGAGACTGGGGAGGACGGGGGAAAATGTATCCCATATTTTTGTCGGTTATGATTCGGAGGATCGGCAAGCGATCAAAGCAGTTGATCCGCGTCGCAAAATTTACAGCAAGCAGTTGTCTGCAACGATCATGGCCAACAACTCTCAGATCGTCCTGGTCGTGGGTAGCGGTGGTCGTGAACATGCACTCGCTTGGAAGCTCTCCCAATCTCCTCTCGTAAAGGAGATCTTCGTTAGTCCTGGAAACGGAGGAACAGCAACTTTGGCGAAGACCACGAATGTCGGCATCCTACATGAACATGAATTCGGAAATCTCGTTGAGTTCGCGGTGGAAAACAAGGTGCGATCTTCACGCTTTTCTTAAATTCGGGGAGACTGATATGTCTTCAAGGTAACGCTTGTTGTTCCAGGCCCCGAGCAGCCGTTGGTGGATGGAATCGAGCTGGCCTTTAGGAAGGGTACGAGTGGCACGTACTGTATGCGCATATTGCAACTAACCCTCCAACAGTTGGGATTCCAGTATTTGGGCCATCAGCCAGTGCTGCTCGTATGGAAGGCTCGAAAGCGTTCTCGAAGGCGTTTATGGCCAGACACTCTATCCCTACCGCAAAGTATAGGACGTTCTCCGCTTCTCAATTTGACGAAGCCGTCGAGTTTGTCAAAAGCTGTGGGTTTCAGGTCGTCCTGAAAGCGGACGGGCTTGCTGCTGGGAAGGGCGTGCTCATACCTACGAATACCGAAGAGGCGATAGCTGGTCTACGCACTATTATGGTCGAGAACGCCTTTGGAGCTGCTGGTGCGTTATACAAACCTACATAGAAATCATGTCTGGTGAACACGTTTTGACTTATGATATCCCATCAGGCAGCCAAGTCGTGATAGAAGAATTCCTCACTGGACCTGAGCTTTCCGTACTAGCATTCTCTGATGGCTACACCATTACACCTCTCCCTGCGGCTCAAGATCACAAACGAATCGGCGATGGCGATACTGGTCCAAATACTGGGGGCATGGGGGCGTACGCACCGGCACCCGTAGCTACACCGCACGTTATGAGCCGCATCATGAAAGAGTCGCTACAGCCCACCATCGACGGAATGAGAAAGGAAGGTCAGTCGGCTTGTCAAGTAAGTCAAAGAAATCAATATCTAATACTGATCGACAGGATATCCCTTCGTTGGCTTATTGTTTACTGGCTTCATCCTCACCGAATCTGGTCCAAAGGTTTTGGAATACAACGTTCGCTTCGGTGATCCGGAGACGGAGGCCGTTATGCTTCTCCTTGAAAGTGATCTCGCATCCGTAATGCTCGTAAGTCCTACTTTTATGCCCCACCCTCATATTTGCATCATTGACGAATATACAGGCGTGTGTCGAACGTCGTCTTGACTTCGTTCATCTAGACATTCGACAAGGTTTCGCTGCGTCTGTAGTTCTGGCTTCGCATGGTTATCCCGGTCCATATACAAAGGGAAAGGTTATCACTATCGGGGAGACGGAGTCTGGTAAGCATTTGCAGAGCTGACTCTTGTCTTACTTCGAGTTAAAGCTCCGTCAAGATGTACAGATATTCCATGCCGGTACCCACTTTGTGGCAGGCAAAGTAGTATCGAACGGAGGTCGTGTCCTAGCTGTCTCGTCTTATGCACAGACTGTGAAGGAGGCTGTCGATAAGGCGTATAGGGCGGTGGATCAAGTCCACTTTGAGGGTGTTACCTACCGTAAAGATATAGCATATAGGTGGGTCGCATTGACATAGTCATCGAGCCCCGACGATATTCACGAGAGAATTTGTTTTAATTAGAGCTCTTAACCACGAGGCCGGACCCAGCCAAAATGGACTGACATACGCTCAAGCAGGAGTTTCCGTTGATGCAGGAAATGCATTTGTGGATACCATCAAGCCGTTCGTCAAATCTACGCGCAGAATAGGATCGGACGCGGACATTGGAGGATTCGGAGGTGTCTTTGATCTCAAAGCCGTTGGGTACAAAGACCCGGTTCTCGTGAGTGGGACAGACGGTGTTGGTACCAAACTCAGAGTCGCTATGGAATGTGGCATCCACGACTCCGTTGGTTAGTGATTTATTCTTGTCAGATCAGGGTAAGCTTCTTGACAGTTCTTTTTATTTTAGGTATCGACCTCGTGGCGATGTCAGTAAACGATTTGGTCGTACAAGGCGCCGAGCCGTTATACTTCCTTGATTACTATGGCTGCAGTCGACTGGACCTCTCTGTCGCGACGCAAGTGGTGAAGGGTATTGCTGCTGGTTGCGTGGAAGCAGGTTGCGCTCTCATCGGTGGAGAGACTGCTGAAATGCCAGGCATGTATAGTGATGGTGATTAATTTTGGTCAACTGAAGTCGTCGACGAAATACTGAATTTGCGTTTGTAGGCGATTACGACCTTGCTGGCTTCGCTGTAGGCGCGGTCGAGCGCTCCGAAATCCTTCCTCGCTCAGACATCAAGCCGGGCGACGTGCTGCTTGGGTTACAATCGTCAGGCGTTCACTCTAATGGTTTCTCCCTCATCCGCAAGGTCGTTCAACTATCGGGGCTCACGTTCTCCTCCCCCGCGCCATGGAACGACAAGTCCTCTCTCGGGCAGGAGCTCCTCACCCCCACACGCATCTACGTCAAGACCCTCCTCCCCGCCATCCGCTCCGGCCGAATCAAAGGCCTCTCGCACATCACTGGCGGTGGCTTCACAGAGAACATCCCGCGCGTCCTCCCCAAGGATACAGGTTGCACCGTCGATGTCTCTCGATGGGCCCTCCCGCCCGTCTTCCGTTTTATCATGGATCGCGGCAACGTCGCCCCGCAAGAGATGTGCCGCACGTTTAACTGCGGCATCGGCATGGTGCTCGTCGTCGCCCGCGCGGACGTCGACGAGGTCAAGAAGCTGTTGCACGCTCACGGCGAACCCCCTGTCTTCGAGATCGGCGAGATTATCAGTGGGAAGGGCGTCGAATTGCGCGGACTTGAAACTTGGACGTCTTAGAGCTTGTATTGTGTGGTGGATAAATGCATGTCGCATGTGTATTCGAAGTAAAATGAGAGCTGTCTAAAGAATCTGTACACTACCATATGCATGATCGGATAACAATCGTAAGAGAGAACAATTCATAGGTTGGTCTTTTGGTAAACAAAAAGTTTATACGGGTGTTGACAAGTCAAAGATGATCAGAATCAGGTAGACGAGAGAGAAAGAGAGAAACGTGGAAGAGAAAATACATAAAGGAATAGAAAAAAATAGAAGCTCAGACAAAGCCAGGTCATCAGCCCTAAAAATGCAAGATGGAGAGTGGAGTGTCATGCGATGGAAGGGAAAAAGAGTATGAAAATCAAAGGAAAACAATGCAACAAATGAATCAGAATGGACAGAGAAAAACAGGTTATCTACGAAGCACCCAAATGCAGAAACGAGGAGGAAGTTCTGTATACGTAAATAGTACTTAAAAGCAGAGGGGGGAAGACAGACAGAGAGCAACGAGATCAGAGCGGAAGCAGATGATTATAGACACGATATGGGAAGGAAGTCCGTACTCGTAAAAATGCGGGATGATGGTGTTATTATGTTTAGCAAACGAAAGCGTGTGCGTGTAAGCATCGATCAGCCATGATGGACTAAACGATCATAGTGCAAAGTGGGTGAGCATATCACTGTTTGACGAAGACAGCGATTGCAAATTTTTATGCCGTGACAGGGACCGGCGTCGGAGACTCTGGCGCTGAGGAAGTCGACATGGTTGCGACGGCAGCAAAGCTTTTGACCGCTGGCGGTTCATGCGCCCCATTGACTAAGTGACCATTGCCATTGAGCGCTTTGGGCGGTTTTTCGTCCTGACAAACGTAACTCTTATTAGTACGCCGGACGCTTTTCATGGTCGGAGATGTGTCAATTCAATTCTACTCACAGGTTTCGGAGAGCGAGATCCATCAGAAGCCGTGTCGCTCTTCGAGGACTGCGACGATTTTTGCATCGAATCCTTCCGAGCGGGCGCGGGAGCTTGCAGGATCTGGGCAGCGGTCGGACCATTCGTAAAAGACGTAGCACCTGGGCTACGAGCAGGAGGCGTGACAGAGCCGGCGAGAACAGGGAAGTCGTCCGCGTTCGGGACTCGCTGCTGAGGTCGAGGCGGAACGCTGTTGCGCTTCTCGGATCGAATAGAATTGGAATGGTTCGCCTTGTACGATACAGGTGGACGAGCGGTCCCGTTCGCTTCTGCCGGGCGGGCTTGGCTTTGACCGTTCATACCCTCGTGTGCCTGAAGAAAGCCAATCAGATCTTGACGTTGCTCTAAAACCGAAAAAAATAAGCACGTACTCCTCGAAGTGACATTTTCTGCATCTTGTCCTCCAGGGCATCAGGCTGCGCCTCTCTAGGTCGCCTCGAGCCAAATTTTGTTGGATAAAAGGCGTCGCTCTCAGAAGCACCGTTGAGAACGTGTGGGAAGCGACACTCGTTGCTGGATAGTCAATGATGTTCGAATTAAAAATAGAAATCAAAAATTTTTGAAGTATCACGACTCACCCATTCCTGCATCTCCCCTGAGGGAAAAACGCGCAGGCAGGTTTGACACGCGCCGTTGAGTTGCGACGCATACTTCCTCGTCGAGCATGTCCAAAGCCCTCTCGTGGCGGTGCACGATTTACTTGCGTAAAGCCGTCGGACTGAGGTACAGGCGGAAGAGGGTGGCCAATGCCATTCTCGCGCGGTTGAACGACCGGCGAAGACATTACAGCTTGAGGATACACTGCGGACGATTCGCGGCGGTGCGTGTTGCCTCCGAGAGGATGAATGACCGGCGAAGTAGGCTGATGGTAGCCATTGGGCTGGGGTGCATGCATCATCGGCTGTTGTGGGGGCGGATGCGGCGCGACGCCCACCGGGACAGGTGGAAGGTGTCCTTGGCCTGGAAGGGAGTATTGGGCAGGCATGGGCATCGAGAACGGCATGGGCGGAGGCGGCGCGGGTGGGTTGTACGGCACCTGCATGGGCGAGAGTGCCTCAGGGCCGGGCGGCATCCCGTTCTGCTGAGGTACGGGAGAGTTTTGCGAGGCGGGAGGCGTCGGACCTTGGTTCGCGACACCGTTCATAGGAGCAGGGTAAGCCGCAGGCTGGTGCATCGGGTAGTAAGAGTAAGGCTGCTGAGTCATTGGGTCGAACGGCGGAGGATAATGCGCAGGCGGTGGGATGGGGCCATTGAAGACAGGTCCAGGTGGATGGAAAAACAAGCAGTTCGGTCCATAGCGACAAGCAGGGAAGTACCTGAACAAAGGCGGGAATTCGACGAATGAAAGAAGGGGAATTAGCATGATTATCGATCATCGACGGAATCAACTGACCTGCAAGGAATAAGCTGAGCGACCTCTGGGGGCGGAAGGCTATTGACTCCGTTGACTTCCTGGGGAGTTTGGCCGTTGGCCTGCGGGGGCGGGGGAGGAGGGGGATAATATGTCGAACCGTCGGGAGCTAACATGGGAGGCATTACGGGGTGCATCGGCGGGTAATACATGTAGGAACCGTTAGGGGGATTGTAGTATGCTTTCGAGGGCTCTGAAATGTAGTCCTGGGGGTAGCCTTCTTGTTGGTAATAAGTGGCCGGTGGTTGGGCCACTTGGGCCTTTTTGTCACGAGCAGAGCCCAGAAGATCGAGGATGGCCGCGTCCATGGTGAGTGTCTCCGGGCTGCCCTCAGGTGAGGCGTTGGATGGGTCAGCGCCTTCAAAGAAACACGGCGATCAGCAACGAACAGGCGGTGAAAATGAGCAGAAGATCGCACCTGCGTCGAGCAGCGCTCTCACGACCTCTACGTGTCCATTCCGAACGGCCTGGACGAGGACGGTGACGCCGGATTCGTCTGCGCACGTCGTGAAGGCGAACGGCGGAAGCAAAAGGGCGGATCAGGCTGGATGAGCAAAGGGGACACGGAGCGACACGTCGGGGACATACCTTTTGCCTCCAGGTCGAGCTGGGCGGCGTCCTTGAGGAGCGCCTGGACTTGGGGCAGGTCGCCGCTGTCGCAGGCGTGGCGAAGGAGAGAGACCATGATCGTCGAGTCTGGGGTAGAAAAAGCCGTCGTCGACGTTGTCGATGGCGACGAGGACGTTGAGAAGGGCGGCGAGGATGGACGTAGAGCGAGGGCAAGGAGGAAAGCACTTTCCCCGTGGACGCGGACGGCGAACGAGAAACTTTTTGAGGAAAATTGTTTTTTCGCGAAAATTACCACGATCACCTCAGCCCTGCTTCGGCTCGCCTGCGCGTCAATCTGGGCTCGGCACCTCTCAGACCACGTCCACGTTCTCGACGACGACGACGACGACGAAGACAGACAGCGACAGCGATGAACAAGCCAACAGTATTTTTCAAACAACAATCCAGTCTAAATGACACAAAATGTCCCCTCTATAGTACATGTGCAGCGCCCAACGGGAGCAAATGGTCCTCCTCCATCCGGTGTGCGCTCAACCTCTTGCTCATGCTCGTTTCCCCGCGTCGTCCTCGCCCAGCCCAAGCTTCTGCATCAGCTTCCGCGCTGGCCCATTCGGATTCTTCTCAGGTAGCTCCAGTTCGGTCATCACAGGAAAGTTCATAAGCGTCTCCGCTTGCTCCTTCACATTCTTGCCTTGAAAGAGCATGAAATAATCAGTCCAGAGCACCATGAGTCCGCAGGGTTGCTGCCTACCTTCATACAGAACCTCGTACACCTGTTCGCGTCGGTCGCCATCCAATGAGCAACACGCCATCACGTCACAACTCCGATCGATGCACAACTCACCGCAGTGGCAATCCGCGCGTTCACTCCCAAATCATCGATAATTTGCTTTAGTCCTTTCGCCGTCGTAACACCTTCAGCCACGCTTCCAAGGGTGCGAATGATCTCGTCCAATTGCTCGCCCTTGCCCAACCGGTAGCCAACCGTGTAGTTTCGACTCGTTGGGGAGCTGCAGGTCAGGAAGAGATCGCCCACACCGGCTAATGAAAGGAAGGTTAATGGGGAGGCTCCGTACGCCGTCCCAATGCGCGTCATTTCACCCAATCCTCGAGTGATAAGCACTGTGCTACGCATGAGCCTAGCTGTATGTTTACGTTTCTTCCCCACTCACTAGCTCGGGTATTGTTTTCAAAGCCCAGACCGTCTGCCATTCCCGCGGCAATTGCATAAACGTTTTTCAACGCGCCTGCCAGTTCAATTCCTATAGGGTCAACACCTGTATAACTGTGAAATGCAAAAAATGGTCAGCAGTCTCTCAACGAAATACCTTTAATCACTCACCATCTAAACCATGGCTGATGGAACACTTGTGAGGCCCGTTCGGCGTGTTCTTGAGATAGAGATGCCACTGAAACGGACGTAGGTTGCCTTCGTATGACTGAAATATCATGTGCTCAGTAGACGCCGACAGATGTTCCATGTATGCGCGTCACTAACTTTCTTTCGCAAAAGACGGACCGGACTGCGTAACGTAAGTTGTTGATATGATGTGATTCTTGGAGCTGCCACTCACGATGAACGTCGAGACACGCGCAATATCAGCTCCGCAGGTGTCTGCCAATATTTCCAATGTCAGGGCACGAGTTGAGATTTCGATACCCTTGTTCACGAATATGAACAACGGCAGAGCCTTTTCGTCGAGCCTTGGCCGTAATTTCGTGAGGGTTTCTCTGTATGGTGCATAGTAGCCGTTGGACACAGGAACACATGGTGAGGTATCGCGTATGCTTCACCTCAAAGCCTCGGTCGGTATCGCGAAGAGCAGCACGTCTACACTTCGAATTAGTTCAGCAGAAGGCAAATCTGGACCGACGGCGGTTATGCATTCGGGAAATTCGTGGTCGGTGAGGTATTCGGGATTCTTGTGGTGTTCGTTGAAGAACTTGACGAAGTCTTCTGAGCGCGACCAGAGGAGGACGTCGTGGTCAGAGTCTCCCAGATGGTCTGCGAGACAGCTCCCAAAGTTTCCGGCGCCGAGGACGCAGATACGGGATTTTGGGGGTGGCGAGCACGTAGGGGAAGGCATGGAGAGGGAGCCGACGCGTCTGCACGGCGCGGTCGGGGTTGAGTGGAATGTGCGAGTAGAATGCACTGAAGTCATGCGCTGGCAAACGCTCAAGGTCGTTGCTAAACGTCGCGATGATGATGGTGGTCGGTGGCAAAGAGATGTTGAGGCAGCTAGCAGCCTCGTTTTGAAGTTGCGGAGCATGAAATCATAGAAATGCCAAAATGGACGGAACGCGACGCGCCTCAAAGTGAAAGGCACAAACCAAGCTGCGCGCTCTAATCGTGAGAACATGCCACGTTTGCCCCGTTCAAGTCCTGCACCACTCTCGTTCTTTTGCTTTCTCCTTCATCGTCGCTCTTTCTTCTTGTTACCTATCTATCTATTGCACACTTCCAGGCGAATCTCGTTGAGCGAGTCTACGCAAATTTTCAACTTCGGCGACAATTTCAGCCCGAAAACCATCGAATAGACGGCAAATATCGGACAGGAGAGACACATCATGCCAGTGCAGGACAGAACTGTCGAGTTCAAGGCTTGCGTCGATTCCATTCGCAACAGGTCACCAGCACCATCACGACTGCAAGCAGAGGCAAAGCAGCGTCTATTACAGAATGGGGAGAGGGAGGTGCGAAAGAGTGACTTTTCGAGGATGGCTGGCGCTATTGGAAGGGACATCAGCTCGACTACGATCAAGTTGGGGAAGCTCGCTCAATGTGAGTCGCTTATCGACAGAGATTTGGGGTGAAGGGCATTGAATTATCTTTGATTGCTCTCAGTGGCTAAACGGAAGACGTTATTCGATGACCGACCTGTGGAAATTAGTGTAAGCACCATCTTGGACACCCATTTGTGATGGGAACCTGACCGTTTATTATAGGAACTCTCGTCAATAATTAAACAGGACATTGCGAAGATCAATCACCAAATTGCTGCGCTGAAGGCTCACTTGGGAGGTGCTCAACAGCAATCGAAAGGAACCTCGGCGGAGAAGCAGATAAATGAGCACAATAACAATGTCCTGATGCTTCTCCAAACCAAGCTTGCGGATACAAGTGTTGGGTTCAAGGATGTTTTGGAGCTGCGAACACAGGTATGTCGTGATGTGGCATGTTTACCGAATGTCATCCCAATTGCGATCGGCACAGAACTTGAAGGAGAGTAAGGAGCGCACAGACCAGTTCATCTCATCGACAGCTGCAGCCGTTCGGCAAACACCTCAAAGTAAGCGGGTCGTCGAGGCTATGTCGATCGTTTGGCTGACGCGTATTTTTTTTTGTTGAGATTCGCTCCTGTTTGGCGGTCAAGGCAAAAGAGACCCTATGGGTGATGGAAGTGCTCGGGATGTGAAGGGCAAAGGTCGGGCATTACCGGACAACGACATGCTCGCGTTGGACCTGGATGCGGCAGAGGGTGGCTTTGGCGGGCAGTCTCAGCAAATGCAGCTCGTGGAGCAGCAGGTATGGCTTTGCATACGTCTACGTTATTCTCGGAATTCTGACCACGCTATTTTGCATAGGATACGTACATCCAGTCGCGTGCAACTGCGATCGAATCGATAGAGTCGACGATCGCCGAGCTCGGCCAGATTTTCTCGCAATTGGCTACCATGGTCGCCGAGCAGCGTGAAACGGTCCAGAGAATCGACGCCGATACCATAGACATTGCTGAAAACGTGTCGGGAGCTCAAAGAGAATTGTTGAAGTACTATGCAAGCATCTCTAGCAATCGATGGCTTATGCTAAAAGTATTCGGTGTCCTCATTGTTTTCGTGCGTCTTCATTTCATGAACGATTGTCGGCGAATTTCACTGACTATTTGCTATCCAGTTCCTTGTATTCATCCTTGTGTCATGATCGAGATTATACCCCTATATACCATAGTGTTGGATTAATGTATCGCGAGATGGACTCATTAGACTACTTTTTCATGCCATGTCGGCGAGGTGCGAAAACCGACCGAGAACATTCCGACCGGTCATCTAACCCACAGGTATAGCATTGACTCCTGTTCCTTGCGGTTTAGGCCGTCTGCCTCGCTGCTTGTCGCCCTTCGCGTGTTTCTTGCCACCTCGATGTGTTTGCCCGTCATCGCCCTCTTCCGGCACGGACCATGTACGCATCTTAGGGAGTGTCTGCTCAAGGCCTGACGTTGTGGAATGGCGCTGTGGTCTTTCCGCGACGTCACCGGATTCCTTTTCCTTTTCAGCACGTTTTGTCTGCGGATCAGCGTCGTTAGTATGAACAGCCAGAATGAACGCGAATATGGTCACGCACTCTTTGAGAAGCAAGGTCCCGATTTCTGCTCTTTAATTTCTCGAGCCTTTTGTCGCTCTTCCCGCCGCCGCCTGCTGTCAGTTCCACGTTGATTTTCCGGCCCTCGATTTCGGATTGATGCAGCTTGAGCGCCTGCTGCAAGGCATTCCGATGCGTGAACTCGAGGAACGCGCAGCCTTTGGATTTCGTAGGCGTTGCTGACTTGGGCGTGAGCAGCCGTACGACGGGCGGTGGGTCTTTCGGGGGCGGTGAGCATGTGTGACACAAAGATCTTGGAAGGCATGCTGCTCACCACATGCGGCGAAATGTTTCGATATGGCCTCTTTGGATGTCGTGTACTTGAGATTGCCTGTCACATTTTTTGTTAGCCATGCGCACCGGCGCAGCTGTGAGCACGGACACTGACCGACGAAAAGGATGTAGCGTTGTTGCTGCTGTTGCTGTTTCTTTGAAGTGCCCTTCTTCTGTTTCTTGGGACTCGGGGCCTGGGCAGCGTCGTCGGATCGCTTGCGCTTCGCGGAGACGTTGGCTTTTCCCTGATCTTCAGCCTTTTGCTTCTCCACAATGGATGATGAGCGTGCAGGCTGATCATTTGTGTTCGCGTGGTGCGCTGGACCGTCGTCGTCCAAATTTTCAGCGATAGGGACGTCCCCACCTGGCGTCTCGTGCTCGGCGGTCTTCCCCTTGCCGCGCTGACGAAAAGCAAGCCCCTTTCTCTGTTTCTTCGTGAGTTTCTGAGCGTCGGACATGGCGAGTAACTGAAGTTGTATCTTCGTTCTTCGCCGTGTTGTGAACCCGGCTGAAAGCGAGAGACCTCGACCGAGAAACAGCCTCTTGCGGGTGAATGCGTGCGGAGAGGATGCAGACGATGTGGAAGGAAATGAACGGGGATATGAAAGGGTATTGTCCACACGTTGCCGGGGCAGGGTCGAGAACGAGGTTGCAGGCGGTACGCAGTTGGCGAAAAGCCCGATAAAAGTTTGTGGGTGCAGCAGCCGTAAGACGCTTGCTCTCCGACGTCGACGACGATGGCGCCGCCGCTCTTTCAACGTCCACGGACGCTGTCGCTGAATGCGCTCAACACGCTCTCGTCGGCGGCGGCGACGACGTTGGTACGGCCAACGAGGATGTTGGCGAAGAAGTTGAGCAGGTCCGACCTTAAGGTGAGCAAACAAGACCAAACGACGCCCATCGCCGTCGGTGTCTGTTGTCGACGCTCACAACACTCCCAGAGCTCGTCGTCGTCGTCCAATGCCCGAGAACGCTCCGTGTTCGATATTTTTGACATGGACAAGCCAGGACCCACGCCGACCCGCCGTCTTTCTCGTTCATCCGTCAACCATCGCTGGGGCAGGTTCGGCTCAAAGCACAACCAGAGCGCGACTTCAGACGACATGCGCGACGCAAACTCGAGCATCGACGTCAAAGTCGACAAGGGCAAGCAGAAGGCCGCTGATCAGGACGCAGTCTCGCTCGACGACGACGTGCCCTTGAGCACGCTGCGCGATCAACAAGCAAGCGCGGCCGAGGGCTCAACATCGATGGCCACGCCGGCGACCGCGACCGCGACCTCCTCAATTGTGCCAGACTCACATCCTCTCAACGACCGGTTTGACGACTGGATACCTGGTGTTGGATCGTCTTTCAGAACAAGATATATTCTACATAATCCCAACGGCCCTCGATGGTACAGAAACGTTCACTTAATCCCTCCACAAACAATCGCGCCCGCAGCAAACTCGACGCTTTCCCCTCCACCCGGTGTTGCATCCTTCGATTCCCTCCCAGCGCCCACGCATGCTCGTGCTCACTCAGTTTCGCCACTACCTACCCCGAGCTCGTCGCAGATCCACGTTGCGGACGGTCCTCCAGGCACGCGCTCTCGGAAAATATCCCAGACCGCCCACGACAATGTGGACATGCTGGACTCGACAGATCCTTGGGGCACGAACTGGCACCATCATTCGCCTTACGATAGTATTCCCGAGCCCGCAGTGAAGGCTAGCCAGGATGTGAGTGACCTATTCTCGTACTCGGATTGCGCATACCGATCCACTTACAATAACTATTTGCCGCTCACACAGCCCCAAACGCGTTCGCGGGGTAGCAGGACGACGAGTACGGGGCCCAGCGGAAGCAAGGCTGCGACACCCTCACCGCTTTCCCAATCAACGTCCGCCGTTCATTTGGCCGAACCGTCAACTTCCGCATCCTCGATTCCTCGCTCGTGGAGCAAAGGCCAGGTTTCAGGGATCAAACGCTTCCTCTCAGGTTCACCGTCCAAGGACGGGCACGAGGCGCCGGATGCACAGGGGTCTGCGCAACTTGTGTCTTCACCTGAAAAGATGTCGCCAGAGAAGCCCAGTCCACCAGATCCTAGCGGCGAGGGTGAACCTACACCACGTCGGAAGCTGTCGAAAAAGCGCACGCACCCTCCTCCTGCTCTATCAGCTTCATTCTCTTCCTCAACCGACCCCAATATGAACCGATTTTCCTCTGCATCCATGTCGCACCTTCCAGCGGAGAGGCCAACGGGCAAGAAATACAGCAGTATATTCGACAGACTCGGGAAGAAGTTGAGCGTGCTGAAGCGTCCTTTGGGTGATTTACGGTCGCCCATCAGTCCCGACAAGGACAGATGGGTTCGCAACCGCAAAAACTCGTTGCTTCAGGACTCGACTGCGTCGAAGCCGATGGCTCCCATCCCACCTTCAATGCGACCAACCCTTGGTGCTGCACACTCTGGTTATTTCTCCAGTACTGCACCGGCGAACAACTCGTCGGACTCACTTTCTCTTTTGGAAGCCCCTTATTCCATCGGTCGTCTCACAATTGCGAATCCCGACGTGTCTGCGTCCGAAGCATCGTCCCCAGTGCGCAATAGGTTCTCTCGTGACACTCCTGACCACGATTGGGAGCATGTTCAGTTGCCACCTAAATTTCCCTCGCGACATCTTCACGACGATGACGCTACGCTCGAACCTCCCAAGCGACACTCAATCGCAGGGTCTTCGTACGCCGAGCCAAGTCCCAAACCAGACCCGAAAAAGCTTTCTGTCGGCATTTTCTCTCCTTTTGCTGTCACCATACCTCCAGAGGCTATGGCTTCGCCCATGGCTATCCCCCCGCCCTTACCAGAGAAACCCTCCAAGCCATTCATGTTCATCGATCCATACCCTGTCGACTCCATCAACTCTCCGACCAACACAGAAGGCAGTCTTCCTCTCGAACAAGCAAATCTCGTGTCTGAAATCCAGTCCATTTTGTCGTCGAGCCCCGCCCCTGTTGGACCTGAGCAAGTCTTTCGTCTACCTAATATTCCTTCCGCTCCTTCCCTTTCTCTCATGCTTCCGCAGCTCAGCGCTGGCGAGACTTCTATTGAGTCACCGACCTCGCGCGCGTCGTTGCTTGCAAATCCACCGACACCGAGTGTGCACGGCGGTGATGTCACACCTGCGCCGGAAGACTCCAGGAAGCCTGCTGTTACTCAGGAGGAGGATGTTCCCCCGCCTCTTCCTGCGAAGCCTTCGGAGCCTCCACTCGTCAATGGCCGCTCGAGTGGAAGTCCACCACGGTCGAAGAATAAGTCGGAAGCCAGAGAGACGAGTTCAAAGGAGAGCAGCTCGAAGTCCAAATCGAGGCATCATGACACGACTGAGAGCAGGCATCGTCGGGAGGGCGCAGACACGTACTCGAGACATGGTACCCCGGAGTCACGCAGGTACGAGTCTGGAGACTCCAAATTGCGCGAGTCCCGCTCCAGACAGAATTCGGGCGAAGGTTCGAAGAATAAGTACGAGTTCCCATCGACAGAATCGAAGTCAAAGCAATCGGATGGCAGGACGAGGGCTGAGTACTACACTTCGAGACAAGACTCGTCATCGTCTGAATCGAAGCCAAGGCGCGAGAGACACGAGCACTCGGACTCGAGGCACAGATATGAAGACTCGAAGGGCCATTCGAGTCGCAGGGAGCGCGAGCGCGATCGTGATCGGGACAGGGAACGTGATCGAGAGCGTGATCGAGAAAGGGAACGCGATCGTGATGTGACGACAGCCAAGTTCAAGCTCATCCGTACTGCGTCTGACAAGGTGCACATGTTGCCAGACGTAACAAAGATAGGTGAGGACTATTGGCAGATCGTTGAGGCGGATGGCTCGAAGAAGAAAGAGTCGAGGGACAGAGATAGAGAGCGGACGAAGGAGAAGGACAGAGATAGGGAGCGCGAGCGGGATAGAGACAGGGACAGTGAGCGGGAGAGGGAGAGGGAGCGTCGGAGGGAGAAGGAGCGAGAGAGGGAGAAGGAGAAGGAGAAGGAGCGAGAGAGAGCGCGCGAGAAGGAACGTAGGCGTGAGCGAGAAAAGTCGGACTCGGACAGGGACCATCGTCGAGAACCAAGACGCAATGATACATACGAGAGCAGTCGAAGTGGCTCTGACCGTCGTCATTACGACAGCGAGCGGTCACGGGAAGAGCGAGAGCGTATCACCGTGACGAGGACGTCTGTCGACCCCTCGTTGCGACATAAGTCTTCGCGCACCTTCGACGATCAGTATCACTCTGGCTCTGGCTCTTCGTCGAAGGGTGCGCAGTTGACGCCTGAGAAGGACCGTTCAAGTGATAAGCGTCGACGTGAGGACAGACACGCGAAACAGTCTACACCCGACCAACATCGTCGTACGAAGACCGCTGACAGCCTCGCCGTCCCCGAGCAGCCAGTTTTGGCTCGCCGTTCATCAACCAGGCGGCCCATCTCCGATGTCTCAGAGGCGGCCGACTTTGCTACTCTTTCTGCTCGCGAGGCTTGGGATGCTGAACGCTTGTGGAAGTCCAAGAGCACGACCTTTAATCCCGATTCTTCGCTATATGCGCCCATGCAGCGTGATGTATCCCAGTATTCGGACTCGTCAAGCCACCCCAGCGCGACTGCTGGCAGCTTCCGCTCGGTCGACGGCATGCACGGGTCAAGTCATACATCATACCTTGTTCAAAGTCCCTTCCAAAGTCAAGGATCTCAGCACAACGCATATTACGCAGTGCCTGCTGTCGTGTATCACATGTCGCCTTACGGATCGCCTGCACCCCAGCATGCCTCACCAGGCCCGTACGACTATCCGAATGCGTTCAGGTCTTTTGCGGATTCCATTGCTTTCCCGAGCATGGATACGCAGGACTCACAGGGGCCGCTCGACAATCCTCTTCCAGACCCGCCTCGCCAGTCGTTGTACTCGAACGCTTCGTTGGGAGTCCGCACAAGCAAATCGCAGCGCAGCCTCGCGGATCCTGACCCCTCCACTCCAGAATACTGGGCTCGTTATGCGGGAATTCCATCCCACTGATTTACTTTTCATCTAATTCATTCTACCTTTTGGGATTGAAGTAGAGTTCCTTTCGTTTCTTACAGGAGGCTTCATCATCCTTGACATTCAACACTCACTTTACTACATTGCATGCTCATTTATATATCCCCTTCATTTCATCTCATTTCACTCTCTGCATTGTCTTTCGCTGTCACTGTTGCTTTCTATATTGACAACGGACTAGATTATTCTGCTGTTGTGTGTATCAAATACTGTCCCCATCTCTCTTCAATTCTTATGTATGGTTTCCACACTCCCTTCTGATGTCCAATGAGGCTCTGCCATTGGAGTGAGTTGTAAAGTGTACAAATCGATTGTCTACAATAATGTGCCCAGCCAGAAAGCGTCGAAGTAAGAGTAGAAATGTAAAGAATACAACAATCATAGCTCATGCGTTAAGTCACTGTACAAATGCGTCAGATAAAGCGTACAACAGCAAGAATTAAGGCCAATCAGTATATTTACTCGAGTGTACCGGGAAATCCGTCTCAGGATAGTCGTCGAAGACGGCCTCTCCGTCGAGGAAACGTCGCATTCGAGCCACCTGAGACGAGAGGTACATGATGATGATTTGCATCTTGACGTCAAGTCTAAGCTTGAGGATATCGACGCATGTCTGCAGTGCTTGCTGTCGAGTGGCTACGAACATGTTCCCGCTGAAACCGAGGTTCCGAAGCGCATCAATTAGGTCACTAAATTCGGAGCACCATCCCAAGACACCGAGCTGAAAATGAAGATATATTGGGATGAGTAGACTGAGCGTAATAGTGATATTCAAAGGACTCACTTGTCCGTATTGTTTAAATCGCGTGTATAGGACGTTTGGTGCATGCTTGAGTGCGTAGATGAAACGTTCGTTCTCTTCTACAACGTTTGGGGCTGGAATGTATGGGTCATGCTGTTGCATGGACGGGGTGGGGGGCTGAATGAGGACGGCCATGAGTACATTTGGGGGGTGGTTGTAAGAGGACGAGTATATACCTGCGACCGTTGAGGGGGATCCTAAAGCGGGATTGCAAGGTCGGCTTCAGAGCAATAGACAGGATCGGAATGCGCACCTTGAACCACTCCATCCCATCATAATCCGCATCTGGCTCGTCATCGTACGCCCAGTCCGAGTCGATGTGCTTTGGGGTTGGCATCGCGTTCAATCGTCTGCCGAACTTCGAGAAAGGTAGGATTCGCCAAAGGCCGCCTGGGGCTTTGTGCTTTGTCCTGGCAGTAGATCGCGATTGGAGGGGGAGAGCTGACCGGGGAGGGAGAGGAGCCTTCTTGCTTTCAGAGGACTTCTTGGGGCGGGGTTTTACGAGTTTGTTGGACGGCAATGTGCAATAGGAAAGTGGAAGGTGTCGCTAGTGTAAGGCTGAAGGGTTTCTAGCTTCTGAGAGCGCCTACTGTTTGTCCACTGACAGCAAAGCAGGCCCTGCGTTCTCAGCAGACTAATTTACGTCCTTTGGTAAGGCGTCAACCTAATTGTGACTGCAGGGAGCGTGTGCGGTCTGTAAGCGAGGAAAGTACGTCAACAGGTAAGAATTCGAGCGCACTGCCCTACTCACCTTGCTCAAGCGAGAGAGATTGTACGGAATGATTACGATGCCAGTGGGAGGCCTCGAGGACGGTCGACTTGATTGATGCAATTAATTTTGAGGAAACCGGAGAGTATGTGGTGGATCGACTTACTTGTATGGGTATCGCAGTGCGAAACAAAGGTAAAATTCGCCGAGATTCGGTTCAGAGCACGCCCATCGACGAGAGCAGGCGAAAGAGGGGTTAGCGGAAGCAAAAGAGTCTCCGACGTCTGTGCGAGCTGCCGTATATCTGACGGATTGCGGTCTCCTCGTGTTTGCCTCATGGCCGTCTGTTTGCAGCTCCGGACGGGGCTGCCTGCCGCGTGGACTCGGTATTTTTGAAGCTCTCACTCCTCTACACATGAAGTACACAAAGATACGATGACTTCATAAAAGCTCTACATGAAAGCGAAATTGTATGAATGAAAGGCTCGATCCATTTCCATCATGATAAAAGTGATGCCTCCTCATCCGCCTCCACCGATTTCCGTTTCCTCCTAAAGCACGAAATATCATAGTCGTACTCGCCTTTCAAATTCACAATAGTCCTCTCAACAATCCATTCAACGCCGAATACTCCCCAGATGAAAGGTATCGCCAGCCACGCCCCGAAGAAGCCGTACGCAGTCCTTCCTTCCTCGAACGGAAGCTTCAGGCCTATCGTCCGCACCCATGACCCAGACCCTACCTGAAGGATCTCGTCAACGCCCGGAGCTGCGACGCCGCTCACACCACCCTCGCCGCCGTCGCACCACAGCAGAGCACTCCCGAGCTCCTCCGAACGTGCTTTGGCTTGCTCCCAGAGCGCGATGCCAACGTTGGGATGCCAGGTGTGTGCTGCGCCGAGGACAAGAGCTGGTCGAGATGATAAGGAGAAGGGGAAGTTAGAGGCGAAATCGAGGGAGAATCCGGCAGTGATGGGCAAGTCCACCCAGTCGATGGGCACTTTACGTGAATTCCTTCTAAGGACAAGTTCGTACTCGAAAAACAATGGTTTATTCTTCGAGGACGTCGACCTTTCCTCTACGACTATGAACGGGAGATTAAAATGAGGCGATCAAAAAAATCAATAAACTTACATGGCACTGGCACGCGTTTGTAATATTCAGCTTTCAAGCCGTCCTTGTCGATGATCATCATACCGTGACGCCAGGGACCCGACCCGTTTTGCATTTTGTTCGGGATCAGGTCCTCAAAGCTAACGGCGACGACGGAGGCCTGAGCATTGTTTTGCACTTGTTCAATTACATATGCTCTTCTTTCAGGCGTTTGGAGACGAACGGCCGCTTCAGGCCAGAGGACAACCTTCGCGAGGGGAGTGAGTCTATGTGTCTCGAGTATGTAATTGTCAATACTGGGTTTGTTGTTTTCGTTCTCAACGGTCGAGGGCAACGGCAAGGCGCATGCCATCGAAATTGGGGTGGTGAACGAGGAAATGATTGGAAGGGGTAAGCCATCGAAGGAATACGATGGAAGGACCAGCAAGCAGAGCATTGCCGACAGATACAACAACGACTTCGATCGCTGAGGCTGCTGCGCCTGGTGTTGGACCTCGGATATCGACTCGTCCACAGATATTAAGTGTTCATCTTCGATCGCAGTTACTATTTTCGGGGGACCCATAATCCACATACCCAGAAGTTCGTGAAGCACAACTGACCACGCTGCGGTGACCCAATCGATGGCGACAGGACCTCCGACGGGGCGAAGCCAGGTATATGCGTGTAAACTGGTTACAGGTGACCACATAGCGAGGCGTCCTATCGGACTAAACGATGAAATTATGAAAAGCGCTGAGGACCACAATGTCGGGAAGAGGGTGAGGCGGGTCCAAGGCGTGCGCATTCCTCTGCGATACCTCGTGTCGAGGTAGATTGTGACGACTGCTGTGATGCATGTCAAGGTGGTGAGGAATAGCAGAAATATGAGGGCGGATGTGATATGGGCGGGTAGCGCACTGAACGATGGGGCGATGTTGGCGAATGCCATTGAGACGCTGAGAGCCAGGACCATTATCACCATCTTGACGCTGGCGTACTCCCGGCAAGCGACCGTCGTGACAAAGAGCCTGACCGTTGCGATTAGGAGGATGAGGGAAATGAACGAGGGCGAGGTTCTGAGGGCGAAAAATGCGACGAAGGCCGACAGAGGGACATAAACGAGAGCAGGTCGTGAAATTAAGGACTTTTGGATCGTTCTCAATGAAGGGGGTGCCATCGTTGATGTTGTTGCCGTTGAATTGTAGTTCGTTGGACGCACGCCAGACATCGTCTTCGCTTTAAGTCGTTCCGTACAACTGCGGATTTGGAGGCGATGTGACGAGTAGAGGTGCTAGAGCTCTGCAATTCCGCGTTGGATACTATATGCTCACCAGAGGCGCCCATTTCACTCTTCGACTTTCACAGCGTCTAGCTTCATCGACGCTTCTCCTCGTAAATATGTCTTCTAGAAGTATCAAGATTTCCTAGAAGGTCTGATTATTCCTCCCAGGGCCTCGTTATTTCACTGGAATCTCTGCGATCCTAGTATGAAGTCTTCGCTGTGTTCTCGAACTTTGGTTGAGGAGCCCATCACCAGCACCAGATATCCATTGTCGTATATTCGAGTCTTCGCAATGTGTAGTTGATCATCAGATTTTTGAGATTGGTCTGGGACATAGTCTGTTATAGGATCGAGGTCTGGTGGTAAGGAGAGAAACGTTGAGCATGCTCACCGTGAAACGTGTTCTTGCGATTTGAGAAATTGCTCGGCTTAGTCAGCAATTCATCCAGCTTGCGCGAAGAGTTTCTTCGTTTCTTATGCACTTACCATGGCCATCGAACGTCGACGACAACATTCCATTAAGCGGATCTGTCGTCGGCGAATGCACTGTATCTGAAATGGATTGCGTTGGACACTGTAAGGTATATCATTCCTGTCAAAGAAAGCCTCTTGTTTATGAACACTTTCCAGTTGTGCCCAACTACGACTTCACGACTGCAGTTCGCGACGAGGTTCAGCTCGAGATTGGCATTCGCACTCGTCTCAAGCAGGTCATTGAAGCGCGGCTGAGATGGGCTCACACACTGAAGGATGCGTTAGAGAATGAAGTGAAGCAGGAGGGGGAGCCGTTCATCGTGGACTGTGAGTTATAGCACCTGTTCTTGGTTTCAAGCGATTGAATTACCACAGCCCTTCAGTTATTTCCGACCGTTGCGAAAGACGTCCATTCAACGATTGAGAGCGGATGCGAATTCCTTTTTGCTCGCCAAAGTATTGACGAGACCATCCTACAGAAAGAAGTCCTTCGCGCTTCTGTACCTCCTCCTCCCGAAAGCGCAACAGGCCGCCTTCGGAATCCTCCTGCCTTTCGCCAACGTCCTGACAAGTACGATTCGAAGAAAGAGCTGTACATATGCGACCCTTCTTCCACACCCTCGCTCATCTACAAGATCGCCTGCGCGGATTGCGGGCGTGCTGACTTTCCAGGCGTACAGGGCTTGCTGAACCATGCCCGCCTGAAGCACTCCGTTGAGTACGCAAATCACGATGCATGCATTCAGCGCTGTGCGGTAGTTGTTCCTGAAGACGAGGTTGAGACTTTCACAAGAAATGGGATCGAGATCACGGGAATGCAGGCGAGTCTGCGAAGGTTGTTTGAGATGGCGCTTGGTGCGAGCGTCGGACTACTGGGAGAGGAGAGCACTGCGGTCAAGCAAGCCATTGAGAACGACGTCGCTGAGGCGGAGGCTCCTGGAGGCTCGATATTGACAAAAACGTTAGGTCATCATGTTGACACTCCAGCACTTGCACCATTCCTCGGAAGAGCGCCGAAGCGGAGACAGATCAATACGTACGACGAGGATGATGTTGTGGACGTATTGGGAGAGGACGAGACGAATGAGACAAATGCTTTGACGCGCTGGAAGATGACGTACCAAAAGCGAAGTCAGGGAGTCGATAGCACTGAAGACGCAGCCATAGAAGACGTCGAGGATATCGCGCCGCCGAGCATTCCCCATACTGTTTCTCAAGATGTATCGTCTCAAACTGGCTCTCGATTTCATATTACAGCTCGAGTCATATTATCTGACTGGAGTTTGCGGTTGTCTGACAGTGAGTGGATTCCGTCAGTGGATTCCTATCTTTACTAATGCATACTCAGGTATGATCAAGAAGAATGGTGGTTCAGTGACCCACCGATGGATGCTCTCGGTGCATTCGCCTTCATATGTGCGTGCAGTACTTCAACTTAAAGATATATTTCTAATGTAAGATTGCTCCAGAGTTTCCATGCATCCACCATAATTTCGAAAGTGATTATTCGGCCTTTGACGATCCCAGCCCCTTCAGGATTTTCGGAGCCCATCACCATTACAGAGCCACCCTTTTCAGCAATGGGGACAGCAGATAAACCTTTTCTTGCGGGCGTTACCTTAGAGTGGGCCGGGAGTGCAAACAAGCCCACCCATTTAGAGCACTTTGTTGACGTCGGTATCGGTGTAATATCCTTAGACTCCGTAGAAATGTTGACTGACAATATTTTTAGATGGATTTAAATCATTCACCAAAACCGGTCCTCGGCGACGAGCAGTATGTCGACGTAGAACTCGATAGAAATACGGTCTTCCTACCTAGAAGAGAAGATAAATGGGAGATGGATTGGTTCTCCGATTCGGACCAAAAGCGCCGTGCCGATGGTAGTTCTTCGACGAAACGTGCCGAGTCGAACGCAGGTAGTACCTGTCGTCGTCCTATGATTCGTACCTCGCTAATCCATGAGCAGAGCACATCATCCGATTGAAGGCTTTGTTGCCAAGATTTCCTATGACACGGAAAGGTAGTTTGATAAACAATGGGGAAGTAAAATTTGTTTTTAAATGAGACATCTTAGGTGGCAGTTTGCGGACCGCGCCTCGAGTGCCGTACCTTCTCCCGCAGTCGGCGGCTCATTTCCTTGAGATGGTCCCTGGAAGACGAAAGGCAATACAGGTATCTTGTCGCGACGTCATTGTCAAATGGCGGGGTCACTAATGGATTTCGCAGTGGGGTCGTGCAAGGGCCATCTGGGAAGCGTACTGCAACACCCCGACGCCTGCTCAGCCATCTGAAAATACGATCTCGAGCCCTCTTGATGTTTACCGCTGGTTGGAGCAGGAAGGGCATTTCCCCAAACCGCAAGTCGTCGCGAATGCGAACGCCTCCTCAGGAAAGGGGAAGGAAAAGGCGACCGCGGAGACACCTGAGCTGTACTGCGCCGTCTGCGGATACTTGTCGTCGCTACATCCCC
Organism: Schizopora paradoxa; assembly: GCA_001020605.1. Lineage (NCBI taxonomy): Eukaryota > Fungi > Basidiomycota > Agaricomycetes > Hymenochaetales > Schizoporaceae > Schizopora > Schizopora paradoxa. The sequence continues at coordinate 1,012,280 of KQ085882.1, forward strand.
AAGCAACGACGATCGACGGTCGAGCGAGCCCCGTCTATTGCATTCTCCCTGAATGGATGCGCCGACCGCCACTTCTCGACGCACACTTACTGCGTGCTCGCAATCCTATCCCGAAAGTGCCCCCACGACCTGCGCAGAAGAAGTTGAAAGTTGCAGCTCCTCGTACTACCCCTTCGAACCGAGAGCTCGCGACAGCGGTGGACCCAACATTAACGCTTGCTGTAAATCGTGTCGCGTCGTCTTTGCAGCTCCCGTGTTTGAAAACTTGGAAGGCGGGACCAGAGGGTCTGCATGACGCTGACGATCTTTTCGGGGCTTTGGGGCCATCCGCGGTGCTCGCGCTTGCAACAAAGACACTCATTCGACGGCTCGTCGATGGGGGCGTGCGTGCTTCAGAGCAGCAACCGCTACCACCAGGTGCTCCTCCGCGCTCCGCTTTGCCATCCTCTAGAAAGGATAAGAATTCGAAGCAGTCGTCTGCTATGACAAGGAAAAGGATTCTTACCCCAGCACATATCATGCAAGGCGTTTGTAACCGGAGTCCCAGTGTCTCTTCAACGCCGACGACTTCGACGAGATATGACGGCATGGAGGCCTTGCTGGTTGCACTTGGGAGGCTCGGGACTACCGAAGGCTTGGAGAATCTACTTTAATCTGGGAGCACTGGTAATCCGGTGACAAATTTCAGCACGAGCTCATAATTTCTCTGTACGCTCCGACGTATCGGAGTCGGGAAATTCGTATTTTTTGCGGGGAAGTCTATCCGTCCTCATCATCGTCACTGTGTGGTCAAGTCCCTTTCCTGTGATTTGACGAACGAAATCCTACGTTTCCCGAGCGCAACGTATCAGACATCCGCAACGTTAAAACGCGGTTAGCATTGGTTCATGCATCAGTTCGGGTAATAGTAAGTTGTACACATGAATTTTTAAGACTCGAAAGTTTGCGGCGATACGCCTTGCCCGAGGCAACTGATTTCCCCCTTTCTTTGACGATACACACATGACCCCACGATATACCTTTTATCCGGCGAGCTGGGTATCCGATCTGAAGGACATACGATTGTGCATGAAAACATATTTCTTTCTGGCAATACAAACTCCTGGAGTATCTGTTGAAAAGCATATAGTGAACTGTCTCTCCGGGTAGGGAGTTTGATGCTTTGTAGCAGACAAGCTTCCGTCCGAGTCCAGCGAGTGCCTTCTAAATGCCGGCAATCGGCATGTGCATAGCCGCCACGACGAGATTGACGGAGCCAATGATGGTCCGAATCGAGTGTATATATTACAGCGCGTCGTGGAAAGGCTTATGTTGCTCTATCTCAGCTCTTCCACGTTCCACGACCATCGACACAGGCAGCCCGCAGCGCGTTAGCTCGTTCTGTACGCGACGATGACCGAATTCCACTCGCTTCACGGTCCTTGCCCCCCTATTCCGGACGACCTCACCGTTCCCCAGTTCTTCCTCGATTCATACCACACCGAACGACCAGGGAGGACAGAGAGGGTGCCGTGGCTTATCGAGGATGCGACCGGGAGGAACATCGGATACGAAGAGGTACGATTTCGACGCGTTTGTAGAGGTTTGCGGTCAGAGAAATGACTTGGGCATTCCTAGCTTCGTCTACGGACCTATGCACTCGCGAACGCGCTTCACGGACGCTGGGGAATTAGTGCGTCCCGAACCACTTCTTGTGTGTATTTCGCTAATAATACTCGATTTTAGATGAAAGCGACACTGGTGAGCAAGCAGCTATTCATTGGCTAATTGTGTCTGAAGTCTGTCAGTCTGCATATTCTCCTCAAACCACGTTGGTGAGTTTATTTGTGTCTTCGAATCAGAGGGAGGCTTAGATGTCTGTTGCATTTTAGATTATCCCGTTGCTGCGTGGGCATCGCACAGACTAGGCGCAATTGTCTCGTACGTGCTTCAAACTCGCATCAAGATGCACCAAAGCTTAATAAATTCAACAGTACCGCGAACCCGAACTACACTGCCGACGAACTCGCGTACCAGCTGGATACGACGAAGTCCAAGCTTCTCCTTTGCCATCCCGATGTGGTGGACATCGCACTCGCGGCTGGTCGACAGTCGGGAATTGCTGCAGATCACATCGTACTCATGCAGAGCTTGAGCCGACCATCACCCATTCCGTTTTCGACGATCGACGACCTCGTATCAGACGGTCTGAAACGTCCTCAATGTTTCACCGAACGAAGACTCAACCCTGGCGAGGCGAAGACAAAAATTGCATTTTACTGCTTTTCATCAGGCACCACCGGCAAACCGAAGGTAAACTAGAAGCTTAAATTGCGAGGATCAGTTTTAAGCTCTTTCTTTAGGCCGTTGCGATACCGCACTACGCGGTTATGGCTAATGTCATTCAGATGGCCAACTTCAATAAAGTGAATGAAGACTACACCAGCTGGGAGAAGCGCCGCTTCCGCGTGGGCGACGTCGCTGCTGCAGGTATGTAGTATTTCTGTCTCGTCGTCATGCGTGCTTACAGTTTGTGTAGTTTTGCCTTTCTTCCGTAAGCTTAACAGACAAGTGATCGCAGCTTGAAAGCTCATAATTTTTCAAGATATCTATGGACTCGTGATAAATGTGAGTCGTCGCTTTATTCGGAAGACGTAGACCCTAACACAACCCATAGTTACACTTTTTATTATTTTCGGGGGTAAGCTAGAGAAGCAACGTCGAATCTATTGTTAGGAGCTTACATCTGGAAATTTAGGTCTCGATCGTTGTGATACCCAAGTTCAACTTCTTGGAATACCTCAAGAGTATAGACAAATATAAGATCACGCATTTGCTGTATGTCGTTCATTTTCCAGTTATCCAAATGGCTAATCTGCGCACAACACAGCCTCGTTCCTCCTCAGGCTGTCCTCTTATGCAAGGTGATATATTCCCTGTTAATATAAAACTAAATCCTTAACCCCCAATTAGCACCCAGCGACGAAGAAATTCAATTTGAAGCATGTCCGATTCGCAATGTCAGGCGCCGCACCATTGTCTGCAGAACTTACGATGCAACTCGTAAAAGTCTTACCGAACGCAACTATCGGCCAAGGATATGGTATGGACTATAACAACTCATTGTGACTATATGCGCTGAAAATACAAAACGTTATCTAGGCATGACCGAAACTTGTACCACAGTGTCCATGGTCCCAATAACCCAACATATAGGCAAGCTTGGAAGCGCCGGACAGCTGATGCCTGGCTGTGTTGCACGGGTAATAAAATCCGACGGAGCATTGGCTGGTGTGGGCGAAGAGGGAGAACTTGTAGTGAAAGGCCCTCAAATGGCATTACGCTACAGCAACAATGAACAAGCGTGAGTTGTCGTGGTTGTGTTGAGAGGTTCGCATCGAGTAATTCAATTTCTCAGCACGAAAGAGACCTTCCAGGATGGATGGGTGCGGACGGGTGACGAGGTCAAGTTCGATGAGGAAGGCAATGTCTTCATTGTCGACCGTCTAAAGGTAAATTTTATTTTCATAGATTCAACCAACCGTTTCTGAGCTTCTTACAGGAAATCCTCAAAGTTCGCGGCTTCCAAGTTGCACCCGCAGAACTTGAAGGTCACCTGCTTGACCATCCCGACGTCGCAGATGTATGCGTCGTTGGTATCCCTGACGAGTACAGCGGCGAGGTGCCCCTAGCTTTCGTTACGCTGGAAGCCACTACCGCTGAGCGCGTCAAGAAGAATCCCGCCGAGGCTGAGAAGGTCAAGGCGTCGATATCAAAGGTTCGTTATTGTGTGTAATGTTTCGCCGTCATTCTTCTGACTTTATGTATTATTTTCCAGCATGTCTCCGACGCGAAGATCCAGTACAAATGGCTTGCGGGTGGTGTTGAATTCTTAGATGTGATTCCGAAGAATCCAAGCGGTAAACTCTTACGTCGCTTGCTTAGAGAAAAGGCAAAGCAGATGAGAGGGCCCGGTGCACCTGTGAAAGCAAAACTTTAGATTACTGAGGTTGCGCATTGTTATTCTATCTATTCTATGAATGAACATTATTTAGGACTCACTGTAACTGCACCAACGCGAAGTCTTTTCATTTTCCAACACAACGCAAAGGCATTCGGAGTTTAAAAAGCCACCTGCACGTGGCACTGCCCAAAACGATACGTGTACCGGCCTCACTTGAAATACGAGCATCCAGAGGAGTGAAAAACGAAGGAAAAGCAGCACAAACGTCGGGAAAAAAGTATAATACGATGCAGAAAAATTCTACGACCAAGATGGGACTCGAACCCACAATCTTCAGCTTTTTAATTACGTAAGCAATATTACGTAATCTGATACCGGAAACTGACGCGATGCCATTTCGCCACTCGGCCATAATCATAGACGCAGCTTTGTGCATCCATATTAAATAAATGCACTATGTAATAGGGGAAAGTTTTAATGCCTTCCTCCTTGACATAGGCTCGTGTCCAGCCGTCCTGGATATCTGAGGGATACGGACAAGTTGGTAGGAAATGATATCTAGGACGGCTGGTCCCACTCAATTCACAGGCAGGAGGAACGAAGCGATGGATTGAAAGGCAGTGCTGACACCGCCTCCGACCAATTGGGAAACATCAGCTCGGCAACTTGCTTTCTCGATTGCAATTCTACTATAGATTTTCAACTCTGTCCACGATGGACGATGAAGAGGAAACGGAATTGAGGAACCCCTTTCCTTCCCCTCCTTCACATTATTCCAACTATACCTCGCATAATCTCAAACTCTTGACCCTCTTACGCGAGCGACAAACTGAAGATATTGGCGAAACGCAGAATGACCAGAAGCAGGTCCTCGCTGATCAGAATGACATCCCGGACTGGCCATTGACGCAGCTGGAGAAGCCTCGCGCCGACTGGATCCTAGAAGATGGACAGTATAATGTCTTTGGTGATACTTGGTTCGTGAGTGTACAATGTAGAGACCAATTCTTGTATTTACTAATGTCTACCTTAGGTGAAGGAAACTATTCCATCTCTTGGTGAATTGGGAGGCCAACAATTGTACCCTGCAGACACTACTATCGGTGAGCATCCGGCTCATTTATCTTTTGCATCTTACTCACCGACGCTAACGCAGACAGACGTCCTGCTCTACTATCGATTCTTAGGTCTCTCCTTTCGTCATATTCGTCACTATTGAAGTCTCTCCTCGCACCTCCCCCGAGTGCTGTATCCAATGAACCGCCAGAATGGCAGGGGCACGTGGAATGGATGACGGTGATGGCACAAAATATCATGAGCGCTGCCAATGATTTGAGGCCCGTACAGGTTCGGGAAGAGTATTCTTTGCAGAATTTCTTGCTGTATTGAATCAAAAATCAGGCTCGATATAACCTCGAGGCAATGATGAAAAGGCAGCTAGGACTCCGAAAACAAGAGACCGCCGCAATCCACTCGTTAGTATCTCCCCGTCCATCCGGAAAGGTCGAGTTTGACGCGTTTCTCTAGGAAATGCGACGAATTGCAACAGAAATTACAAGTTTTGAAAGGTTTGTCGAAGCAGGACCAATCACAACAGGTAAGATATGCGACTCTCTGACTGTATTGCGCTTTTCAACGCTTGCATCGCCAGATTGAAGCAAAAGATGTAGTAATGTCCGGCTCTTCTGAAACTGCTGTCGACATGAGAGCAGTACTCGAATGGGCCGAAAGCGCTTGAATATTGTATTTCTAAGAACTTGAATCTCCAACATAGCTTAAATTGATTCGTACCATTCTGATGCAAATGTTATATGATCCCGTATAAATCCATGTATTTTATTATCACTGGCAAATCCGGATTCGAAATGACATGTGCTGCGGCCAGCGTCAGCGTCGAACTGTGCCTCGCGAACGTTGCAACTCACCTTGACCACCACCGCCATGATTCTCCTTGAAGTAAGTTATAGTACCATTGTAGGAACAACTTCAAACTGAGGTCTATTAGCCCCATAACACGATCATCCGGACTACGGTTCTGGAGAAGATTGTTAAGTAAGTGGATGAAGCGGTATCCAGTTCGTTCCCTCATGGTACTTTGAAGACCTTCAGCTCTGGACGTCCAGTTCGTCGACTTCGATGGCGTTCGATTTCATCTATCTACCCCCGATTCCAAGACAACCCTCCTCCTTTCGATGCATATACGTTGTTGGAATGAACTCGTACAATACGGAGCGCTCGACGTGCTGAAGCGTGAATATGGCTCGCTGCTCGCAGCAACCGCGGAACCAGATTATAATGTTAGCTTGGAGATCGACCTTAACCAGGCGCCGCCTGAAGGAGGTGCGTTCTGTACGCTTAATTGTCTATGAGCTTACACGCTGAACCATGTCGTCGCATTCCAACGCGCAGAGCAACGCGATGACTTCGTTCGAAAGCTCTCCCTGTTGAAGACGAACGCCGTTGCGGCTCCCTTTGAACGCGCGTTCAAGACTCAGAAGCAACTCGAAGCCAATCCTCCACCTGAAGGCTCGCAAAGCGAATTGATGGCAATTCATTATCGTGACGAGGAGGCGATCTACATCCAGGCTGCGTCCGATCGTGTCACTGTGTTCTTTTCAACAGTCTTCAGAGAGGAGACTGATCGGATATTTGGGAAAGTGTTCTTGCAGGTGCGTTTCGACAAATCATAACATTATAATCATGTTTTTACTCACTTAACGCCTGATCATGCAGGAATTCGTTGATGCCCGTCGCCTGTCGGCACTTCAGAATGCACCGCAAGTTTTGTACACTAACAGGGAGCCCCCCCTCGAACTGAGAGGAGTCCCTGGGCTCACACTGAGCGATGACATCGGCTACGTCACCTTTGGTACGTTTGATACATGCCCTCCCAAGTTCTCTCGTTATTAAAAGGATCAGTCTTGTTCCCGAGGCATTTCACAAAGCCTGATGTAGCAGAAGCCACGATCACGCATATCCAACTCTTCAGAGATTACCTTCACTATCACATCAAGTGCTCTAAGGCATACATGCACTCGAGAATGAGGGCGCGCGTTTCAGAGTTCCAGAAGGTGCTCAATCGCGCGAAGACGGAGGTCGCGACCACTGAGCGCAAGACGATCTCGTACGTGCAACGTTCCAAGCCAGGATTGTGCTCACATTCTTTTCATTTGCAGAGGCCGGACCATGCAATCCCGATGATGACAAAAGATGGGAAGGGTCCAAATGAAATCCGACCCGTTTTAATAGACGAAATGCACGTCAACGTACCCTCCTGTATCATACATCCGATCAACCTTGATGTTTCTTAATCTCATCATCGAGCAAGCCTTGAAACGAGTGAAACGCGGGGGGAATTACTACGGTAAATGTACATTCGATCAAGCCTTTATACGTGATTGCGCGGCAAGAGCTGCGTTCATGCCCATCCATGTCTTCTCAACCAAACCCAAGAGTCGTTGCATGTCAGAACTCCACTCGTTCATCACGTCTTCTGGTGACTTCTTGTTACGGAAGTTTATGATACCAGCAGGGCGGTCAATGCGTGCCCAAACAGTCCCCGAGACGACGAGGCGGCTCAATGTCTCCTCAGTTTGCTGGGGTGAGAGATCGAGCAAGGCTGTAAGGCGATTCATCCGGATACGAGAGTAGTACTCGGCAACCACTCGGATGTTCTGCGAACATGATGTTAGCAAGTGCCACATAGACAGGAGTATCATTGAACATACATGTTCGATAACTCGAGTATGTAAATCCTCCCATCGCTTGCCCGAGCCTTGGCCAAAGACCTCGGTACTCCGCAAAGTCGGCCCATAGATTCCCTCCACGCCAGGCCATCGCATGAGCTCACGGGTTGTGAAGCATTTCATGAGATTGCTAGTGCGAAAATCAGACATCTCAACATTATTCAGCTTCCGGAGGTGCTCACTAGTGAAGATCCAGTTTCGCGAGTTCAGGGTAATTGAAAACACGGTTAAGCATATCGGATTGTTCGTTGTCGTGCGGGGCAAGAACGACGTAATATACGACGTGTTCGAGCGCCTGCTTCCCCGCTCCATTGGTATCTTCCCGTATTGATGGAGTCTCCCAGATCGTATGGTAGTATTTAGCGGCGTCGAGGTAGCTATTGGCGTGAAGTGCAAATTGAATCATGAGGTCGTAGAATTTCAATTTCAAGTCCTAAGAATGCCTTAGTACATCATCAAGCGATAGCGTACGTTCATATATAGGCTCACCTGATTTGCCTTATCCTTCAAGAAAGTCTCGCTGACCTTTCTTCCACCGACTCGCACTTTAAGCCAATCGGCTTCGCCTCTGTTAATTTCATCTTTCCCTTCCTTAACATCTTCGGCGTCCTTTCCGCGCGCGACCAGAACAAGGAGTCGCATTTGCTCAAGAAGAAATTCGGTCTTTTCTCGACGCTCCATGGAAGAGTATGTCTCGACCTGGAGGTCGGACATGAGTTCTGAGGCGGTTTCAATCGACTTCTGTTTCTTTTCGGGAGAGTCGGCGGCGTCGGCTTGCGATTCATGGTAGAGGGAAAGGGAGCGGGTGACGCGCGCTCGTGGTGTTTCAAGGAATATCTACTCGATTGCGGTTCAAATTGCAAACCTCAAGTCGAATCCAAGCACTCACCTTGCCCTCCGTCACCTGTCTCAATGTTTCAACGAGTTCGAGCCATTTCTCGACGCCTTCCTTTTGTCTGATCTCGTCGAGCCATCCCATTGCTTTCTCTACCATCTCTTGTACGACAGCCTTCAACTGACCATGCTTTTTGCTCAATACGCTGATATTCGAGTTGAGGAGTGGATAGTCTCGAGCTTCGTAACATAGTTCCATGACTGTCGTTGCAAGGCGGGTGGTAGATTTAGGATCGGCGGCCTTTAAACAAGAGTTACGATACAGACATGAGCATAATTTAGGGAACACACATTTCTCGTTTGCTTTTCGAGAGCAATCAACTTGTCAACTGCATCGTTGAGCTTGCCTCCCTGTCTTGACAGTTAGAAAATGCAGAGGCATTTAACGACTGCATACCTTTGCCAGCGATATAGCCTCAGGAAGAGCAGCATCAACCTCTGGCGTGAAGTCGCGTTCCTGTTTCTTTTGTTCTGCCATCGTCGAAGTTGGTGAGCAACGTCTAAGGACGCTTTGCGAGTTACGCGTCGCGACGTGGGCTGCGAACCCTATTTTGGGGTTGAGGACTGGCCACGCTCGGTTCAACGCGACTGACCGCGTCCATGTTCGAAAGACACGACGATGACCGACGTTCATACACTTCGTGCAGAGCTCAAAAGCTGGGAACACGCGTTCAAAGCGAAGCACAAAAGGACGCCTACTGTGCAGGATATCAAAGATAATCCAGAAATCGGTGAGTCGCGTCTTCAAGCGGTACATACCATGATCGCTCAACTGGACATCGCCAGCTGCAAAATACAAGTTACACAAAAAATTGAACAAAGCTTCGCAAGAAAATAAGGAGGGAGACCTGAAACTGGATTCTCAAAGGACGCCATCCCCTAAGCAATCTTCCTCCCGGAACCAAATATCAATCGTACCGAAGGCTGCACCAGTTCACACCGGCCTGCAATCGGACGCGAACCCATTCTCCCCTACCAAGAAACGTCCTGCCGCTGCTTCTTCTAGATTGAAAGCGCAAAATGGACGCTTCAAATCTCCACCAGAGGAGTCACGTCTTAATGTCGGTGTGGCCGCAGCGTCTCGCGCGCCATCTATGTTAGAACCACCAGATAACGTGGACGAAACTCAAGCTTTGGCGGTCGCAAGGAAAGCACGCAAACGACTACGAGGAGACCCTGTTTCGCCCTCCCCAAATAGATATGAAAAGAAGGCTCGTAGGAGCCATGTTTCCGATAGCCCGCCTGCTTCGCCCACGAGAGGGAAAGGCACAGAGAATGGTGCCGGTGGATCTGAGGATGTTGAGATGTCCTTCTTCGACGACTCCCCGGTCAAACCTTCAGCGGGTAAAAACTTCAAGAGTTTATTCGATGAACCCGACAAACCACTCCCCAGATTGTTATTCTCATCTGTTAGCGCTCCGTCTCAAACCACGACTGGCCCATCTCATCCGCCGAAGTCTGAATTAAGAGGAGGCCAGAAATCGCAGGCAAAGTTAAACACGTTTGGTGTAGTGAACGGCAGCCTGCGCCGTAAGTTCGAGAATACGTTGAACGCTCCCAGGACCGGCGAGAAATCAGTCTCTGCGTCAGACGATTCTGCATCAAAAAGACCAGCACTCCGTGAAGAGATAGTCGAGGTCGGAGCACAGACGAGTGTAGAATCACTTCTTCCGCCATCCCCCACACTTCCTTCCCAAGGGCTTCCAAAATCGTCGAAAGGGTTTACGTCGAATCGCAAGAAGGCGAAGACAAAAATCGTCGTCGAGGATACCGCAGATTCAGATGCAGAGGACATGCAGGCATTGCATGTAATCGATTTAGATATGAAAGACTTGCGGCGTCGAGGACTATCCGAAGGCGCGCGTGGAAGTGATGACGAGGAAATGTTGGCGTCCATGCGCAACGCGGAAGAACGCGTGGATTCAGGCCGACCGAGCGACGAAGATGCGGAACCCGAGGTCAATTTGCCGCAAGACATGCAAAAGTATTTGCACATCTCATCCTCACGAGCTCGAGAACGCGACGAAGGTGAAGTGGTGGATTCCTTGCTCCAAGGGAGACGTCGATGGACAAGAATAATCAAGGGAGAGGTATGGGGTGTCGGAGAAATGGAAAGTGAGGATGAAGGTGGTGTCCACACCGAAGGTGATGACGACTGGGTTGGCGAGGGTCTGCCATGGGAGGCGGCTGAGCTCTCTGACTTCGAGGAGAACGTGTAATGGGCGTACCGACGCGTTCCGTACGTCCACGACGCGCGAGGTTTCAAGTTACGAGGGCGCTTCACGAAAACACGTGTAGGGCACACGACCGCTGCGTTAATCTCAACGTGCTGATCACATCCTTCTCCCTTCTTGTAACGCGGGTTGCGCACGACAAGAGATGTGTTTTCTGACGTTCTCATCCGGGATTGGGATGCGCTTTGATCTCGCAGGAAACATTGCGGACGCACCTCGCTCTTTAATGTGACTGCTGCCAATCTGCGTAATCAGCACCTAACATGCGTTTGCAGCTTGGTTGATAATTTAGAACATGCATACAACATGTGCCGACTGCCTGTTCTTCCCGTACGCTGGTCGAACGACTTATAAACGTACAGTGGATCGTCTTTGTGGATTCGCTGTCTTCGCTCCCTCTCCCCCTTGCCAACGTCTTTCGACGTATCGCAAAGCTGACGTTCTCAAATAATCGCTCAGTACATCCATCTTCACTCCTCTTCTCCGCCGACAACAATGCTCGTCCTCCTCAAAGACCCCGAACTCACCAGGAACCTCCTTGAATACATACACGACACTCCCGGAGGTCGCCGCTCGGTTTCGCGCATCGCACGCACCTGCAAGGCCCTCTCAGAACCCGCTCTCAATGTCCTTTGGAAGGACTTGGATTCGTTAATCCCTCTCCTGGGTCTCATGCCCAGCAATCTGTTCAAGCGACCTCGTCGTCCTGGTCTCGGATTCGTGCGTTAAACTTTCTGCTATTTTCATTCCACATTTCACTCACCGATGATTGTCATTTTCCAGTTGAGGAATCCTGACGTAGGCGACTGGAAGAAGGTCATCGCTTACGGTGATCGCGTCCGCAAGTTGTCTTATAACGAGGCAGCCGGGAACGTGCATCCGACTATCTTCCCTATCCTCGATGACTGCAAACCGCAGGACGAGGTACTGCCCAAACTCGACAGCCTTTCGTGGAAGGTGGAGTCCGCTGAAGGATTGGAACGCAGCGCTATGTTCCTATCATCGAATCTTCGGCATATTAACGTCGAGATCGGAACCGGTATTCCTCAGGACGACCTCATCAACTTTTTGACCCAGGTTGGCACGGAGAATTCACTCTCTTCTTTATCTATTTCGACGCCCACAAGACTTCCTCCTTACCTTCCTAAAATCTTGCAATCGCAAACCTCCCTTGAACGGGTCGGGCTGACCGCTCCTGGCGCTCTGTCGCCCTCCATTGGCCGTTGGTTGTCATCCATTACGACTCTGAAGAGCCTTCGCCTCGATGTTTCCGACAAGTCTGACGGCGCGATCGCTGCGTTCTTCGGCAACTCACCTTCTTCTGGCATGTCTTCGCCAGACTTTGTAATGACTCCCGACAGCCACACGTCCGAAAAAGAGCTGTCGGGTGCCGAGTCCCTCGTCTTCGTCAATCTTCCTTCGCAAGCGGAAGGCTTCAAAGCCCTTCGTCATCTCAACCTCAGCGGAGAGATTGGTTCAATTTCGAGTTTCCTTACCCGCATCGCGTCACCACTTCAGCACATCGAGCTGGCTCTTGATGAACCTGAAGACGCGAAAGAGTGGAAAACGCTGTGGTCGACGTTGGGCAAACATTTCCGACGCAGCTTGCTTTCCCTGCAGATTTCTGCCTCTGGAACTTCGCGTTTCCATGATTTAGTTCGCTCAACTTCCCGCGGCGAGCACACCGCTCGTCGGTTGCCTCTGGATTCGATGGAGCGCATGCCAAACCTGACGCGCCTGGAGATCGACCTGCCGGAGTCGAGGGTTGTTCTGAACAGCGACCTGGCGCATTTGGCCGACATGTGTCCCGAGCTGGAGGTTTTGAAGCTCTGCCCTCTATCACGCTGGCCGACAGTATACGGGCCCCCGAAGGCGACGTTGGCGGGTCTTGCGCCACTGACCGCCAAATGTAGGCGCCTCGAATCAATATCCATACCCTTACATGCTACTGGAGCGTCGGACGACACACCATTCGACACCAAAGCGTCCTCGCAATCCCTATCTTCCTTGCACGTCGGCCATTCCTGGGTCGAAGACCCGTTACATGTCTCCATTCTCCTTAGCAACCTCGCACCGCATCTGGAGAACTTACGGTGGTTCCACGAGAAGAATCGACCAGGATATGTCGAGGCTCATGATGTCGGTTGGCAGAGAGTTTCAGATGTGCTTCCTCACCTTCAACGGCTCCGGCTCCGCGAACGTGCTCAATCTAGCGCTGTCTCCGTCGCGAAAAGTCCTGCAAAGACGGCGCCACCCAGACAAAAGCCAGCACCCGTTGCGGAGAAGCCGAAACCGAAGGTTGAGAAAGTAGATCGGGCAATTCAAGCAAAAAGTCCTTCCGTCGACGCAGGCGTTCAGGCAAAGGTCACTACTCGACACAAAAATATCTCGACAAAGCCTTATCAACAGTCTGTGAGCATCGACGCTACACCCGATGTCGTCCACGAGTCCGTAGACTCTTCGGTACAAACTGTCGAGGCTGCCATCGACGCACGACCCGTCATGATATCGGAATCAATTGAAACCGAAGTCATTCTAGAACCATTAGAATCCCCACCACCCTTCAGCTCTTCAGTCGATCACGACCTCATCGAGTTCAACGAGAAGATCAGTATCGTCGGAGGGTTCCCTGAAGGCTCAGAGCACGGCAACTTCACGGACGGGTACTTGGGCAAGACTGCTGGATATGTCGCCCGAGCTATCCGAGCAGTTTCTCCCCCTATTGTCTTGCGATTGATGGATATGTGGGCGATGTTTACCATGAATACGGCGAAAGTGGTGTCTGACGAAATGGTTGCAGGCCTTCGGAGTCCCATACACTTCAGTCCACCGAGCATCAACACCGAGTACCAATGAGCGGAGCTCTTCTCGTCCTCGGCGGTGCTATGGCGGTTGTATGCACTGTCTGGTTTCCCTCTCGTAATCTTTCCGGGTGAAGATAACGTTTTTCATTTGCGCTCGCTTTATGAATCTTCTCCGTAACCATCTTTCTGCTACTTATGCCCCATGCATGTCCTTCTGTATGCCCAATATGCACACCTCGCCTTTACCTCTTGACAATAGTGCGTTTGACACGTCTTGCTTGCAAGCGGTTCAAACGTTTGGCTTATTTATGAGCATGAGAGCCTCACAGCCAAAGTGGACGCCTCGGTGCGACCAACCCCTTTGGTAAGTACATGTAGGCCAATCGCCGGTCCTCCACTCCCCCTGTCATCGTCCCAACCCCCGTCATCGTCTGTCTCGACCACCGTCCTTTGCTGCTGCCAACGTCCTAGATGTTCACTGCGAGCTCGCGGTCGCAGTTCATCGAGCAGCCATCGCTTGTGGATGACCCGTCGACGCTCGCCTTTGCCGGTCGTGATCGGCATCGACCGCATGGTCCTCGAGCGACGTTGAGGCGAGCACAGGGTTCGCCCTCGCCATTACGTGCGCAGGACCAGCAGCGACAGACAGAAACATCGGTGTTGGGCTTACAGGGCCTGTCGCCGTCGTGGAGCGCAGATGACAACAAACGGATAACCCAGACACCGTCGACGGCGCTAAGCCCGCGCTCGCTCATCAGCGACATCGACGACCCCGCGTTCTCAACGGACCCCACCAGTCATCCTGACCATCACTACGCGTTGGAGTCGAGAGCATCGAACGCGGGCGATGGTCGCGCAAGTCGACAGCCATTCGTCGACCCCAATGACCTCTGCGATGACTTACCCACGTATGAAGAGTCGATATCCTCAGACCAGGATCGTCAAGAGCGTCTGAACCGGGAGATGCACTCGCTTTCGAGCGAGAACTCGAATGTAGTGCTCACTCCAGCATCTCCATCTATCTCCTTCACGCCTCCGGAAGACGAGGGTACCGAACTGCCATACCTCCGAGATGACACCCGAAACGATGGGTCGCCACGTCCCTCACCAGGTGCACAACGACAGTCACTTCCACCACCCAAAGTTCAAGCACCTATGAACACGTCTCGCAGAGCCAGCGAACCTCCTCGAGTCTTGCCTGAGCCCCGTCCTCAGATTGCTCAACGTGGATTCACAACTCCCGCCAGTGCTACAAGGGCCGCCGAGCTCGATAGAATCGATGAGTTAGACGAGTCGGGAATAGGCCTGCACCACAGAGGTCCGTATGAAGTGAACGGACAGTTGATAGCGCCGCCCAGACGCGCTCTTCCCTTTCAGAGGGAATACGAGGTCGGTTTTTCTCTATTTGCAACGGAAGCAAATTCTAAACGAATGCAGCCACTTTCTTCCATTCAAAACTATGCGAACAGACCGCAGAACCTGGACGACCCTCCTCATCCCGTCCCTTTCAAACTGAATCTGCAGCCGGGTCAGGTCCTTCCTCGAGCGCCACCCGAAAATGTTGCGAAAATGCAGAGGAACTCGTTGTCTGTATATGCGCCTCAGGCTCAAATGGTGCCCTCCCGTTCTCGCAGCAACAGCGGTCGTACTGTGCCCAGGGATCCAGAAAATATTGCTTACTACGATCCTAGGGAATCACCATCTCCCTCTTTCCCCATACCTTCCCCCGCTCCATCGCGCATGAGCTCTCGGCGTCCTTCTCCCTCGTCGTTCAATTCTACAAGCAATGAGAATGTCGATTATTCGACTTCATCTCTGCCAATGCCGGAGCCGCAGAACGCTGCTCGCCATTCTAGCTACGAACCGTATTTGCGTCCCGTTTTCCAGCAGACGCCTTCCGTAACTTCCGCACCAAGTGTAATATCCACTCGCTCGAATGCGGAAGGTCCTGTCAGAGGTGCGGGTCTTCATCGGCCAAGGCAGCTTGTTATGCCCGCTCCCTTGCAGTATGGTCCCACACCTTCGCCTTCTGTTCCTGGTGAACGACCCGTGAATAATTTTATACCTTCCCCTCCTCCGCAAGCACATGCGGCCTCGATACCAATGCATCCATCGAAGAGGGGAAATCTACTGAAGAAGCGACCGACGATATCTGGCGGGACGTCGAACGAACACGCATATACACCAGGACCTCCTCCACCGAACTCAAAGTCGTACCGTCACTCCCTCGCTGTTCCACCAGCTCAGGCTGCTGAATCACCGGCAGAGAAAGAGCGCCGCATTCCTCGTAGGCTGAGCAAGAGGAGAAATGTATAGAAACCTTTCTTGTCAATCGACCTCAAAGTTTATTTGTATCACCTGTATTTCATCGTGCTAGTCGATCTGGAGCATCATCATTGTGTACCTCTATTAAAAGACAATTATTTGTTGTACAGGGCTCTTGCAGGTGTATCGCTTGTAATAAAGTACATATTCACTGTATTCTATCATCATCGCATATCGCATATACTGTACATGTACTGCATACAAGTTTCAAACAGTGATTTGTTTGCCTCTCGCTCGGTTGGGACGCGCTTGTACGCGACGCGTCAACGCCAAATCTAGACGCGTCTCGCTTTACAACATGCCCTCATGTCGTCGGACACCAACTCGCAATTCGCAAGGCAATCAACAGTCATTGCCAAAGGCCTCAAGGTCGAGTTTCATCGAGGATAACGAGTCGCTGACACCACGCCCTCTAAGCACCTCCGAACCCTGCGCGAAACTGGTTACTGTCAACAGGCGAGGTCGACGTGACGGTGCGGCTCCTTCTCGTTGCCAGCGAGAATGCACTTAACACATGATTGAACCAGTCATTAATCTGACTCTCGATAGGCCGGTGACAATAGGGCGAAACGCACGTCAATGGTGAGCTTTGGAGAAAAAGTCTTTCGTGAATTACTGACAGAAACCGGTGAACGTCGTTACGGCCTATTCGAACAGCACGTATGTCGTTCAAGATCCGGTAGTTTCCAACATACACTGCAAAATATACGCGTGAGTTTGTCGCTTTCAGAGTCTTCATTTCATTAATATAATGCTACAATGACGCTCCGGCGAAGTGTTCTCGCGAGCACGGGTGGCATCATCGTTTCATGTCAGGTTCTTTCATCAAATGGCCTCGTTGTCAACGGTCATAAGCTGCGCAAGGCAGGTGCTATTATAATGGATGGCGATAGGCTTGAAATACCCCAATCGCAAAGTGCGTGCTCCATTTCTATGGTTCAGTCCCAAATCAAGTTACCCTCCACCCATATCCTCCTGTGTCACAGCGTTCAAGTGCATACACGTACAAAAAGAACCTCGTCAGAAGACTCACATCTTTGAACCTACGCCTCCTCGGGGATCTACTTACAAGGTGTGTCATCACTGACTGCGACCGGATAGAATGGTTTCGCAAGCGTTCCCTCTCAGAATTTGGATGTCGGGAAATATACCGTCATGTCGCATTGCCTTGGAAGGTCCGTGAAACAGAATTTAGCACTCCTTAACCCGCCAATCTATCTGACTTGTATGTGGACCGCAGTGGCACGTTCGCGTCGGTACATCTGGCCGTTGATTCTTCCGCGCACAAACAGGTCGCCTGTAAGACTATCATCACCAAATCGAGGGACAAGGCAGATATGCAGAAAGTCATGAAAGAAGTGAAGATTCTCCGCGGCTTGAATCATGTGATTTACTTCATCTTCATCTTCATGGGTCGGGTTGACATGAATTCTAACTTACGATAGCCGAACATAAACCGCGTATTGGACGTCGAAGTGAACGAAACCGAAGGCTGGCTGTAAGTCCTCAGCCCCTTGAAACAAGCTGGTTGCAATTCATTGACTGCTAACAGCCACATTTTCCTCGAGTTATGCATAGGCGGTGATTTGTTTACATACATTACAAACCCCGTGCATCCGGAAGCCCGCCTTTGCGAAGGAGAGGCGAAGTACATCATGTATCAGATATTGAAGGGCCTAGCGTACCTACATGATAAAATGATCTCGCACAGAGGTAAATTCCTACATTTTCAGGCAACTCATTGGTTGACTATTCTCTCTAGACCTCAAGGTGACATTGTCTTACTTCTGCCTCTTAACTGGCCCGAATCATTGAAGTTTGTTCAGCCTGAAAACATAATTCTATTCACTCCAGGCATATACCCAAGAGTGCAGATAGCTGATTTCGGTCTGGCACGGACGAAAGCATATCAAGAGACACAGAACGTCTGCGGTACCGTTGCTTATCTTCCACCCGAGGGTATTCTTGCGCTGGATCGAAAGGAACTAGGCTACGTTGGAATGCCTTCGGATTGCTGGAGCGCTGGTGTCATCCTCTACACAATGCTGTGGTGAGTCCCCAATATGACGCGTAGTCATCTCATATATCAACAGTCGATAGCGGTACGCACCCCTTTGATTACAAGGAGGTGGATAGCCTGGCTTGGGACGTTTCGGACACGAGTTGTTCAAGAAAATCGCAATTATCACAAATATCGTTGCTGAGTGAACAGGTCATCAAGACACGAATAGTCAACGGCGAAATTGATTTTTTCGATGAAATCTGGGCACCGATGCCTCAAGGTGCGCCTGAACTCCCGGTGCGACTGAACATAGTTGCTGAGCTATTCGGATAGCTAAATTGATGACTGCTCGACTGCTCATTCATGACCACGCGCATCGCGAAACTGTTCATGGTGCTCTGCTCAGCGACTGGATCGTTTCTGACCTCGGAGAATTGGATCAAGCTTATCAAGAGCGCGTCTCCTCAAAATAACACCCTCGGATTTTCGACCTCTCTTGCACCATAATACTTCCATTCGCCTTGGTGGACGCTCTGACACTCTTGCTAAAACAACGTCGGTTACATTAAATATCGTTTCTGGTCTGATTCCTCTCGGCTCGGGTCGCTTCATGCCTTCAAGAAGTTCGCATGGACTGTTTCGACAAGCTCTATCAAACATCGGCTTTGGAAAGCTCAGACGTAACTCACAGTGTACGTGGTCGCTCGCGAAGGTCGAAATCTGCGTGCTGCTTCAATCCGAGTCTGTTCTCTTTAGCGCTAGAACTCACGAAATAATAACTATGGTCGTATCCTTCTTGACTTCGAACTCGTACTTGCACTTCGTCGTGTCCCGCGTCTCGAGCGGCTTTCAAGAAATTCTCTGGAAGGAGCTGTCCTGCTTTGTAGAAATTGTCGCCGGTCCCCTAGAACCAAATCGAAGTCATTATGGTTATCGTATTTCGCCTCGGGATATTTGAGGCAACGCACATAGTCAATAAGTATATGCACAGATTCCTTCGTTTTTGCAATCATCTCTGTTGCATCGTAGTTCGCCTTGCCTTCGTCAATACCCCCTTCAAGGTAGCCCGAAAATGCCTTGTGTCCCCACGGCGCTTGGGAAGGATTGGAAATGGGTGCGAACGCTGAGGCGGAACGGTACTGTTTCGTTTTGGAACCAAGGTAGAGAGTGAGTGCGCCGTGACCTCCCATTGAATGACCGAAGATGGACTGGCGACTGAGATCCTGTATGCGACGAGGTGATGGATTAATACCAGGGTGTATGCGCGCGAAAATGAGCGTATACGTACGATTGGCTGGCCGGATTGCTCGAGGACGGCGGGGAGCTCCGTAGTGACATGAGTGAGCATGTTATAGTTTTTAGCGAACTCCGGGTTGGTCGCGTTGAGGTAGAATCCAGCGCCTGTGTGATGCATACGATATTCAAGTTATCATCAGCGCTACAAAGAAGTCAAACAGTCACGCACCTGTACCGAAGTCCCAGTCCGCATCCTCTCCTTCGATACCCGCCCCGCGAGGAGAGGTGTCGGGAAATAGAATTGCGATGCCTTCAGAAGATGCGGCCCCAAAGAAACCGCCTTTCTGTGCTCTGTGAAGGAGGATGTAAGATAACGCGTTAGTCCGAATGATATCATGTCCGGCATACCCGTTGTCCTCTGTGCACGTCAAGCCCGCAAGGTAGACCAAGAGTGGCACTTTGTGCTCTGTGTCTGCATTGACGGGGAGGAAAAGGTTGAAGTTGGCCTTCAGCCCACCGAGAGCTGCTGACTGAGCGAGAGTGACATGGTGGTCAGTTGATTTCTGTGCGTTTAATTGGCGAGGAGGGGAGAGCTCACGGTGAAGCTATATTTCTTGAGTGTGCCATGGAAGACCTTGTTGGAGGACGTCTCCTCGAGACCGTAACTCATTTTGTTCTGTTTGTTTTGATGATCGATGTGGGGATGTAGACGATGGGAGTTGGAGAAGCGGGAAGGGATGAGCGGGAAGGCGCATACACCCACCTGCTAAATACTCTATTCAATTGCTCCAGAATTGCCACGGGCGTCTCTTCCAAGCGCTTCGCCATCCAATTACATTCGAAAGAACAACTACAGCGGATTCTACGATTCTACGCCAAAAAAACAATATGAGAGAACGCGACCATTATACTTGAATGAAGTTCTACAACAATCACTTGTGTCAATAAGGTATCATCCAGAAAGAAAAACAATTGGTATCGAATGATCTGCAGAACGAGTTTGCGAGTTGGAAAGGAGACGGATTTCTACACGTCGTGAGGTGGTTATTGCTTTCTTGCAACCGGATTTGAGATTGTACTCGATGTAAAGGATGCTGGTCCACTCTGCTCGACACCTTCTACGGTCTTCACCCCTTCTCCCGCTTTGGTCGATTCAGCAGCTCGTACGTCCTCCTTAATATGTTGTGAACGATCATCTTGACCCTCAACGTGTCTTGCGAGGTGGTCTGCCACGCCCAGATAAAATGTCCCAGGCTTGAATTTGATCTCTCGCCCAGTAAACTCGGCCCATTTGTACCTCGCTGTATTAATCCAACCCACGAGATCGAGGTGGTTGACGTCTTCGAGAGTGCCCAGGTAGGTTCCCTGAAGAGAATGTTACATGTATTAGTCCGGGCTGAAAATCTATGTCTTCATATATTGCAAGACGTACCCACTTGGCGGACTTGACTGAAACTAGCCCGTCATTTGGTCCCTCTTTCTCCATGATTACAGAATGTGGCCATCTGTAGATCAAAGATAGGTCGGATTCACCACCAACACAAGAAAAGACAGGATAATTATCCTACCTGAACGCGTCCATTAAGCCTGGTTCGACCACGGCACCCCAGCTGAAATATTGCACTCCCTTCACATCAGGTGTCTCCTCGTTGAACTTGCGCATGCTTTCAAGCGTGAGGCTTTCAAACGCCTTACCGTCGCCACCTCCAATCGGAAGCATATCGAGGAGTGCGACGAATGTTGGAATGCGATCCTTTCCGAGCGTTTCGATGAAATGGTCTGCAAAGGAGCTTCCACGATGAGGGGTTGCAACCGTAGTAATGGACAGCACTTTAAATTTCCTGTGCTTAATGTGGGTGGTTAGGTATCGGCAATCCAGTCCACCCTTATTATTAGGTTCTCGTTTATCAGATATCGACTGAAGCAAAATAGTTAAATAAACAAACCATGCTGTGCCCTATGAGGTGGACGGACCGCCCGGGATATTTTTCTGACACAACGCTTTCAAGCACCTTCGCTCTCTCCATTGGACTACTTGTAGCAGGTACACGAGTGATAAGGACTTCGATACCATTCGCTTCGAGGACTTCCTTGATACCCCGCCAGTGCGTCACTTCGACGGGGGCAATGGAAGGTCCAACTTTGACAGTGTCAAAGCCCAGAAGGCCGTGGCAAAATACGACAGGATTCCTTGGTGCCTTGTCTACAGAGGATAAATTCAAATTTGAGAAATGCTTCCGACAGAAATGTGATATAAACTTACAGCGATCACGAATTTTTGCGGCCTCCCCTTCAATGGTGTCCGCGCGATCGCTTTCATCCAGGAGTTCATCGACAGATGCTTTATGCTCTTTATTAAACCACCAACTGGTGCTGAAAGATCGGTTGTGAGAGTTGTTGACCGTGTTGGTGCGATCGCGGAGTGACCGTAACGTGTCAATGGATGTACGAGAGGGAGGGGACTGTGATATTGGTCGCGAACGAGGTCCGAATGCGCGAGAATATCTGGAGGGGGGACTTGAGGAGGCGGGTGGTTGGTCTGTCTGGTTGAACTGGTCCGTCGGGTGCCTGAAAACAGGCTGCGGAAGAGCTACGGTGACAGAAGAGGTGGGGAGGGTCGATCGTGCAAGGCTCTCTAGGAAAGGAGGTGACCGTCGCATCGGAGCACGACCGGTACCAAATTCACCGGGTAGACAGGCGGGTGGGGGACGTTGTAGTGTTTCTGAAAATGGATGGTGCGAGCTAGATGGGGAAGAGCATAGCAAGACATCATCTTCAAATGCGTCTTGTAACGCAGAGGGTGGCGAGCTCGGTGAAGAGCAGAGAGAAGATCGAGAAGAGGATGCGCTCGTGAGCTCTCCGTCACTCAGAGGGGGTGGCGGAGAGCGTGAAGTCGAATGTGAATGTGTATGAGTGTGCTGTCTAGAAGGCTCCTTTCCAAACCAACGTAAAATAGGAAGAGTGAGGGCTGAAGTCGAAGGAAGTGAGTCGGAGGAGGAGAGTGGGGCTATAGGGGGGTGCACGCGAGGAGAGGGCATGTTGCTCACTAGCGCTCCCTGCTTAACAGACGTCCTGCCCACACTCCTGACCGACAGCGCCGACGACGATTTCTTCGCGTGCGTTAGTTGCTGCGCGCGCCACATCGCATTCGACGGCGACGACGGCGAAGGCGAAGGGAGGTTATTAGGAGACGACCGTTCGACGCGTCCAAGTTCCGTGGTGCCGTTGGACGGAGAATTGCTTCGGGTTGAAGACGGCGAGCTTTTCCTTCCATCGACTAGCGACTGTAGCCTGGAAGATAACGGCGAGCGCGACCTCGACAGTTCGTTGCTCGTCGTCGTCGTCGCGTTCGACGACGTGTCCATTGAGCGCGATGTTTTTGCACCCGCCCTGTCCTGACGAAGGGCGTCGAATTAGCAAAGTGACGTAAGCGCCAGGGTTGATAGCTTCAGGCTTTCAGGACGCTGAACGTGGATAATCGACTTCGAACTCGACGACGACGACGGAATTGCTATCTGATATGTTTCCTAGGAATCTACTTCTGTGACTTGCGAAGCTGAATGGCATGGTCGTGGTTGTCGACGAGGAAGAGGCAATGCACACCTGGAGGCCTTGCGACCGCTGCGTTACACCCCTTTTCACGAGCTTCTCGCACGACACATTTCACCGAAATGAAGACCTCAAGTATTTCGCCAGGAATCTTGATGAAAGACATCCAGAAGCCTGACCTTCGCGTGTTTTCATGGATTTCGCGAGGTTGGACTTGATTAGATTGTGGCCCTCTGATAACCTTCAAGCTGGTCCCGAGCATCGTGATACTCGGGCTATACAAATGCAGTGCATTTTCGATTCACTAACACTAGCCAGTAAGTCACCCATCGCATCATATATGACTTCTCGTGTGATAATATTATACGCTGACTTTGTCTGCAGAGCCGATTCATGTGTACATGTACCAACTTCGTGTCGGAGCCAAGACGAGACTCAACTTATCTTGATGTCCACCCATTCGCGATATACTGTCGAAGAGAATCCTCTATCCATCTTGGTGTGCCATCATCAATCTATCTTTCGCTCACGAATCGCATGCCAGAGACAGCGTGCCCACGAGACCAAGCGTCAACCGCTGTCAAATGGATCACTGGGCGCCTGTACCGCGAAGGACACCTATTGATGATGGTCGCTCTGCAGAGCGATCTTAGAACTTCATTCTCCCTTCTCGCACACACGAAGCTCGCGCTGTCACCTCGCCATACGATTCCAGACTTCTCAAACATGATCGCCTCCTTTATGAAGCGCTGATGGATACAAATACAAGTGAATGCAGACAGGCAGTTGAGCTCTCTTTCGCCCTTTGCCATCGCCCATCCGACTTGGAAACTTGGAATTTATCGCAAGGTTACTCAGTTGGCGTTGAAGAAAGAGCTTAAGAGCCTCAGAGACGAGTCGTGCTTCTCGAGCAACATGTGCGCCCAGGAAGTGTCTCCCGGATCCTCAGGAGAGCATCCATCATGGTCCACTCTTGAAGTTCAGCTCGAACCACCCCGTCTCATTCCCGGACGGCGAGCTGGCGTATCATCTAACCCATCGCCATCACCATTGCCACGACATAGTCACTCGTTAACGGCCACCACAACCGAGGCAGGAGATTTCCTCCTATTTGGAGGTTCCATGCAAGGGTCGAGTAGAAATGACGTCTACACGTTTTCGCCTGGCGAGTCGTCTGTGACGCTGCTACAGACTGCCGGAGATGCGCCCTCGAGACGTGTCGCACACAAGAGTGTCCTTGTGCACAAAGTTTTGATAGTTTGGGGAGGTGATACGAGGAAAGATACCCAACGTGATGGATATTTAGATGGCGGTCTTTATATGCTCAACCTCAGTAAGGAAATATATTATTATATCTGTAAGCCGGCTCATTTTTTTCCAGTTACAAGCGAATGGTCGCGTATAAGCATACATGGTCCGTCACCGAGAGGTCGTTATGGCCATACCATGTCTCTTGTCAAGAACAAATTATATGTTTTTGGTGGTCAAGCCGATAGCATCTACATGAATGATCTGTGGGTGTTTGATCTGGTTTCCTGTGAGTGTTCCCGGTAATTTGTTTTTAGTACATCGTTCCGACATTTGCTCAGTGACGAGGAAAGCACGATGGGAACTCGTCAATATGGGACCGGACAGCGATTCAGTAGGGCCTCAGCGACGATCCGGACACTCATCTGTTACGGTTGGGAGCCGCATATACATGTGCGGCGTTTTCATTTTCCTACTGGCACATTATTGACGATAATAGCGAATAGCTTTGGTGGCAGAGAGTCACAATTTTGTTACAACGACACTTGGTGCTTTGACACCGAGAAGCTTCTGTGGGCCAAGCTCAAATGCGTCGGATCCCTCCCAACCCCTCGAGAGGGACATGCAGCTGCGGTTGTGAACGACGTTATGTATATCTTCGGAGGCAAAGGCGCTGATGGCTCTGTCTACGGTGACTTAGTTGCTTTGCATCTAACTCGTGAGTTGTTCATACTCGATAAGATGAAGGTTTTGGATGGTAACATGATGTACACTGCTTTCTTTGATTTGGACAGAACGAAGATGGTACACATTCGAAAACTTGGGTTGTGCGCCTTCTGCTCGTTGGGGTCACACCATAGCGGCGCTTGGGACTTGTATTCACCTGTTGGGTGGTCAAATTGCTGAGAATGACCACAACGACGACAATGCCAATTCAGTATCTGTTTTGGACGTAGGTACGCATTCTGCCGTTATCAATGATGTTGTATGCGTTCCTACTAAGCGTATGTGATGATGTAGGATTTATCACCTATCCCTAGGCTACGCCTTCCACGAATTACGCGGAACAATCACCAGCTGGTGAAGCGGTGTGAACCGCATCTGTTATCGTCTCAACTCAGGCGAGAACAAGTCCAGAAAGTTGGTTCCGGTATTTTCCTTCAGGGGAAGGAAGCTACATATACATGCACGATCTATTGCATTTGAGTGAGCGACTTGCTTGTAGAGGGTGGTATCTTCTTGTGGGTTTGACCTGAGCTGGGCAAACAAACTCAGTGATGTTCCCTTCGAGTGCTATTCTGGTGTCGAAGATTTCTTTCAAGACCTTTCCTACGACTTCGTGTTTTTCATACCGAGGAGACTTGCTTTCAAATTGTAAATTGAAATACTTTCGTTTTCGAGCCCGAAAAATCAGAGAGTGGTAGACACTGAATGGGAAGTGAATGATCATCATCCTTCGAAACGCTAATTTGTGCACGGAGTTTGTGCAAGAGAAAAGAACGTCTGCATGGAAGGGGGTAGCCGTGCGCCATAAAAGGGATGTTGCCGTGGGAAATGATGATAGACGGGGCGTGCGTTCGTCGACAACGCTCAAGCCGTCGTTTCGTCGACACTCTGCTGCCTCGTCGTTGTTGTCGGCGTCCACGCGTCTGACACCCTCCCCCTCCTTTCTCTCTTCGTCTTCGTCGTCTTTTCTTCTCTTTGCTTTTTACTTTTTCTCTATCTTTCCTGCAACCATTCGCGTTCAATCATAGCGTTCCTTCTAGGCGACAGGGCTCGAAGAATGTCCTTCTTCAGGAAGCGACAGACAAACACCCATGCGACGCCGACAGCGACCGGACAGGTGACTGTGCAGACATCCGCGAGTGCTGCGCTCGCTCAGACAAAGGGCGACCCGGAGAAGCAGCAGCCAATGAAGGAGAGGGAGGTAACCAACCCGCCGTGCGTGTTTTTGCTCATTCCTCATCGAGGCGGATCGGCGTGCTGATACTCTGCTTTTCTGCTTCTTGACTCGCCTCGCCCCATTGCAGGCAGCCGCAAAGGCAACAGAACTCTACCACTCCTGCACCCGCTCGGGACAGCAGCAATCCCAACCCGAGCGCGCCCTCCAGCACTCAACAACCGCCCAAACCCCCAGCCTACCCATGGTCGACTCGCCGACTCCTCTTCCCACCACCGAACCTCCTCCCTAGACCGGGCGTCGTGCCTCCAACGAACCCGTCGCCTACTCCTTTTCCACGATACGGACATTCGTTACCAGCCACGGCGACGCAGACAGGAGAGCTCCTCTTGTTTGGCGGTCTCGTGCAAGGGACTGGCAGAAACGACCTTTACTCATTTTCTACTCGAGAACTGTCTGTGACATTGCTCCAGACCGCCGGCGAGGTACCTTCAAAACGCGTCGGGCATGCGAGCGCACTGGTCAGCAGCGTCTTGATAGTGTGGGGAGGCGACACGAAGACGGAATCTCAACCTGATGCTCCGTTGGATGATGGGCTCTATCTTCTCAATCTTGGTGCGTCGTGACAGAATCTAGCTCACTTATGATGCTAACAGTGTCGAAGTCACTCGTGAATGGACCCGTGTTGCCGTTCACGGACCTTCTCCGAGAGGTCGCTATGGACATGCCGTGTCCATGGTCGGGACCAAATTCTATGTGTTTGGCGGTCAGGTTGATAAGAGCTTCTTGAACGACTTGTGGGCTTTCGATCTCAACACTCGTGCGTATTCTAACATCTTGTGTTCGAGTTTGCATTGATCACAAACTGTTTGTCAGTGAGAAATAAAGCGCAGTGGGAGCTCGTCAAACAAGATAATAAAGCTGAGGGGCCCGCGCGACGTACCGGACACTCTTGCGTGACTTTTGGAAGCCGAATTTACATGTATGCCTTCATTACTGTCTTTGGCGGTCATCTCTTCACACTTCGGTCGAAAAATCAGGTTCGGCGGAACAGACTCGCAATATTATTATAACGACACATGGTGCTTCGACACCAATACTGGCCAATGGTCAGAGCTGAAATGTATAGGCTTCATTCCATCTCCACGGGAAGGTCACGCCGCCGCGCTCGTCAACGACGTTATGTATGTCTTTGGAGGGAGGGGAGTCGATGGGTCCGACCTGGGAGACCTTGCAGCTTTCAAAATTACCAGTGCGTATTCTGCTTTCACGTTCTCTCAGGCAATTACCGCATTGGGAACTTTTGGTGTCCATGCGGTATTTTTTGACGGAAAATTGATCGCATCTTTTTTTCTCTTCTGTTTGTCAAACGTATAGATCAGCGATGGTACATGTTCCAAAATATGGGTCCTGCGCCGAGTGTACGTTCGGGGCACGCTATGGCATCTGTAGGCACTCGAGTTTTCGTCCTCGGTGGAGAGTCATCCGTCCCCGGTCAGCAAGACGACCCTTCGATTATGCATGTGTTGGATACAAGTGCGTACTTTTCTTATCGCGCTTCTGCGATCAAGTTCTTTTCAATGAGACTGACTTTTCGACACCAACCATCTTTCTAATCATCAACGACGGAAAAAAATTACGCAGAACACATCAAGTATCCGGAGCCTTCGAAACCATCCGCGGATGCTGCCGCGGGCGCAAATGGAGCTCGGAGGCCTTCAGCTGCAGGAGCCAATCCCCCCGCTCGAGGCTCAAGCACTCCTTCTCCTCCGATTGGCTCTGCTCAAGGGCAACATCAGTCGCAACCCTCACCTCCTCTCATTTCCAACCAGCAACAACAACAGCAACAGCAACAACCGCCGGGGGGAGGGTCCATGCCAAATGGGATGACCCGTGCAGTGTCTCCGTCGGGCAGGCCTCTTCAACAATCTTCAGACTCCGAGGATCTGCGAAGAGCCATGTCTCCCCCAGGTCGTATGAACGACGTGGGCAATGGGAAGCCTCCCGTCAACGGTATTTCATATAGCTCAAAAGGGAAGGCACCCATGCGAAGTCGGGAGGACGTGCTTGGGTCTGAGGAAGGGGGCGAGATGATTCGTGAGCGAGCCTTGTCTCCAGACAACGGGCAAGTTCGTTCGAAGAGTCCCATGGGCGACATGGGCGCCGAGACAGTTGTTCGCTCAGTTTCTCCCCAGGGCAGCGACTACGGTCATGCACCAAATGGCAACGCGGTGCTCAACGGACAGCAGCAATCCATGAACGCTGCGAGCATCGCCATGCAACGGAACGCCTTGGGCGCTCGGAGTCCGTCGCCTGTCGTCGTCAATCAGGGCAAGGCGATCGCGGACAGCATGTTCACTAGAGCGACGTCGCCGACGATGAACGGTCATGCTCGGCCAGGCTCGACTGGGAATATCACGGCCGATCTCATTCGCGACCTGAAGATGAAGGAAGCGGAAATGGAGGAGATGAAGAAGCGGGATGGCTGGCTCAAAGCTGCGTTGACGAGTGCTACCCATGCCGGCTTCACGTACGCCGTCGCTGAGCCTGAGGGTCTTGAGAATGACAGAGGGAGTCCGACGTCTGACGATCCTGATGTGAAAGCATTGGTTGCCATGATAATGCGGTTGAAACAGGACCAAGGTCGCTTGCAGGTTAGTGCGATTTCTTTATGGTATAGCAGTTCACTGAATAAACGATCTATAGGCGGAGCTAGCGAATCAAGTTCGAAATGCCTCTACAAAGTGTACCGAAATGGAAAATACTCGGTCAGCTGCTATGGAAGAGGCCTCATTCTATCGCGCGAAGCTGCAAGCGTACGAGGCCAACTCCATGGACGATCTTGCCCGAACGGAGCGCCGACGCATTACGGAGCTCGAGCGTCAGGTCTCGGCGTTGGCGAGAGAGCGCACAGAGCAAGGAAAGCAAGTGGCAGAACTGAGCAGCATGATTGCGATGCAAAAGCGTATCGCTGAGCACGCTGAGCAGAAGTCAGCGGAATCGTCAAAGCGAGTCGAGGCCTTGACAGATTCACACGAGAGGACTTTGCGAGAGCATTCAGATCTTCACCAGCGACATATCGAATTGCAACAGACCTTGCGATCGAAGGAAGACGAGTTGCTTGAACACGCATCCAGGGCTGATCAGTTGCACGCAGAACGTGAGGGAATGGATGCGCGAATCCAAGAGTTCACCATGTCCCGCGACCAGCACATTCGCGCTCTTGAACAAGCCCGAGCTGCTCTGGCTGCTTCGGCTGACCGTACGGAGGAGCTCGAAATGCAGTGGCGAAGGACGCAAGACGAGAACCTTCAGTTGGAGAGCGACCTTTCTGAGGCACGTTCAGAGTTGGAAAGTAGGACGGCCGAGGCCGATTCCATGCGTCAACGTCTTGCCGATGCGGAGAACTCTTGGGCGAAGTCTCGCGAGGAAGCTGATCAACTCCGTGCATTTACGACGGGCGGTCTTGGAGAACTTTTGGACCTGCATAAGGACCTCAAAGCAGATGAAGACCGTGCTACCCGTGGACACGCTGAGAAGCTTAACGCTATGGAGGTCGAAATTGCTTCATTACACTCCAGGATTAAGGAAGCAACGTCCAGGGCCGACGCGTCGCAACAAGAACTCTTGCAATCTCAGACGAAGATCTTTAGTATGGAATCCGAAGAACTCGCTTTACGAACTCAACTCGTTGGCGTTCGCTCTCAGCTCTCGAATGTTCTTGCGGAGTCCACCAATCTTCAGCAGGAATTGGGCAACAGGGAAGTGCAGCTTAAGGCCAAGGTACAACAGTTGGCAGAGGCGGAACTTCGACTCGCCATGTTCCGCAGCTATTTCGTCGAAGAGGGTGTCACCATAGACGAGGAAGACCTGAAAGCCAAGATCGGCGAAGCACCCGCCCGCGTCATTGACCTCGAGGCCAAACTTGCCGCCCGCGCTCGACTACAAGATGAGATGGAACGCGAGCTCGAGGACGCGACCCGACGCAGAGAAGAGTTGGAAGCTCAGTTAGAAAGAGTGCGTTCTGGCGCAAGTCCGTCGTCTGGTAGAAGCGAGAACGGACAATGGGAGGCGCGTGCCTTATCTGCTGAGCGCAAGCTCGCGGAGTCGGAACTGGGCTACAAGGCGAGACTCCAGCAGATGGAGGATGACTATCAAGTCGCCGTCAAGTATGTCAAGTAAGAGTTCTTCGGATGTGTCTTGTTTGATCTCGTTACTGAACATTCTGCTGCGATAGGGGTACGGAAAAGATGATGAAGCGAATGAAGGAAGAGCTCGGGAAGCAAAAGTCCCTGAACCAAAATCTGCAGTCAGAGATGGAGGGTGCTCGGGGCGATTCACCTTCGCGAACTCGTAACGTCAATGGTCGCAGTACACCCTTAGAGGAGGGCGTAGAGACATTCCGCCTGCAGCTTGCTGACGCCACACGCCAAAATCAACGTCTTCTTTCCGAAAACAAGGATTTACGCCGTAGAGTCGATTCTATGGAACAAGACCTTTCCAACCTTCGTACAAATCTCACTGCCTCTCAACGAGTCGCAGATGAGCGTTTGGTGCATGTCGAGGAGCTCGAGCAGGAAATCGAGAGATTGGAGCGAATGGAGGCGGAGAATTCTGCGCTCAAACGCGAGAATGATCAACTCTCGAAGAAGATCGGTTTCCTTCTGGACGATGAGCAAACAACAGGGTTCGGACGAGATCGACCGATATCTGAAATCTCCGAGCGACCAGTAAGCCAGTCGAGTTCAATTGAAAACGACATGGCGTACGAAAACCTGTCCAATGAGTTGGACGATTGGCAAAGACAATACGCGAGTTCGCTGAGCACTCGTCGGACGTTGGGCGAGGTGGACGACCAGCGGACACGATCACGACCTTAATGTTCTTGTCGAATTTTGCTCTTATTTATTGTGTGCACTTTCTACGCCATTTTGTCGGCGTATACCCTCCCACTCTCATTTTCTCTCATCACAATTGGCATATTCGTTCCTTTAATCTTGCATTCCTCTATTATATTATGCGGTGTCGTCGTCCAGTAGTAAATATCGATTTGGAGATGAAAACAAGACAAAACTGATAAATGGGGTGCGAGATGGGTCGTTCAAGCAGGCTTTGCGAATCTTTGAGTCCATTCGATTGCTTTGTCCTTCACGAGTTGTTGACCCTCTTCGTCTCCTATTCGTTGCTCGAGTGTCAACCATTTTTTGAAAAATGCTCTGTTAATCGCATTAGTATTTGGATGTATTTGTATTATGAGCTCTCTCACTTCGCTTTGTGACTGGTCATCTTCAATGACAAGACGCGTTCGAACAAATTCCTGTGAAGCTCGTTTAGTTTTGGTTTGAAGAGAATAGATATGACATGCACACCTCAAGTTCTGGATGTCGTTTTGACTGGCTTCCATATCCATGTAAACCGACCACAGGTCGAATCTTTTGGGATGAGAGTCCACGATGCCCTCAAACAGTGTTTTACCGCGTTCAGGTTCGCCGAACTTGTACTCAAGTTGGGCGAACTTTGAAATGGTCTTCAAGTCTGGGCGACAGTAAGCCAGAACGTTCGTTCGAAACTCCATGATATAACAACTCACGTTTTCGTTTCTCGAGACTCTGGAGACTACGAGGTAGAAGTGCACGCGCTTCTTCTATTTGCCCTCGCTTGAGGTAATGCTCGCCGAATAGCGTCCAAACCTTCGAACTCTGCCCGAACTTCTTGCACGTTCGTTTGTATTGTGCTTCGGATTTCTATGGGAAGTATTATGCGGAAGTTATAGTGGCTTATAGACAGTTACTTACCTCTTGTTTTTGTGATTCATCAAGAATTGTCGCCAGGCGAAGGTAGACCGTCTTCGCTTCGCACATCCGCGCGGCCTCTTTGAAGGCTGCTTCAAGGCTTTCCTCAGTGCCGAACGTGTTTTCAAGGTTGAGCATAGCAATCCAGACATTGAGTCTTTCTTGCTCTTCCCTCATGTTGATCGAGTTTATAGCACGGCGACCAATCTCCCTAGCTTTTTCCACCTCGGAAAGCTGCAGTTGGAACGACATGTATTGAATCCATAGGTATGAAGAATCAGGGGAACCGAGCAATTGTCGCTCAAAGTCAGAGACGGTATCAGGGAGTTTTGTATGCATCTCGCCCGTTAAGTCGTACTCGATCGCCTTCTTCCGCTTCTTCTTTTTGTGTTCGGGTTGCTCTTCGTCTTCATCTGAAGAGCTGTCCACTTGTTCGTTACTGGCGGAGGGATCTTGCATACCGTGCCATTGGAAACCACCTTGCAACGACAGCGCTGGAATGACCTTAGGAGCTTGCCGTTGAGTCGGTACTTCGGTCGGGATTGATACTGGTTGGATTGTTTGCTCGTCAACCACGATATGATCATCGTCTGATTCCTCGTCTTCGTCTTCGTTGTCATTCCCTGCTGCCTCATCCATCACGATATCTTCCGGTGAGTTTTCAGAGGTAGAAGATTCTTGGGCATCTTCGGGAGACTCCTCATCATTGGCGAAGTAAGACGGCTTCAGACCCAGAGATATTTGTTTCTTTCCCGCGTCGATCTTGAGAACGATAGCTCGAACAGAATCTCCTTCGCGGAAATTTCGCATTGCCAGAACAACATCAGAAGCCTCATTGTCTGCGATCTGCATCATAATTCATGTTAATATTGTTAAGCTAACCCATGACTTCAATGACGGACCTCGGATTTATGACAAAGGCCACTTAGTTTCGTATTTTCAATGGTGACGAATATTCCAAAGTCAGTAACCTTCCGCACGGAGCCATTGACCTTCTGGCCAACTTCGAGGTCGGAGATCGATAAACTTTTCTTGATAGGGCCAGAGCGGAAGGTGATTTCCACTTGACGTTTTGTTGCGTCGACGCTAAGATATCACGAAATCAACACTATGAAGGTAAAGTCATTTTGTCTGCTCACTGTATGATTTTGCCTTCTACTACCTGGTTCAACTCGAAGCCTTTCTTCCAGTCCTTGACGAACTAAAGAAACTATTAGCTCTATACCAAACGTACACAGAAGAAAAAAACTCACCTCGTCGTAAAGCTCCTTAATCTGAACGCGGGCATCGATGTTTCGTCCAATTGATACGAAAA
Source organism: Schizopora paradoxa (assembly GCA_001020605.1). Taxonomy (NCBI): domain Eukaryota; kingdom Fungi; phylum Basidiomycota; class Agaricomycetes; order Hymenochaetales; family Schizoporaceae; genus Schizopora; species Schizopora paradoxa. Next base: position 1,045,268 of record KQ085882.1, read on the forward strand.
CACCATGATCAGCTACGCTCTTTATAAACCCTCTTATTTTCGCGTCAACCTTGAGGTCGTTGATATCGCTAATCTCCGCATCCACAGGAGTCGATTCACCTGTTTCCATACGTGACTTTCGGGTAGAAACACCAATCTGCCTCTTTTCCTTCTCTACAGAAACAACGACGGCCTTCACCGAGGTACCAACAGCTGGAAGAGAGGTTACTTCTGAATAATCGTCGGAGACGTCCGTTCGATGCAGTAATCCCATGAGACGTTTTCCAGAGCCGGGGAACTTGAGTTGTGCACCAGCGGAAGTGTGTCTTTCGACTTGTCCGACAACTTGCGTTCCCACAGATATCGTCTTGATGTCGAGTGGAGGCTGGCGAGGTACATTCTGTATGCTCTTGGACGGCTTATTCGCGACAAGTACAAAGCCTTTCTCGACGTTTCTTGACACCACTATCAGGTCGTTCATTTCCTCGCCCTTTGTGAGCGATGACCGTAGTTGGTCGACCGTCGTGCTCCGGTTATTCGCGACATTTTTCAAGGACATGAGAGCCCGAGCGTTGTTGGGATGGAGTAGCAAACGGACATTGTCTCCAGCAATTTCAGACACGGCACCAGACACCAGTTGCCCGACTTCTATCTTCTCAATATCGCCTGAAGGATTCGAGACTTCGCTCGTCAGTTTACGGATGCTCGCAACTATACGGGATGATGACGGGTCCACTTGAATTATTCGAACCTTGACAGGTTTTCCCGGAGTGAAGGATTCCGAAAGGTTGGCGAGGGGCGTTTCGCTACAACCATAGGTTAAATGTACGTGTCTTCAGAATTAATCCCGTACACACCTTGCTTCCTTGACGGGGATAATGCCACGAACGTTGTTGAAAAATTCCACGAGTATGACCTTATCGAGGACCTTACATACAACGCCAACAGTGACGAGGTCCACTTTTGCATCTTCGATCCGCGTGATAATGGGGAGGTCCGTCTCCAGAAGTGATTTTTTCGCTGTCAACATAATCCTTTTGCGAGATGCGTCCACAGCCAGAACCTTGCGACACTCGCATTAGTGGCGAATTGCATTGCACTCAATAAATCAACTTACCCTGCATTTAATTTCTGCGTCCTTTTTGAATCTCTTCTGAGGATGTTTAAGAATTATATCTGCGTAGTGTAATGGCCAAATCATGCCATCCACATTTCCGTTGATCCGAACGAAAAGACATGTATCCGTCAGCTTCCGCACAGTTCCTTTAATCATTTCCCCCACTTGAACGTCGTCGACGCGAAGGAACTTCTGTTCCAGGACTGAATTTCGCATAGATAGTTGAAGGATACCGTCGAAAGGATGGTGGCCGATGACACGAGCTGGATGAGAGGAGCCGACCTTCCATTTCCCAGAGTTCGCAAGTAGAGAAGGGACATGCTCGTCGGAAACATGAGAAATCTAGATTCACGGTCAGAAGGTGATTCATTGTCTATGAAAAGCCTTGCGTACATGCACAAAGCCATAAACATCGTCCTGGATCTCGACAAATAAGCCGCGCTCACTTTCGACCCGTTTGACTTTGACAGACGGAACTTGGGTGCCTATTGCGAACGCGTCTTCCAGTGACTCCTTTCCGCCTGTCGATTTTTTCGCTTTTAACGACACAACGTGGTCGCATATGCTGAGCGCGAACTGCGGAGGGGAGGAACCCGCAATTTCGTACAAGACTCGAGCCTTGATTTTTTTGCCTGGACTGAAGGCAGACGTGTCGCCTTGGGGAATTTGATATAGATCGATAGTTCCAGTGAAAGAACCTAGCATTTCGACGTTGATGCCAAATTGAGAAACCGTCGTGACGAGAGCTTGAACAAGTAGACCCGGGAGTAGAGAAGAGACATTAGAAATCTCTTTGAGCTTTACGTCCGTGTCAGAAGAATGTTTCCCGGCGAAAGGGAGAACAACTCACTAAAGTAGTTCTGAGCAATTGCTGGTCCGCATTGAACGTACACGTCCTCCCGTCGTCAGTCAGTTTGTCGACGGTCACTCTGAGGAGGGAGCCGACGGGAATCTTCTTGTTGTTTCCGGCCTTCTTGAATGGTAAAAACCCTGATACACCCACAGGTGCTCCTAAATCCGTGATATATCCATGATCCTCGACACTCTTAACGGCGACGCTCAACGCCTATAATGAATTGGATTGGTACCAGACGTCGAAATGTAGTAAAAGAGCGAACTTACGTATCCAGGCTTTAGATCAGCTTTAATGATCCCGGCGTTTACTTGAGAAGGTATAAGGCTCAATTCGACTCTTCGACTTGTCTTCTCTGTCTCGTCCCGCGCATAAGCCGTTGAACGCCCTTCCGTCGTTCCAGGAGACTTGACGGCAGTGACAATAGCGCTGACAAACTGCCCAGGTTGGAAAATCTCCATGAGATCAGGTGGTAGATTCTTTGCCTTCCCCCCATCTTTCTCGTCGTCATCTCCATCCTCCTCGTCCGAAGATTCCTCCTCCTCGTCCATGGCTTCAAGAGCTGCTGTGAGTTGATCCGAAATATGGGTGATTGGTACATGTCCCAAAAGTTGGTCGGGAAGAGATACAATGAGTGCTAGTGGGTAAATGGCCATGACCTGACAGAATACTTTCATTCCGACGGTGATGCGCTGTATAATTATTATGTGAGCAGGTTCACGGTACAGTTCTGCAACACACACCTTATAGTTGAGGTGTTCAATACGACTTTCTCCAGACTTCTCTTTCGACTCCTTCGACGTCTTTCCTTGCTTTGTACCATTTGGCGCAAACGCGCTTTTCTTGTCCTTCGATTTTGACCGCTTCTTCGAAGAGTCGGCATCCTATAAGTACAGCAAGTCAGAAAAAACCTGGTGAGCAGAACGCTTTTGCGCACCTTAAAGACTTCATCCTTGAGTTCCTTGATAGCTTCTGCTCGGATTTGCTTGTACTCGACCGGAGTAAAACTCGATCCTCCTCCTCGTGGAAAGTCGACCTCCTCCTTGCTGAGCACTGAAGTTACTGGCTGAGCACTAGTCGAAGCATTTTCGTTTGAAGTTTTTTGCTTTTTGCGTTTGCTCCCGTCGCCTTCTTCCTGCGCTCGTTTCTTTGGAGACATACTCAGTGATTCTGAGTTCTGAAGGGAGGAGGGAGAGGAGGAGGAGGAGGAACCATTCGCGATGCGGCCAAAATTTCGACTGGCACCTGCACGTGGCTAAAACGCCCGGGTAGGCGCTTCGGTGCACTTGCGTTTTTGCCTCTTTCAATCACAGTCACCTTCAAAGCTTGGACGATACTTTGTTTCAATCATGGGTGAGTACAATTGTTTCTTACAATACTATCTTAGAACTTCTACTAACAATATGCTCAGATTATCAGGTATTGTCGACCAAAAACCACCTCTCCGAACATAGCATTGACGACAGCATTAGAATCGTGTGGGCTCGAAATTCGGTGGTGGAGGTGTCGCAGGTGCATCAGAGGCGAATGTAGACAGAAGAGAACGTCTTCGAAAACTTGCGTTGGAAACCATTGACCTTGCAAAGGTGCGCGCCAAGTTTCGCTGTTTCTGACATTCGAGACGTTGACCAAAGTCTAGGACCCATACATTCTTCGCAACCACCTTGGCTCTCTAGAATGCCGTCTCTGCCTCACTCTTCATACCAACGAAGGCTCTTACCTCGCACACACCCAAGGAAAGAAGCACCAAACGAACCTCGCCCGCCGTGATGCACGAGACAGGAAAGATCAGCAACTCTCCATCCCTCCCACTCAAAGCAACGTTCCACGAAAGATTTTCCTGAAAATAGGAAGACCAGGTTATCGAGTCACGAAGATTCGAGATCCCGAAACTCGCAGAGAAGGTCTTTTGGTCCTTGTACATCTTCCGAATATCAAGGAAGGCGTCATTCCAAGACGTCGATTCATGAGTGCTTGGGAGCAGAAAAAGGAGCCTCCCAACAGGGCTTACCAATATCTCATCGTATGTCGTTCGTCCTCCTTTTAACCCTGTCTTTTAAATTTCCATTCCAGGTTGCGGCAGAACCGTACGAGACCATTACGTTCAGAATCCCTGCTCGTGAAATCGAAGATGAGGAAGAAGACGCGACGGGATGGAATTGGTCACATTGGGACCCAGACACCAAACAGTACAACTTCCAGTTCATGTTTAGGTCACATTATTAGCTGTCGCGCATACATGTCGGCCGTCTAGTGTATGTACAAAATGTAAAGTACTAATCGTATCCTTTCCCACTTCTCTGCTTGACCTTTTTATTGCCCTTGAAATGCTTTTTGCCCTTCGCACTCCCTTCCCCACCTGCTGCTACCATGGCCTCCATGCGCGCCTTTCGATTCATTTTTGTTCCGTCATCGTTAAGAATATTTTGATGTGGGTAAGCCGTTCCTCGACTAAACTGCTGCCCATGCCGCGCAGAACCTTGTATGAAAGGGCGTGCAGATAACGCTGAACCAGCGTCAAAAAAGGACGCATCGAGAGCTCGTAATTTGTTGCTCTGAATTTGTTGATCGCCATCCCCAGAGGGTGCGGGAGTCGCAATGAACGTGTCAGCATTTTTCCCAACTCTAGTGACGGGGGCTCGTTTTCGACGCATCAGCCGTCGCAATGTCAGTTCCTGGGTCTCTGCATTGAACTCCTCGTCATCGACGTCGGATGGAGGATGGCAGTAGAGCAGTTTTGCGTTGACATAGTCTTTGAGTATGTATCTTGAGGCGCGAGCTTCGTCGGGATTACCCTGACCTGATCGCGCAAAGCCTCGAGCAACTATGAAATAAATGGATCGGTAAGAGCTTTCGTGAGGTTAGGAAAATATGGCTTACTCGCATATGTTGTGAGCAGGTCTTCCGCAGTGACCTTACCGTCACCTCCCTCCTCGACGCCCTTCGCACGAATAGTCAAGCCATATACGCCCTCCAACACAACTTTCGGAATACGCTTCACCACCAAAGACACAGGACCGGTGTATTCACGTAATTGATCGATGGGCAGTACACCGTCGCAGACGAGGTCTGCAGCAGTGGTTGCAAACTGAGGAAAGACCAAACCAGGGCAATCGCAGAGCATGATCGAGTCGGAGAGGTGGATAGTCTGGAAGTGCTTGGTCTTCCCAGGAGTCGACGATACGCTGACTTTTTTCTCGCCCAAGAGTGAGTTTATGGTGCTGGACTTGCCGACATTTGGATAGCCCACGAGCCCGACATTTAGTTTTGATGGTGGTGTACCCTCGGAGTTGGCGAATGCTGATGAATGTTTCAATATGAGAAGACCAAGATTTTTTTGCTTCTACAACACACCTGAAAGATCGGGCGCCGATTGCATGAATAGTGCCTCCAACTCGAGAACGCTTAGGACTCTCGTTCGAGCGTCCTGGCCATCTTCCGTGTCCTCCTCTTCGGAGAAGTAGACATCATCATCGCCAGAGTCATAATCTGATGAATCCTCCTCCTCATCGGAGGAATCGGGCGATTCTGAATCGTCATCAACTTCGTCAGGTTCCGGATGAAGGTTATCGGACGAAGACGATGCTCTCGCCGCCATCTCTTCCTTTTCTAAAGCTTCCAGCCGAGCTTGCTGAATAGCAACAGCATTTGCGGCGGAGAAGAATGCGTACTGAACACCTTGCTTGTCGAAGTAGTCTGCCCATATACGCCTGCAATGAAACGTCAGAAAGGATAAAACCGCAAATGCAAGAAACATGATTTGCCTTTGCTTAGCTGTCAATAAGTCGGATTTATTTATGAGCAGCAGTGTCTTGCGCTTTCCAGCGCCTGTCCCCTGCTCTCCCTCTGGCCCTTCGACCTCGCGCACATATACCTCCAAGTCCTCGCATCGAAATCGCAGTGGGTTGCGGGCATCGACGATCTGTACCACAAGGTGCGATCTTTCAACGACCCGCCAGAGCTGTCTCCACACTTCTATATTCCTCTCGAAAGGTGTCAGGAGGAGTCCCATCTCATCTTGTAATCTTTCGAATGAAAAGAATTGTAAGTTGAGTCAAATCAGAGGATTTGCAGAGGACGCGGTACCGACTGAGCAAGCCCTCGTCTCCACTCAAGGAACGCATCTCTTTCCTGCCTGTCTAGTTGTGCGGTGGTCATGCTCTTCGTCCACCCTGGTCTTCGAGGCACTTGCAATCGTGATTTGTGCAGCCTGTGCTTCTCCAGGGCTTGCTTTTCTTCCACATCCGTCAGGAGAAATGGATTGTGAGCGGATGATGCACTGGCGCTGGGAGATTGTATAATGGTGACGTTGTGCTTTTCTTTGAAAAGAGAGCATCAGTGATGTCCTAAAGCCTGACGTGCACCAGGACGCACCAGCTGTGAACTCCGTTCCGGCAAGCTGCGCTGTATTCAAGAACTCATCCAGGTCGTTCTGTTGCGTAACAGACTTGAGCTTGGTTGTCGTGTCTGAGTCTGTCGTATACTAGACACCGGTTATAAAATTGTCTGTAGACTGAGTGTCCGACCATTCGTACCAAGTGATTGTCGCGCGCATATTTTGCATCTTTAAACTTCTGATTTATGATCGCTCGTCCAAGTCCGGACGGGTTCAAATTCCTTCTTTTCGGAGCCTATGCATTAAATGAATTAAGATCGACGTGTTTTTCGAAGGATGGTGCTGTACGACAGACCATAACGATAAGAATGAGAAGGGAGGAGGAGAGGAAGATCGGTAAGCGAAAGCAACTTTTTGAAGCACGGACCGATCGAGAGAAGGCGATTTCGGAAGTAGCCGGCAACGAATCTCACTCGGAAAAGTCGAGGAGTTGACTATAATATATTGATCATAGCAATGGAGAGATACAGTATGGCCCAATTAGAGAATTATTTCGAGTATATTTTGACTACGTAGAAGAGCTAGCCAAATCAAAATTATTCCGCTCATGGCAAGTTGGGCTTTACTGTAAACAAATACGCTTCGGTCAGAATCGACGTAAAGAGATGAAATATTTGATACGAACCAGCATCGATCCAGAGGGGCTGGTCAGTTCCATCGGCGTTGGGTGTCACGGTCAAGACGTATGTAGTGTCGAAAGCACCACCAGCCCAGATGGAGAAGCCAACGATGCTAGCAGAGTTGGCCTTGATGAAAGCGAGCTGAGTGTTGAGCCTAGAAAGTAGAGTAATTAGTGAAGGTTACGGGACACCTCAACAACAGGACGCTTACATAGTCTCGCAGGAAGCTGTGTTTCCTCCACCAGTCTCAGAGAGGAGAGCCTGCCTGTTGCCGTTCTGCTGGAGCCACGTAACCAAGGTCTGGAAGACAGCGGTGTTGTCCTAGTATCCAATACGATGAGTACATGTATGCGTGATTATTTTTTGGGTAAGACACTAACAGTCGTGCAGTCGGGGTGTGTTCCGGAGTTGTCGCTGTCGAGGTATTTGTGCACTGTTAGATAAAAATATATTAATTAGCAGGCCGACATGGCGTTGAGTTAAATGTCCACGTACCGTCGAAGAGGAGCTTAGCAGTTCCGCCGATGGGGTCAGTGACCTTCAAGAGGTAAGGTCCGGCCTCGGTGGGGAGGGTCTGTGCGGAGGAGTAGCTGGATCCTGGGATAAGAATGACCTGTGAGGTGGCACCAGCAGCACGGATGGCATTGACGGCAGCCTGGACGGAGTCGGCCCATGATTGGAGGTCGGGGATGTCGTGGGGCTCGTTCATGACACCGAACTGCTCATTTTAAGTGACTATGCGCACATCGTGTTTCCATTGTACTTACGATGATTCTCGACTGAGATGCGAACTTCGTCGCGACCTGAGACCAGAAGTTTGCGAACTAATCGATGTCGTGTAAGTGTTATTCTTCTTTCTCCTGAGGAAGTAGAAATTACCTGGTCATTGGTGGGTCCACCCTGGCCGATGATCTGACCGTTCCAACGAGCGTAGTTGTGCTAAAACAAGAGGTAATGAGGATGTGGTCCTTGCAGTCGGTGGCTCTTTACTCACAACGTCGACGATGACGTGAACTTCAGGTCCGGAGTTGAGAGCAGCCTGGACGGTTGTTTGGTAGGTGTTGAAGAAAGTCTCGTTGATGGGTCCGCCGACAGTGGGTGTCATGAGCTGCCACGCTAAAGCAATTGTGTCAACACTTCAAACTTGACTACAAGCGAATTCGAACTCACCAAATGCTGTTTAAGGCGGCGAAATTGAAATCGTTAAAGTTATAGTATAGTGGGACTTCAAAGTACTTACGAATACGGAAAATGTTGACACCCTCAGCTGCGAAGTGGGTGTATTGGGACACGGGGGGCGAGACACCAGTGCCGGTGAAAGAACCATCGGTAGCCTGCGTAAGGTAAGCCTCCATCTCTCGAAGCATATCTTAGAGGCCAATACTTACGACGGAGAAATCGTATCCAGCGGTGTTGAGGCCTCCCAAGAACGCGGGGAGACCGTTGTTGATCGTCGGACCAGCGGGGGCAGCGGACGAAGTCGAAGAAGGCTGCACAGATGACGTCGTTGGGGCAGCAGTTCCGGGCAAGCACTGGCTGTAGTCTGCGAATAAAACGATGTCAAGTGTCGATCTGAAAGAAATGCAAGAAATTCTTACAGGAGTTAAGAACTGTGCAGACAGTTCCAGACACGCAGGCAGTTGCGCCACCTAAAGGAATATGTCAGGCGCAATTTCTTAATGTTGTGTTCGCATTTACTCACTCCATCCAATGCCACCGCCTTGTATGAAAGTACTTAGAATGACAAAGTGGAAGTTTAGTTGATAACGTACATTGCTGGTATTCCTATATTCCAAGTCCAGTTAGCTAAGGACCGTTCGCAAGCATACGTGAAGCATACGTACTCCGGACTGAGCAAGAACGTAGGGAACCGCGGCCAGAAGAGCCGTGAGGGAGGCGAACTTGAACATCGTTGGATACAAGTGGATTCAACTCCTGGGGATTCCTCCACCTCACCACAAAGGTTTTATAGTCCAATGGATTGCTCAGAATTTCGAATGCCAGTTCATTATCCGGCGGTAGAAGACATTGCTCCAGTCTTTGACACCGATGATTTACCCGCCTGCTGCGCCAGTCAAATTCAACTCCGAAATACATCCCGGAGAAAATGGAAGCAGTTGAGCCATTAAAATGCATCCGTCGCGGGGCAGGAGCAAGAAAGCACGACCGTATTCTGGATTCGCGGGGGTGGGGTGAACCTCGCTGAATATTCATTCCGTCCATTGGGCGCAGGCAATATTCGAAGCACGCGAGAAGATCAGTTCGTCATTCCCATGGCGAACCTGGCAGAGAGTTTCCCGAGGATGTTCAGAGACAAGTTACGAACTTCTCGCTTCCCCGAAATCCTAAGCCCGCTGGCGATCACACCATAGTTGTCGGCAGAAAGCAATTCTTATCGGCCACCAGAAGTTATGTCGTTATGTCCGTAATGCGAAGCATCGCAAGAACAAAACACGGCTTGATGTGTTGAATTATTCATGTCCACGGAAGATTGGCTTGTGACCCTCCTGCCAGCGAGATGACATCCGAATTTTACCAGATGATTGCCACAAAACACCAGTCTGATCCTGTGACAATACTTGAAATACAGACTCCAGTATTGTTTTCAAACAAGGGCTCACGAGGTGACCGACCTGATTTCCTGAGAAGATATGCAATTTTCGATTGCCAGTAATGAAATTCGACTGTTCCGTCACTGTACGCGCACTGGTCGGCCATGAGACGTCTCGGTGGCCATTTTCTTCCTTACAAGTAATGCGTTTTTGATGTTAAAGCCGTCGAAGATGCATAATACACGCCGTACGAAGTCGAACGTTGAAATGAGGTGAATGGCTGTTGGAACGACTGAGGTAACAGTGAGGTTCAAGTGACGGAGGTTCGAAAGCCTCCGATCGCGTGGATGTCTCTTTCGTCCATCAACTTTCAAGCGCGATTCGCTGCACGATGTCTTTACCGTTCACTTTTTCGTGAAACGAGAAAACTACCATACGACTACCTAAGGTACTTACGAAACATTAGTGAGCAAAACAGCTTCTGATATTTGTAGGTTTTTTTATCGAATTAAATTCCGGGATGAGTTTGCCGCCAACCCGCATTCAACGTCTCAAGAAATTCGTTTCCACAAATCAAAGGAGAAGAGGTTGAATCAAGTGAGCTTTGAACGAACATACGTCTTTTGGAGATGCTGATATTTCCTTTGAGGAATTGAGAAAACTTCGGGATGCAAACGAGGGCGATCCTGTTGCGCTGGAATATGTACTCGACAATGCGTATGGGCGGAAAGGCAAACTCACTCATGAGCTCATGGAGGTGCGCTATCGGAATGCAGAGGATCTGCAGTCAATTCTTACTGAAGTTGATTCATTTCCAGCCGTTCATAAACACACCGAAGTCCGAAATGCCTCCTCCAATGATCCAAGGTGTCGAAAAATCGCGACCGCCGGTGTATTCGCCTCCTCTCCGTGCTCTCATGACGAGCGGACTTTCTCGCAGAACGAAGGTGCTGACCCCGGAGAAAATCGACAAACCGACCTTGCTTCCTGCCCGCGCAGATCCCAAGAGCGAAGAGGCTCGTATGCTTGGCCCTCTGAGCAAGCGCCGACACGTCAATTTTCTTTGGCGCAACTTCAACCACGAAGTCAGCCTTACAATACCCCCGGTCAGCGTCGAGTTGAGCCAACGAGGACGTAGCAACGAGGGAGATTTGCCGGGCTCATTCTCGTCACCGCCTGGTAGCGCTTCGGGTTCGTCGTGCCCCGGCATTACTCTTGGTGGCTTCCAAGGCGCAGAAATAGTGGGGCGATTGCGTTCCATGGCTGGGGCGGCGGGACAACATCGTACATTGACACGTAGGGAACGTCGCGCTCATTCTGACGCCGAGGTCTCAAGCGATTCGTCAAGTACTTCACTGCTACCTACCAGGCGACTGCGACGCTCACACAGATGGCTCTTGGGTAAACTCCCTTTGCTTGAATACCGAATGAGCGAAGAAAAATCAGGTGCTGGGAAGGGAAGGCCGTTGTACTCGGTTTCACTCGCCAGCGAAGCCTTGCGCATCTTGCGGTATAAAGCTCGTCGACAAATCAATCCAGTAGATCATGCTTGGATCCTCCACGGCAGGAAGGTCAGGGACCAAGAAAGGGCTCGTAGCCTCAAATCCGCAAAAACCACGCCAAAGCCCCCGCTAGATGAGCAACAGGAATAAGTTACAGAACTATACTACGTGTCTACTGGTATATGCAAGTTGTGGATACAGAATGCCAACCTGATATAAAGGACGAACTACTACTACTCCCCGTCTACCCTATCTAATTCCATACCATGTAATTCGATGATATATGAGCTGTACTTTTTGTCGGCTGCTTGAGCGACTCCACCGCTCTGCACGATACTCTGGTCTACGCCGCATTGTAGATTAAGCATCGCCTTATATTCCTCGAAGGAAAATGCCCGCTCCTTGCGAACGTTCTCCAATAATGCCTAACAGGGATCGTCAGAACCAGTGTTGCATAATACCATCCTTCCGCATACCTGAGGACCCTTTTCGAACAGGCCGTAATACTGCCTCGCTCGTTTAAACTCGGAGTTGGGTGACCAACTGGACATGGTCTTGATACTTTGTCGAAGAGCGAGGACATTTCGGAGTACTTTCTTAATGCCATGCGCGTTTGCAAAGCGAATATATCTGGCATTCGTCAACAATATGCCCTCCATTACATTTTCCAACCCCTCGAAGACAAACCTAACGTACGTTAGGAAATTATGCACGTAGAGCCTCAGGAATACTCACGATCGCTCCTTTGCCGGCAACGCGGCCGAGATGAATTCGTCTGCCTTTCCAAGGTCGTTGTTGAGATCGATGATATGAGGGTCAGGATCGCCGTCTTCTTGATCAATCTTATAGTTTCCCTGCTCAAAAAGTTAGTACGTATCTGACTTACCTACCGAGGCAACACTTACGAAACGAATGGCACAGTGTAAATAATGAATTACTCTGCAGCGCATGTCCAGTCGAATTGTGAAGATAATCATCTCGGCGAGTTGCTCATAGGTTTTGAGAAGGGCGTCAAATCGCCTGTACAGCTAAAATCAGTTTCAAATTTCAACTTTGACCCAGTGACTTACATTCCCATTTCCCTTGACAAGGGGAGTTGCAGCTTGTCATCGTCGGCAAGCTTAGGCAACACAGCGAACGTGGGAGATCCAGCAGTGTCGGGGGACTGTGGATCCTCTGGAGCAGATGTCCTCAGCGACGCGATTTGTTCAGTATACCAGGTCTAACGGATCATCAAGGAAACTCTGAAGACTTAAAGTGGGGATCAAGACTTACTATGCTCCGATACAAATGCGCGAGGAAAGAGATGTCGTGTATTGATCCAATGAGCTGTTCTTTCGGGATCGTATGTTCTTGAAGTATTTCAAGCTCGATCCGAGATTCTCGCGAACAAACGGATGACCTCTCGGTATCAGAGTCGACCTAAAGAAAATTTAGCGAAGGTAAGAAGCCAAGATAGGCACCAAACCTTTAAGAGTTGGCTGAGACAATCGCTAACATCGGTGCGCTGCGCCCACTTTGAAGAGACCAAAAGAAGTCCCTCAGACCCCTCTGAAGCTTTATGCGAGACGACAGCCGAGAACTTGTCGCTGCATCGCTGGTAGAAGCGAATTATGACGCTCAGTATTAGCCGAGAGTAATTCTCACGATGGAAGGGCGTTGTCCGCAACATGGCGCAAAGCGAGTTTATGAGTGCGACCAGCTGAGTGAATGCCTAGCCACGTATTCGTTAGTTTAAGTTGTTGCAGCACTATCTTCACGTACTCTGAGCAGTGGTTCGTTGCATAGTTTCAACGAAGCGGGGTCAGTCTGGAACGAATCGTGTCCTAGAAATATTTGTTTGTGCATCATTCGCCCAGATCCAGAGACCGCACGGACCTGTTATAATTTGATGGAAAAGCACTGATGACTTCTCTTCCAGTTGTGGCAGGTAGACATTCAGCACAAAATCGTCCAGCAGTTCTGTTGAAGCTCTTGTTGACTCAAACCCTGACGGCAGGACTTCAGCAACACGGTCAAGGAACGCTAGTGTCGGTTGGAACAAGACGCCAACATGGAATGCATCCGGTTGTATCAACAGCCGATGATGACCCACTCCAAGCAGCCTCTCGTCCGTGCCAGAGCTCGAAAGGGTGCTTTGGATGATACCATCGCCCGATCCCTGGACAAGACCGGGAACAGTCTCCCGCAATACCTGATTGAGCTCGTTCTCATGCACACGTAGTGACTTCCCCGATGCCTTTAGGTCAGTGTCGACGAATCTAAAAACCTGCTGCAAGACGGGTAAACAATTAGGAGAAAGCGATTGAATGTGAGCATGCATTGCAAAATACCTTCATGCGATCTCTTGAGAACTTTCCTTCCCGTAATACTTCATTGATAGAAGAAATAGGATTTCGCCCTCCAGCCGCGCCCCGTTCCTCGTCGTTGAGGTAGTCGTTGAGCAACGTACGAACCTATCACACGATTTAGAAGAGAATAAAAAGAATGTGAAATGATAAATGCTTACTTCAGACTGGATTGGGAGCCACATCTCGGATATTGGGAAAAGTGCTCCAGGCTTTGCCCCTGATAGATCCTTAAAATCTCGACGCTGAAGCAAAGTCAATGTAATAGTACTCGGAAGCCAAAAAAAGTTCCTACCGATCCGATTCGATTCGAAACCTCATAGATAACTCTCATTCCTTGCGTTACGGCGTCTAACTTGGAATAAAGGGTCCAGAAAAGGTCCCTCATCACTTCGTAGTCTGCCTGTTTCTCTGTAGATTGCAGGGCGGCCAGTCGTAGTTGCGTAGGCTTCACATGAGTCGAAAACGGTTCGACATTTTCTGTTTCACTGACGAAAACATAAACGCTCGAGGCGCGAGGCTGTATACCCGTCGAATAAGAGCTCATGCGACGATTGATTTCCGCCCGTTCGTTCACATCATCGATCGTTGAGTCGACCAGCGCATATATCTCGCTAGGTAGTCTTTGACAGACGGCGTCCAGAGCGCCGCCCAATTTCCCCAACACTGCGAGTGATTCAAGAACAGTTTCGAGGTAGCCGAATGAGTCGCTCTCGGGATTTTGGATTTGGTCGGCACCTGAATTTGAGATCAGGCTTGATAAAGATGCGACGGAGAAGGACCTTGTGGCTGTTGAGGGCTTCAAATCCACGCCCTTCAGATCAATTGGTGAGTCGTTTGGTTTCGTCAAAAGATCATCAAGGAAATGGCGTAATCGCGGTGGGCGTGAACCGCTCGAGATCGTTGGGCTTTGGGGAGTGGAGGGCAGGTCCTTGTCGTATTCGCATACCGGTACTGTGTTCAGGTCAATTAAGATAGTGAAGGACATACGTAAATGTTGGACCCACGTGTGTCTTGATTTGGAGTGAACGGTGCCCATCTCGATTCGCACCAGAAGGATTTGAGGAAAACATGGGCGTGTAATTCGTCGATTAGTATATCTCTTAAAGTCTACTTCATGTCAACGGCGTTCTTTCGTTTCGTAAATGGGTGGATTCACTGACGTTCTCTTGAGCAATGAGATAACTTCGCAGATCGGATACGGCACCGATTTCAAGCATTTCCGATTTACTTATTGTCTTCATACTTCGAACAAGAAGGATAGCGGCCTCCAGTAAGCGCTTTTCGGACATCAAGGATTCTAGAGTATCAGGGAGTGATTTGAGGTGTTCTCTGCATAGAACAATTACTGAAGCTCGAATCACTGCGAGAATATACTTACATTTCGTCCAACAGCTTCAACATTTCTTCTATTGTTTGACCTCTAGACCATAGCTGGACTAAATCAGAGCGTTTATTTCCAAGGGAATCCTTAGCCTCCTGGAGGGCGGAGCGTGCCTCGATCACTTGTGTTTGGGCCTCAGTGAGGTGGCTTAGAAGTGACGCGTGATGAGGCAGCGCGGCGGCAAAAGCTTGGTAGTGCTCTGGTTTGAAGAAAGTATTAGATAGCTTTCGGGAAAGAAGAAACAAACGCAACTATCTGCTGATCCTCGAAGCGCACGCGACAAATTCTCTTTCGTTTGCCTGAAAGAAGAAAGATCCTTCCCCGTGGAAGAGCTGTCCAGTAATTGCAGCGCGAGGTCCACAGGATTGAACTTCAATGGTTCGTCAGTATATATTCCTGAATTATACACCGTTTACGTACTTCTGGCTCCGCGACGAACGCCCATTCGTCCTCGACGCGATCGAGAATGGCTATGGATCTTTAAGCAACACCGAAGCTCGGTGACGAGTGACAACTCACCGTCTATACTCCCTAGCGTTCTACTTCGACCATTAGGCTTCCGTCCTGGTACTCTTTCCTGTATTTGTCTCTGTCGGACCATCTCTTCCTGCCGCTGCCGCTCTCTCTCTCGTTCCCTGTCGGCGCTTCCATTTGTCATCGCGCGTTTGCGAGTTGCTCCAGCTTTCTGAAAAGCAGACAATGCTGCGGATAACGCAGCAGTTTGACTCTCTGGTAGTGATTCGTCCATGGATCCATTCTGCTCATGTCGCGAGGTCCTGAAGGTCGAATTGCTTCCGCCGTCGGATGCAGCAAAGCTATCTCGATCGTAGGCTATCGAGCTTGATGAGTATTGCGAAATATTTCGCGGTCGCAAGTCTGAACGACTTGGGCGTGCTGGTGAGATGATGCGTGAACCTGAGCCGGTTGACGAGCTGCCCGACGGTGTCATCGGCCGTGCCTGTGGACGGTTTATGGACAAGGGCATGGTGTTGTTCAAATTGGATTGTTCATCGTAGGCATTTTGGGCAGTTCGTGGCCTTCGTGCAGACTTCGAGGGAAATTGCTGTTGCATAACGTCGAGCTATTTCATGGGAGGAGGTCGTCAAGTGTCGTTGAAAGCCGACGCGACCTCATCCAAATGCGGTCGCGTCTGTTGGCACAGGCCATTTCATGGCGACCACAACATCTTCACTCCCGTCATTTCTTCAACCGCTGCCAGAACGAAATAACGACGAGAAAGATGCAATCGAATGCGTGTTTACGCACTCCGAAAAACTAGGAAACAGCAGATCGCATTGCTTATGGTGGCCCCCGAGTTCTCAAGCTCCCGTTGAGACCGTCATTCTCTTTATCCCTGGTAATGGACAACATTCACGTACTCCTATCTTTCTCATTTACGAAGTGCAGGAAATCCGGGACTCGTTGGCTTCTATGAGCCCTTTCTAGACCACATTTATTCGAAATCACGAGCAGGAACGGCTATTCTGGCACATGCTGAACTTGGGCACTCACCTCACGTCGAATGTCCTTCATTGGTCTTCACTGGCCTTGAACCCCAAGTACTCGCCGTCATCGAAGTGATTGACGAAATACGCGCGTTCTGTGGTGAAGAAGTCAAATTGCTGGTCATTGGACATAGTATTGGAACATGGTTAACCATGCGGGTGAGCAATTATAAGAGAAATCGAGAATCTTACGGGAACAGAATTTACATACACTTGTAGGCATTGAAAGAGAGGTCTGCAGCAGTCACGGGTGCATTCTTGCTCTTCCCGACGATTACGAACATCGTGAAGACTCCGAATGGTCGATTATTATGGGTTAGTCGACCTTACTTGCATTCTCGAGCCTAAGACCATGTTAAGGGGAACAAACAGTGGATATTCCGTCGTCCATTTCCACGAACGTTTGGCATACTAGGGAATGCATTATCTCGTTTCCTGATCCCTAGGCGTCTGCTCTCCATTATCTTTAGTGACTGGCCGCGTACTCAGGTCAACGTTCTCCATGACCTGGTGGTTTCCGGTCCCAATATCACAGCATCTCTCTCAATGGCGAACGACGAAATGCACATGATACGAGAACTTGACATCGCAACTCTCAACGAGAACAAACAGAAGATCTGGATGTTTCTTGCGGACCGAGATGACTGGGTCGGCGAGGAAAACAAACGGGTTATTGTGCAAGCAATGGCCGATGAACCAGAAAACATTCGGGTTGTTCATGGCCGAAACGGCATACCACATGCTTACTGTATCAGTACGCTCGTTCTCAGTTCCTGTGTGATCGTATCCAATGAATTTTACTCTAGATCACTCAGACGAACTTGCAGACCAGTGTCTTGAGTGGATGGAAGACCGACATTTTACTGCTTGATACGAATTATCCGTGCACGCGAACCGACAATGCATCCTTCCATCTCAGAGAAGCTTGCGTTCTCATATTTCAAATAGATCCATCTCGTAAGATAGGACGTCCATCGCTCCTTTGCCCCAAGTCCATGTTCTCGTAGCATTCGGACAATTCCCATTGAAATAAGCAAGAAGTCGAGTCAACATGTGTAGCCTTGATTATGCACTCCCGGCTGTTCTTCAAAATATAGTGCGTTGTTCCAATATCCCTTAATTGTAGGAGAGCTTACTTCTGAATGTCTAGTATTCGTCACATCTATCGTCTCGTCGATGGCTACCGTGCTTAATCAAATCTCCAATGGTCGGTAGGTAGGCTCGAAATGACTTGATGAACTTCGTCTCGCGTGTTTCGTCTCATTGTGAATATGCTCCTCCCAAGCGATGCCGTCACATTTGTACCAAAAGGGTATTCTCAACCACCAGAATAGGAGCAAAACTCCGCGCGGACTGTCAAGTAAATTTACTTTATCTTGACGCCCCCCACTGCGGCGTACTTTACGACATCTATTTGGATTTGGAAGACGAATGATATTAAAGCTCTAAAAGTGTTCGCCAGGTCAGCTGATAGCAGTAAGCGCCTCCTCCTTCAAACGACCCGCCCTCGAACAACCCTCTCACCCTAACCCCCACTCTCAACATCGTGCAACCGAAGATGGCCGAACTCATCACAGTCGCGGGAGTAGCAATTACTGTCCCAATGGTGCTGAGCGCATCGTGGACGGTCTTGAAAGCTGCCTACGGACTTTATGGTAATGTCGATATGCGTCGCAAGCAAATCGGTCTGCTTTTGGATCGCTGCCGTGATATTATCGAGAAGCTATCCCAACGGGCCAAGGACAACCCAAACACACTGTCCTCTTCCTTACAAGAACATGTCGCAGATCTCCAAAGGTACATTTATATAATATTTTGGACAAATCGAACGCTCATGACATCCTCTCAGAGCTTGCGAAGAAGTATATACTATAGTCGAGAAATTAAAAAGAAAAGGATTCTTCTGGTGCTTGGTGAACCAGGAGAAGATCGACTTACAAGTTGCTGATGCCGAGAGGAGGGTGACATTTACCTTCGATGTTTTCAATGTGTGCACTTCATCTCCATCACTGCTTACCTTCTGATCTTATTCTTCAGTTCGATACACAACTGGACAGAGATAAATTGGATCAAGAGATGAAGCAAGCTCGGCAAAGCGATCAAAACCAGTTGATGTCTAAGTTGGATGACTTGTCGCGAAACGACGAGCGTATCTTGAATGCTCTTCAAGATCAAGGTGGAGCTCAGCGACGTGTTGAAGAACTTCTCG
Organism: Schizopora paradoxa; assembly: GCA_001020605.1. Classification (NCBI taxonomy): domain Eukaryota; kingdom Fungi; phylum Basidiomycota; class Agaricomycetes; order Hymenochaetales; family Schizoporaceae; genus Schizopora; species Schizopora paradoxa. Next base: position 1,063,733 of record KQ085882.1, read on the forward strand.
TTGCTGTCTATAAGGTCGAATCCTGGTGTCGCGTACAAATAACCTTTGCTCACAAAGTGTTCTAGTGTATACAAGGTCGCGAATCCGATGCCTCTCCAAAAACAAATTTCCTACGAAGTGCAAACAACGCTCTGCAACGGAGGTCCGGGAAATTCTCACAGAGCTTGCAAATAATATCGGAAGAATGGATGGTCACTAGTCTTGAAGTAGACTTCGATACGACAGACGCTATCGGCCAAGGTTCTTTCGGACGAGTATATACCGGTCAGTGGAATGCTGTTGTACGTCTCAAAGCCGAGTGTTCCTTTCTCTTTACGACTCAGAAACTTGCCTAGCTCGTCGCAGTCAAGCAGATGTATCATGACGATGCTCGCACTCTTTTGGACGATGATAGAAAGGTGATTATTCAATTATCCAGAAATGCAAGCTATACACGATATCTAACTCGGCCCAGGCTATGTATAAGGAAGTAAAACTGTGGTACGAAACGACAGGTCCTTCCCCGCCGAGAATTTGTCTTATTGACGACACACTTAATCAATAGGACATCCTTTCATCATCCCAACATCCTTAGGCTGTACGGCGCATGCTTGGAAGCTTCACTGGTGCGTTTCTCCGCATTTAAATTCCAGACAAACCTGATGCCCCCTTGCTTCTTTTCGTTTAGCCCTTCCTCATCATGCAATATTGCCCGCTCGGTAATTTGCTAAACTATCTGAAATCCAATCCCAATGCAAACCGAATCGATCTGGTCAGTTCTTTTAACGTCGAGTTCCCACCCACAGCTCATCCGAGTCTTTAAATACAGTCCTACGATATTGTTGCCGGCATGTCATATCTTCACAACACCAGAAACGTAGTCCACGCGGATTTGAAAGGGGTGAGCGAGTTCCCTAAGACATCACGATGATCTTATAAATACCAGGTTTCTTTTATTTCCTAGTTGAATGTTCTCGTGGACGACCACAAGGCATTAGTGGCAGATTTTGGACTATCCCAAACAATCGACGGTGTTCGTAGTCGATCTGGAAGCACATCGCGTGCAGGACCCCGCGGAACGCTTCGTTGGATGGCTCCGGAATGTCACGATGGAGAGGCCCCTACTCGGGCATCCGATATCTATAGTCTTGGTATCACAATCTGGGAGTGTTTCAGTGAGGAAGTCCCGTTCGCAAAATACAATGAACGCGTTCTTCCTCGTTTCGTCGTGGACAAGCAAGAGCGACCTTCTCGACCGATGCGTATGGAGGAGGATGCCGTGTGGACTGTTGTTAAGCGTTGCTGGGAAGCTGAGCCAGCGACTCGACCGACGATCGATCGCGTGCAAAATTCTCTCCTGCGCTTGACAACAAGACTGGGACCACTGGGCCGCAGGAATATGCGAACTGGTAAGTACACGTCATTTATTAGACGGACGCCTGAAGTAGCTGAATTTGTACTGCCCGCAGCTTGGGACCCTCATTCAGTGACTGCAGCCCTTAGAACTCGTCCTGTCGAAGGAGTCAACGCGGCTAGCGAACCAGTCATCAAACGGTCCGCTTCCTCTCGTCTGCAACAAACGTGGGCTCAATCACTCCATCTGGCAGAACCGACTTGGAAGCGTGGAAATCCAAGCATCTACATCGACGAGCTGACTATACCACTTTTACCATCCGACAAGCAATATCAATATCGTGTAGTCAAAGGAGACACCGATCTCGGAATCAAGGAAACTTATCCACGGGAGATCGGTGGTTCGCAACGCATAAACTTACTTGAATACAATGAAGGATATGGGATCCAAGATACAGTGCCCATTAAGGTCTATGCTGTGGATCCTGAGGAGGAGGAAGGCAACAGAGAGACTCTAGTTGCGAGCTGGTCGAAATCGAAAAGGCGATGACACGGCATGCGCGGACTTGCGGTCATCGGAATGGATTGGCAAGAAAGAATTAATTCTGTAGCAGACGCAAACCTACTTTGTGTACGCTAATCAATGTGCTATAATGTAGTATACATAGCAAAACGAGCCATGGAACGAGAGGGATCTGCGCGGAAGTCAAAATGTGCGCTCCCAGCTGCCTAATAAACATAACGAGGAAAGAAAGAAATTGCCTAGACTACAGATTGAAGATTTGGCCTCATTCTAGCCAATACAGATAAAGAGATGGAGATGCGAAGGTAGTACAAGTAATGCAACTAGTAAGATCGTCCGCGATGCTGGGAACCTATAGTACAATTCTAGTGTAGATCTCTATTGCTGGAATAATTGGTTAAGTTCTTCGATGCGTCGCGAGTGGATCTCTGCTTTGCTGAGGTGCTGGCCGAGAGTCATGTTGGCCAGTTCTGTTTTCTTCTTCTGTACCTCGAGCAATCGATCCTCGATTGTGTTCTCGATGATAAGTTTTACCGTGGTTACGGGACGTGTTTGTCCGAGTCGATGCTACAAGGGTAACACAGACGTCAATTAAGCACCACTTGATAGCGAAGAGAGAATACGTACTATTCGATCGACGGCTTGGTTCTCGACGGCAGGATTCCTAACACAAAACTTAGAAACATGAAATTGATGACGAACATAAAAACTGACCAATAGGGATCCATAAGGTACACCCGCTGGGCTGCTGTAAGATTCAAGCCCACCCCGCCAGCCTTTAAGCTGACCAACAAGACTTCGCAAGCTGGATCGTATTTCAACGCATCCATTGCTCTGATACGATCATCTCTCTTCATCGTGCCATCCAATCGATCGTACTTGATGCCTGCGACTTCGAGCGCGTCCTCGACCCTGAAGATCAATTAATCCCGGATTTCAAACCTTATATATGTCAGTACGTACTTGTCGAGCATCGTCGTCCACTGGGAGCTGCGTCGGAAAACGGTTAACAAAATGTCCGATGCAGTGATTGTGACACTCACAATACGACAGTCTTGACAACGCCGTCATCAAGGTTGTTCCCCTTTTCATCCACCATTTGAATCTCAATAGCGGATGGATCGTAGTTCGACGAGTAAGGGTTATTTCGCGAGGAGCTCATCAAGTCGGCCATTAACGCGTTGACCTTCGTCGAGGGATGGAAATTCTCCGGTAAGATGCCCTTCTGTCGCTTCTCCTTCTTCGCTGGACTTTTCTTCTTGCTCGAACTACTATCCTGGGATGACGAAGCTGCTGCCTGCGCACACTCAGGCTTGAGCTCTACCGCGTCTGACGCTCGCAAAGCTGCTTGGCAAACAGAGCAGCATCTCGTGATTTCGGCAGGTACGTTTGGCCAACCAGGATGGACGCAATTCTGGAAGCACAGTATACAGAACAGATGCTGACATCTTGACATGACCATGCGAGGCGTAGTTGGACTGCTTGCACGGGTCGGCGCGCGTGATGATGATGAAGTAGCCTTGGACTTGCGGGTTTTCTTCGCAGTGCTTCCGCAGGCTTCAACTTCTTCCGTCTGTGTATTGTCAACCGGTGCACCCAATTCGTATCCACATTCGACGCATTGCGCTGTCCCCGAGTCCCTAATGAGGGTGAATATGGCTGCAGCGCGGGCTTCGGTGATACCCTCCTTTGCTATCGCCTCCGCGATTTCCTCATAATTGAAACCTGTTTCGGTGGAAGGGCCCTTTCCGTCAACGAGTTCGAAGTGATCACAAATTTGACGCAAGCGAAGGATTTTTTGCAGTATCCCAACGTAGTTCTTCATGACCTCGTTCTTGTGAGACAGCTCGTTGAATTCTTCTCGGGACTCCTTGAAGAATCTGTCGTAGATGATTTGTTCCTGCTCGTCAAATTTGAGATACCGAAGCTCGTCGTTGCGTGGAGGCAGTGATAGAATCTTTTGACCATTCTTCGACTTATCTTCCTTCGTTCGACGTAAGGTGACGATCCTCATAATCGTTTGAAGCCTCGAAACGCCTAGCGGCTGACTAAACTTCACGGGGACCCCGATGAACTCCTGCCAAACTGTCCTGTCGTCAAAAGGATCAAGTCGGAGGAATTTGATGAGCGCATAGACATCATCCAGCTTATTCTGCACTGGAGTACCAGTAAGGCACAACCGGCGGTCAGCTTCGAGATCGCAAGATGCCCGGCTTGCAACGGTTGAAGTCTCCTTGATGGAACTTATTGGGACTTAGTAATCTTAAATGCGAAAAGCGACTGCGATTACTCACTGAGCTTCGTCGAGAACTACGCGGAACCAACTGACACTCTGCAATGGACTGGAAGCTTCGCATGCGGCGTTGAGCAAGACCGTTTTCTTCCGCTTAACGCCCTTCTTCTCCTTTGCTTTCGGTAACATGATAATCCTATTGCCATTGTCATCCGCTTCCATAAGCTGCTCGGGAACAGGACTCGATGTCCCGCTGACGCCATTCCACTCAAGTTCGCCGTCATCGCCGACGTTACTTCCAGCATCGTCGTCGTCAGCATCAAGCGCCGCGATGCTGCGCATTTGTTTCGAGTATTCCGTCGCGAGAGTCGAATAGGTAGTGATGACAGCGTCGAAATCAGCAAGGAAAGCAGGGTCCGGTCGCCTCGCGTTTCCGTGGTATACGTAGACGCGTAAAGGTCGCACAGAGGTCGACTTTGCGCCCTTCATGGGAGATTTCGACTCCGTTTCATCGGACATCGTACAGTCCTGGTTTGAAGACCCGGCTTGCTGAGCCTGTGATGACGCGGTCTGACATGACCCCGCTCCTCCTACGACCTTTACTTCACCAGCCCAATGTTCCCGGAATTGATCTTCCCAATTCGCCACAGTTGACAAAGGACAAATTATCAGTGTGGCTCGACTTCGGACCTTTATTCGTCGTTGACGGGTATATCGTGCTTGCCATTTGTCGTTCTCCCTCTGCATTTTCGCCTTCTTCTTCATTGACAAACCAGGGTCTTCTAGGTCAGGCATTCCCCATACTGACCCGGCAAAGTGGGACGCAGATAATGAAGGCTCGGAATTGGTGTGTTCGAGTGGTGGCTTCGGAAGAGGTGGAAGTGAAGTAGATGCAAACTGTTCGGCTGCAGGTAATGTAGCGGCAATGAGTGACACGCAAGTAATGGTCTTCCCTAGACCCATCTACAAAGTATCATATCATTTGTTAGAAACCGACAGCAAATTAAAAAAAATCCAAGTCGAACTCACGTCATCTGCAAGTAAGGCCCCTCGACAATCTGGAGGCTCTTCGAAGACTTCACGTTGCGTGATTACATTAACCCATGCCCTCGCTCCCGTAATTGCATTTTTCCGTACTTGCCAAAGGGAAGAAGAAAGGCCATTGGAAAGTTTTGTTTCCCGTTCGCGTTCCAATAGAAAAGTGAGCGCTTTCTTCTGGTGCGGATATAACTTCGACGCAATTTCCGGGGCTATTTGCGTAAGCTCGTAAACGTGAAACGATCAAGGCGCGAATATGCTTACCAGCATCCGTTTCCTCCAGCTCCTCGCCATTCGTTATAATTTTAAATACTTCGTCAACCTGATTACGCTGCACCTCAACGCTCTTACCGGATACTTGCTGTGCGACCCATCGACTCCCTCCAGGGCCCGGGTATCCGGGCCTTGTTGAAGCATTGAGGGACCTTGCGTGTCCGCCCGGTGGTGGGTTGTGAGGATTTTGGTACAGCATCTGAGAGATGCGGTCAGGTTCCCAGGAAGACGATGGGTGGTCCAACAATAGGCCATGTTGCTGCAAGTATTTTGCGACGATAGGTATGTTGCCGTTAGGCGTTTGGACAAGCATTTGCAAAGGAAGAATAGGCAACTTGTGGATGTTATAATTGTAAGATGAAATTTGAAGAACAAAAGAACAATTTGAAAACACATACGTTGGGCACACCTCTCCTAACCTTCGCGTCCACCCTAATCAGACCTTTTCCGAGCATAGGCCCTAAAACGTTCGCGGCTTTCTGTTCCACAACGCCAAAGTTTTCGCCTTGAATAATTTCCCCCGAAGGCGCTTTCGCAGAAGGCGTTCGTATATTAATCGTCTCATCATTGTGAGAGCTTCGTGCTTTCGCAGTAGGATCGTGCACTAATTTCACAGAAGCCCACTCCGGCTGGCCGGGAATGCCACTAGCGGGAGTTTGAGGAAGCAAGTAGGGGACAGGATAGAGGATGAGCGCCGTGACCGACAGTTGACCGATGCATACTGGCGTCTTTGGAGGAACATTCAAAGAAGCTTGAGGCGGTTGTATCTCTGGTACGAAGGAAGTGTTGGTCCTTTGTCCAGACGGAGGCGGTGAAGGTGAACTCGTTAAATCGATGACCTGGCGGCTCTGGAACTGCGAGTCCTGTGTCCGGGCGCCAGCAGAAATACGAGGGCTCTGATTGTCTAGAAAGCCGGTAGAGAGTGGGAAACTGGGCTGGTAGCCAAGCCGTCCATTTGGAAAGAAATCCGCAGAATTCGAGGCGAAGTGGGGTCTATAGGAGTTAGGAGCGTGTATTGGCGGCAATTGCAGGTGAGCAGGCTGCGACTGCAAAGACAGCTGCTTGATTTGCGTCAAAGGTGCGATTGAAGAGAACGAAGACGATGGCGAGGGTGTAGTGAAGGACGGCGTCGGTGAATTTGACTGAGAGACGTCGCGTGCGCCGTATTCTGTGCGGAGGCGCTTTATCTGGCGGCCGTGGTCCTGCAGGTCATCGTCGAGGGTGAGGTCGATGTGATTCGACTGCGTCTGGGACGTTGCAAAGGGCAACACTGACGGCGGCGGGGCAACGGACGTGGCATGTGTCGCCATCGACGACGACGACGACAAGCGCAGAGAACGCAGCAAGGAGTTGGCGGTCGAAAGTGAAGGAGAGCAGCAATTCGGCAGAGTCACTTCCATCCCGAATACGGGCAGCCGGCTTTTGCCGATGCACCCTCGCGCGCCGCGATGAGCAATGGCCGAGCACGCATTTATAATATTTTTCGCAGAAAATAGAGCTTGAAGGCAGTTTCTGTTCACATGCACGGGACGATGAGTCATGCTGGGAATTTATCCGGATTTACTGCTATTTTTCTGGCTTGCGATGCCTTGATCCCACTCCGAGTGTCTTCCTCGAAGAAGCAGGCAAAACACACCTCCAGAACGGCGCACTTCTACTCCTTCCGGTACCCATTGCGCTCGTCGTTGCCAGGTGACAGTCCTTGAGGTCGCCCAAATGCAGGATATCCCATGGCTAATTTCGACTCCGCAAACGAATTGCGAACGCCTATTTCCGGAAGAGGCGAATTCGTCACTGGCAGCCCTTTCCCAACCCAGCTTTCACTCGCCATCTCACGCGGCCTCGGTCGTATATTAGTCAAGGGACGAGCGGCCACTGGTGTCAGAACCGAATCTGAAAACTTCATACCTTTGACGGAGGATCACAAATCAGGCGTAGCAGAATCTGATGGGTATGAGAGGAAGAAACTCGATGTTGTTGCATCAGTGGAATAAAATCACATCTTGTTCCTTCGCAAGTTCGTCGTATTATGGTACTTGAAGTTTCGTCATAGAATACCATCGTGGCGCCTCATCTAAATCTGTAGAAGTGCATAAGATACTTATGAAAACGGGGCGGCAAATGGAAACCCACATACGTACTTCACAAGAACCATCCCATATTGAGGAACGCTTGCTTTGCTGCCGCTTCTTTTGCTACCTGTTTACTGCTCCCTTGCCCTGTGCCTTTGTGTACTCCTTTTACTGTAATTGTATAATCGGATTGCATTAAAAAAGAATCAACAGAAATGAACACCAATCGTAGTCCTTACCCATGCACTTCACGATCCATCTCGGATCATGTGGACTGCCATGATTTTCCGCTGTGTACTCGAAAGGAAGCTTCTGTTGAGAGCATTTTTCATTGAACTTCGGTAGGTAATGGACCTCTTTAAGCTGGGAGGATGGAAGCACTGGGCCATATGTTGCTAACGACGGCTGCAGAGTGTAGTAGTTCACGGCGGGCGAGCTGTATACTCCTTGTCCTGGAGCATAGATCGGAGCCGGCATCGGTGGAGGCGTCGTATTCGGTGGAGTAGGTATAACACCATTGTTCGAGTAAGATTCCGGAGCAGGGGTGCCCAAAACTTCGCTTTTCTGCCGTTTGACTTCCCGATGGTTCGACTGCTTGCGTTGGCGAAAGACATCCTTCTGAGGGGGTAAACTAGTAGGCGTTGTATCATCGGGGTTGACAGGCAAATAGTCTGGGTCAATCAAGCGGGAAATCCAAGTCCCCACGGCCCTCATCCCATGTTCCTCGTAAACAGCGCCCACATATGCGTTAAACAGTGTACGAATTTCCTATTCGAAAAATATGAGGTCAATTGTTTGAGCTTTAAAAGTCGAGGAGCATCACCTGAGGAGAATTGAGATCGACATTTTGTTTCTGATCGTATCTCAACTGCTTTTGTAAAGCATAATGATTCGTCCATTTCTCATAGTTTTCGGTTGATAGGATTATGCAACGTTCTGCCTGATGAGTAGGGTAGTAAACGGATATGCGGAGCAGTGATTTGACGTGCTTACGGGCATTCCTATAGCTTCGACAGTAGGCTGCTTGTGATAAAGATAATTTGTCACGGCAAGATTGAGCGCCATTTCGCCAACCTCGCTCAGTCGCTCATTGTCCTTAAAGGCGTTCGCGCCTTCGCTTCGCAATAATCGGTGCGTGTTCAATTCGAGGAGTACTTCTCCGTGTATCTTCGGAAGCTCCGGAAGTCGCGCAGTAGAAGCACTCGACGTACTTGCGACGCTTGTTCCATCTGCTACGCCAGTGCTCTCGCGTGATAGGATTAACGAGCCGGCGTCCCACTCAGACTCGGATTTGAGACCGTTCGCCATCTCGGACTCGTTCACTGAGCTACTGGTGGACGTTCTTCTCCTCTTTCTTTGCGTAGTAGTCAATGAAGTATTCATGACATGACAGAGTGACAGGGAAAGCAAGGTTCGTCGAAGTAGACCATGGGCTGAACTTGCAGAAGCGTGTCGGATTCTGCATGCATCGCCACTCTGGTTTCTGGAGATTCATGGCGATCGGCCCGGGTTCTCGCCCTCCTTCACGAGCATGAAGCCTTCAACTAGGACGGTGAAACCGAAATTATACAATTTTCTACACAGATACAAGTTATACAGCATTCAAAGTAATAAGTCATGAAACAAAGTTCGTCATCAAAATATTGGAAAGTCCGCCTCTTCGAAAAGATCCCAAGAATACATACGAATAATTATACAAGACATTGCAGATGAAGGTATCGCATTGAATGATGGAGCACCAAGATCACGAAGTAGACGTTCTTGATGAAGACGCCTGAGGGTAGGGCTGCTGTAGCGTGATTGGCTGTGAAGTCTCGTTTTGGCGCAGTCTCTTCTGGATTTTTCGGAGAGCTGTTAAGATTTCTTCATAATCCCCGTCTTTGTTCATCAGCGTGCTCATTGCAGTTGTGATACTGTAAAATCGAGAAATTTGAATATGTGATCCAAAGTCCAACGAATGGCGAAGAACTTACGATCTTGGCCCTGCTCGAACAAAAGCACACTCTTCGAGTGTCCCATGATAATCGGCTTTGCAGAGAGGACAAGGAGAGAGCTTGAGTTTCTTGCGCGGGACCTGGTCGAGACCAGTTGAAGGTGAAGGCCTCTTCCCCATCATTGAGTGGAAGACGGATTGCCCGATCTTCATTTCACTCCCGTTACCCTGTACCTTCAATGGAGCTTTTGCCTTCGGTTTGAACTCCTTAATCTTCACTTTTGGCTCTCCCTGTTTACGAATGGGTTTGGATGGTTGACCAGCGACCAAATGGATCTCGTTCCTACTCAGCAACGCCCTGTCGATAGCATTTACCGCAGCGACCTATCAAAAAAAAGTTACGATCATCCTTCCTTGCAATTCATGAACACTCACTCGATCATCCCAGGGTTCGTCATCTGCGTGAGTGACCAGCATCATTCTATATTCAACCAGATTCTCCGAAGTTTGCGTCATTAAGCAGCCTCCTGGCCCATGTGTAGAATGGCATAGACCACATTCGCGAGGACCAGTGTTATGAATAGGAGAAAGTGGACGTGGTTCGCGGAACGGATGTTTTTTCTTCGCTTTCTTCACTTGTTTCTCTGCAAGAGGTATGTCGAGATCCATACCGTTAACTTGGAGAGTGTTTAGGTCGTTGACGAAGCCCGCGGTGTCTCCCGTTGTCGTACTGTCGTTATCACTGTCCACCGGCAAACCCTTCGTCACGTCTTGGTATTCATCTTCGGAATCCACTGACATGGATTTACGCTTATTGTTTGAAGCCTTTTTCTCTGGACTCGCGTCCTCAAAGTAGTTCGACTACTCTCGAAGTAAGTACCAGATTGTTACAGTCGTCAGCAAAAGATAACAAACCTTCGCAAGAGCTGCCTTTCTTCGAGTACCGCGCCCCGTCTTTTCCTCCTTTTCAGCACGCTTTTGCTCATCGGCCATCTTTGCGAGCGTTTGTGCCCAGGCATCGTCCTGTTCTTTGGTATCGTCTTCTAGATCTTCGACGCCGTCCTTGTGCAAAGACCATATCTTTGCAAAAGCCATGGCGTTGTTCGAAGATTCTTCGGCGACATTGTCACCCTCCTTCTCGGTTTTCTCAATGAGATTATCGATATCTTGCTCCGTGTCTTTGTATGGGACGATTTTGTCAGACTCGTCGGCTATAAACTATGCAATGACTTACAGGTGATGCTCTTCGACTCGTCGTTCGGATCCTCGTTGAAAAGGTCACTCGCGCCAAATGTCAGCATGGACTGAATGTCGTCTGCGTCCTCTTCGGCATCCATCTTTTGCACGATCAAGTGATCGAGCACGAGTTTCTTCTTGCCAGCTTGGAATATTTTCTCTGAGCGGAAGTGCGATTAGTCGAGTTTGTCCAATAGGTTATCAATGATAACGAACCTTCGCATGACCCCTTTGACATCAATTTGAACACCAAACATGTTTTTGTCTGTCCAAAACGATGTGCCCTCGCGATCGCCTGAGAAGATTAAGAAATCGAAGGATATATATGAAAGTCGTAAGTACCTGGAGGTCCTGTAAAAGTCATGAGCTTCGAAGCAAAAAGTCGTATGAAGGTAATGAAGCATTCATACCTGATGGGGATTAAAATCAGGATCAAATATAATTACTGTGTCTGCACTCCATAAGTTGATGCCAACACCTCCAGCTCGTGTGGTCAAGAGGAATATAAATACATCAGAGTTCTCCCGGTTGAACTCATCCATATCCTTTTGACGTTGTTGCTGTTTAACGTCGCCATCCTTCATAGTCACAATTAGAGAATTGAAGTGGGAAAAGAGTTACGAAGGTAATCACCAAACGAAGGAACTTAAATCCCTCTCCGGCTACGAAGTCCTCAATTATATCGAGGGCGAGTTTGAACTGCAAAAGCATTGTTATTGCTAAACATTGACTTGATGAAATAAATGATACCCAATTACCTGGCTGAAGAGAAGGACTCGATGACCGCGTGCTTTCAATCGTGGAAGAAGAAGTTTCAATAGCCGAAGTTTACCACAAGCGTCGATAAGTTTCGTGTGCGCCTCAGTGGTAGAGAGGCCCTTAGGCTCAATGTTCTCGGAGATAATATACGGGTGTTGAAGGCACCTATTCATCCGTGAGCTTCGTCGAATGCATTTGGGACTCATATTACGAACTTGCGAAGTTGCATTAACAAATTGTTCAGGTTTGATTTCTTGATCGTATTGGCGACGCGAGAGGAATTCGAAGAGGTGAGACTTTGCAACACCGTAAGGTTTTTGCCTTCATAATTTTTGGTTAGCTCGTGCGTAACATCAAAGTTAAAAGATCTATGAATGCTCACTGAGCAAGGATTTGTAGACTTCCTTCTGAATAGGAGCCATGGAAACCGGGACAATGACTTCATTCTGCAGATGCGTCAGAATGACTTCGAATAAGATATGTAAATCAGTTGGTCATCTCACTTTGGGGGGTAATTTCAGGACGTCTGCTTTTACTCGACGTAGGAAATAAGGACGGAGCATTTCGTGAAGATCCTTGACCCTTTCATCATCCAACTCCTCAAAGCGCTGTGTCAGATCATCGAGATCGTTCCATTTCACCGGATCCAGGAAATGCATGAGGTTGAAAAGTTCTCGGATGTTGTTGTTGAGCGGCGTCTAGGTTCCATGTCATGGTCAGGGTAAATATGGGATTCAGAGACATGCGTACCCCAGTCATGAGAACACGGTGATGCGTATGCATCTCTGTCAGTCTCTTGAATAAAAGACTCGAGTCTCCTTTCACTATAACAAGTATGAATAGCATATTTAATGAAAAACTGAATAAACGTACGTCTCTGCCCTTCGTCGACGACCAAGACTTCCCATCTGGTGATTCGTTTGAAGACAGCTGTGATTTCCTTCGGTGCAATCGCAGTGTCGTACGTCGTCACAAGGACATGGAACTTAGCGCCAGTGGTTCCGTGTGCGACATGTTCATGGAAGAGTTCGTATTTCTTGATGATAGCTCGAGCATTCTGCTCACCGTACAACGGAACGACGCGCAATTGAGGTGCCCAACGAGCAAACTCTCGCACCCAATTTGTGATTGTAGAGTTAGGCACGACGACGAGAGAAGGGAAAACGCCCATCCTAGCGTGCAGCAATCCGAGGAAGGTGACGATCTGAACAGTTTTCCCCTGTAATCCTTCAGAAGGTAGTCAATCAGTCCATTGCGAATCACTCACGAGACCCATTTCATCCGCAAGAATACACTGCTGCTTCATAAACCAGTTTCTGCAAAGCCAATTGACTCCGTTTACCTTGTAACCACAATCAGTCTAGTCGAAGAGCACTTCAATCGTCTCGCCTACCTGGAAGTCCATGAGCTTAAGGTCCTTGCTCTGCTCGATATCATATACACCACCCTCTGGAATACCAAAGGCGCTGGAGCTCCATTTCTTCACCCCGTTCCGCCTCTCCCTCCGCTCCTCTTCGGCCTTACTGAGTTTAGGGACCACAACTTTCCGGGAGCTAAGGAAACGATTGAATGCATCTATGAACGCAGCGTAGCCAATCGAGCCGGGCTCGGGGGGTGAATCCCAGGACGCTGAAAGATCGTCAAGAGGTGCTTATTTTAATTTTAAGAGTGAACGCACATTCATCATATGTTAAGTCGTCCCATTTGATGAACGCCCAAACAACTCTCCCAATGTCTTCCGCTGTCACTTCCCGATCCGTTCGACTCTCGAACTCCGCAATGGTTTCAATATAATCAGAGCTTGGCTCGTCTCCGTTCGAAAAAACTCGTCGTAATTCATCCTCTGCTTCAGACGAAGCTTCGTCCGATTCATCGGGAAGATGTGCGGCGCGTTTTCCCTTGGTCGACTTCTTGGGCTGCCTGGCCCTTCGTGGAGACCAAATTCGAATGTCCAGAATGCGGTCTACTGTTTTCCATCTCGGTGGAATGTGTCGCTCAGCTTCAATGAGTGGCGGAGGTTGCCTCGAAAGTGTCTGCCCTGCTGGAGTAGACGAGCTTTCTCGGGAATCCTCTTTGGATGCAAACGCGGGCAACTCAGCCTCGTCCGTCGGCTTGTCCTTATCATCCTTATCATCAGCCACGGCGTCACTATGCGGTTCGGGCAGAAGTTCCACTTTTGTCCCGTTCGTTAAAAAGTTCTTGAGCATAGCAGGCGCTGTCGAAGCAAGCCACATATGCGGCACCCACTGCACTCGTCTATAGCTTCGTCCATCCCACTTGACAAGATACTCTCGAGGCAGATTAAGTTTATAATTCGGAGGTTCTTCGCCGACATGCGTGTTTGGGGCGCCAGCTGGATAAGGTCTCCACGCAAGGATTTTGTCGACATGGAAAGTAAATGAAGCACAGTCTCCACACTGCCAACCCGTTTCATTTTGGAAATGCAACGCTATCTCCGGAAGAGACATATCTTCATCGTCATTGACAAGGTGAGCATAATGTGCGACTCGCTTGCACTTGACGCATCGGAATAACAATTCGTCCGTTGCCTCGGTTGCCTCAGTCTCTTGGTGATCATCATCCGCTGTCGCCTCTCTGACAGATGCTTCCCCACTTCCTTGTGGTTCGGCGAGGTTTCGAGCAGACTCGTGCACGGCGGAGTCATCCGTCTTCTTGATTTCGGGTTTAAGAACAACGGCTTCGCATCCCAGACAGGTTCCTCCCTTAGAACATGAACCGCAGACGAACTCAGTTGATTCGTCGGCTTCAAGCGTCATTCTCTTCGTTTCGGTGTTCATCTCAGCGTCCTTTGCCCTCGCAGCCTTGAGAATTTCATCCTGCTGTGTCTTCGCCAGGCATCGCCAGTGAGCCGCGATACAGCACTTCAAGCTATATAGGAGATCGTAAGCGGTAATTGGAGCACCGAAGCTAATTTCCTACCATCTGACCCATCCGCCAAGTTTCGAGGCGCGCTCGCCATCGCTTTCCTCATCCTCATCCTCGTCTCGTTTAGCCTTCTTTCTGCCTCGCTTACGTTTGGCCTGCACCATTAGAATATGTGAAGGAGGTTCTTTGCATTTTTCACAGAAGTCTCGATGAGCTCGAAGGGGGGCAGACTCATCGTCCGAATTATCTAGATCCTCGACGTCACGAATCGTACCATAAGCTGGCTTTGGTCCTCTCTTCTTGATCTTCTTCTTTGCCTTCTTATGAGAAGTTGCTACGATTCGAGAACCATCGCTCTCATCCAACTCGTCCTCCTGATAGTCTTCATCGTATCGGACACCGGCACCTCTGTTGCGACCGCTTCTCCGTTGAATTCTAGGCTCACTATCGGATTCATCCTCCTCTATGCGAAGTGGCTTATGCTTGCGGCCACCTAGCCTCGTTTTCTTGGGGCTAAATGGTAATTGAGTTTGTCGCATTTTCTTCGAGTTCTTTGCTGCTCTAGGTATCCGTGCTCGCGTCTGCCTGCCATCGTAGTCTTCATCATCCTCAGCACCGTCATTGTCGGAATCGGCGTCGGTGTGCTCTGATTCGGTGGTAAGGTATTTGTCGCTAGGTTCGCGACTGCCAGTGCCGCGTTTACGGAGAAACTTTTTGTGTTCCTCCTTGCTAATCTTGATGGGATAGACGCGACTTTTCGGGTGCACGTAAGTCGCACTGGGATCGAATGCCTCGAGCGTCCCTCTCTGTTTTCTCAATTCTGTCGCGTTTTAGAAATAAGATGCTAACACAAACGCGTGCAACTCACTGTACTGATCATACAGATCTATGTGGCTTTGCTTGAATTCCCAGTCCTCCTTCTTCAACGAGAGTCAGTATACGTTTAACTGTGTTGCGTTATGCGTACCCTTCGTACGATCTGGTCGTCGTAACGAGCAAAGAGATAACGCGTGTCGTCCACAGTATGCTCTCCGACTATTTCTAGGATGTCCACATCATCGGCATCCGAAGAAGCGTCGTCAAAGATGCGCTCATACTTCTCCTTGCTCCCTGGGCTGATTGGAGGAGGAGAAATATGAGAAAACACGTCGACTTCACGCGTTTCGCGAATTGGCGTCGCGTCAAAGGCGTCGGCAGTCCGCTCATTAAGGCCGTCCATGTCGTCGAAGCTTGGTGATACAATGCGCTCGGAGGCCTCCCTAGGCTTCTGGGGTGTAAACAGGAGGCTCGGATCGTCGACGTCGATAGCGTCGATGTCCATGGCTATGGCGGAGAAATTGAACGTGTCGAGGGACCTTCTCGTTGGTAATGGGCGTAAGAAACGCGTCCACAACGCCCTTTCACACGTGAAGTCGCCGTGGGTAAAAATAACTTATTAGAAGTTTAGAGTTTCTATGTCAAGTTTTCAATCTATCCATTCAAAAAAGAATCAAGAACATATACAAATGACAACATATAAGAAGAAAGAAGTGCGGTCCAAAGCATATACACGGTACAGGAATGTGTAAGTAGTGAAAAAAATAAAGTAAAACCAGAGGATGATAGTAAATCACCAAATTTGAGGAGTGACATACGAGCGTTGGGCTTCGTACTCTTGAGGCATCATAAACGCCTCCAAGCCAAGTTGTGCGATAGAGTTTCCGCCGAGACTGGAGTCGGACAACCACATAGGTAGTTGCTCGTTCGAGGTTCCTTCAAACCCTCGCCAAATTTGATCGAGATTTGCGGCATCTGCGTTGAATTGCTGCCCAACGTTCATCGATACTGGCGCATTTGTCATAACATCATGTTGCGAGTACGATCTCTCGAATGTTGGCGACATCGCGTCGTGATGAGAGGGTACGCTGACTGCCGACTGGCTACCTTGACGGTCCCCGGAAGATGCCTGAGAAGCACCACTCGAGATCCCCATGCGAGAGGCCGTCGGGGAACGAGAGTGCGGCGCTCGTCTCTTTCTAGATTTAGACTTCTTGAGCATCAGTTGTAGGGTGTATGCGTAACGACGCGCGGGTACTGTAAGTGAAAGGTACCGTCAGATGGGGAAAATATTGTGTGTAGTAAGTTTAAACGCACTCTCTGAAAGTACGACGATAAGCTTTTCTACGAGAGAACGGATGGCATCCTGATCGCAATGCTCCGGGCTATTCGAAAGGCCAGATTAGAAGTGATGTACGAAGTGCCGAGAATGAAAGCACTCACAATAAGCGGGACAAACGAAGCAGGAAGGAAGCAGTGAAAGTAGCAGTTGCGTGGGTGTAATGAACAGCTAAAATGCATACCGTCAATGAAATAAATCCAAGTAAATATTGGTAACGGCGACTTACCATACTTCAGACCCTCTCTGTATGACGTAGTGCTCACAGAAATTTGCAGCGCCTGCTGAGCTATTTGCAGTGACTCAAGGGCCAGCTGCTTCTGGAAAGGGTAGACTTCTTCTGCGTCTTCAGGAGCATCAATCCCCCTTAGAGCAACAGCATTGTGGAAAAGCTGCGCATGCAATTGTTGGATGAGCAGGCTCTGACGATAGAAGGCTAGGCACACGTTAAACAACCCTTGCAAGTTTAAAATAATTTGCGACGTCATACCGGCATCCTCGTAACGTTGCGAAAAGGCGGCGTCCCAAACGGTGAACCAGTTTCGGAATTCGCTGTCTGCTTCCTTCAGAATCGTGAACGTATTTTCGTCAATTGGATGGTCAGGGGACAGCTTGTTGTGAATTCGTTCGCGAATGGCCATAAGCTCAACCGTGGAGCAAAGCCTCATATCATCCTGAATAGCGAGTGGATGCTTCAGGAGCACACGGGATGCATAAATGCTTTCGTCATCCTTGAGAATCGCAGGACGGCCAGTTCCATATGACATTCTGTAAGAAGTCAGTGACGAAACAAAACGGAATGGGGAAGCACTACGCACTGATGCTCGAAGAGATACAAACAGAACCATACTCGAGCGGCTGAAATTAGACGCCTATCTTCACTCGAATCACTGGCCTTTCCGCTGATAATGCGCTTATACAACTTTGGCCATGCTTGGTGCATCGCTGCAAAAGTCGTTTGGTCAAAATGCTCGCGTCAAAACTTAAATCATTTCCTTACACAGCTCAACAGCCATACGAACAGCATGGCCACCGCTCAGCCATCCGTTATCTGACCATCCTGAAACCAAAACTGATCGCGAGCAATCAATTATTATAATACGCTGTATCTGTGTCGAAGGCGTAGACTCACTCATGGCTTGAACGGCCTCCTGCCTCTGTACCGGTGCGAAAAGAGTGGCACAAGAGATAGTCTGTACTTCCTCCCAACATTTCAGATAGGTTTCACTCGGGGCACCTGATGTACAGTTAGCGAAATGTAAATGAGACCATCGTATGGAGACTGACCTCCGCCATCCCGAACTTTCGCTGCAACGCAGCAAATGCAGTCGAAAGCGAAAGGAGAACGTTCATGTAAGGATTCATAAGTGTCGTAATTGGAATCAAAAACTGGCAAAAAAGTCGAGCAACCCGCATAGTAGCTGATTGACGTCAATAAAATACCAATTGAAGTCAACTTGTTTTCTTACATTTTGAAGAGTTCTCGTGCCTCAGGCTCGGTAATAATTTTCTTAGATACAACTACGGAAGTCAGCAATCATATGCGTGTTAGAAAACATTGACGAGCATACCATCAGAAAAGGTAACTCTGGACGCGTTTCGATGTTGTGTCTTCCTGCGTTTTGGGGGCTTCGCTCGCTTCGGATCCGGTGACAAAGATCGCTGCCGGCTACTTGGTTCACTCGCATCTCCGCTCTCCTGAACGTAATCAAATCACTAACTCGTCATAGATTAAGCGTATCAATTACCTGGGCAGCTCGTTCAGCTGCAACGTCGGCTAAACCTCGTAGCACTTCCCATGGAGCAACAAGCCCTTTCGACGGCAAGTCACCATTATCCTCGTCTTCGTAGTCGCTGGTGTTCGAGCTTGTAACGTTTGATGAGCCGGGTTGTTTCCGCTTGGGAGACCGGTGTCCGGGAGAAGGTTGCTGGGAAGATAGATGCCTCACGCCGTGCCTCGGAGATGAAGGACCGTCATTGTGATAACGAACGGAGGATAAATTTCCTGGTGGATGTCTGATGTCTTGGAAGGAAGATATGGGAGGCAATGTGGGACCTTGTGAGGACTGAGAATAGCCAGAGCCAGAATAGTTGCCATTTGGTGGAGGTAAATGTGGAGGGTTCATGTCCCCCCGGCCAGCGGGGCCCGAGCCGACAGGGGAGTTACGATACGAAAGCCCAGCGGTCGGCCGTGGGGTAGCAGACTGCCGCGAATTACTTTGATTTACTAATGGCGGAAGCACGTTTTGTCCTTGGAATGCACTGGGTCCACTACCATCCGACCCATGGCTGTGAAGTAAATGGCCAGACGTGTCCATTGCGACAGGGCCTCCAGTACTCGTTGGAGTGGGCAAGGATGCTGGCGATCCCGTGTGGAAAGACGAAGGAGACTGCCTGAAGCCCACATTTGGCTGGGATATCGAAGGAGTTGCCCCCGATCGCAATTGATGAACTAATTCGACCAGTGTGTTGTGGATCCCTACTTGAGTTGTTCGAATGTCCGATACTTGCGCCTCTAAACTCTTAATTCGCCTTGAAGGGTATTTCAATAATGAGTCAGGCTCCGATTAGAGAGAGAAGAAACGTGGTACACACTCTAAACCAGCTTCCCCAGTCAACGTAGGCTCCCTCGAAGGTTTTTCGAACAAGCACTCTAGGCCATTATGTCGACATCGACGACACGGAGGGTTGTCGGCCCCCTCACATCGCATTTTCTGCTTCCGACAAGCATTCTGCAAGATTGGATGTTAGGATCGGTACGAAGACCCGATGGCTCTACACTCACGCAGGCACCTTGACGAGTTCCGGTTCTCAGTGAACTTAGGAGAGCGACGCAATTCTCAACACTTACGTGGTACACGATTCAAGGTCTTGACCGGCTTCGTCTCTCTCCTTTCATCCTTGCCATTGCCATCTGCGCTGTCTCCCTCCTCGTGTTTCTTGACGCCGTTGCTGGTCGACGGTTTGGCCGAGCTCATATCGATGGGGAGGTTGTGAGCAAGAGGCAAGACGGATTGGAGAGGCTTTGAGCCGGCGGAGGATGGATGCACTGATGGAAGTCCCAGGGACGAATTTATAGCCAAGATGTGCACCCTTTTGTGCGAGACTTCTTATCCCCTAACCTACCGGACGGTCAGCAACAACAGGAACGGGTGCACGAAGTCCCAGAGCGGGTGCCGGTGCAGGCTGAGGCAGGAAACGGGAAGTACCGCTGCAACTTTACCACTTCCCGCTGCTCGCTAGCTGCTCGTCGACTCAAGCCGCCATCGTCCGCCGTCGTGCTGAATGCGAGGGGAATGTCGTCCAGAATCTTCGACGTCCTGCCTAAGTCCCCAACTTACTCAGGCTGCGATCTATTACGTGCTCACCCTGCGCCCGTCTGTGCGTCCACCGCAGGTTTATTTAGGTGCTCTACGCTGGTAAGCCAAAAAGAGAGCGTGGACGGACAAGTATGGGATCCGTCTGCTGATCGCCTGCAGCGAGACCATGCAGCGGGCGTTCAGGTCCAAAATTCCGTGTAAAATCGGCCAGAAAATAGGATCCAGGAAAAGACCTGGCCTTTCTCACCAGACTCGCCGCCACGTGCGTTTGCCTCCGCTCTCCGACTCGGCGAGCTCGGCCGCTGGGAACCAATCGCGTCCCGGGAACATTCCGGCGTCCGGGTACCCGACGCTGACAAGTCCATCGTACGCGCAGTGCGCGCTATAAAAACAACCATCACAGTCGTCGTACAGTCAGCGCCACGTCCGCCTTGCCCACGACGTTCATCGACAATGTCGAGCGTCGACGACGAGAAGACGGAGATCCCGCCCAGCGGTGAGCATGCTGTGACCGATCTTCAGGGCGACGACGGTGCAGAGCTCGCGAGGGTCATCAGCGGCGAGTCGCGCGCAGTCACGGTGTCCGAATCAGAGGATGATGTCAAGGAAGCCTCAGAGCCACCGGTCTTGAAGTACGATAAGGCGCCCTGGTGAGCAATTTGAGATTAAACACGCATATACCCAACTTCAAGTTATTGAAAAATGATGGATATTGAAATTCTAGGTATCTAAGGGTTCCTTTCTGTGCTACGAGTGCCCCTCCTCCTCAGTACACTATGGAGACAGCGCCAATGAT
Organism: Schizopora paradoxa; assembly: GCA_001020605.1. Classification (NCBI taxonomy): domain Eukaryota; kingdom Fungi; phylum Basidiomycota; class Agaricomycetes; order Hymenochaetales; family Schizoporaceae; genus Schizopora; species Schizopora paradoxa. Next base: position 1,084,289 of record KQ085882.1, read on the forward strand.
TCCAGAGGTTTCTGCGAATATTTTCAGTTTGCTATCCTTTGAATGGATCGGAGCTATGCTTTCTCTTGGTTATGCTCGACCTCTTGAACCGCAGGATCTATACAAGCTGCAGGACCACAGGAAGTCGAAAGTCGTTGCCGATAAAATCACCAAGTCGTTCGCAGCCCGTGTTGCCAAAGCGAATGCTTACAATGAAAGATTGGCTAACGGCGAAATTTCTCCTGGACTCCGAAAGGTTTGGTGGTTTCTCCGAGGAAACGCGAAGGAACGAGAACGGCTCTGGAGAACCAAGTACGGACAGAAAAAAGCAAGTCTGTATTGGGCGATGAACGACGGTGTGGCATGGTGGTTTTGGACTGCCGGTGTTATGAAATGTTTTGCAGACTCGAGTCAGGTCCTTAGTCCGTTGCTTGTCAAGGTATGGTGATAAAATGCGACTTGCGAAGCACGAGGAATGATAGAAATTTTATAGGCAATCATTACATTCGCCCAAGAGTCCTTTTCTGCTCATCGTAGCAATCCCCCGACTCAAGCACCTCCGATAGGCAGGGGTATTGGATTAGCTTTCGCGCTCTTGTTCCTCCAGATGTTCTCGTCGCTTTGCACACATCATTTCTTCTATCGCGGTGCCTCGACGGGTGTCATGCTCCGAGGTGGACTAATCACAGCGATTTACTCTCGCTCTCTTCATTTGTCCTCTCGTGCACGCTCAACGCTCTCTAACGGAAAGCTGGTGAACCACATATCAACAGGTAATTCCATTTCATAATTTGTCTGAACACCCCTCTAATATCTTCGATGTACAGACGTGTCCCGAATAGATTTCTGTTGTGCCTTCTTTCACATGGTCTGGTCGGCGCCCGTCCAGATGATAATTTGTCTGATTATCCTCCTCGTGAATTTGGGACCCAGCGCTCTCGCAGGATTTGCCTTCTTCGTTCTTGTTACTCCGCTTCAAGGTCATTTCATGAAGCGTCTTATCAGATTTAGGCAGAAGAGCATGGTCTGGACAGGTAAGAAATCTAAGCACCGTACACCACTGTAGATCTCATTTATTGACTTCGCGAAGATAAACGGGCAAAGCTCCTCCAGGAACTTCTGGGTGGGATGAAAGTCATCAAATTCTTCGCTTGGGAAGTACCATTTTTGAAACGCATTGCAGAATTCAGGAAGAAGGAAATTGGGTATGTCTTTCATCGTGTCCTTCCACACGTTGTTAACTCACCATTACTCCAAGCTTCGTCCGTTCGCTACTCATTCTACGATCTGCAAACAATGCCGTCGCCTTCTCTCTGCCCGTTCTTGCAGCTGTTCTTTCATTTGTCGCATACAATCTGTCTGGACACGCCTTGGAACCAGCTGTTATCTTCACGTCATTAACGCTGTTCCAGCTGCTTCGTATGCCTTTGATGTTCCTTCGTGCGTCATTCTTCTCTTGAGAGTACACCGAACCGCCATAAAGCTCACAATAAATTAGCAATGGCATTTAGCGCAATCGCCGACGCATCCAACGCGACCGCTCGACTCTACGACACATTCATGGCAGAGCTACTGACAGAACACCAGGCTACAGACAAGGACCTCGATGTCGCCGTTCGCGTGGACCACGCCAGCTTTGCATGGGACACCCCTCCGCCGGAAGCACAGGACAGTAAGAAAAAGAAAGACTCGAAACGCGACAAGACGCCTCAGACCAAGGCACCTGAAGAAAAGTCCTCGAAGCCAGAGAAGACGTTCCAGATCAAGAATATAAGCTTTGACATTCCTCGTGGATCTCTCGTCGCGTTCGTCGGGCCAGTTGGCTCAGGAAAGAGCAGCTTGCTACAGGGACTCATTGGCGAGATGAGGAAGACCGAAGGTAGTGTTACTTTCGGAGGATCTGTCGGATACTGCTCACAGAGCGCCTGGATACAAGTAAGTATCAGCGCATATATTGAAGTTCACCCATCTTAAAAATTATAGAACGCAACGATTCGCGAAAATATCTGTTTCGGACGGCCTTTTGAAGAGGACAGATATTGGAAAGCGGTGAAGGATTCATGTCTTGAGCCAGATCTTGAATTGCTTCCTGACTATGATATGACGGAAGTTGGTGAAAAGGTAGGTATTTCATTGGAATTTTATTAGTTGATTTTGCTGAAGTCTATCCAAGGGTATTTCTCTGTCGGGTGGTCAAAAGCAACGAATAAACATTTGCCGGTCGATTTATTGCAACACCGACATTCAAATCTTCGACGATCCATTATCCGCCTTGGACGCTCACGTCGGAAAGTCGGTGTTCCAAAACGTTTTGCAGACGAGTCTTCAAGGCAAGACCCGCATCCTCGTTACTCACGCACTGCACTTCCTCCCCTACGTCGACTACATCTTTGTCATGCTGGATGGAAATATCGTCGAGCGAGGCGCCTACTCCGAGCTAATGGACAACAACGGCGAATTCGCAAAGTTTATCCGGGAATTCGGCAACAACGAAAACGAGGTTGGGGAGTCAGCGAAGGCTACGCAGGTCATCGATGCTACCGTGGACGACAAGAAGCCTCGTGGGGGTATGGCTGGTGCGCAGCTCATGCAAGCCGAGGAACGAAACACTGGAGCCGTCAGCGGGAAGGTGTACGGTGCATATTTCTCGGCAGGAAATGGTCACATCGTGATTCCCATCCTGCTATTCTGTCTTGTCATGATGCAGGGATGCACCGTGATGTCGTCATATTGGTGAGAGGTTTCTGGGGTATCTTACACAATGTGTCTAACAGTCAACAGGCTCGTATATTGGCAGGAGATGTGAGAAATCCCCGGCTTTCATTTCTGATCCATGCAATTATTCACAATCTTTGACCCGCTCCTAGGCGCTGGCCTGAACCCGCTGGCTTCTATGTGAGATCATGTCATTGTACTTTTCTGACTGAGCTGATTGATACCTCCAGATGGGTATTTACGCTGGTCTCGGCTTTGCACAAGCCATATGGTTCTTCCTGAGCGGTAGTATGTTCGCATTCTTGAGCTATTACGCTTCACGAAACCTACATAGAGTACGTGAGATCCTTCGCCTACTTTTCAATGACTAAGAATGTCCTTTAGCACGCCATTGAACGAGTTATGCACGCCCCGATGACCTTCTTCGAGACTACAGTCAGTCTATAATGACCCTTAAGTCGGTTGTTTATTGTATTTATTTGTTTTTATCAGCCTCTTGGTCGCATCATGAATCGTCTCACGAAAGGTGAGGATACGCAAATGTTACGTCTACAATCGTTCTTACGTTGAGATTACAGATATCGACACAATTGATAATTTACTCGGTGACGCTCTTCGGATGTTCGCCAACACGTTTTCGCAAATTATTGGCGCGGTTATCCTTATCAGCGTAAATATCACCACCTGACTGAGTAGTCCTTGTTCATAAGTCTCACTTCTTTGATAGATTCTCTTGCCTTGGTTCCTCATCGCCGTGGTTGTGGTCTCGATTATCTATTACTACCTTGCAATTTTCTACAGGTCTAGCGCCAGGGAATTGAAGGTTCGTTACGTTACTTCAGTGATTCTACTTCCAAATACTGAGCTCCGCCGGTCGCAGAGGCTTGATGCGATTCTGAGGTCCTCGCTATATGCGCATTATTCGGAGTCCCTCTCCGGACTCGCTACGATCCGTGCTTACGGCGAAACCGACCGATTCCTTCTAGAGAACGAAAGACGCGTAGACATCGAAAATAGAGCTTACTGGCTTACTGTTGTAAACCAGGTGCGTAGATTTCGAAAAAAAAATGTTTTGTAACATCACTCAGCACCTATATGTTACAGAGATGGCTTGGAATTCGCGTTGACTTCCTGGGAATCCTACTGACATTTATTGTCGCTATTCTGACTGTTGCGACTCGCTTCTCGATCTCCCCGGCGCAAACGGGTGTGACTTTGTCATATATCCTTCTTGTCCAGCAGGTGAGTGTTGTACACTCTGAGAGATGTTCGACACTCTATTGAACTTTCCAAGTCTTTCGGATGGATGATCAGGCAAACCGCAGAAGTCGAAAACGACATGAATGGCGTTGAACGTATTGTGCATTATGCCCAGTCTGTAGAGCAGGAGCCGCCGCACGAAATTCCTGAAAACAAGCCGTCGGCGAATTGGCCTGCTGAGGGTCGCGTTGAGTTGAACAACATATTCCTCAACTATCGACCGGAATTGCCACCCGTCCTGAAAGGTATCTCGATGTCGATCAAGGGCGGTGAAAAGATTGGTGTGGTTGGCCGGTAAGTAACCATAGCCGCGATGTTACCGTTTAGAAATCTAACCTGTACTAAAGGACTGGAGCTGGAAAATCCTCGTTGATGGTCGCATTATATCGACTTGTGGAACTACAGTCTGGGTCCATTACGATTGACGGCGTGGATATATCAAAGCTTGGTTTGACTGACTTGAGAAGCCGTATTTCGATCATTCCGCAAGACCCGGTACGTCTCGCGTTTTCTTCGAATGATTGAGCGTTGAACTCATTTCCAAATTTGCAGCTCCTGTGTGAGTATACGTCGTCGTTCCGCTTCTGATTTCCCCCACTGACCCGCTACAGTCTCAGGAACACTTCGTTCCAACCTCGATCCATTCGGGCTGCATGACGATGCTAAACTGTGGGACGCATTGAAGCGCTCGTATCTGGTCGAGGCTCGAAAGTCGAATTCGATGGATCTTTCTGTGGAAGAATCTTCCTCTGAGATTCATAAATCTTCCTCTCGCTTTACGTTGGATAGCTCCGTTGATGATGAGGGCAGCAATTTATCTGTTGGACAAGTAAGTGCAGCGCTTGCTATTACCAGACCTGGAGCTAACAAACTGCCATTGTACAGAGGTCATTGGTGTCTCTGGCGAGAGCGTTGGTGAAGGATTCCAAGGTCCTAGTTCTCGACGAAGCAACTGGTACGCATATAGCCACCTTTTACGCCTCTCGGATTATCTCAACCAAATTCGCTAGCTTCCGTCGATTACGAGACCGATAGAAATATCCAAGACACCATCGCTCACGAATTCCACGACAGAACCATCTTGTGCATCGCCCGTACGTCATCTCCTCGTCGTTGATAAGATAAACATTTAACGTTATCTAACCGAAACCCCAGATCGCCTGCGCACGATCATTGGCTACGATCGCATCTGCGTCATGGATGCTGGACGCATCGCAGAGTTCGACACGCCATCTAATCTCTTCCAAAAGACCGACGGGATATTCCGCGGGATGTGTGATCAGTCTTCAATTTCTTGGGATGATATTCGGTATGCAGTGAAGGAAAGGGAACAAATTTGACACGATTAGATATCATGAGTATTTTACGGATTTATACGCATTGAAAATGACCGCAAAGAGACGATTTTTTTGAACTTTGTGCACTGGTGGGATGAATGGCGCGGGACGGACTCCCTTCCTTACGGGAATAAGCATTTAGCCGCATGAACGGCTTCGCTTTCTCGTCGTGCGGAAGACAATTGAATGAGCCTAGTTACACGCCCATCGAACGGGTTATTGAACAGTGAACAGAAGGGTCGATGCTCTCACCACGTCTTGTCTGCTTACGACGATGTCGTACCTCCTATCTTACTTCCAGCATAAGCGCGACTGGTGTGTTGAACTGGCCATCCACTCTCTTCAGAATTCTTATTTCTTTCAGTCGCTGGAAACAAGATCAAAGAAAAAAGCAGATAACCTCACTGCCGTCGGATTACTTCACCACGCCCACTACAACCGACCTGAGCATATATCAGTTTTCGTTGGCTGAGCTTCAGACTAAATGCACGACCGGCAACCTGACGCGCCTCGAAATCCTCCTGGCTTACGGAAAGAAAGCTATACTGGCGCATGTCTCGACTAACTGTCTAGCGGAGGTCATGATCGCGGACGCTGCGAAGAAACCCACCACAAGTGAAGCTGCCGAGCATGGTTACCCTCTTGACGGTATCCCTGTCAGTATCAAAGACTCAGAGCTCGCTGAGGGGTACGACGCAACCATCAGCTTCTCGGCTTGGGTCAATAAGCCGTCAAAGAAGGACTCGACCATTGTACGCATCCTGCGCGATGCTGGAGCGATAGTCCACGCGAAGACGAGCGTCCCAACCACTTTCCTGTCATGCGAAACGCGGTCAGACCTCTTCGGACGAACTGTGAACCCATACAACCCAAAATACGCGTCGGGAGGATCTACTGGAGGGGGTGCATCACTCCTCGCATACGGAGGCACCGTCATCGAAATTGGGACAGATCTGGCAGGTTCTGTTAGATGCCCCGCACATTATACCGGCATATACACAATAAAGGGGACGAACGGAAGATTTCCTTCGCCAGGCGGCGTAAGTAGCATCATTGGCCTGGAGGCCGTCAACTTGATTGCTGCTCCAATGTCTCGTAATTTGAACGATCTTGAAGAATTCTGGAAGAGAATGCTCAAGATGCAGCCATGGAATTACGACCCGACTGTGAGTAGTTGAATCAATTTGAAGAGCTGTAAGTTTAAAGAAGAAAGGTCGTGCCACTACCATGGCGAGAGAATATACTTGAAGGCAAGAAGAAATTGAGATGGGGTGTGATGTGGGAGGATGGTAGGTTGTCGTACTTCCACAATTCGTGCTTCTGGTAATTCGATAATCTGTCAGGGATTGCGCCTCCTTCTCCAGCATGTAAGAGGGCCCTCCAGATGGTCGTCGATGCTTTGAAATCGAACGGATACTACGAAGTTGTCGATTTGTAGGCCTTTCGTTTTCTGGCAGCTTAATTCAAGCTTACAATGATTATCAGTGTTCCGCCGAGCCCTCTTGAATCACTGTCAGTTGGATCCCAGCTAATATTTGCGGACGGTGGTAAACAGTTGGTCTCGAATGTCCGTCTCGGAGAAACGCTGGACCCAGGAGTCAACCAAGTCGAGTACACACTCGGGTTGCCGCGCTTCATAAAAAAGGCCTATGCATGGGTTTTGCGCAACATTTATGGAGACCACGTTTGGGCAGAGCTCGTCGAGCATTTCCACGAAAAGACGGTTGGGGAACAATGGCTACTCGTCGCAAGACGTGATGCATATAGGTCGAAATGGCACGAGGCCTGGAAAGAAGCTGGTCTTGATTTCCTCTTGACTGTTCCAAGCGCGACCCCGGCAATCCCAGAGTGGGGCATGAAGAGCGCAACGGTAGCATGTGCAAGCTACGTTTTCCTCTTCAATGTGGTCTGTGTTTGGGAAATTTAAAATTGATAACTGGCTTACCGTAATTCCAGTTGGATTACGCGGCCGGAGTGCTTCCAATCACCACCGTCGATCGTCTTAAGGACGCGTTGCCATCGAACTTCCGCAAGGACGTGTATCCAAAGATGAACACCGTCGCGAAAGGGTGCTACGAAAATTATGACGCGAAAGACATGGAGGGTCTGCCTGTCGGTGTCCAGGTTGTTGGCAAGAGGTTCGAGGAGGAAAAAGTGCTTGAGGGAATGAAAATCATCGAAGCAGCGTTGAAGAGCAAAGGCCAGGTATTCAAGAAAGGTGTATTCTGAGCATATATTCGAACAATTTTACGTGTTTTTCCTGTTCAACGACTGCGTCTGAATGCACTTGAAAGGGATGGTTGAGGCCTTTGAGGTCAAAGGCCAACGCGTTGACACGTCAGAGCCACCCAAAAGGGGTGGCCAATTCTTAGCCTCCTCGTTCCTCGCTCCTCGCTTGCCAAAAAATTTGCCATGTAAGGCAGCTGCAAGACGAGCAACGGCGAGAGCCGGAACGTCGGAGCTTCAATTCTCTCAGTTCAACAGACATTTGTCAGCAACAGATTTCGACTTTTCGGGTAGATTTTATTCGAGCTCCGACGTTCCGAAGCTCGCCGTAGTTCGTCTTACAGCTGCCTTACATGGTAAATCTTTTGGCAAGCGAGGAGCGAGGAACGAGGAGGCTAAGAATTGGCCACCCCTAAACGCGCAGTGCAAGAGTGTCTTATAACGCGGTGTCTTGCGACGACGACCTTTGTCTCTCACCATCATGTCTGCTCACATCGTCTCGAGAGTATTTGGGTCAGTTCATTTGATCTATGCGAGACAATTTGCATCGTCTGACTTGAATTGTCGCTGGTGAAGAGCGTGGTTCGCGTTTCTGCTGCCTGGTTTCAGGACGTTTCAGGCGGTGTACCACAAGCCTCAGAACGAGGCCGACTTTGAACGTTGGTCAAAATACTGGTCTGTCATGGCAGTCGTGATTGCTGCAGAATACACCGTCGAATGGCTCGTGAGCTGGTGCGTGTTCATCTCCAGTGGAAGCTGCACAAGTGGTCGCGTGTCTCATTCATTTGTTGCAATTTTATCAGGTTCCCCTTCTACTGGGAGATTAAAACGCTGGTCCTACTTTTCCTGTCCTTGCCCCAAATTCAGGTGAAGCTTGAAAGCGTAGCTGATGTCTTCTTCGTTCTGACGCGGTGTCTAGGGCTCGACATGGGTCTTTGACTCGTATCTCGCTCCGATCATTTCGAAAAACGAAGCTCAGTTAGAAGCTCACATCGGCTCAGCCCAATCAAACGTAGTCGTATGGGCCCAAGGTCGCATTTCCGTGATTTTGGACTTCGTGTTTAACGCCCTTGGCAAGGCACGTACGCAGGCGCAGGCCAATGGTGCTCCTGATCAACAGTCGTCTCAGCAACGCACCGCCGTACAAGGAGCAACTGAGGCGGTCTTTGGGCTTTGGAGAGCCTACGGTTCCCCCTTGCTTTCCAAAGTATCTGATCCCCGTTCGGGCGCGGGACCTCATGCTGCACCCCCTGCGACACCCAGGTCTGTGTCGTCTGCCAGTTCCACAGCTGTGAGTTCGGGCGAAGGAGTGCTGAACGCTAGGAATCATGGATTCATTCCGGAGGCTCAGATTCCTCTGCCTGTCACGCCGAACGAGGTGCACAACCAACAAAACCCCTCTGGGGAATCTTCAACGCCATCCTTCCCTATCCCTCAACATTTCCCAGACACCGAGTAGGCGTGATGCAGGGGAATTGAAAGTAGATCTGTCGTTGAATTTCAAAACGAGTGTTTGGGTCATTTTTTGACGATTTTTGAAAAGACATTTGTAATTTATATGATCCCCGAGCGCGTGTCTATCTGAGCTTCATAATTTGAAGAGTTGCCACCATGTCGTTTGACCCATCTCCCGTGTTAACTTACCTCCAACTTGAAACTGATTCGCAACCGTCTCCCTCTGACGCTCCCGTGGATTTTCTTAAGAAATACATCAGACAACTCCCTCCTGAACTGCTGAGGACGTTTACGCCGATCATCACTCCGAAGCAGCGCACTGTCATCCCAAACATTCGAAACCGACGCTACAAGTATACACTTTCTTCACCAGGCGAATTCAAGTTCGACGAGGCCCGCAAGCGATGGCCAACACTCTGGCGCGGTGCACGAGATCGTCGCGAGCAGCAGCAAGAAGCGGCTGACGAGCGACAGTGGGCGGAAAGGAATTTCCTTGACGGACAGAAGCAGCACATCGGCAAACTGGGCTCTCTTCTGGGTGACTACGCAGAGGAGAGGGAGGGAGAACGTCTCAGAGAACTGAGGCGAGCTCACGCAGAACGCCAGCCTGATTTCATGCCAGAGGAGGAGGATTCGGATGAGTCCGAGTTTGAGGAAGAGCTTGCGAAGACCCAAGCGATGCCCGAATCTCCTGAAGAAGCCCAAGAACACTTCGAGAGACTCGTTCGTGAACGATTCATCTACGGGTTGCTTGATGTAAGTTGTATAAGCGATCCAGAATTCATCTGCGATTAATCCACGTAAAAGCCAATGGACTATGATGCAATTGACTGGAATGACGAGTGGGAAGCTGGTGGTACCCAGGAGGACGAGGATCGATGGTTTGACGCCGAAGAAGAAAATGAAACGGAAGACAAGGATCAGTCAACAGGGGAATACGATTATTAGTCCGAAGTGTCGAAACCTCCAAGATATGTTGTACAATCCATGTTATAATACATCGGGTGCAAATTAGTTTGACAGACTATGCTTTCTAAAGGCAGTCTCAACGTCGACCTTCGAGTAATCCAGCGTGACGCCAGTATCTGAATAACACTGTTTGATGCGTTTGGTGAACATGTCGGTGTCTCGCAGCAAGTCCTCTTCGCAAGCTTTCCAAACCCCAGTGAGGACAGCATTAGGACGATTACTTCCAGGAGCGTCGGCGGCGTCTCCATCCGTAAAATGCTTTTCGACACGTTTAAATAGAGCATCGATATACTTGCGAATATCTTTCGCGTCATATTCTTTGACGACCTTCTTGAGGGCCGACCGATTGTATGCGCTATTTTTTGCGACCTCTGTCGGAGCAACCGTTTTGAGAAGACGATCGACCCCTTCAAAGTAGTCCTACGGATACAATCAGTTCTCTGTTTCTTCCGAGGTGAATCAAAGCTGCTCACGATAATTTTTGCGAAAGGACGACGCATCACAAGCTTAACGTATGCTGTCAAGTTTTCGTTATAAATGGCTTCAGCTTGTTTCCTGAACGAGCCGACTGCAGTGATCTTCGACTGTTTTATTTCTGCAATGAAGTGGTGCATATTTTCTTCGCGCGGAACGTGTTAGCGAATGCGATACGGAAAAAAAGCGAAATACGACATACCGATGATAATGACGTGGTAGTTCAACTGCCCCTTTTCTTCACCTTGCTCCCCGTCCAACTTCGCCATTTGCTTCAGACTATCGAACATGGCTTGCACGATCTTATCATATGAGGCATCGATAGTGCCCCTTACTTCCAAATCATTGGCACCGACAAGTTGTGTTTCGATACGTCCCACGAAGGTTGGGAAATACTTTATAAATTGAACGACACCGCTGCGCTTCTTGGCCGTCAGCCTTGTCTGCTCAATGTCCCGGATTTGCTCATCCTAGAGGTGCGAGGAGTGAGCAAAGTATAGCCAGGCAACAACTGAACAACTTACAATAAACCTCTCCAAGACTGACTTGAGGCGTTGGTGCTGCTTCTCCACGATCGTCACAAAAAATACGTTGCCCTTCACTTCTGCGTCGGATACGGAGCGCTCCAATGAAGCCAACAGTCCAGCGACTTGACTGAAAGTCGCACTTGGTCAATTCATATATCGACACACAAACCATGCACTCACATCTGGTCTCTGGATAAGGCGTCATCGATGAAGGTCTTGAGTTCCGCAGATAAAGATCCAAAGATGAGGTCCATGGCGCCCCGAATCAACTTCGCAGTCGTTTGGCTCAATCCTGCGAATTCGGCAGCCTGACGTCGGAAATAATGGTCCAATCCCATGTAGTCCGCGAATGTGAGCGCAACGTCATTAATCTGCAAAAAGTCGGCAATGAACTCGTTCTCGTGGTATACGAGGGGAGCGAGCTGTTCAAGGACGCCGTCCAGGGCCTTATAGATTTGTTTGTTCACCGCAGTTGATCGCATGATTTTGAACCATCAAACATACCTCTTGCGCGAGGAGGGTTCCGGAACCTTGCTTGCCCTTCTCCTTCTCCTTTCTGTTGTCAAGTGGAGATCTCACAATTGTGCCGGCTCGACGCAACCCACCCGCTGTCCAATTTGAGTTGGCGGGAGTGACGGAGAATCCTATAGATTCCATAGCGTCAATATGTTTCATTGAACCTACACAAGCTTTTCCATACCTTGATACTCTTCTTCATCCGGTGGACGCTTAATGATGCTCAAAGCGAGCTTAACTAAGGCTTTGACTTGCTTGGAATGCAAATCGCTGGCAGCTGAAAAGTATGCCTGTAATTATTGGTGAGCAACACGTCAAACCCCCGATGGAAGAAACATACCGCGCATAACTTCGAATATTTGCCTTCGTCCATTTCCTTCAAATAAAGCATCAGTCCACAATAGCGACCAAGATACGCTTCGATGTCTTGATGGCTTAAGATCTCCGGGAAACCATTCTTTCCCTTCGGAATGACCCCAGACCCATCCTTCAACAGCAAGTTGGACTAGAAGGATAAAATAATTAGAACAAAAAACCAAACACTGTACATAAAGAACACACTTGGGCAGTGAACATGATGGTGAGGAAATCAAGAATACGCTTGCAAAATTGGATGTTGTGAGTTCGATATTCGTCCAAACGTTCCATCGTCGCAGCCATATCTTACATAACAGATTTAGATTATCAACGGTCGCAAGGGTCTTTATGCAGCTCACCATTATCTCGCCCTGCTAGTAATGCTTTATACAGGTCGACGGCAGCCTCTTCGAGTCGCTGTATACTGTCCGTCTTCTCCAGAGATTCTTGTGTGAGTGTTAGAAGCGTTTCTCGATCGACGTGGACAGTTTGCTGGTGAAGTTATTTAGCATTAGCCTCCCCGTTTGTACACTTTGCGACATACCAAGAGCTTTTCGAGTTCCGACAGCAACACCTTCTGGTTCTGTGTCTGTACCTGAAGACCTCTGTTCTGAGATTGGATATGTGCAATATCATCTCCGACCGCCTGACGATTGTGTTAATATCCATCTTTAATGTGAAGACCGTCCGTACATTTAAGTGGATCTTATACGAAGACAATGTGCTCTCCATGCCATCGAGTTCCGTGATAGCCTCGTCGAGGTATTGCATAACAGTAGATATTCGATCGTCAGATTCAAGGAACGAGTGGATATTCGCCTATTCAATTTGTTAACTCATAATCACCAAGCTGGAAGAATTCCGGAGAGAGCGTACCCTTTCCAGCTGCATTAGTTCATCGAGCAATCGCGACTCGATGTGGTCTGCGGGGCCTCTACTGGGCTTGAGAAGGCCCATTCCCTCGCCGAGAAATTCGTAACCGTCTAGCATTTCCTCAATGTCCGCAAGCGTCGCCTGCGTGTTTTCACCTTCATCCTCTATCTCCTCCTCTTCGGCGCCAACTGGTGGAGAAGTATCGGTGGTCTTCCCCGTGGATGAAGAGGGACCCGACGCGGAGGAAAGAAGCCTGTCCAAAAGGGCTTGATTAGCTGAGTCGAAGAAGGATATACGCGCATTGGGGTCTCGGCGAGATTGACTGTTTTGCGCAGTTATCCTGGTGCTTGTGGGTAAAGGTGGCTCGGGAGTAGAGGTTGAAGTCTTCCCCCTCTGACTGCGACGAGATGAAATGGATGCAGCAGGTGAAGGTGTCCTTGTGCTAAGTTGTCTAGATGGAGATGGAGCGGGAAGCATGTCGTTGGGAGAGGCGACTACATTCTGGCTCGAAGTGGGGGAGATCGGGGGAGCGTCGAGAGATGACCGTGAGGATAGTGCGCGGGTCTGAAGAAATGGCTGACTTGGCTTTGCACGAGTGGTCGAGCTTGGCCCATCTCTTGTCCAACTCGACGGTGCGGTTGATGTTGATGATGGTATAGTGATCGTCGGGGTAGGACTAGCAATTGACTCTGCAGAGCGTGCCGTCCCGTTTGGAGGGCGTCTACGAGTAGATTGTGCATCAGACTTAGACGGGGAGGAAGGCCTCGTACGAGATGGAGACGTCGTGCGGTTGCTTCGATACGAGCCTGCTGGTGACGCAGCCCTCAGGGAGCCGTTGAGCGCAGAACGTGGAATTGGGACAGGGGATTCGGCTCGTTGAGCGATGGAGCTCCGTGTTTGAGAGCTAGAAAACGGCGAGTCAGACCGTCGACTAGAGTCAATGGGGGTGCGCGTCTGTGTTCTGGGAACAGGAGATTCCGTGCGTCGAATGGACTGTGAGGGAACAACGGTTGCCTCGCTTGCAGACGACGCACCCACCGCGCCCCCACTTCGTTGTCGTTGTCGAGCTGGCATAGTTTGTCTAGTTAGAAGTGCAAGATCGCGCCTTTTATGACGACGTACGTTGGTAGCTTTCAATGGAGATCGCGAAGCCCGACATCCTTAGGCCAGAAGTGCTTCCGGTGGTCTCTCGATAGAGCTTGACCAAATTGTCGAGGAATCTATCCTGATCATTCTGACTTTCGGTTTGCCAACGATAGCTTCGAGCGAAAGTTATGTTGATATCGAGAGGCTGCAATAGATGTAGGAGAGAAATATGGAGACGAAGTGCGATGGACATACCGCCTGCACCTCCACGCCATGCAGCTCGCTCATCTTCCAAGTCTTTCCCACCGAGAACGTCCCATTGGGATTCAAACGAGATTTGTGAATATTATGTGTCCCGGAAGTGCTTCCTGCCATATAACAGTGAGATTCAATGAGCCGTATACAGAGAATACGCACTCGAAAGCAGAATGAACCGTGGCTTGTCGGCACCATTGTCGTTCTCCCAGATTTTCAAATGGCTAACATATTCCTCGTCGGGTCGCCTTGGAAATACGGATTGGATTATCTTCTGCTTGACAGACTCATATTCTGACATCGAGTATTTGGTGGACAGTGAGATGAGGTCGGAAAGCGTTGCATCAAGTGCCAGCTCGCGTCGTGCCGCTCTCAATTTAGCGCTGCTACCACATTTCGGACCCAATGCAACGACAAGCTCTTATAACAGTGGGACATCACATATTTACATCGGCGTAATTACTGTAAGCCAGATCCTTCCAGCAAACCGAGAAGGCCCTTTTGTTCACCTTGAAATTGCTCGCTAGCTTTTTGAACACGCCCCAAACCAGATAGATCACCGCCTTCCGTACCCACCTCCAACCCGCGTTCTGCAGCCATTGCATCAATTTGTTGCAGCCGAAGCACAACTTTCTCGCTGGCGCGTATGAGAGACCCTCCTCCGTCTGCGTTGATTGTATTGAGTAAATCCTCCTTTTTGGCTCGGTAGGCCTCGAGAGTCATCATAGGCCGTTGCGACAAGAGGATATGAGTGGTGTTGATACTTTCGACGCCAGATTGCCCAGAGCTTGGGCTAGAAGTGTTTGTTTGGTTGTATAGCGCACGTACGCCAGAAGGTGCTCCAGCTGGATCGGAGAGGCAATCCGGGAGAGGATACGTACTACGATCCACCCATTTGTCCAGAGATGACACCGCAGAACGAGCTTTCCGAACTAGGTCTTGTTTGGATGGTCTCCCCGATTTCTTAGCCCCGGGACCTGCTTCCATAGCTTCTTGCGTGTCTGCATAGTATACTTCGCGCGGCAAGTTTCGAGGAGTTTCTGGACCGAAAGACTTCTCGGGCAAAATAATGAAAAGCCGTTCCCTCAGAAGAACGTTTAAAACATAATCAACGTATGGAATAAGCGCATCGAAACCACCATTCAGCTGCTGAGGCAGTCGCAATAGAATTTGGTAAAGATCTGCTCCAGTAATTAGATCGATGCAATTAATAGGAAAACGAGAACCACCTATCGGGACTGGTGTGTGCGTGACACATCGTACTGGAGGAACAGAACCAGAAGGCTGCGATGCCCAAAATGTGTATAAGCCAAAAAGACCGACGACCCGGTCAAGAACAGATGTCTCTGACGTAGCTTGCTCTTGGAAAGCATCAATTACTGGCTCATGAATGGAATGGGCTTGTTGCACGTACCTAAGAAAAGGCGAGAGATCACACTTGTGTACGACTCTCTTCCTCGAGGTTCCAAGACCTTGAGATGCAAAAAATTCCATCCGTAGGTACTCCAAACATTTTTGAAGAGTGTAAAGGGCTGAAAGTTTGGTGATGACTTCGCGTGCTCGTAACCAGCCTTGTAGGATTTGGCAAGGAAGTCAACGTCTTCACGAAAAGGTTCGACGAACAGCGAGGAAGTGAAATAAGCGGGTTGAATATTGATCTCTCCCCGAGACGACGATGAGGCAGCGGCTACCAGCGTTGGCGACATGGTGGTGGTGAAGTCAGAAGAGATAAAGGCAACGACCCTGGCCTATGCAATTCGGCAAAAGCCGAGAAAAGTGAACGCGTTCGCGCTCTTTCGTTTTCTCTCATACTTCTACATCGAAGAAAACCTACTGGATGATTTTTTTGACTTGAAATCTTCAAAGACGAATGCTTTAGTGATGCTGACTGCTGATTTCGTACTGCACGCACCCTTTACCAATCCAATGCTTGCTTCGAGAAACGTTCGAAGGCGACATGCTTGTCGTTTCAACTTCTTTTCGCGTATCTTCGTCACTTGACGTCCAGCGAAGGCACGCAAGATGCTAATATTAATGGTACGTGGGCTCGTCAATCGCGGTCCGTTCGTAGCTTACAGATATTGCAGCGGGCCGCTCACCCAATTTTACTCAGTAAACCCTTGAATAAATGCCAACTTGCGTCTTCGCGATCGACTGTCAATATTTGGTCGACTCGCCATACAATATCTCTTAGCAAAGAGACTCGAAGTTTCGACCATATCCATGCGCCTTCGAATCACGTCTGTGCTCGCCGTTTTCTTTGCTCTTAGCAATTCTGCAATCGGAGACTTACAACCGTTCGAATATCTAACGTCGACATGGTACCCCCGATCAACGTTCACTAAGCTCGGTGGATTCTCTCCCTGGTTCCCGACTACAGACGTCTATGGTATCGACGGCACTGATGTTCCCGATGGATGTACGGTAAATCAGGTTCAAATGTACAGCAGACACCACGAGCGCCTCGCTTCCGGCGGTACCCACACAGCTATCCAAGCGCTAGCGTCCAAGATCGCTAATAGCACATTTGCCTTCAAAACGTGAGTCGTTGATACATTCGATGCCAGCCAATGAGCCTAATCAAAGCCTTGAAAGAAATGACCCGAACCTCAAATATCTGCAATCGTTCCAGTGGACCGTCCCAGCTGAATTCTTGACGCCCGTCGGTGCTGCTAGTGCTTACGCGGCAGGCGTCGCCTTCCTCAAGTGATGAATTTATTTCATATGCCGAATTTTAATTGACAATTTAATTTATTCGACAGACGATACGGAAGCCTTCTTCCCGAAAATGCATACTTCAATTGGACTGGCATCCCAAACATCCCTGTTCGATCGACTGTTGGTGATGCTACTGAAATACGTGTTTACTGCGACTGACGCCATTTCAATGTAAATGTAGGACCAGTCCCGCGTCAACGTGACTGCCGAATCCTTCCTCAGTGTGGCTTGTCACGCCTGATTCTGTGGTATATTAATTGATTTAAATGCTTTTGGTATGACTTACGAACAACATCCTGTCAGCCGACCTTCAATTCAACCATTGCTTCTGCCAACTGTCCTGTGGGTGAAATTCCGTGCATACACGATTATATATTCTTTTAATTCAAATACCTACTAGGCCAGTAACACAATTTCTTTCTCTGCTAATGGGATTTTCAACAATTACTTCCAACCTCTGGTCGTCGAGCGCCTTTCCCCCTTGATGTCTGGTGTCAGTACTGCATCACACTTCGGACCAAAAGAGTCCTCACTTACATCTTTTAGTTTAATCTCACCCAAAGTGACGTCGCCGCCCTGATGAACGCTTGTCCCTTCGACTCCTTCGTTAAACAGCGCCCTTCTCCCATTTGCTTCATATTCAGCGCCGAAGAATGGAAAGGATTCAATTATGCTTATGATTTGAATCAATTTGGTAGGCCCCCATAAGGTCGGAAACGAGGGGGGAAGCTTACTCAGGCTAAACCTGACATACAGATAACGCAGGCTATGGTGGGCCCATCGGCTCAGCTTGGAGCGTTGGGTGGGTCTCTGAGATGATCGCCCGGTAAGCTGTTCGGGAAACCCTCTAGTTTTTGTTTTCGTAATGAAATATTTTACAGTCTCAACGGCTCATCCGTGACTCCCGTCGGTTCAGTAAACACAACACTCGACGCTGACCCTTCGACATTCCCTCTCAATGCCTCAATCATGCTTGATTTCGGCCATGACACCGCGCTTGAGTCAATAATCACCGCTATGGGCCTCCTCAAAGCCAATTACAACGGCAACGTCACTCTCGACCAGATCGACGAGAACAGAGCCTGGCAGTCCGCGCTTATCTCTCCCATGGGTGGTCAGTCCCTTTCTCTCATTCCTCCCATGTCAAGCTAACATCATTACAGGCAAGCTCTTTGTCGAGCGACTATCATGCGCCGCCAACGGGTCAAAAAATTCGACATTTGTGAGGATGCTCCTCAACAGCGCCATCATGCCCCTTCACACCCTTCCCGATTGCGAGCACTCGTGGGGTGCAGATAAGGGACTGTGCGGATTGTCTGAATTTATCGCCAGTCAGAGCTTTGCTCTCCACGGCGCCGATTTCGCCAATTGCTCCAAAAGTGCGCATGGCGGTATTTTATTCAATACATGCGAGTAGCACTGACAGCGAATGCTTGCAGACTTTACTGGAGTCCCCCTCTAAGTTTTCTCTTCTTCGAGTCGTTCCAATCTGGCATGATTACGAATTACGAACGCATTTCGAATGAAGCGGAAATGTGTATCTCTATTCTACTTTCTAAATGCATTAAAAACAAGATATACGATGCTGAAATCGCAGAGATAAATCGACGAATGTCTTCCATGAGTGCTAAAATATACTGATAAATGAAGCTTAAGTAAACGGGTATATAAGAGTTCATTGTTGGTCCTTTTAACGTTTCAGTATAGAACCTCGGGGCGAGTGAACGTCAGTGCGTCAAGATGAGAGTTTTTGTGCACTTTGTTATTGGTGTTTATCGGAGCTCGCTCCAGAGTGGAGGCCCGAAGACGACGCAAGCCGTCCAGAACTGTCCGAAAGATCCGTGATCAGCAAGAAAAAAGGGGGGAAAGTCTATAAACTCACCACACGAATGCTTTTGACGAACAGCCACGGATATTCCTCCAATCCTGGTCGGGCGTATACTGGTTTCTCCTGGACATAGCTGTCTTCAGAATCGGAGTCGGTAGTGGACGCGGACGGCGACGGTTGCCGCGACAGTGGCGGCGACACGGGACGAGGATGTGTGAACATCACCCAAATAGCATAGAATGCGACGGCGAAGAAGTGCAGGAAGAGCAACAGGGGTGATGGCGCGATCCTGTTAGATAAGAAACGAGAATAATCAGCTCAATGAACACGGGGTTCGCGACTGTCCTGATCTGAACTCCAGGGGACCACGGTAGATGGCTTGGTGGAACAGGACGTACCCAGACAAGAGCGATACCGGATCTTGTACGCAGCGACCACCGCGCTCAAAGTATTTAAAGCAGCCGATGCGCAGGACGTCCAGGTTGCTATCTGCTTTCGAAGGTTGATCATGGGGATGCGTACGAGTACATGTCGAATAAATACGACCGACAGATGAACCACACATTAGAGTCAATTAATCATCTACGATGTAATATAAGGAATTAGACAGACCCTCGGCTCCGAAGAGATCGTAAAGAGCGACGCTCAATATGTTGATAGTGGATCCTAGAGGTTTCCGTGACCAGTGCCAAGAATGGAGAATGTGAGATACTTCCTCCCAGTCGTCGAGGTGTCGGACGGAGCGGAGGAGGTCTGAGAGGATCACTACATCGTTTAGAGCTACAGTCATGCCGCCTACAATAAATTCGTTGATGGCAGTATATTTTTTTAAAAGTATATTCACTTGCCTCCCGTCAACGGGTGACGCATATTCCAAGAATCACCGATGAGGATGACGCCTTCCTTCGTTTGTTCCCCACCCTGCTCTACGGGTGGGAGGAATGAGTTTGGCATTCGTCTCATTTTTTCAGTAGGACTAGTGATCGCTGCTCTAGCAGGTTCCTGGAGTGCTGGCGGTAAACCTGGGATGACCTTGTCGAGGATATGGCCCTAAGGAGGGGGTGATGTTATTTTCATTTCACACTAAAGAGGACGTACATACCTTCAGGTCGGAAGGAAGTGGATCCTTCACATCAATGAGAATACGGGTGTCGTGTTCTTCGATTTGATAAAGGAGGACAGGACCTGATCCCTTGACAAGGCACACCGTCCCGTGCTTGTCTATGGGCAGGTTCACATCCTTGAGGATAGAGCCGATGAAATACCCCTTTACAGAGGGCTTCTCCGCCGTCTCTCCCATCACTTGCGAACGGAAATTCGAAAAGCAGCCATCCGCAATGATGACCAGCCTCGCAAGGAACGTTTCCTTCGTGCTCGTATCTCCGCCCTTCCTCGTCGCCTTCACGCCGACAATACGACCTGAACCCTCGTCGTTCACGAGACTGTTCACAGTTGCCTCTATGACGTCCACGTTCTCAGCCTTTTTCGCCTTCTCGCGCAGGGCCATGATGAAGCGTCCATGGTGGAAGCTCCGTCCTTCGTGTCCTCCTGGATATGGGATGTGTACCTGCTTTCCTTCGTGCACGACGCAGTACCCTCTCACGGGGACTGCCCCAATATCTTCAAGACAGTCTTCCATGCCCAGCTTGCGCAAAGCAATGACTCCCCCCGGCTGTAAGAGCTCGCCAACGATGCGATCTGGCTTTGCCAGCGATCGCTCGAGAAGAGCTATTCGAAGCGGTTTGGTGTGTGACGGAGAGGTAATTGTCGACAAAGCATGAGCGAACGCACACCCCGCGACGCCAGCGCCGACGATGAGCACGTCGTAAGAGGATGCAGGCGAGGTCATGGTGGTTGAGAAAAAAGGTGCAATTGAGAAGAAAGTGGCATGAGACCGAGCAAGAGACGAGACGCGTCTTCTTCCACCGTGGTCTGTCCGCGTCGCGCTTACCTCTGTACCACCACCATGCTACACTTTTTGCTATAACGACCTTCACGACTATTTTGACTCAAAATGTCTTTCATACTATCTCGAAGTTCGCCGAGAACATGTTATTACTGTCGCAGCACGGTCGCCTCGTCGACCCCATCGTCGCCCTTATTCGGCGGCTTCTCGAGCGCCAACGCGGGATCGAGTTCAAGTAATTTCCGCTGTCCACACTGCGGCTGCTGGAACAGATTCAACGAGAAGGGGGAGATCATTGGCGATGAACCTGCTATGCGAAACGAAAGCCTCAACGTCGACAGTTTCGCCAAACGAGGTGTGTCGTGTGTATCCTTCGCGGCCACAATCAACGCTGACAAGTCATTCAGGTTCACCGGACAGGAACCAGCTTCCCTCCAATCTCCAGTTCAGCAACAGAAATATATTCTGTCGCATATGTACCACAAACCAGACCCTTCTCATCAATCTCCTTGCCAATTACCTTCCCGACGATGAAAATGTGAGGTGAAATGAAAGTTGACCTGTTCCCCTCACTCACGCGATCAACTCCAGGACCCAGTGTACGCCTCTCGAATCGCCTCGCTTCCGGCCTATACGGCTTCATTGCAGGCACGTTATCCACCCGTGTGCGCGTCGTGCTTACCCGGCGTCGAGGAGGAGATTGCCCGTAAGGACTCCATGGCTCGCACACGCGCACTAGGTGGTGCCTTGAAAGCTAGTAATGTCAGGGGGAGAGAGAAGGGCAGGGCTGCCATAAACGCGTCGAAGAAACGTCGAAGTCTATTCTTTTGGAAAGTAAGAGGTCTTTTATGGTGCACCACGCTTTTAGCGTCCATCTCAATACACGTTATGGGTAAGAACCTAATGATCAACAACGTGAATCTTGGATTAAATACTCTTTCTTAGGTGCATTTGCATTGAAATTTTCAATGTTGCGAACTTTCGTTCCAGTATTCCCTATTGCGGTCCTACTTTCTCTCTTATGGAGTCTTTGGGATCCCGCTTATTCCCTTCGCGAACGATCAGCTATGCGAGGCAAGGAAGTCCGAATCGATGGTCGTTCTACATTTATCGTAGGTATTTTCTTTGATGACTATGTCTCCTTAACTTACACTTCACGAAGAAACTCCAACTTCTCGCGTGGTTGTCACGATTTACCTTCTCTTCATTTGCTCTGTATTCCTGGATATATCCCGACGGAATCTCCATACCATTACAGCTCAGTATACCGACACTTCACCTCATTTTCCTCGCCTTCGAACTCGCCATCACTGCTCTATCCTACTTTTCCATCCGAATCCGAAGACCTTCCCCAATCCGCCTCATCGATACGTCAGCTTCCCGAGCCCTCACGCCCATGCCCGAGTCCCAACCCGGGAATAACACAACTCTACGTCGCTCTTCAACACCGAGTCTATCCTCTACTGTTTCATCAGCAGTGTCCGAGCCAGACCTCTTCGCCACTCTCTCCCTCTCTCCAGATCCCATTATCGCCAACTACGCCGCGTCCTCCTCTATCAACCCGATCTTCGGCAAACCATCCTTACTTGTGAAGTCGGAGAACACAAATAGTCGGGGCGGGGAGGTCAATTACTATCCAGATGACGATCACGACGACGATACATTCGCAGCCAAAGATCCAAACGCGATGGACTGGGAGCCTATAGCGACTACCAACTCGGCTAAACGCAATCCCCAGCAAACCCGTAGGACGGACGACGGAGTGTGGCTCCGCCAGCAACGATTCTTCCCGCCTGAAGAGCCAACCGGGCTCGAAACCTTGCTCATGCACACTCGTCTTGTCGACGATGAGGACGTCAAGCAGCGCGGTCGTCGAAACCCCACACACGTCCGCTGGAACTGGACATTGGTTTATTCCTTGTCCATCGTCCCTATTCTTGTTTTATTGCTGTCTTTGTGGTGGAGAGGTGCATTGCCCTATCGTAATACCAATCGAGCTTCCGAGCCTTTACCCCTTCAGTTATGATACTACTTCCTTCGATAGATTATTACTCGCTTTGTTCCATGCTTTGTACTCGCAATGTTCTCTGTGATAAACACTGGTTGATGGATAGGTCTTCGTCTATGCTCCTCCGAAGACCTACTGTGTGATTTGGTCGAAACATGTTTGACAGACACAGGTAGAATGATACAGCGACGAGAAAGATAATTATCATATTCATAAAGGAAAAAGTGAAAAAGAGACAAAACAAAACAAAACACGTCACGAAAGACATGTCCATGATCGAAAGCAGATGCGAAGAGCAGTCGAAAACAACCAAATCATCGCATGATTATCGCGTCCAGCGATAACAAAGGTATAAAGACAAGCGTAATGTTATAAACATGAACAAATTTCATGGAAACGAAGGACGAGAAAAGGAAACATCCACGAACGGCGACGGTCACCGCGCGCGGACGGAGTTTGAAGGTATTTGAAAGTACGATCTATCAAGAAAAGCCTTGTACAAGCACGCGAACACACAGTTTCGACGTTTCGTGCGAAAGAGAGAGTAAAAGTCGTCGCGATCAATGAAAGTACAAGTGATATGATCAGTACCTGGGCGGCCCATAGTTGTCGTAGGACGCCTGTGGGTACCCGGGGTATCCTCTGTTCATGCTGGGTCCACGCGCAAGCTCCTGCATCTGCGGCTGAGGGCTGGGTCCGCGCGCGAGGTCAGCGTAGTTGCCCATCGGCGCGAGGCTCTGGCCTGCAGTGAAGTCGTGGTTCGGCAGGTCTGATACGAGGCCGCCGTGGCTCGCAGCGGAGGGAGCGACTCCGTGCTCAGATCCGGAGTTGTACGACGAGCCAGAGCCCCGACGGCGATGGCCCGGGATGGGATCGTCGTTGGTATCGAGGGTCGGCTGCCAGTCGATGGGCTGCATGCGATCTTCGAACTGAGCCGACGGCCTGAACTTCCACTTGCGGATGACCGTCCAGATAATCGCGGCACCCCCGATGCACGACGCGATGACGATGATCACCGTCAAGGTAGTCTTAGTGACGGAAGACGTGGACGACGACGCGCTATTGGTATCTGCGGACGTCGCAGTCGAGGTATCCGACGAGGACGTGCCAGTGATGGTGAGGGTAACGTTCTCATCAGGAAGAACAGTGGTGCGGACGTTCGACTGAGATGTCTGCTTAGCTGCGGTCGAGGTGGTGGAAGAGGAGGAAGTTGATGATGTCGAAGTGGACGACGTGGACGAAGTGCTGGAGGTGGAGGTGGAAGTCGTCGAAGTGGAAGACGTGGAGGATGTTGACGAGGTGGTCGACTGAGTAAATTATTCAGATAAAAAATACAATGAAGACGAAGGAGAAACTCACAGTCGAGGTAGAGGACGTCGTCTTAGACGTCTCGCTGGTGGACGTGCTCGTCGACGTCGTGCTGGTCGAAGATGTCGACGTGCCGGTCTTGGTCGCCGAGCCCCCAGCATTTTGGTTCGAGTCGGGATCCTGGCCAGCATTCGCAACCGCGCCCTGGTCTCCCCCACCCAACACTGGCAGCTGACGGACCTTCAACATGCGGTTCGCGAGGACCGTACGGCGGTGGGCATCGAGTTTGTCGACTCCATAGACGTTCGCCTCGGCAGACGAGAGAGCAAAAAGGAATGAGATGGTGAAAAAGAGCGTGAAAACGAGCGACTTGGACGCGAACATGGCTGAGCGAGGGCGTGCAGAGAAACGCAGCAGCTCGACGATTCAGCGGATTGAGTTCGACGTGCTAAACGCAGTCTGGGATGGCGAGATGGTGGTTGGGAAGAAAGGAATGGCAGTCAGCCGCACAGCGGGGACGAGCGTCGCGTGTGATTCGTCGCGAAGGATCAAAAACAACGCCGCCTATTTCGTGTCCGTTTTCTTCGTCAATTCTCTGTCTCAAACGTCCAATAAAGCTGGCAGAAATGCGTACGAGCAATTGTCAAAGTCTACGTCCTCGTCTGGATGGTGTGTGTCGAGGGAGAGAAAGGGAAACGGGGGAAAGAAAGGAGGCGTTCGTCGTTGCCAGGCGCTGTCGCTGTCACCTCGTCGCAACATTTACTCCATCAACATCTTTCTCACGTTTCTCATATCTTTCGCACTTCCCGTGTCGGGGAAAACCAGGTAAAATTTGTAGTAAACGGTTCTACGCTAGTTGGGTTCATCTGTTTTCGTCAAAATGTCCGTGTCGTGTGGCAGTCAGTCTGCTAGAGATGCTACTACGCGACACAATGTACGGTAGGGTACCCAAAGGACCAACAAAGCTCGTCAAAGATTTACACTGGCACTCGGGGTATAAAATAGATCGTCGTCCATGAAAGTCTCAAGAAAGTCTCATAGTATCTACTTAGTTGTGGCTGGTGAGGGTCCAGTCAGCGAGTGCGACAGAAGGAGGGGTCTGGAAGTCGCTCGAGGACATTCCTGGCCATTGTGGGTTGAAGAGGACCTGGAGGTTGTACGTTCCCGCAGGCATGTCGATGGTGACGACGGTGACACCAGGGTTCGGCTGGTCAGTCTGCCCAGCGGGGAGGGCAGGGTCGGTCGACAGGCGAACAGGCTGAGCAGTGCCCAGTTGGATACCCGATGGGGCATTCAAAATTTGCATCTCGAGATTTTTGTCTCCGATGGCCAGCGAGAACCCATTCGAATTCACCGTCACCGTCGCATTCGTATGCATACGCCACTGGAGTGCCTGAGTCGAGGTGATCTCATCTTGAAGAAGAACCTGCTTGCGATCGTTGATGAGACGCATACCGCGAGAGAACGACGAGCTGTAAAACAGTCAGCCTGCTGGTCTTTGCCCAAGAAACGTGAATGACTTACGTGTCGTTGTAAGCGGAGACGAGATCAGCAATCCAGAATGCAGTTGAGCCGCTTGGGATGGTCTCGACAGTGCTGGAACCCTGTGCAGTTCCGCTGGAATCATGCTTAACGGTGGGCTGAGCATTGACGTTCTGGTTTTGGCCGTTGACAAGGATGGTGTTCTGACCCTCAGTGCGCTTCCTGTAGTACAACCAGCGCTGACTGTCCTGTGCGTCGCTGGAGAAGTATCCAGTGGAAAGGTAATCACCGGAACCAAGTTCGCCAGCCCACCGCGTGTCAAGGGCGTCGAGGACGAAGTCACCGGCATCCAAGTCGTTGTGTGTCTGATGTCCCTGGAGCATACCAGCCTTGATGGCGACATACAAGGCATCACGGTCAGTCCAACTGCTACGCATAGCGGCCCACTGGTCAGTGCTGTTGTCGAAGAACATGTCGAGAGGGTTTCCATCCCAGAAGGCACCGGAGACCGTGGGGTCATACCAGAACATGGAGTTGGGCTCGGGGGCGTCATGCATATCACGCTGGAACAAGACGAACGCGGGGTTGTTCAGCTGGTCACCAAGGTAGATCATCGAGTTGGCGGTGGTGGAGAACTTGTTTGGTCCGTGATCACCGTAATCGAACAGGGAGGTCTGACCCGTGACGTACATGTGGTACTCGCCGGTCTTGTTGAGGTTGGGATTGGCCGCGAGCATACCGAAGTCGGAACCGGTAGCAGTCTGGAGAGTCGATGCCATCTCAGCGAGACCGGTCATACCGAAGTACCAGTAGTTAGCCGTCTCCGACCATGTGCCATCGCTCGACACGGCAAATACGCAGTTGGTCTGGGCGTTGGGAATGGAAAGGCCGAGGATCTGCTCTGCGGTACCAGTCGTGTCCTCGCCAATGATGGCAAGTGCACCCATGGTGAGACCGCTGTTGCAGACACAGTTCCAGTTGCCCTGAATGTCATTCGACCACCAACCGAAGTTCATGTTCGTGTACGCTTGAACACCGAAACTCAAACCGAACGTGATCATCGTTGAGCGAAGAGAAGCGAGCTGATCATCCGTCCAAACATCGTGCAGCCAATCATATCCGTATGCGAATGCAGCGGTCATCTCTGCGGTATCGAGGAAATGTCCGGAGTTCCACTTGTCGGTATCGGGGCCGAATGGTGTCGTACCGTTGCCAGCGGCGTTCTATGAGATGTTAAGGGAAAAGTGCGAAAATCATGACGAATCAAAATCTCACCTGCAGTTCCGTCCATGCACGGTCACTCCATTTGGTGTCGTTCGTCATACGGTAGCAGTAAGAAAACGCCTTGATACGCATTTTGATTTCACGGGAGTTATCAAGAATACCGCTGGAACCATCCATATGGTAGACAACCGGGGGAAGAGAGAAGTACTCTGTGGCGTTCTGGAAAATCGAATCGTTCCAGCCCTTGAGGTAGGGGTCATGCGCAATGAGATTAGGAAGCGCCTGCCACTTGTACGAAGGTGCGATAATGCGCGGGCGATCTGTGCGGACGTTGGTCGGTTGCGGGTTTGCCGGCTGGAAGGAATCCGAGGGCCATGCCAGGTTGGCGTCGTCAGAGTTGACGAACGTCGGGGAGGTGTAGACAGCTGTGTTAGTCTACAAAACCACAAGTGAGTTTTTTCAATCATGTAGTCAACTGAAAAAAGAAACGCACGGTAGACGGGTAGTCGGGGTATAGGTAGAAAGGGTCTGTGCCTGTCGCAAAGCGCCCGACAGATGACTTGGCGTTGATTGCAGAGCTGGCGTCCCCAGGAGAGCCTGAGCTCCCTGAGCTGGACTTGTCGCTGCTGCTCTTATTGCGCGTGAGTCCGACGCCCAAACCGACCGCGGCGCCCACGATGATGATGGCGGCAATGGCACCGAGAACGAGCCATTTTTTCGAGCCTTTCCGCTGGGCTACTGGGGCAGCCTGGTACTCCTTGTCTGCGACGCTCTCATAGCGCGCATGGCTGTTGATGGGACGGCCAGAGTCGAAACTCATGGCGAAAAGGGGGTATTAAGGAGAGACGAGCAGCTGATGGCAGCTGGTTGGGCAAGAAAACGACGAGTAATACAGATAAAGTCCTTGAAAAGGGAGAAAGAGTTAAGTGGCGGGGTGTCGAGGCTGGAAAACGCCTTAGATGACGGCGACAGCGACGACGGCTGGGAGATGGAGGTTGGAGGACAAGTGAGAAAAGGCGAGGCGGGAACAAGGGGGGTTGTTCAGAGGCACCGTCTGCGGAGTTCGAATTCGTCGCAAATATATAGGGCCGGCACTACTCGGCAGGAGCAATGTTATTTTGGGCGCGCGAGCTACTTTTGGATTAGACGCATTTAGCTCGCAAATCACTTTCTCATTTTCAGGTTCGCTCGGGTTTCTATGCTAGTTCGTGAAGCCCAAACACCTCTACAGTATTATTCCAACATTTATCCACCACGTCCTCGAAGGGAACGCCATGAAGTCGAGACACGACCCAGGCAACCCCGCCAACACTGCAAGGTTCATTACGGTCCTTCACTGCCTTGCCGATCTCGAAATTCTCCCCCTTCACCGCCGGCGGGAAGTACTTGCAGCGGAGGGCTGGCGGTAACGTGTCGAGGTGCATTTTCGACGCATGGCTGGGTTTCATCGAGCACCAGGGCGCGTCTGGGCGATATGCATGAGTGCCCCTTGCCAAGAGAGGTACAGGAGGGAGAAAAAATGACCAACCTGTTTCGAGCATAAGTCGCTCGAGAGGAATTTGTTTGATCGTCTCAAGCTGGTCTGCGGCTTTCGTTGAACACCCATTCACACTGAAATAGAATCCCATCTCGTGCTGATTTGACACGTCAGAGATTTTTGAAAAGAGCACACCTCCGGCCGAATGATACTCACGAGCTCTCTCATTTCTTCCACCGTACCAGTAAAACTATGCACAACACCCCCTCGTCCTCCGACTGCCTTGCCTCCATCTTCGCCAAACCCCTCCTCTCGAAGGATTATGGACAGATCCTGCGCAGCGGCACGAGAATGAAGGAACAACGGCAGATGGTACTTTTTGGCTAAAGATAGCTGCGAACCTGCGGGTGAAAAAAAAACATATGAATTGATATGCCACCCTTCACACATGACGACAAACACTCACGGAAATGCTTCTTCTGGGTTTCTTTGTCGGCGAAATGGAGCCTGTCGTAATCTGAGTCCCATGCGCGGTTAGCGATGCCGTTACATAGTAAGACAAGAGGCTATGACGCGCTCACCAAGACCGCATTCCCCTACGGCCACGATACGACCTGGTCCTTCTAGATGGCGCGAAATTGTCTCGTCAATGCAATGGAGGTATGTTTCAGGTCCGCCTTCGAATTTGTCGAAGTCTCCGGAACGGGTAGGATGACACCCTAGAGTCGCGTAGAGATCTTTCTCGGAGATATTCCTCGAAATTACACTCGTACAGCTGAAAGAGCCCGAGATGCTTACTGTGATCCTTGGCAAGTTTTAGGACTTCTTTGGATTCTCGTAAACTGCCGCAAGTGACGATCATAGATTCTACGCCAGCTTGTTTAGATCGTCCAATGACAAGGTCAAAATCATCTGCAAGATAATCGATATCAGTCAGGTCTACGGTTGAAGACGAGGGGATTTACCTTCGTGATGTATAACTTTACTCCCCCATCCGCGATTCCTACCTCTAAATACACTGTCAGTAAGGTTGACTGCATAGGGTAGCTTGTCAACCGATCGTTTGTAGATCGCGTGTCCTAAACTGCAGCTCACCACCGATGTCTTTAAGGCAATAAGCATTTCTGCGAAAAGAAAATCGCATTGGACCGACCTATGTATCTATACTCCAGTGCAAGCGTTGTATCCTCAGTCATCGTTTGATCGATGGTCCGTCCGCTCCCGGGAACATTAACTGACATTGTGCAGAATTTCCGGGGTAGCTGAGAACGAAGTCTTCTGGCAGACAATCTATTCGTCGAGAGTCGTCGCAGAGGGTGCCACAGGTATGCAAGTTGATTCTTGCCAAGAAATGTTTAAGTACGCATGAGTGAAAAAAGCACTGGCATGCAACTAACCATACAAGCCCGGTAATCTAGAATATCAATTTAATTCTGTAATTCTATTGAATTACAATGACTTGTGGAAATGGGCCAATATTGATGTCAATGGCAAGCAAGTCTACTGGTATGACGCACCCTGGCCGAAAGATTCTCGTTGACGGTTGAACCACTGGCAACCTGGGTCAAAAATGTGAACAAGCAGGATATGGATTTCCCTCGTAGTAGTACAAGAATTTTTCGAGGCCTATGCACCGGATTGAGAAGCTTGCGAGTCCGTATATTCGAAAACAAATTTTCTTCAGATGATTTGCAGCGCGATGTTGGAGTTGAGAGCAAGGTTCAGCAGCGCGCCTTGCCTTGCCGAATGATGCCGGAGTTGACCGGCTATCTCGGCTAAATATAGGCCCGTTTTACTCCCGAACCCGAAGGCCGAGCGTCTGTGAGATGAAGTGAACTCGCTCGGTACGCTCTACTAAAGCTTCCTCTCTGACCACCACCACACCTTCAAGTCGTCGACAAAAGAAAT
This sequence comes from Schizopora paradoxa, assembly GCA_001020605.1. Taxonomy (NCBI): domain Eukaryota; kingdom Fungi; phylum Basidiomycota; class Agaricomycetes; order Hymenochaetales; family Schizoporaceae; genus Schizopora; species Schizopora paradoxa. The sequence goes on from KQ085882.1 coordinate 1,114,177, forward strand.
GGAGAGAGTGAAGGCGCTTGCTTCCCATCTATCGGGCACCAAAAGCGGACTTGCTGCTCTGGAGAAGAAGAGCCCAGACGATGTGGTCATCACTCTAGCTGTTCGATCGCCAATGTGCAAGTCCAAGAAGGGGGGATTCAAAGACATGAAGTACGCCTTACTTTCTATGTATTCTACTAATGCGCAAATTCTGAAGCTTAAAAAAAGGAGTGACGAACTGCTCTTGGAGATGTTCCGAACGGCCATAGGAGCTTCAGGCATCAACCCGGCTCTCATTCAAGATATTTGCGTCGGAAACGTACTGTCGCCAGGCGCAATGTACGAGGCTCGTGGTGCTGCATTGGCTGCAGGGATACCAGAGACAACGCCAATCCAAGTTGTGAACCGATTCTGCTCCAGCGGTCTCATGGCAGTCAACATAATATCCAACGCTATACGAGCTGGCCAGATCGAAGTCGGCCTCGCAGTCGGGTCTGACAGCATGACAGCGAAGTGAGCTCGGCGCAACTACTTTTATATCTCTCTTATACTGATAAATTTCAGTCCAGACAGCGGCGCGCCTGCTCTAAGTAAAGAAATCTTGGATAACAAGCTCGCCAAGGACGCAACGATGGTACGTCAGCGGCACTCTATCCTCTGACAGAAACTTTATCATCATACTCGTAGCCGATGGGGTGGACGTCTGAAAACGTTGCTGAGGATTTTAATATTTCTCGCGATGACATGGACGAGTTCTCTGCTCGTTCATTCCAGCGGGCAGAACGCGCTCAGAAGACAGGTTACTTCGCGAAAGAAATTGTGCCTTTCTTCGTGCCCCAGAAGGACCCAGCCACTGGAGAATTCAAGAAAGTACTCGTGGACAAGGACGATGGCATTCGCTACAACACAACCAAGGAAAGCCTGGCGAAGATCCGTCCTGCCTTCCCTCAATGGGGCGGCGGAAAGACAACTGGCGGAAATGCATCTCAAATCACGGATGGTGCAGCAGCGGTGCTTCTCATGACTCGGCGTAAGGCGGAGGAGCTGGGTCTGACTATTCTGGCGAAGCATATAACGACAGCAGTCGCAGGTATTTTTTTCTGACTCTCGAGAAATCACTGGCAATATTTACGCATATATAAGGTCTTGCGCCGCGAATTATGGGTATCGGGCCTACATATGCTATCCCTATGGCGCTTAGGAATGCTGGAATAACCATTGATGACGTCGACCTATTCGAGGTATCGTGCACCTTCAATAAGTTTTATAGTTCGTCGCTCATTATCCGTAAAAGATCAACGAGGCGTTCGCATCTATGTATGTATACTGTGTCCGCAAACTGGGCCTTGACCCGGAAAAAGTCAATGTGAACGGGGGAGCCATCGCGCTTGGACATCCTTTAGATAAGTGTTTCTGCTTTCACTGTCTAATGAAAGAAAAGGCTGACGGACTCTCGTCCATATACGCTGCACCGGTGCACGGCAAATTGCTACAGGTCTCAATGAACTTAGCAGGAGAAATGGAAAGGTGAGCTATATTTGCTGCATTATAGCTTCTTGGACAGAATATTCAATCTTGATTTAGGTTTTGGTGACATCAATGTGTATCGGTTCTGGCATGGGTGCAGCTGCAGTGTTTGTTCGTGACTGATCGGCGACATATGAAATCCTATTGTTTTTCATTCACGGGGAGGAAGAGATTCAGAACTCAGGACATTTGTAACCATAGGTTTAGGAATCGCATTTGTATTTTAATCCAATCACAATGTGCAATACACGTAATATTTCGGTACCAATAGCGTTTGACCAGCACGCGTAGACTCGCGTGTCGTTCGTCTTTCGCTCATGGACGTCCATGAAGACGACCGCGATGGCTCCAGTAGTTTTGGGCTCGCCGACGTCTTAGCTATCGTCACGGTGGTATGGTACGCCGCTGTTTGGTCGATCAGCGTTCTTGGTTGTGTTACAGGGTCAGTGAAGGACGCACGTCGGCGGTCGATCGTTGCTGACAAGTTCAGCGCAGGAGAAAACGATACCGCCTACGACCACGATCCCCTCTCTCATCTGCAGAACCCTCTCGAGTACCAGGCGTATCTATCATCAGACCCCTCAAAGGACTAGACACAAATCTTTTTGAGAACCTCGAGTCGACGTTCACCCAGGATTACCCGAACTTTGAGGTGCTGTTATGTGTTGCAGATGCAGAAGACCAGGCACTTTCCGTCGTCAGGAGTTTGATTGAGAAATATCCTCATGTGGATGCTCGTGCTGTTGTCGGTGCGTCGTACTTCTTCTGATCTTCGAGCAATGAGCTGACGTGTTTGTGCAAGTGCAGGCGAGGAGGTGGTTGGTGTCAATCCCAAAGTGAATAATCTCATGCGAGCGTACAAGGAAGCAAAGAACGACATCCTCTGGGTACTGGACTCGAACGTATTCGTAGAATCTGGAGTCTGCGCGCGGTCTGTGGATGCTCTCTTAGGGCCAAATACGACTCCAAACCAGCCACCGTCAAGTAAAAGACGCATCGGACTCGTACATCACGTTCCATTCGCATTTGGGTCCGAGAAGGGTTGGGGTTCGCGGGTTGACGAAGCGTTCTTGAATACGAATCATGCCAAGATGTACATGGCCATCAATGCCGTCGCTTTGGAGTCCTGCGTCGTCGGCAAGTCGAACATGTTCCGCCGCACCGACATAGAGAGGTTGCATGGGAACCGAGGAAAGCCTACCCCTCATCCAGCCTCCGATAGTGTGACGGAGACGGGCCTGGCATCGTTTGGACGCTATCTTGCGGAGGACAATATGATCGGAGAGGCTCTATGGCACGAGCTTGGACTCAGACACGAACTTTCATGTGACGTTGCAGGAAATGTCATAGGAAATGTACCTCTGAGCGGATACATCGAGCGACGTGTTAGATGGATTAGGGTTCGCAAACGCATGGTCATGGCCGCGACGATCGTCGAGCCCTTCCAAGAATGTATCATGTTGAGCATCGTAGCTTCCTGGTCATTGCAGCATCTTTTTGGCATACCCGCCTGGCTCGTACTCCTCATCCACTACCCCGCCTGGATATGGGTCGACCTGGATGTATACGAAAGTCTCGCCGGACATCCCCTACCATCCGAAAGACGATTGGACTTCTTCATGGCGTGGGGCGTTCGTGAATTGTTGGCCTTTCCCATTTGGTTATCGGGCATCTTTGGCGAGGAAGTACATTGGCGAGGAAGAAAATACCGTATGCTCAATAATGGCGAAGTGGAACTGGTGGAAGATTCGGCACCACGATCACATTGGTCAAATATTCTTCCCGGACGACGAAGGAAACATGGATATAGCGCATTAAACCAGAACGATGATTCTGGAAGTTAATCGATATTAATTATGTATAGATACCTTTACTGGTATGTTCAAAATACCCGTCCGAATACTTGATGCTGATATCGATCCAGTACAGCCTGATCTACTTTGATGTAATTAAAAGTGCAATGAATTGCGCTCTGGAGTATGAATTCAGCGGAGTGATGGTTGACAGACTGCTCATGCAGAAGGTTGGCTCTCTTGAGGACTTTGGTTCACCGAAGAGATTCCCCCAAGGCTATGTTCCTCGGTCTCTACTCGATCCGCGTTGAAGTTCATTGTGTCCAACGTAGGCGCAGTACCAGCTCCCATCTGGTCCGTTTGACGCAGTTGTTTCCGCAGATTCAACAAGATACGAGAACCGAATGTGCAAGGTATGCTGGTGATTTGATTGTTAGTCTTCGTGATGTGGTTCGTTCTATATGAACGAGGGAGACCTACGCAACGGCGAGCCTATTGTAACATAAATGTGAGTTTGTCTCCAATGCAATATGAAATGAAACGTGCTACTCACCCGGATGCCGCAGCCGTGATGGCGAAGCTCGAGAACGCAAATGCGTTCATGAGTAAGATGAACATGATGCTAAAAGTATTTCGGTGCATCAAGGTGAACGTGTGTGTTCCTTGCGCCGGCGGACTTCATTCTTACGCACCAGAGATAATATAGAACACCGTCTTTGATGACCAGAAAATACAGTGGAGCGTTGCGGCGGCCTTTCCTTACCGTCGACACAGTCCTGTACAGCGTCAGGAGGAGGAGTACGCCGCTCTATCTCAAAATACATGAGAAATTTCTCCTGAATTCCCGAGAGCTGGCTTCACGCACATTGGAAATCTCCGGAATCGCGATAGCGTATGTGTACTTCGGAAATCCTGTGCTTTCTTATCAGTCATACTCATCACAAGAAAATTAAAGGTCTTACCCATTGGGAAACATCCGGGGGCGAATGGGCTTGGGCACATTCAATGTTCAGTGACACTTTGAAATGTTTAAGGACGTACCCTGGTCTGTGCATGACTACGAAGATTCAGCCAAGGACTCGCCGATAAGGAATTCATAACTGACCAGTGATGAATCGAAACACCTCCGCCGCGAGGGTTGCGCTTCAAATACATTCATTCAATTGGATTCCGATGCTCCCCTCCCCAGGTATGTGTCCTCACCTTGTTCCCAGCGTTGCTACAGTGAAAAATCTTAGAACAAAACATTCATGCGGGGCTTCGGTCATAGTCGGTTAGCTCACCAGCAAAAAGAAGACACAAGAAGAGCAGGAGCCACTTGCTGCGCGCCCATAACGCCCATACTCTTCGAAATTTCTGAACGATCAGAACGAGGTGCATGATTAAACAAAACCTACCTTAGTGCGAGGATGAGGTCGACGAGCCAGAAGGCGATGATGCTACTCCCAACCTGATACCGTACCCAATGAAAGCAACTGCGAATTGTTATACGTTGATCGACTGGAGAAATCTCCGTGCTTACAACTGACCAACAACATCAATGACAGGCGCTCTCGATCCACAGAAGACTCACATTATCGGACAGTGTATTGTTGATATAGACTGGGAACCAAGAGCAAGTGAGTGAATTACCGACTATTCATTGTTTGCTGGCTCACTTGCTGAATTGAATGCAAGTGCGAATATACCGCTGTATCGGTTCTTAGGTTCGGATGATCAGCTTCGTAGCATCGACTTCTACGATTCTATATCAACTCACAAGAAACTAGACTCATATTTTCAGGGTCAGAATGGTACGTATAGCAGAGCGTCTGAACTCACGAAGAGGGCCTTGCCAATGCTCCAGGACTGCCGCCAAACGAGGTTGATTTCGTCGTCGAAGGTCAAGATATAATCATAACTTTGGTACGGCTGTCATTATCGCTCGTAGAGGATGGAAATTTCTGACTCACAAGACGATAGCGAGGGAAGCTAACTGGGCATAATTGTTCGTTCGAGTATCAGTGATGAGGGTGGACAGTTCCTCAATCTCGGTCTGAAGATTGGTGCTCGCCATTCCGAGGTTCGGGGGAGAGAAAGGTGCCAAATTTTGGCTGCTACGCAGCAAGGGACTTTTATATGGTAGTTTCGCTGAAAATGCGCCCAAAGTGCGATGAATGCGAAACCTGCATGACTTATCCGGCGTTCCCAAGGATTGACGCTGTGTAGATAAAACTGTACATAGTCTTCCATCGAGGGTAAGCCGATCTCTACCTTGACTGCGAGCTTCTGTTCCGGTACTTGAAGCAATATTTCAAGTCAAATTCAAGGTAGGATTTTACGTTTAACAGAGAATTATTGTGGTTCGTTGCCCATGTGGGCGCCTATGGTGTCGTATAGGCGAGTGTCTATTCATAGCCGCTCCAAATTTAGCGCAGCCGATCATTTCCGTTGCAGGGCAACCCGTATCACTTTCCTTTGACCACCAGGACCTTTTTCTCAAACGGCCATGTCAAACGCATCTTCGTCCATCTTGACATGATGGTGAGAGGATGGGAGGACTTCCATTGGCCGTGTTCATCACAGGCCGCCGCCTTGAGCGCCGTTTTGACCTTCGTCGTTTTATACGTCACGAGTCGTTGGGTTGCGTACCAAAGAACACTGAGTAGATGCGGGTATGTTTTTTGAAGTTGATTGGCGTGAAAGGACTCCGAAAGATTGACGGCTTACAGTGATATTCCAGGACCTCGATATCTCGCCTACAGCTTTGGATGGCTCAGCTACAGAGCTCATATAAGTCCATTAACACCCCCAAGAAATTTCAATTTCCACTCGAAGCATTCAGGTGCGTATAAGTGTCGTATTCGACGCAATGACAACGCTAATACGCGTCCACCTAGTTTACGAGAAATACGGGTGGGATATAATGTCAGTTGCATTCGCATGGCCGAAGGCTCGTGCTTCATATTGGATAGCTGACGCAGGGGCTATAAAGGTCGTGTTCCCTTTTCTTCGCGTGTTCAGGCTGTCTTATTATCAAGTAGGAGATCAATGCTGCAAGAAGCAAATTTATAAAGCCTGTTGCATTATATCGAGTTCTTCGGTTTTATGGAGGAAATATTGTCGCGTCAGAAGGTGAAGATTGGATTCGCCACCGTCGAGTAGCACAACCAGCCTTCTCAGATGTGAGTTCAAATTCACTGATATGGCGTGAACAAAGAGACTGAACGAAGTATGAATTAGAGAAATAACAAGCTCGTCTGGAACGAGACAATACGAATTGTAAACGAATGGATCGCTTCATGGGGCGAAACAGAAAACAGTGATATTGACAACATTGTTGACGTCACTCGGAAGGTAAATAATAGATGTGGCAAATCTTATGCGATCTCATGTTATTGCAGATCGCTCTTTTTGTCATAGGCTCAGCTGGTATTTACGCATGATTCGAGCCAGCGGTTTCTTTTGCTAACAAATTATATAAAGGGTTTGGGCACAGCGTATCTTGGAGCGAAGATTCAGACCTCAATCCAGGTCATAGGATGACATTTCGAACGGCACTAACAATTGTGTGTAAAGACCTATTTCTGAAGCTCATAGTTCCTCGGTGGGCGTCGAGATTCTCTCAAAGATACAAGAACATATTCATCGCATTTGATGAGCTCAAGGTGCTTAACTTTTTTGTTTCCCCGACGTATACTTACACGATTCTCCCAGCTTTATATGGAGGAGATGATCCTTGATCGTCAAGCGAATGCGCAATCGCAAGTCCGCAACGACCTGTTCAGCAATCTCATATTGGCAAGTCATGAAGAGACGGAGACGAAATATAAATTGTCTTCAGAAGAGTTGATGGGTACGTGGGTCTTTAGTTCTGCCCGAATTGTGCGCCTGAAAAATGAGTAGGCGATACGTTTATTTTCTTGCTAGCTGGGCATGAGGTCTATAAATTCGTCAATAATGTTGTTGCTGGGAAGCTTACACATAAGTCAGACTTCTGCTCATACATTGGCGTTTGCATTCGCACTTCTTGCACTTCATCCCGAGGAACAGGAGCTCCTATATGAAGAAATTAGGTCAGTCATGAAGGATGGTAAACTACCAGTAAGGCTACCCTCAATCTTGAAATATTGATATTGATGTGCTTTTCCATCGAAGGAGTACAAGGATATGGCAAGCCTGAAGAGGTCAACAGCGTAAGGGGAAATAAAGGAATATGCCATTTACTGGAAGCACATCTCTAAAGCCATGTCCAGAGTGTTCTACGAGACCCTTCGCCTTTTCCCTCCGGTACGTACTCAAGATCCACTTCTATCTGCTGTCGATCAAATTTGAGCTTCGTTGACTATGCTGACAGATATTTAGGTTAACGTTATCCCTAAGGTCTGCGCAGAAGACACCACGCTAAGCATTAGTGCAGCTGCTTCGTCATTTTCAGAGGCGCAGCAGAAAAACTTGCCCAGACGGTCAGTTGCGATGTCCGAAGGTGCCCGCGTATTGATCCACATACCCGGATTGCATTACAATCGTACGTTGAAAGCCTTTTTCTGCGTTCATTCCCGGTTAACCTAGTCGATAGCTCGATTTTGGGACGAACCGGAGTCCTTCAAGCCCGAGCGTTTCCTGCGCGATTGGCCTCGAGATGCATTTCTCCCATTTTCTGGGGGCCCGCGAGCGTGCATCGGACGTCGGTACGAGAACGGGAGCTCTTGTTGTAGCGAAATGAACGCCATCCCTTATCCTCATTTTTTCTCGCAGTTTCTTCGAAGCGGAAGGAATTGCAACGCTCTCGTCTATTGTCTCCCAATTCAAGATTGAGGTTAAGGAGGAAGCGCAGTTTTCCGGCGAGACCTGGGAAGCGAAGAAAACGAGGATTCTGGCGTGCAAGGCTGGCCTCACTTTGACGTAAGTTTTTTTTTCGGATCGTAATTTGAGGCTTGAGGTCCTAACGCTCCCCCAGGCCACTGAGGGTACCTCTCTCATTCCGGCGTCGTACGTAGGAGCGTAAGGTGGCTGTAGAGTATTTGTTTCCGTCGAGTAAGAGAAAAAAGGTTGGACAGATCGAACAACATTGATCGATGGTGGAGCTTACGTAATTCGCTGATGCTCTCTTGGGCGCGTCCCTTCCGCTTCGCCTGTTACCATCCTTTCCTCCTTCCCTCCAACCCAAGTGCTCGTCTCGTCCACGTCTCGTCCGCTGGCTTGGCCAGGAAAACTGTATCCGCTTGCTTTTTTAATTGGGCCTCCCTACGCCGACCGCACGTCTCCATCGTACTCTACATTTTCCGTCTTTCGAGCAAGTCCGATTTCTTCACGTTTCCATTGCCTCGTTTCCTATCTTGCCCCACCTGCCAACAACACCTCGTTCTGAAAACGCGAAGGAGGACATCACTGTCACACTATCGCCATGTCTAATGCACTCAAGCCACTCTCTGCATCCGTAACTCGCATCCTCAGCTTGGTGGGATTTCCCAAGGAGCTGAAGACGAAGGACATCCAGGCTGCGTTTTCGGAATGGGAAAATGTTCAGGGAGGGTTTAGGATCAAGTGGATTGATGATACGAGCCTTTTAATAGTCTTTAACGAGGCGACCGTCGGTGAGTGCTCTCGTTGTCTTATGTCCCGATCGTCAGGTCTCTAATTAGAATGTGTCTCGCGCTTTTTAGCCAAACGTGCCTATCTCAATGCCCTCGCAAACCCGCCAGAGTCGATCTTTGGCAACAATTCTGTTGCGGTGATCAAGCCCTATGACGGTGCGGATGCCCAGACGATCATCCAGACCGTCAACTCTCGCCATGCGACGAGTGCGTCGCGGGGCCATAACTCTCGAGGATCCATCTCGAGCACTAACGGTGGTCATGGACGCATGGCGAGCATGGGCGTACGCAACAACGGATTCACAAAACCTTCCAACGGATCCATTCCTGAGCATCCGAACATGAACATCTCGACTTCTACCAATGGCGCCGGCCTCCAGTACGGGCGCGAGCCGTCCCCGACTCTCCCTAACATTCCATCCCAACCGACGCTGAACTCTCTCATCGCCAACTCCCCCGTCTTCGGTGACGATGCCATCCTCCACGATCCTGCCATCGTTGCTGCGGGCAGTATGTCGGATATTTCCGCAGGCGCTGGTGCGGGATCGGGTCCCAGGATTGGTAACCCGGGGAAGCGAATGCTCGGCGCAGCACTCGGTGTGAGGCACCCTGGCCTGGGGCCAAGAAATGTAAGCGGCGGTGTTGTTGCTGTGAACGGGACGGAGGGCGGACAGCTGCTCATGAACGAGATGCAGAAGGCGATGGGCGGTTTGGTCGTCTCCGACTAAAACATCTTTTCTTGTGTGCGCAGACACATTTCTCTTTTTTTTCTTACTGTATACGGTGGTAAGCTGACCTCGACGTGAGGCTTTCACGCATTGTGCTATTCGGATGGGCTCATTTTCCTCTTCATTTCACTCTTTGTACCACTATGTCTCAATTCCCAAAGCTGCCACCATTAGTGCAGACTGCCATTCATTTGTATTTGCGGTACCTTCTCTCTGTGTGTTTGTTATGTTACTACGCTTTGACGAAGTGCTTCCTCGTCTAATTCGAGACCTTTGCCGACTTTTTCTAATCGTGTGAATTCGGTGATGAGGGACCGGTTATGCGCTGTGCCGGTAGCCGGGGCAACGGCCGTCCGCTTAAATGTGTCCATAACGCCTTGAGCTGCTCCGTCCACTGCTCCCATGAGCCCCGCCCCCCGCTCGTCGAAACCCACCTGCTCGTCGTCGACGTCTGTCGTGTAGACTCTACCTCACCCCGCTCGTCGGCCGCCACAGCTGTAGATCGCCACAGGGAATGCTCTCGAGGCTGTCTAGGACAGCTTCGAGGCTCCTCGACGTCCATTGGTCTGACCTGGACGAATGGGACGAAGATAATTTATCATGTGAAGACGACAACATCGTCAGTGTCGACGCCCGTCTTTTCTCGTAGATCCATAACTGACATTTGATATCTACAGTCATTCCAACGAGCTCTATCTGAGCTGTCGAACCACGTTCCAGACGCCTCACTCGACAATGTGGTCGGCTTCTGCGGGAAACTGCTGAACCCAGTTTGCAATTACGTTGGGTCAGCGCTGAGCTCTGATGTGGACTGCCTTGTGCGGACCATGCAGGAGGCTGATGTCCGGGCGAGATCGACTCCGGCTCAGGAGGTGCGTATCGTAGTCATTCCAGAGTCATTTCCATGTCTCGAATCTCTCGCGCCCGTGCTGACCTGCATCGCTTCCTCTTAGATTAATGAAGAAGATTCGGACGATGACGAACCCATTTATCTTATCCCGCCAGATACTCGACGTCTATTTTCTGAACGTTCGACACAACCTGCCAACTCAAATCTCAAAAAAGTACGAAACGACCTTACCCCTAGTTCCATCACCCCCTCCTCGCCGTCCCATGAGCCACCTGCCTCTCATAAATTCAACATTCCCAAAATCATCATCACACCAGCACCTCCGCATCCCCATGAGGTCTCGTCGCTCGTGCCCATCCAAAACGCCGCCTTTGGCTCTCGTCTTACCGTGCCCTCCCACATTTCCTTTAACACCGCATTCCCTCCCATGGCGCGTCCTGCCGTAACATCCATGCCAAACGCAGCAGTGCACCGCTGGACCTTCGAGAATGGACACTGGTGCGCAGATGTCCCGAAGATCTTAGACCAAGAACGCCTTGGCCTCTTCTCGAGACCAGTGGGACTGAGGAGAAGAGCGAAGGCCTGTGGGAGGAGCAGGAAGCCTCGAACGATGCGTGATATTGGAGTGTTTGTACGGCCTCGGCGCGATCCATGACGACTTCTAGTTCTGTAGCCTGTTATTTACGACGATTCTCCGGGACTCGGATATACTTCTCTTTTCTGGTTTCCCTTCACCACCTCTTCTATCCATGAACCACTTCAATTCATGAACAATTCCTTGTATTCACTTCACTTCGGATTTGTAGCGCCAGACTGAGCACACCATGTAGACTAGCCATAACTTCGTGTATCGCAATCTCATTACTAAATCACTCGGAACACTCGTAAGAAAAAGGAACTCCGTTGCTGAATACATTACTACGTGCAGGTTTACAAGGCGAGATGCGGCAGAGCGGTGTATGTATATGGACTTAACATAAAAATGCGAACACATGACAAGAAAGCTTCCACTAGGAAAAGAGTTTAGATATAAAACAAACACTAAGCGGGGGTCACCGAGGTCGATAATCTGCGAGGGGGCAAAGGAGGAGGTTGTGGTTTATCCGGGACATCATGTGGATGGAGATCTCCCGAATTTGTACTCGGTGGTACAGCATCGAGATTCTGGGGAGGAGAGGCGCCCGTAGATGATACCTCAGTGTGGCGGTTGTCCGGCTGGGATTCCGAGAACTCCTGCGCCGTTGTAGTTGAAGCTTCACCATTTGGCGTCCGGTCATCATCGTCCAAGAAAGGATCGGCACGAAGCGGTGCGATACGCTTCGCTCCCAGCGAATTGCGCTTCTTGCTCACGGAACCGCGTCGCTGGTCCGAGCCACCCTCTAGAGACCGCCTGATCGAACTATCTTGCTCTGCAATTTGCTTCAGTGCGTCGGACGCTGAACCCGGTGGTGACGCGGACGGTTTCGGTGATGTTAACGATGAAGAGGAAGTGGGCTCCCCATCTGCAGATCCAGATCCTGGAACGGGAGATATTGCGCGGTTTGGCGTGGAGGCCATTGAGGCTGCAGCTGAGGTCTTACGAGGTGGTAAGGGAGGAGGTGAGGCGGTTCCCAGTGCAGGCAGAGGGGCAGGTGCAGCAGTTGACGATGATTGTGAAGATGTAGTTTCATCCCTATCTTCGTCTGTCGAGCTTCGAGGCCCCGATGGAGTACTAGAGTCGGGCTGCTGCTGTTGTTGACCAGACCCGCCATTGGTAGCATTTTTGTTGAACAACCTATACATGCTCTGAATTGCAGGAGCTCTCAGCTTCGAATCAGGCGATGCTGGTGCCGGCGGAGTCGGAGGCGCATAACCCATGGACATCACATCGTTTCGGTGGCTCACATGGATACCAGGAATCGTCATCGTCGCCCCCGTCGACGGCTGCGTCTTGATGGGCGGAGCGTGTATGGGCGTTGTCTCGTCGAGGGTCTCTGACGCTGCTGTCTGGCTCGCCTGAGTGGTGAGCTTCGGAGGAGACGGGACCGCTCTGCCTGGCTCTTGTCTGAGGAGAGACGGTCCACGGGGAGTTTGAGGTGCAGACTGAGGTTGCGAAGATGCAGATGGATTATAGTCATTCGCTGACAGCGATGAGGAGGCGCTGTGCGTCCTACTCCGGTCGGCATTCTTGTCCTCAGATGGAATATCAATCGGAAGAGAACCATCACCAGGTTCCCTCTCCATCGATACCACTCTATCTCTGTCTTTCGCCTCCTTCCTGCCTGTGACAGCAGCACGAATGTCTGCATAATTAGGTCTTTTGGTCGGGAAAGAAAACAGCGATGGCGAGCTGCTGCTGCCTTCAGCTTGTACTCCACCAGTGTCTGCAGCCTCGTCAGCAGAAGAACTCGAGCCACCACCTCCCCCATGTTCAGCTTTGAAGCCCTTCCAATTGGCACTCCATTTCCGCATCGCCTCCTTCGCAGCATTGTTCAACGTCTGCTTATCAGCCCTCGCCTTGAGTGCGGAGAACAAAGAAGACGTATTTGACGACGAAGAGGAATTCGTCGTCGCAGTACTCGTCCGCGAGAGCGCGTCACGCAGGAAAGAAGTACGGTCGGAGGATGCCGAGGAAGGTGCATCCGGAGTGCCCAAACTTGCGCCAGAAGAAAGTGACCGGACGCGGGGAGAAGGGGGGTTCAAGCTGAGATCGTCTTGCCCTCCATCAGCAACGCCGTCTTGGAGTGCACTTGATGAAGCTTGAGAAGAATCATTGTCGGCACGGTCTGACGCATCGTATGCGGGTGCGGAAGGTGAGGAGGCGGGCACGGAGGCAGCGCGTCGACCGCCAGAGGTACCGGTTTCTGAGCTAGATGAGTCCGTACTTCTCCCTCGTCCCATGTCCGATGCGACAGGCTTTCTCTCCCCATCATCGTCATCTGTAATCTCAACGCCTTCGACGTTGAGGCTGGGCAGGCCGGTACTTCGCGTACTCGAAAACCAAGATTTCCGTTTCGAAGATGAATCGGCAGCGGCATCAGGACCACCCACTGTGGCAGCGCGCGACACGACGTCAGGCTCAGGGATGCCGTTCGCCAACTCCGTGACGTTTTCGGTCGATTTGGATTTATGCACGCTAGGTCCCGGACCTGCCGAAGAGCCCTCACTTCCAGACGGGACGCCGTTCAGCATCTCTGAAACTGTCCGTTCCTTTCGACTCGCATCAGCCCAGATACCTCCTCGATGCTGATGTTCCGAACTCTCGAAGAACGCAATATCATCCATATTAGGGAGGACAACGGATTCATTGATCTGGGCATACAAAGTTTGTAAGAGAAGGAAAGGAAAGGCCATAGAGTGTAGTTGAGGGCCACAAAAGATGAAACTCACCACTTCTTTGATACGCGACTCGAGTGTGCTCAAAATCATGCTCCATTTGATTTGTCTGTCGCTCACAACTGGCTCGACGTCCAGTATCATCTCTGGTGGCTGAGTAAACGCATACCAAATGCGATTGGTCGGAGGGCGTTTGACTTTGACAAGCAGGTTGCCGTCGAGCTTCCGAAGAACCACCGCAAGGACGAGTTTGACGGAATACGTTTTGAAGCGCTGTCCTAAGTTGATGATCGCGGTAGCTTCAACAGTGAGGCGAATCTCGCCCTTGTACATCAATCGTATTTCGAGAGCCGCATCACCTTCTTGCGTCAGTTCTTTTAGCATTGGTTTACTAAAACTGGGAGGCGTTGTCCCGACAGAGACTTCTGTGACGGAAATGTTCTGCAGGAAAGACGGCGTCTTGACCTTGGAAATCTTCTTCATTATTTTCCCAATGATGACGTCTTCGAAGGTTTGGGTGCGGTAGAAGCTGAAGAATATCCTCCCGATCAAGGCGTTTAGCCAACGCATCGGGATAACGTCTGGTTGATCGTCAAGTGTGGAAACAAGATGGAGCATGTCTGTTGGGTTGTAGACTGCGCGTACGGGTTCGAGTGTCGAGGAATATGAAGAATAGTTAGCGGCGTGAACGAGAGCAAGGTACCAATCCTCCATCTCGACACAGGAGCGAACGAAGATGAACCACGGCGTCGACTCGTCGAAAGCTTCGGCCCTCGCCTCAGTTTTCAGTCTCTCGATTTCCTCCAATCTCTCCTTCTCCTTCCTTTTACGCTTTTCATTACCACCGCTTTCCTCGACCTCCTTATCCACGTCCACATCCTCCAACTCCATTTCCTTCGTCACGCTACGTAAGTTCGCCGGGCTCGAGGGTATTGGCTTTAAGCAGATGGCGTTTCGTTTCGTAAATAACTCTCCGTCTTGGAGACCTTCGGGGTAAACGACGACTTCATGGGACGGAACTTGAATGGCGGCCTCGCATTCGGTCATGGCCTCGTCTTCGTACAAATACAACACCGTGCCTTTGAGGACGGTGTACCACATATCCTTTGGACGTGAGCGTTTCGGATCCTTCGACCTCGAATCAAGGAATGTACGCATCATATTCACATACGACACGTCGGTGTCCCGCTCCTCAAAAGTGCGGCGTACGGTAAGCCATGCTCTGCGAGTCTTCGGCTGGTCATTGGTGGGGATCGGAACAGGAGGCTCCTCCTCCTCCTTTCCTTCATCTTGTTTCGAAAGCTTCTTCCTCTCGAGCTTGGATGGGTCCGGGTCTCCGACGGGGACAGAGGTGTAGATGGTCCATGCAATGGCGGCGCAGATTAAGAGAGGCAAGAAAGTGAATCCTCCTAACACGTATGCGTAGACCAACGCCTTGAAAGACATAGAATGTAGAAGTCTAAGAGATGCCTGACACTTTCAAAGTGGACAGACGACGTCGACAGGTTATTGAACGCTGTCCATGAGGTTGAGTAACGGTGAGGAGCAATGTCCACCAAAGGGTGACGAACTGTTGCCTCCACGTAGGCGCACGTTGCTTCAAATGGCAATGCGCGCCTATTGATCCGTTTTTCTCTCTCAACCTTGACACTGCCCATCGTAAAACAGAACAAATGCACTGAGAAATAGGAACTCAAAATTCGAAAGGGATAGCAACCACTGAAGACTCTCCTTGCACTTCAGATTCAACTTCATGGACAAAATTTGAACAAAGAGATCACATTACATTTAGAGAGGACACCGATATCCTAAATTCTACCAATGACTAATAGACTAGAGGAACGCACTTTAAGTCCTTTGTTTTCTGGTCATCAAGTTCAAGTTCTAGAAATTTGCTCCGAAGGATCCAAAGCTGGTCCGGACCCGGTTTCAGTCTAATTGGCGGAGACCAGACCACCTACTTGACCTATCCTTTCAACTCGAAGGATTGCATTATCGTTTTGCCCCGTTTACAGTTCAGTCAACTTCAATGTCACCGCGAACTAAGTCGTTGTCGAGACAGAAGCAGAAATTAGCCCGTGAAAGATCAAACAGTACCTATTCGAATCGCCTTAGTGCTCTGTAGAGTGTCTTTGGAAGATTTGATCTAACTTGAACCATCTTCGAGCTCCGAGTGGGTTTCGTGCCCATTTCGTAACAGCCATCCAGTCCCGTTTTACAGTTGGCAGGCTCCTCAAAGCCCATCGGGAGGGTAAGGCCTTAATCCACGAAAGATCAAACGCCTGGAAGCGATTGATACGTGTGCCAAAGTATGGCTTCTCCGAGCATTGTTCTTGACATCCGCATCAAGACTTGGTGCTTTGTTTGATCGATGGCCAAGCTTTCGAGTCGATGAACTGCTCTTTGAAGGTATACAGAGAAAAGAAGGCCGCATATACGCGAGTCATGTCTGTCCAGATAAGTGTCGCGCAAACGTATATCTGTAAACTGGACTTCAGTTGCAAACAAACTTCGATGGCATCCGTACAAATCGAGGTCGTCCTCCTGCCGGTATTGGGTATTGGTATCCGATCGAGCGTGTTTCATTCATCTGGGAACCATCTGAAATTTGAGTTATTTTAGAAAGTCTACACCTTTTCTACTCGAACACAAGTACGTACCTTTGGATGTAAAATCTTCAGAGCGCCGCGAGAGAGCTTCTTGGCGAAGGAGTGGGCGTTACAGATCCAAAGAACGAAAATAGGAAAGCCGATTTGAAATAGTAGATGCCCGGGACGGTCATAGGAAATCATGACTGTCTAGGATAATCTGTAAGCGGATCCCTCAAATTTGAGATTGAGAGGTGTTCTCACCGGACTTACGAGTGTTCCCTTCTCGAATTGACCCTTCATATTTCCGAAGTACAAGGCTACAACGTTGCCATTATTAAATGCATGTGCACTTGTCTTCCTGGGCAAGAAAGTACCATTCTCAGTTCGCCGGTGGGCAAATATCGACTGGTCGGTATCGTGCTTAGTTCGTGTGCGTGCGTAGTCGATTCGGACTTGCCAACCCCAGCAAAGGGTGAGTGTCGTAATCCTGAACAAGGTCGTCAGCGATCTGCAGCTCCTTTTGTCGCGGGTTGCATTACATTCCCGGACGTTTACGAGCGGTGGACCCCCTTCTCACCATCATTGCAGCTCCCAGCTGCTGTCATGGCGATAAAGAGCTCGCAGCCGGCGTCACGGACGAGCTGCACTCGAGGCGATCTGGGATCTTGTCGTTGGTCCACGCTGAACGGGGACCTCGATTAGGGGCGAGATTTGTCTCAGGAGGGCGAGAGAGAGACTGTATGCGTGTCGAGCGTTGATCGCGTGGACGTCGGGAGTGATGCGGATGGAAAAATAACGAGAAAGAGAGACATGTACATTGTATGATGAACGGCGCAGAGAGAACAAAACTATGATTGTTCGCGTTAGGCTTGGGATGATGGTGGACGAAGAGAGTTGGCCCTGACTGAGGCTGAGCGAGATGATCACCGGCCTAATATTTGGGCCCGTCAGTACAGCTTCAAGCCGTCCACGCAAACATTTCGTCTCTCTGCTCGACGACGTCCACGACACGACGGCGACAGCGACAGCGACGACGACCCTCCCCTCCTCGTCGCCGCTCTACGCCCTGCAGCGCACGCGACTTAGTCTCTTTTGCCTTTGCGAGATCCGTCTCTGTCCGGCTTCTCTGCAGAACGTCTCCCATCACGGGTCGTGTCGTGCACAACGTTATAACGCGTCGTCGCCATGAAGAGGTGGATGCACTCTCAGCGCGACCACGTCGCTGTCGCCTCCCCGTCGCCCCCTTTCGACTCGTTCTCAAGCGCTCATTTCTCCCAGTCTTCTCCGCGCGCAATCTGGTCACCGACGGGCGATTTCCCTGACGACAAGAGTCACCTGGAGGAAGACCGCCCGCAGCTCGTCGATCTTCCTGCTATCTCTCGTTTGCTCACCGGAGACATCGATGCTCTTCTAGAAGAGGAAGAACGGAATAGGTCGTCGCAGGAGCACATCCCTGGAGAGATCGACTTGGAGTTCGCATTTGGTGAGCAGGGCTCCAGTTCTCGTTCACCGGTGAACGTTGTCCCAGTTGGTCTTCCTGCTCCGCCTCGAGGCCCAAGAAAATCTGTACCCAGGCGCAGTCGCAGCAAGCCACGTCGACGAGACCGTACGAACCATACACCACCTCAATCTTCTCCAGATTCGAGTGCATTGGAGTCCGCTATCTCGTCCACCATCATGCCTACCTCGTCGCCATCCCAGAGGTCATTTCTGGGAGATACTCAAATCGAGTCCGAAGTTCCTCTAGGCGTTGAAGTTATGAAGGCGCTGAGCGAAAATCAGACGTATAGTGACAACGTGTCTCTCTTGTCCTCCTCCCCCTCCCCGAAATCATCTCCCTCAACGCGGGTACGGGACACTCTTGAATCTGGACATACGTTTGGAAATTTATTGGCAGCTTCTTCGATCGCGGACACGCGAACAACGCGTTCGTCTACTTTGCTCTCAAGCGATGGTATGTATTTTCAGAGCGCATCAATCTGCATGAACATTGTCTAATTCCGGAGCGTGTCAGAGAAATCAACGTCTTATAATATTGCCAACTCCGTCGCATCATCTCCTCCAAGATACTCATCATCATTCATATC
Organism: Schizopora paradoxa; assembly: GCA_001020605.1. Classification (NCBI taxonomy): domain Eukaryota; kingdom Fungi; phylum Basidiomycota; class Agaricomycetes; order Hymenochaetales; family Schizoporaceae; genus Schizopora; species Schizopora paradoxa. The sequence continues at coordinate 1,132,623 of KQ085882.1, forward strand.
TTCGTCCTCAGTTGATAGAAGATTGAGTCCTGCTGCAAAGGGGAACTTACCGCAGCTGACCATTCATCAGCCGATTCGTCCTCTTCTGGCGCACACTCATTCCAATTCTCGTGATTCAGATTACTCTCAAGCATCTTTCTCAAGTCACGACCCACCTTCTACGGCGCATGAACCCCGCATCAGTATCTCGAGCACGATCTACCCTCCCTCCGGCTGCGAAAGCTTGCCTCCCCCTCCACCCGTACCTCATCTTGTCAGCGATTTCGCGCAGGGTCGACAGTCCACATCGACCTACGGTGACAGTCTTATGTCAGTTCATCAGCACGAGCAGGACGGACTCAATTCGACCGGTGATGGTGTGCTGTCACCTTCGTCTGCTGTTTCTGAAACGCTATCAGCCCCTCGTTTCGCGAATCCAGATGAATTATCTTCCCCCGAGGCTGAATCCAGCCCTTCCGACTTCCCATTTCCATTCGGACCTCGATCCCGCCCTCGAGTACCTAAACTCGAGGAGCCCGTTATTCGAGCTCCTCGACCCATCAAGCCTCCTTTGCCTTCTGCTCCCAAGCCACTTTTCAGACGCTCTCGTTCAGCCCAGCCTTCATCTCGGAAATCTGATTCTTCACAACTTCAGAAGGAGCCTTCTCCATCACCCTCTCCCAGGCCAAATCGGTTTTCACATACCCTTCGGGCGTCATTCATTCCTCAACGCCAAGCAAGCGTTGACCTACCTCCCACCACGAACATGCTGAACGCGCAGGAGCGAGCAGACTTGATACGCAAGTCGCGCAAGCTCACGCAAATGCTCGGGGAGACGCCGTCGCCAGTACGTGGGCCCGACGACCTGCCCGACTCGCCTGTTTTGCAGAACTGCCTCCTGCCCATCATACCGAACCGGAAGTTGCACGTTCGTGGTGCACTGTCAGTGTCTGATGCCATGCAATTTGCGAACGTCGTGAAGCAGGCGCAAACGCAACGGACGCACCTCGTCCCCGCCGACGAAGAGAAGCATCCTCACACGCCGCTCAGTCCGATGACTTTTCGCAGCTCGGCTTACGTCCAGGAAGACGACGAGGACTCTGATGGGTCTACTTCGCCCTTCCAGACCCCCAGCTTGCAGTCACCGCGCTCGCTGAAAGATCGGCACGGGGAGAGTGTAGCGCGTAGCCCGGTCGTCATTGACCCGACCGACTCTTTCATGGACCTAGCCGAGAATAATCACGGTACGTGCAGCATCGCCATCCTTTCTTCCGCAAATAATTCCTCATACCTTGACATTTTCGTTTATGTGCAGACGTCGAAAGGGCGCCTTCCATCTACACGTTGGACGAGTCCATCTCGGACTTGAAATTTGCCGACGAGGAGAGACGACGTAAACGCGAGCGCCTTAACAAGCTCCATCGTTTCCTTGGTTCTAAAGTGCCGGCGGAGTTCGTCCTAGGGCCGCAGGATGTAGGAATGCCCCTTCCACCACTGGCCCCCCAACGTGAGTCGCTTGATGCGAGTCAAACGTCTGACGGCGAGAACAACACGCTCGGAAAAACATGGCTCAAGGCGAGGCGACGTGCGAGCGTCGCTGGATCTGCCCCCTCGAAGTTATGGTCAGACGTCGAACGAGTTCAGGAGAACCTGAATGATAAGGAACGCTCTCTCAAGGTAAAGAGAGCAGTCAAAATGGAGAAGGTCCGTCATCGCGTATCACATCAAATCAGGTGCGGTCTCTAACGTCTAAACATTACAGATGTTCGGCGAGCAACCCCCCTCCGATCTCCTTCGCAAAATCCAGACCAGCTCGCCCATCCGTTCGAGCCCGAAGTACAAGGAACACGCATTGGCGGTTTCGGCACCGTCGTCACCAGTTGTTCGTAATGTCAACAAGTCGGCGTACAGAAAAGCAAAGGGCAAGAAGGACGAGAGACCAGGAACGGCGGAGTCCAGTACGGGCCTTTTGTCTTCGCAAGACCGCATCGGCATGATGAGCAATACGGGAGGCCACGAATACCAGCAGTTCTCTCCGCCCATGTCCGCAACGTATATGAATTATCGGCATTCTCTTGTGTCGCTGACGAATATTGTGAACAATGTAAGTTATTGTTTATTTCTTTTTTACGTCGACCTCAATGCAAGGCATGCTATAGGACGATCGAGAGTCGCTCGCCGATCTTCACGAGTACCTTAATGGGCGCTCTTCAAGGGCGTCATCAAGACGTGACGTTGAGCCGCCTCAAACGTCATCTAGGCGCCCGTCGTTGAAGAACGAGAGGAGACATTCGCTTCCTCTTCGACCTTCGATTACGTCGTTGGCTTCTCAGTACACCGTATCTGAAACAAAGATCGAAGTCTCACCGTTTGAAATACGCAGAAGGAGGGCAGCGAAGCTCAGCCATTTCTTCGGCGTGAGTTACAGAGATCTGTTTGGCGAAGTGCTGGAGTCTCTCGAAACTGGTGTCCGTGAAGACGAAGGGAAGGGAACCCTCACTGCAGATGAGGTCCAAGTACGTATCCTCCTTTCGTATAACTTTTCTGCTACTCACCTACGACTTTCGCTGTCTAGGACCTCCTCGACCAATTAAGGAAATTGAAGCAACGTCGCGATGAACTTTCATGAGATATGACAACAAAGGCATTTGGAAGGTTCAACATAAATTATAGGTTAGATGGGTCCGAGGAACAAAAGCCCTGTATCATACAGCAAATCGCAAATGATTTAGTCCGCAAGTTGAGAGGAAATTAATTCTGCCGCAAAGGATATAACTAGAGTACAATGAGGTCGCCTTTACATGAAGAACACCAAAATACATGCGATTCATCTAGGAATTGAGACCATCTCAAGTAATCGATTGAGCTACTAGCGATGCTCGTCTGACTATGGTGCTCGTGCATCGATGACACAGAAGTCTCCGACATGCCCTTCGATAGGTTGTGCATGTTGGCGGCTTCCGCCTCGCTGTACATGCGGGCTTGCAGCATAGCAAGACTGACATGCCTCTGATGGCGAATCGCAGGGGGGAGGCCCTGGTCAATCACTGCAGTCCCCGCCAGCTGGGCGCCATCATCATCTCGTTGCGATGAGGTATCTCTGGCAGAATGCACGGAATCATGCGAGTTTTGATATTGGGTCACCGATGCGCGAAGCTGTTCAAGCTCCTCCTGTAGCGGGTCAACCTCCTTTTGTAACGATGCGAATCGCTGTTCCGCGGCATAGAGGTCAGCCTCCAACGAACGTATGCGTGATTGGGAGGTTGATAACTCCAGATCGTACTCCTGCTTCAACGCACTGCGAACTTCTTCATCCAAGCTCTGCGAGTCGGATCGAACAATAGAGGAGGAGGATTGCCGTAGACCTTGCAACTCATCCTCCTTCGCGGATAGTTGTTCCCGAAGCGATTCGACTTCGCTCTGTACATCCGCAAGAGCCTGGCGATTATCCTCTTCTCCCTGTATGCGCTCCTCGAGACGCTGGCTCAATGCCTTCGTCTCCTCTTCCGTTTTCCAGATTGTTTGTGTCAGCCTTTTGATCTCCTCGTGTTGCCGCACAGATGTCTGCCTGTGCTTTGTGCGGTCCGCCTCCAGTTCTCTGGCACTGGCAAGCGCGTTATCAAGCTGTGTTTGCAGCTCAGATAGCGCTTGCTGCAGTTCCGTTATTGTTTTCTCGTTTGCGGCTTTTTCTGTCTGCCAAGTCTTCATAGCAGAATCGTGCTGGCTTTGATAGTCGGAACCAGATTGTTGCGAATGAGCCAACTGCTCTTCCAACTGTGCAATGGTGGCGTCGCGCTGAGAGAGTGAAGAAGTCAAGTGTTCCACTTTCTCTGACAATTGCAATTTATCTTCGGTGAGCTCGACGATCTTGGGTCTCATTTCGTCGAGAGAACGCATAAGCCCTGTCCCTTCATCTTGTAATTTCTTCTGTGCGTCCTCGGCTTCTTCTGCCCTCTTCTGCGCCGATCGCATCTCGTTCTGTGCGACCTCAAGCTGACGCACTGTAGATGCAAGACTAGCATCGGAATGAGCAAGGCTCTCTTCTAATTGCCGCAGTGATGATGTCGCGCTTTGTAGCTGAGATTCGAGGGACGTATTCGTAGAAAACAGTTGGTCACGGTCCGTAGACAGGGACGTGAGTTGCTCCTGATAGGAGAGCTGGCTATTTTCCATCTCCGCGTGTTTTCGCATCCATTCTACCTCAGCCGCCGACTTATGTTGAAGCTGTGAAACGACGTCGTCATGATCGGATTTCAAAGTCGCGTGTGTCTATGGAATGCACATTTAGAGTGTCAATTCGAGTCCAGTCGATCGGTATTGAATCCGTACCTGGCGTAGTTTCGATAATTGGAACTCAAATTCTTCGGCGCGATCTTGTGTATTTTTGAGTTTCTCTTCTAACCGATCTACTCGGTCATCATTCTGTATTTGCTCCTCTAACTCGCGGGCTCGTCGATCGCGTTGGTCGAATTTGGCTCGCAGTTCGCTGGCGTCTGTGCGGAGAGATTGTATGTCCCTTTCCTAAGCGCCTGATTAGCACAATATTCCGCATTAAAGGTACATTTCGTACCAAATCTCTTGACTTTGATGTCACTTGAGAAACCTGAGTTTGAAGCTCTGTAACCTGAGACGAAAGGGACACCCTTTCCTTTTCCAAACGCTCCTTTTCAGAGCGTAGAATATCCGACTCCTGGGACTTTAGCTGCAACTCTTTCTTCTTTGCATTGAGTTCTAGTAAACGCGTTAGGCGTCTCTATTAGTTCAGCAACAGAAACATACGAATGTCGATTCCGTCGAATTGTTCGAGTTTCTCTGTAAGAGACGCCCTCTCGGAAACAAGTAGCGCGATAGTCTGTTTCTGTTCCTGGAGTAACTGTGTCGTTTCCTCGTTCACTGCGTGTCCGTTGACTGCCGCGGCGGATGTCGCGTCCTGCGACGTCGACGCTTTCACCTCGACCGTCGGGGAAGCAACGACGGCATTCAAATCTTCGTTCGAAACAACCGCCGGTGGCTGCTCATGTTCTGGTCTTCCTATGGGCGAATGACGCGCCAGTCTAGTACGCAAAGAACCTAACCGCTCATGATCCTGTCTTCACGCACTTCACGCAAGACATGGTACGCACAGTTCGCCAAAGTCGTTTGCTCCTTCTACTTGCTGCGAGGGTGCAGGAGTCATTGACCTAGAAGCTGGAGGGCTCCCGCTCGCACTGGGATCTGTAACGGCCCAAGCTCCTGCTTTCTTCTGCTGTTGCCGTTTCTTCAACTGCGCATTCGGATGTCAAATTTCGTTTGAATAGCGACGCAAAACTATCTGCTAACCATGGCTTTAGCCCGAGCAGCTTTCGCCGCTCGATCTTCGTCTGTCATGGTGATCGAAACTCAACGAAATATGAGGACGTTATGGAACACGAAGGAGGACCTCCAGCTTCACGCGTGTCGGTGGCAGTGTCAGGCAACTTTCTATCGGCCACGTCACTCAAGTAGAGAATTGAATAAATGACATCCATTGCATATTATATATTTACCAGAGCAAGACAGGAAGAGAGAACGAATTGAATAATACGAGACAAAACAAAATAAGAAGCGAACCGGGCAACTTGAAAAAGGGAAGACTGCGCTGCTTTGCTACCAAAAAAGTCGCCGATAGTAAAGGAATGCGGAAGGAGTGTGGATAAAGCCTCAAAGTCGTGAGCGCTATAGGTGAGTATATGAGTTCGATAGGTGAGAGTATGTATGGCTTAGAGGGCTGGAGGGGGATAGTCGAGAGGGTGCGTATGTAGCGACGTGGGAGGACAGAAAAATGAGGAGTGATTAAGCCCAGACCTGACAAACTATGTAAGTAGGGGGATTAAAACGTGGATCTGAAGAACAAATACCTTCAAAGTACTGTCCCAACTACCTGTGCAGAGTGCCATGCCGTCGCTGCTCACACCCAAGCAACTGACGCGATTCTCGTGTCCAGTAAGCACTCCGACCCGTTCGCCTTTGAGAGTGTCCCACACGTTGCATGTCCAATCGTCATAGCCTCCAAATAAGATGCGCCCTGAAATTGAGAATGCTACGGATGTGATACCGCACAAGATGTTGTCGTGGGTGAAAGAGTTTAGTTCTCGATCTGCCCGAATGTCGAACAGCCGGCATGATGCATCGTCCGACCCCGTACCAAACGCATCACCATTGGGGAAGAATCTATGACGTTGATGAGGACAACCGCTTTTGAAAAGGACATAAACAGATCTCACGTCACAGCATTAATATCCGACTCGTGTCCGGTAAAGGTTTGTGTCGCTTTCCCACTACGAATATCCCAGAGCTTAGCTGACGCATCGCACGCTCCTGACACGAAAACATTTTGACTAGGCCCAAGCGCCAAACTGCAAAAATCTCAGAATATTTCTTCCAGACAGGTCATCGAATAGCGCTCACCTCATGACATCTCCCGTGTGGTCGCTGAACTCCATCACTCTGACGCCCGCCTCGATATCCCAAAGCATGCAGGTCATATCTCCTGAGCTTGTTACAATCTGTCTGTCGTTGATAAATCGGCAGCAGCTGAGATAACCGGAATGGGCGCTCAGTTCACGTGCTCCTTTGACTGTCCCACTGTCCTTCGAGTTCAGGTTGTAGATAGAGCAAATGTTGTCGAGACCACCGCAAGCGACGAAGTTTCCAGATGGTGAATACGCGCATGTCATCACCCAGCTTGAGCGAAGAGGGATGGCATGAACTTTAATTTGGGTGTAGGCGTCCCACACAATGAGTTTACCATCTTGAGACGCAGAAACGAGATGTCGGCGGTCAGCGGCCCAGTGCATTGCATAGATCTTTGCGAGATGGCCTTTCAGGGCACGACGAGGACGCATAACGATTCGGGGGAGGGCTTCGACTTCCGCAGCCATGGCGCGCACTGGCGTTCGTATCCGGAAGCTATTCAGGGCGCATAACAACGACAACAAGAGTGAAAAACATACAGCTCGAATCAGCCGACGCCTCTTTCTTCGCTCTAATCTTCTCCTTCAAACTCTCAGCTTCACGGCGAGCCGCTGCGATGCGCTCCTGGATATCTCCTGCTGGCTGCGACATGCTTGTGATATTTTGAGTGGCAGGTGCGATAAGTTAGGTCAACTCTGCGAAAACTCCTCGAGTAAACGAAGGTAGTCGAATTTGTTGGAAAGGTAGGACCTCTAGCAATCCGATGGCCAGAAAATTGGGAGAAATGGATCAGAGAGAGCTGAGGGGGGATGAGTTCTCCTCAGTCGCGCTGTATGTGGGAAATCGCAAGATTTCTGGTCCAAACCTGGTCTGATGTCGCAGGAAAACGGCGTAGGGGTCGAAAGCTTGTGCGCCGTCGTCCGCTGGGGCTACGTGCTCGTCGTCGAGGGCGTCGGCGACGTCGTTGGAGGGATGCTGTGGTCAAGACCTGGGATTTGATGGACAGTAAGGACGTCGGTAGGTAGTGAGAACGACATTCAAACTCCGCGCGGGACACTCCTTCCTTTCGAGGACAGGCTCATTTGCCTCCGCTCGCCTTGAAAAACGACACTCTTCATCGAAACCTCGTGTCAGGTCGGTCGTTTCTGTGCGGCTTGCTTTCATCGCAATCGGTTCCAACAGCTCTCGATTCCGATATTATCTTGACTCGAATCCTCGAATGACCTAGAGGAAAAAACACGATGCTTGCGTTTGGTGAGAACAAAGAACACCGCCATTCTCGCCGACGTTTTTGGCATGCGAATCGTCTGCATCGGCTTCATCAGTGCTGTGAAATCAAGAGCTGTGAACAGCGGGTCGACATCAAGCATTTGATCAATACTACGCAAGCTTGCAGTGGTCAAGACATCCAAACTATGGACGGTACGACTCAAAATGTGGAAAAAGGCGTCTACGAAATTTATTGCGTTCACTAAAATCAGGTCGCCGGTATTCGTTGGTATAATGTCGAAATCCATCGTTGGGTTAGGTGACTTTTGATTCAATACCGAGGCGTCTACCACGAGTTTCTTCGGGATCCAAGAAAATGTAGATATCCAAACCACCTCCCTTGCAGTAGCAACCATCCAGATCCGATCTGCTCTTCGTTCAAGTTGTACCGACACGCAGACTCCGCGCGTTCCGCTATAGTAATCTCGGCGCACGTTTCATTATTACATATCGCTAAGTGTCCAATCTCGAATCTCTTGTTCTGTTATTTTATTGAAATTTAGCATTGGAGGCTCTCGGAAATTTGGCATACATCGTCCCGAGCAGGCCCTCTTCAAGTCGGCGAATGTTTTATTAAGCCATTTCTCGATTCACGCCGAGAAATGTCTCTGGCCTCAGGTATTTGATGATATTGCACCGGCGCATCTCCTTGTCGGTCTTCAATACCAACATTCGCGTCGAACGATATCAGGACAGGGATCATATTGATAAATGTTTTTAGATGGACGTATCAGGACGTACAATGAGCTATCCGAGGGGCTATAGCATCTACCGTTGCGGATTTTCGGATCCTCACTCGTAAGCCACCTCCTGAAGCTCTTGGAAGCCATCGGTCTTTTTTTGCACGCGCTTGCTCTATCGCGCAGGGCGGGACAGGCGGATACCAATCCAAGGGACCCAAAAATACTGAAACTATTGGAAAGGGCGTGTACGTTCGACTCATATAGTTGTCGGTTCTCTTTGACGAATCTTGATACCTTATTAGGTCCTTAGTCTACTGTCGGAATGTACGTGAGTTACGACTCCTTGCCTTTCTGCTTTCGAAACGATCCACAGACGAACTCGCACTGGAATTCGACGTTCCATTAGTTTTTCTTCGTGCGCTACTCACTCGGCGCCAGTACCAGCATTACCTTCGGGGTCGAGGTAAGTGTCGCCTTGTCTCCATATTTGCCACTATCCGCGACCGGCGGGCTGCATCGACCAGTGTCAACTACCAAGCTTGCAGCTGTAAAGTGTGTTTTAGCTATCGTCGATGTTTCCAGAGCCGCCCAAATACACGCAAGTTCGCTCAGCCTCCTCGAAGATATAAGATGGACTTTCGTGTACATCCATCCAACAGCAAACTTCACCTTTCATTACAAAAAATGGCAGAACCACAGCGTGAGTGGATCGAACTTGTTTATCGAAATCTAACTCGTCACGCACAATTTCCTCCCAGACTGGCGCCTCGCTTTGAACAACCACCTGCAGGCGACTCAAAGTACGCATTTGGTCAGTTGGACCAATCCACCTTCGCCTCGCTCCGGAGTTTGGACAATCACGCTTTTATGTATGCTTTGCCTTAATTCCGGAGTACCCCAGATTGATGAATATTCGTCTTTAGGGAATGGCGAACCATTCAGAACGGGCCACGGATCTTCGAAGGGTGTTGCAAAGGAGCACGCTGCAAAACAGGCAATACAGTACCTGAACCCGACGCTGTATGCTCAAATGGTTACTTGCTATGGTTGCTGAGGCCAAGGTCTCTCACAGTTTGATTTATACGTAGTATTAGAGCCTCAAATTTGTCTTCTTTTTTACTTATTCTCTTTCTCCGCGCCGAGATATCATTTCTATCCATTTACATCGTCCTTTCGTTCCTAGACTTCGATTTATCTACGTTTTTTCCTTTCAAAACACTTCATTCCTTGCCCCTCTTCCAGTATGGGTCGATTGCGGTTTGGTTACGTCGCCAAAAAAATGCATGGTACAAGTCTTCTTAATTTCAGGCCTCTTCCATTTCATTCTCGATTTCTGGCACCGTTACTTTCTCGCTGCCGATCCGTAGAAAGAGCGCGATTCCCTTATCATGTTCCGTTTCATGTGCAAGGAGGTTATTTTTTCATCCCGCGAACATTTTGCAGGTCATGCACAAAGTTTAGGCTGATGCTTCGCGTGCCTTATGTAAGTTCGCGTAACGTTATCACGTTCATTCGTGCTTCAGTAAATTCATCTCGCTGGCATCATCTCGGAAAGGTGAGGCCTCACTCGGCTTTTGGTCTATTGCCGTGCTTCACACAAAGCTGATCTGGCCGCCGCGATGGTGCTGGAATGCGACAGTTTTGCAGGTATTTCCCTGAGCGCGTTTTCTTTACGTACGACCTCAACTTGAGGATCGCAGATGGGCATCGTGAACAGTGAGTTGGTTCGCTCTAGTTTTTCTCCGTCAACGCGTAACGCCACAGGAACTCAGATTTCAGAACGTGTCTCGGCATACTAACTCAAGTTGTAGTGAAGCGAACGAAGAGACTTGTCTGGGTCTGGTGGTGTTAGCCACTGACAGTCTTGATAATTCTTCCCCCCTAACTGGACCGACAAAATAGGATCGTTCTCAATGGTGTGGGTGCGATTTCTGCCCAAGATCGCAGCTAGCTGAGTCCCCCCGCATCATAGACACAATTGCTCGTGTGATGATGAGATAGTTCCGCACTCAAGCGCCCTTCGTATGTATCCCATGGTGCGGAGCAACATTGGAAAACCATTGCGAACTCGGGGCACTCTTCCGGCTCGACTCACGTCTTCATTGGACATTCGAATGGTACCGAACAACGATTCTCTGATGAAGCTGACGTTTTTTTTATGATACTGATGATTCTGACAGCGTTGACATGGGGAGTCGGCCCAGGAAGAGGGTGTGTTCTTATCGTGAACATGGCATCACGGCGTATTGCCGATGGTTAGCTTTAGGAGCTTGGTATTTCAATTACGGCATGACCACTTCGCCTAGTGGTAGGTGGTATAGCAGTCATTTTTGGGCCGTTATAATAACAACCTTATAAAGAGAAACATTGAAGTGGCAAAGGTTGCCCCGGATGCAATTCCCCATCGAGCCCCCGCCTTTATGTTTACGATCTAAAGGAGCGTACGAGGTCCTGCATGCAATTTCTGATGGTATCCATCCGAGTTGAGGCTGATTTATCCAGCATAAAGAAAATTTCTTATGGCAGGGAGAGCGCTTTTCTCTGACAAAATGGTTTGGCGTTCATTGAGATGTTTGACAACGTACCTTATAGGACGGCTCGGCGCGACAATGGACATATCGCTGGGAGTCATCTGTAAAATGATAGGCACTATGTGGAGTATTCCCGTGAGCGATTAGTTACACTTCCGCTGAAAGAGCTGAATCCCCCCTATTCAGGATTCAACATCTACTCTCAACTCCAGTCCACGTCGCTTTTGTTCTGAATTTAAACTGGATGACGGGCTGCGTAGGGCTTTTGCGCTGTCTTTTAGACCAGTCATGATCCGCTTCAATGGGTACAGGATCACGGAGAATATGCGAGTTCAGCGTCGAGACGCTCTTATTTCCCGCGAAGGACTTTTGTTGCAGTGGCAATCATACAGAAATGTTCCATGCAGGCACGCAGGCCTTAGACGCCGCATCCTGTCTGAGTTATTATCCAGCTCCTACTCCTGGGTTTTATATCGCTCGGACCGATTCAGATACCATTTGATGATACCCATTCAGGCCCACTCAATCTTCCGTCTGATTCGGTAGGGCTCGAGGATAAAAGCCAGCTTGTCTCGTTAGAAACCCCCAGAACGTTTGCGTACTTCACAATCTCTTCGACTTCGCCGATATGTCTGCGGATAACCATCACAGTAAGTATCGAGAACGTATGACTCGCCTCAAACTTACCACCAACTTCTTCAGGCCCGACAACGAATCTCAATAACCGTACGCGACATCCATTCTCTTACCTTCGAGAGTGCCCTGACACAATTTTTAAACTCAAGTACTCCAGCAGAGAGGTGAATCTGACAAACTCAGCTGGGAGGAAAAGGACGGAGGCACACAGAATAATATTCTGTGGACGCTTACATGCAAATGTCTGTATTTTCCTGGGCTTTTATTTCTGCGAGCGCGCCACGCTGATAACGTCCTGCATCGCAGTCAATGGTAATGTTTTGGGAACGGGTGTCGCTCGCACAAAAGGGGAGGCGAAAAACAAAGCCAGCCAGCAAGCTCTCGAGAAGTTGAAGTCTCAGTAGTGCAAAGGAGTTTCGGGGGAGGGATATTGACCATTAGGCGGTTTCCTTATGATCGCTGTGTCGCATGCAGTCAAAGGGCGGTGTGATCCTGGGTTGGAAACGTATTAGCAATTATTAATTAACTTTGAGACGTTATTGTATCACTGCAACTTCGAAATAGCATATTTCAGTGGCGATCGCCAGCTTCCTTCGATGAAACATGCATGAGATGGAGCTGGTGTATCTTCAGACCAACGATCAAGTGGGGTCAAAGATGCAGACGATAGGCCATATGGACGACCGACTAAAGCCATATAAGCATTTCGGCAACTTGAAGAAAGAGACTAAAAATTCGTCACGCACAGAGGGGAAGGGGGGGAACGCCACGATGGCCAAGGTAAAGAACAACGACCCCTTCCCGTGCGATTGTTGGAGAACGGAAGGTCATTTTATGGGTGGGATGTTCCCCACGATCCTTTAACCTCCTCGACCCCCGCGAGAAGGGCTTTTCAAACCTGGACAAGAAGACGTCTGAAGCATTGAACCGTCTTCAAAACGAGAAAAGAGGGAAGAGTAGAATAGAAGTTGGAGTTAATGCTGGTTTTCACTTACTCGGTATTTTCTCGACACCAACTTGATTCTTACCTCTCAGATTGAGCTTTCACGAACGCCCATGCAATATGCGGTCCAAGTTGAAACCAGCGGGTTAAGGTTAGCATGATTGGCGGCTACACGTGCTTCAAGCGCCCTAACTCTAAAGTGTGAAGCAAGAAATGACGAACATTGCGGTTCATTGGCAAAGAAATAGCACGCTACCCGCTCATGTGTTTCCCCGTCTTTCTGAAGATTTTGAACTTACGAATCATTGGCGTACTTTTGAGTACCCGGTATTCGATGCCAACTGTCTTCATAACTCCCAATGCCCGACGTCGAAGTTCATTCTTAGTATCGAACAAAGCATCAGCGAAGCGAGGTCGGCGAGTCCACCTAATTCTCCGGTTGATAAACCAACCGAGTGTCACATGGGGGGTATGTCATTCCATTGCTTATGAGTTGCGATAATAAAGATACGAAAGCAAATAATTCAATAAAACAGACCTCAATTCCCGACGATTCGATTTTGGGAATGTCCGCGTGGTCTTCAGTCCTTGTGCGATCGCCTCTCCCTCTCCTGCCTGCTACGCCTTTTCGAGTCTTTAAGGTCCGAGGAAAGTTTGTCGTAACTGAAGACCTTGCTGTCTTTTCTCTTCAAATTGCCCTTGCCAATGTCCGATGACTGATGCGCCGCCCCTTTCTTTCGACTTGTTTCCTCATAACGAACTTGCGGAGGGTTTTTAGGCTCGTGAGGAAATATGTCACCCCATGATGATTTCCTTGCGTCGTAATACGGCTGCTTTCCTTGAGATCGGGGGATAGTCAAGCGCATAATTTTACCTTGGCAGGCCATGAGCAGTTGGAACGCGAAGGGGACGGAGCAACAAACCTTCCGGAGTACAGCTATCCAAAATAACATGGCCACTGTTTTTTATGGGTGGGAATACAAGTCGAGGCCAGCTGAACGCTTCGTTCCGAATCTGTTCGTCAAATGAAGCACCGATCTCTGTATCGCTGCTCGTGACCTTATCATCTTCGATGTCGGTAGCCACTTCAGGCCTGCGCCCACGACGGATGACAACGTATGAGTAGCCAACATCTTCATGTCCGGCGCGAACATTCTTGGTCTTTCGAATAAACGCTGGACGCTGAAGCCTCTGAGAGAATGAACAGACTAGTCTCTCATGACAAGCATTGAGCAATGGACACGATTTGTCGTGCGGACACTTCGGACAGATTAATATAGGGGAACGTACCAACGCGATGAGGACTTACTGGAGCAACAACGTGACAGCCGGCTAAATCCTTCTCGACCATGTCGGGATCTTCGAATTCTCGCCTGCCCATCCGTAGCAAGAAGTCTCTTGCTTCGGCGATACTTTGAAAGCCCGCGTGCGTGTCATGATCAATGAGTATCTAGACGCCTGCTCAGATTCCATCAGAACAGATTTAATGACTGGCGTACCAAGACTTCTGCTCCGCTTGACCACATTTCCTTCACAAGTTCCTTACGAGCCAGCGGCGTTGGAAGTGAGGACAAGTAAAAGGCAGAAACCGCAGCTGTGTCTCTGCCCATAGAACGTCCAATCTTTTCAGAATCATCGAATCCTCTGTGCCATCTTATTTTCGTGTCTCCAAGATTGGCGTCTGTCCATGGGAGTTAATATTGTGCTTCACTGCATTTGAGCAGATCGCGGTAGTTTCCGTACCCTTAAGCAGCTTTTTGGCCATGGCCGTCAATCCATCGCGTTTGTCCATTGCCAGGTACGATTCAATATATGCTTGAGATAATTCGGGTTCAGAATCTCCGAAAGTCCGGCCCTTCTGGAAGGCATAGAGAAACGCCCTGATTTATCATTAGCATTGTATGATGATGTGAATGACACAGTGCGTACCAGATACAACTGCCAGCTCCTGAACCCCAATCAAGTACGTGCCGCAAAGTCCAGTCATTGCCAAGCCTCACTTTGACATGATGCAGGACTGCAGAAACTGCAGAGTAGTGGGAGGGCAGGGCGACAGTCGCAAACGCCGTCCCGTCAGCTTCGGCATGCCTTGCCGCCTGCCTTCGAGACCTGTACGATGGGTCGTAGTCTGATCCCCAGCCGTCTGACCTCCCATGTGCATCCCCATGAAAGAGCCTCTTCGCGTTCTCTTGCAATTGAGGTCTCTGGCGATCTAAACGCGGATGAATAGACATCAACCACCTCCTGCAACAAACCAAGGGTTACTTTACTGACCGTCCACGACGCGATCAACAGCGTTTCTCATTTCAAGCGGTAGAAAGACAGATCCAATTCTTTGACTGCCGAAGCTTGCACGAGCTGACTTCCTTTCCGTCGACTCTGATTCTTCAACGCTATGATCCTCGGAAGCAGAGCCTTCCCAAGTCTCGTCGTATTCTAGTTCTTCCAGTTCTCTTGCTGTCGAGGCTCCGTCAAGGGGCGGTACCTGGCGCCCCCTTTGCTTTAAGGACCTCATGTCAGATACGTTGAGGACATCCCGCATACTGTCATCTATATCGAGAGATGGGTTCGTGTGATGAGCTTCATGCCTTGAGGAGCGGTGAAAGTCAAATCTTGCGTGAGGTCTCGATACCCTCGACATGTCTGACAGAAGGGCGCGTTCCCCTCTCCGAAAGAACTGCAGCATGGTTGCAATATTCGAGGCGGAGGTTCATGAAAGTCGTTGGCAAAGAGTTGAGCAAGTCATCCACCGTGGCCAATGACGGGATACCAATTTGGGTGCGCGGCTGGATTGTAACTTGAAGTTGGTCTGTCCGTTGTCATTTCTCTCTCGACGCGTGACCATCCTCGAAGTACACGTTCCTACTAGTCTCTAGTATGAGCACGGTCGCAACGAAGGATCCTGTTGTTCTCGATCCCGATCACAACGAAGACCGACCACTGGCAGTCGACGAGCGTCCTTCTAAACGAGCCAGAATGGATCAGGCTGACGAGGACCGTCCTGTTATAGCGAATAACAACGTCATGGAGGTCAACGAAAGCGAAGAGGAAGGAGAGGAGGAGGAGGAGAATGGTGTATCTATCGGCCAAGACCCTACAAGAGCGAAGGATCTCTACCTCGACACGGTGCGAAGTTCATAACACTGAACCACAATAGCTCGTAACCAAAAGTTTTCATTACAGATAAAACGTTCAGCTCTCGACTTCGACTTCGAAAAGGTCTGCTCCGTCTCTCTCATGAATATCAACATCTATGGTTGTCTTGTATGCGGCAAATATTTCCAAGGACGAGGTCGGAAGTCTTACGCGTATGCACACTCCATTCACGAAGATCACCATGTATTCATCAATCTTGAAACGAAAGCGGTGCGTTTTCGTGTCGTCATGATACACTTTCACTCGATAACAAAATAACAGGTATACGTTCTTCCAGACGGCTACCTCGTATCCGATCCTTCATTGGAAGATATTGCTTTTGTCCTCGCTCCCTCATTCTCTCCACAGGCCGTCGCAAATCTATCGAACCCGGCCCATGTCCTTAAACCATCTTACGACCTGACGAACAATCCGTACTTGCCTGGATTTATTGGCCTAAACAATATTAAACGACATGACCACATGAACGTGATAATTCACGCTCTTGTACACGTTCCACCTATAAGGGATCATTTACTTTTGTCAAATTTCAAGGGGAAAGAAAGCGAACTGCTTAAGCGCTTCGCGGGACTTGCGAAGAAGCTATGGAACCCTCGGCTCTTCAAAAGCCAGGTCAGTCCCCACGAATTCCTCCAAGAAGTCGGTCGAGCGAGCGCTGGCAAGTTTCGGCTTGAACAACAAGGAGACCCTATCGAATTCGCTGGTTGGCTGTTAAATCACCTTCATAAAGATATGGGAGGAACAAAGAAGAGAAATTCAAGTATGTGCTATTTCATCGCACATAGTCCCTGAGAGCAGAAATAATAGACAACCAGGTATCATCTTCAGCTCCTTTCAAGGAGAATTAAGAATGGAGACACAGAAGGTGGTGGTGAAGGCAGATGATTCTTTGAAGCGTCGGCCTCAATTTGACATCGGAGGGGGTCAGTCCAATCGTTCTATTGCAGATGATTTGTTAATGAACTTTTTTAGAGACAAAATCGGCTACATCACCCTTTTTATTCCTCTCTCTTGATTTGCCACCGCCCCCACTGTTTCAAGATTCAGTGGAGAAAAACATTATCCCGCAAGTCAGTCTCGCTTCGGTCATGGACAAATACGACGGGAAGAGCACTCAAGTACGTGGCGCTTGTTGCCAGGAAGATTGACGCTCACAGTCATGCAGGAACATCTGGGTCTATTACGAAGATATAAATGCCTGAGGCTTCCCAAATACCTCATTCTCCATTACAAGCGTTTTACGAAAAACAATTTCGTCGAGGAAAAGAACCCCACTATTGTAAATTATCCACTCCGAGGCGTTGATTTCCGCGAATGTAGGCCCTTTCGTTCGTACTGGGATGTCCATTCTTTGACTTGAACTATAGATCTGGAAGCGCCAGCTGGTCATCCACCAACCATCTATGATCTTCTCGTCAACATCGTTCACGATTCTGTCGCAGGAACGACAAGAGACATCCAGAGTACAGCTTGGAAGGTCCATCTACGTGCAGGTGGTGGTGGTGGGGATGCAGAAAAGTGGTTCCAAATACAAGACCTGATCGTCGAGGAGATACGAAAAGAAATGATCTTTTTGGGCGAGACCGTTTTACAGGTAAATTCCAGACTATGTGCGTGAATACAGGAGTTGATAGTTTGTTCAGGTATGGGAGCGTAGAGAGTGACTCTTGTGCAGAGTCGATGCATTAATTACTTGGTATCGTCTTTATCTCTTGCGTTTGTTGACGACTTGATTGATTCGGTCGTCCAGCGTGAGGTCCGGTGCCTTGTACGGAAGCAAATGGCATCACAGCGGTTTCGCTTCGACTACGTCAATCATTATACTGTTTATTATAGTGCTGTGATATACCTATCGTTCGAGCCAGTTATCATTGGCTTGAAAATGTAAACTCCAGATACAACACCTGATCCATTGGAAGTCAGTAAATTCGCAAAATACAAAAGTTTGCAACCCTACCTACGCCCGCCGCTACGGCAAGGTTAAGCATGTTTCGACTACGGAACATTTCCGTGCTGCTCTGAGATCTAAGTGATTACCTTGAAGCCTGGTAGATGGTGGTTCGCATCTGAAAAACGAAACGAGTGGCACGCTCGAGATCTAACCGATTTTATCTTACGTAATCAACATAATTTCTGTGGAATTTTGACCACAGAATTCCGGTCTTCCTCGTCGTCAACACTCTTCACCCTTTCGCTTTCGTAATGCGTCCGCCTCAATCTATCACAGCAGTCTTACGAACACCCTCATCCTCGAAATCCACAAGCCGTATATTTACACGCAATGCTGGGCGGAAAGTAGTCGCGTCCGATCCCCAGAACGAAATTCTTCGCCGGAGTCTATATCCGAGCAACATTCGCAACAAGGAGACACCTACTGGGACATGGAGGCCGGACGTCATGAAGGCTCTTCGTAGAGCGATACCCTCGAAGCAGGCGCATGAAACGATTGAGCGTGCATGGTTACTTCATGAACGGCATATGCGGTGGAAGAGGAATGAGGAGGCGGAACGGAAGTTTGAGTCTATGAGGCGCGCGATGGCGGAGCTGGAGAAGGTCGATCCTATCTTGTTCAAGGAGGCAAACAGAGTTGAGGATCCTCGAAAACGAACCCCTGCTGAAGTCGAGCTAAGCAAATCGCTGCGAGGGGCGCCGAAGAAAGCAATGGAGAGTAGACTTCCGGGGTTGTTTCCAAGAGAAATGCGGCTTCCGACCGATACACCTCCAAGAGAAGGCTGGGTGTACAATTGGAGACCATGAAGGATTTCTCAAAAGATGCATGTTTACATTGTGAGCTTGATTTAACGTTCAGGTTGCGACATCTCATTGACAGAGCTTCCTCAGATCCCTTACTCAATGTTAAATTCACGTCCTCGTAACATATAGGACAGAATGCATCAAATGCCTTGAGACGAGGCCGTAGGTCTTCAATTCCAGGCCGAGCTGATTAGGGAGGTCAGAGATTGTGAGGGAGGAACTTCAGACTGACTATCGTTCGGTGTTGGAAACACGATATTTAGGCCACTTGCATTGAATATATACCTTTCGACTATGAATCGTAGAAACTATCTTTCATATTTAATGAGAAGGACTCCGACCTTCATCTTTTATCGCGTTTGATTTGATGTTACTAGCGCATGACACGCCGGAAAGCAAACACGCGTCGCGACTTCGACTCGATCTCTTACACCCATCTTCCTCAACGTCACATTCTCCCTCAGGCTTTTGATCAAAGACAACACCATGGATGACGATGATGCCGAATACATGCAAGGCAGTGACGATGAGGTTTGTTTGACATGATCTTCTTTATGAGTTTGTGAACTGGACATTGGATGCAACAGGACTACGGGTTTGACTACTCGGACAACGACGACGCGGAGGACTCAGGAGATGTTGACATTGAAAATATGTACTACGTTGCTAAATGTAAGATTCCCGGTTGCTCCTCTTTCACTTACTGAACGCGTCGGAACAGCGAAGAAGGATGATAATCCCGAGGAAGCATTGAAGGCGTTCAGGGCTATAGTCGACAAGGAAGAGACGAAGGGAGACTGGTGTGCTATCTTTCGCTGATTTGTCTACATCGATTACTTACAGACTTGAGAAGGGGCTTCAAGGCATTGAAGCAAGCGACCAAAGTGCTATTTCAGATACTCCACCGACCAGAAGAGGCGTTGCAGACGTACATACAGCTTTTGACATACACCAAGTCGGCGGTCACTCGAAATTATTCGGAAAAGTCGATCAATAAAATATTGGACTACGTCGGAGGTGGAAAGGGTGGTCCGGTCGATGTCAATATTCTGGAGCGTTTCTATCAAGTCACCAAGGAAGCGTTAGAGGAAGCCAAAAACGACGTGAGTAGAGCAATCGGAGGTCACTCGAATCCGAAGACTAATTATATTATAGCGTCTTTCTGCAAAAACCAACCTGAAGCTGGCTAAGCTCTGGCTTGACAGGAAAGAATACAGCCGGCTTGCAAACGTACGCCGTGAATAAACTATGCTGGACTACTTACAAACACGTGTACTAGATCATACGGGACCTTCACAAATCGACCGCAGAGTCAGAAGACCAACAATCACGGGGGACGCAGCTCCTAGAAATCTACGCTCTGGAAATACAAATGTACAATGAGACGAAGAATTTCAAGAAGCTCAAGGTTCGTGCTCTTGAAATTAAACTCGAATCCGTTAACCACGAAGTACACTTCAGGAAATATACAATGCAACCAACGAAGTTCGATCGGCCATCCCTCATCCTCGTATAATGGGTGTCATCAAGGAGTGCGGAGGGAAAATGTGGATGGGCGAACGTGAGGATCAATATGTTCAGCAAGTTGATCTTATCTTATCGTGTTGCTTCAAGGTCAATGGGCGCGAGCTGGGGAGGATTTCTTCGAATCGTTCCGGAATTACGATGAGGCAGGATCTGCGCAAAGAATTCAGGTCTTAAAATACCTCGTCCTCGCAAACATGCTCACAGGGAGTGCGGTGAACCCCTTTGATAGTCAAGAAACACAGCCGTATGCACGACCGATTCAAGGCTCTGTCATGAGGCTAACAGGTCGAATTTCACCAGATACAAGACCGATCCACAGATCACACCCATGACAAGTCTGGTGGACGCTTATCAACGTCGGGAGGTGCACGCTGCTGAGAAAATCCTAAGAGGTCAGTTCGGAGTCCTTGCTTCATACTATTCCCTGATGTTGGACTCGCGCTTTAGACAATAAGGCTCAAATAATGGACGATCCTTTCATTCGATACTACATCGGCGATCTACTGAGAAGTTTGCGCACTCAATACCTGATCGATCTGATCAAGCCGTATACTCGCCTTGAACTTTCGTTCCTCGCAAGAGTAAGGACATGCCGAAAAAATTAGGATTGTTGATTCTAACCCCAGTTTTATCTATCCAGCAACTGAACGTCGAGAAGAGCGAGGTTGAAGAAATGCTCATCGATCTGATTCTGGAGGGGAAAATTGCTGGCCGAATTGACCAAGTCACAATGCGTCTCGAATTATACAAGGAGTATGTGTTTGAGTATCTTTCGTCGTACCGTATACTCACGGAAGCACAGGCAAACCTTGGAGCAACGGCGTTACTCTGCTTTGGACAAGTGGACAACGGCATTGGAGTCTATTCATTCTGCGATCGTTGGGAAAGCTTCTGGTCGAGGTTCAGGGGATACCTCATTCGTGAACATGCCAACGGAAATATTCGACGCCTGAGTCAAATGAAGATGTGTAATTATATGTTTTGCTTAGCAATGTGTGTGCGATTGCTAGTTCGGATGTTTTTGGCAACTATCTAAGCAAGACGCGTCTGTGGCAAGTAATATACGCTTGCGCTCTTCCTCTCTCCTAGCCAATGTTACCGGCGACGTCGACGACGGACGTCCTTCTCACTCCGACATTATCTTCCTTTGGACCTTAACGATAGTTTTAAAGTCGTCTTTCATCGTTTGCCGTCGAGATGGACTCTCCTCAGATTCCTATTTCCCCGATCAACAGTTATGGAGCGGTGAAGTCAAGCAGCAGCTCTACCAAGGTCGTCGACGATGTGACGAGCCTTACCAGCTTCAACCCTTTCTCTGAGGAGGATGAACACGACCAATCGTCGTATACTCTTGTCAGTTCGTTGTTTACTCGCGTCAAAAACTCCTTGGCCGCTCCTCTTTCCAACGCCGTTGCCGCTGCATCTGGCACCCCCTCCCCAACTCCCACTCTTCCAGCACAACCGACCTCGACACCTTCTGATCCAGAGGTTAAGCGAATCGGCGACAAGAATGTTGTTACACAGAACCTCAGTCCGGCATCGCGTCCTCAAAACGAAAATCGCCCTCGCCCTATGAAGTTTGGCTCATCTGTGGGCCCTTCGCTTGCACCTCCACTGGTGACGCCACTGGTCGTAGACTCAGAACTACGCGACCCACCGACGTACAGCGTCGACTTTGAGTCACCTAGCACAGGCGCGTTCTATTCTCCTACAGGTGACTCTCATGAAGGAGGTCTATTTGGAACGGCTATCCCAGGATTTCCTATCCAAGATCAAAGTGACGCCAGGAGTATTCATACAACGACAAGTCTCAGGAGATCAGAGTCTGCGTCAAAGATAATTAGACGCATTCGCGGAGATGGTGCGTGTCACTGTTTGTGGCTTCTGCTATATCTAACTAGTATTCATGCATGCAGGACTATCAAGAGATTATTGGATGGACGATGAAAACGCCAAAGAATGTTACTTATGCAAGAGTATCTTTACAACTTGGAGAAGGAAGCACCACTGTCGAATTTGTGGTATGCCTTCTTGTCTAGTTTCCAGTCCATCCATTCACTTTCATTCAGGCCAGATTTACTGCTCTCGATGTGCGTCAAACATCATCAAAGGATCACGTTTAGGACACGAGAACCCTCCGAGTCGTTCGAAGCAGGAAGGAATACGTGTATGCAATCTCTGCATGGAAGAGTTGCAACAAAACGATGACGACGATGACGACCGCCGCTCCGTCTTCTCAAACATATCCTCACCATTTGGACTCGGACCAGATGGACACTCACAGTCATTCTTGTCATCGTTTCACAATCCGTTCTTGGGATCGCAGATATTTGGGCGCGCTGACGATCCACACCTGGGCCTATTCTCAATTGCCGAGTCCAGGCGCCATCTCTCAGGCTCGGATGGAAGCGGTTTTCAGTCAAGGCCACTCACGCCTGGTGGTTATGACGATGCGGATGAATGGTACGAAAGCGGGGACGCGCTGGCTGCGCCGTTTCGCCGAGGAGTCGCAGATGAAGACAAGGACGTCGTAATCTCAGTGCCATTCCCATCCGACCAACCTCAAGACCTACAATCGGGTAATAACACACCTATTGAATTCCAGAACGGTGTTTCGATTTCCATTAACCCTTCGAAGAGCACTATACAGTTTCCTGCTAGCTCTCCGGAGCACAGACATGATGTGGAGAGCCCACATAATGGCGCGATGCGATCCAGAGTCAATTCCTATGGCAGTATGGAGACTCCAACACCTTTCCTTCGAAGCAGAGTACAAAGTCGCCTTGACGAGCTTAGTACGGGCGAAATAGGGTGGCGAGTGAGACGAGTAAGCACAGCGTAAGTTACAAGGGATCTCTGATGCGATTTGAAGCTCATGCTTGACGCACAGTTATGCCCAAGAGCTTAATTCGAGCTCGTTATTCCACCTCCGAATTATGCTGAGACAACTGCTCACTAATGAGGGTGTCCCAAATATTCGGGAATGGGAGGAAACCCTATCTAAAATTGCTCTTAGAATGGCAAAAGATTTGACATTCACGACGTATCCAAGCATTGAGGGCGACGACATGAATGTCCGTCAATATGTGAAGATCAAGAAGATTCCAGGCGGTTCACCTCGGGACTCCCAATATGTCGATGGCGTGGTCATTACGAAGAATGTGGCACATCGACAGATGACGAGGCATCTAAGAAACCCAAGAATCATGCTTGTAACTTTCCCTCTCGAATTCCAGAGGGTCGAAGGGCAGTACATGCATTTCGGCCAGATTGTGCGACAGGAGAAGGAGTATCTTCACAATCTGGTCAGTCGCATAGCCGCGCTGCGACCTCATATCGTCTTGGCCGAAAACTCGGTGTCACGATTGGCTTTGGATGCATTGGTGCAACAGAATATTGCAGTTGCACGCTCAGTCAAACCCTCCGCGATTGACCTAGTGTCACGCATGACGCAAGGCGACGTTTTCTCCTCAATGGATAAACTTGCGTTCGAGTCCAGGCTGGGTCATTGTGGGAGGTTTGAGATTCAGACCTTCGATCACCCGCTGATTCCTTCGAGGAGGAAAACGTATATGAAATTTGAAGGATGTGAGGGAGATCTTGGATGCACGATCATGCTAAGAGGCGGCGACGTCGAACAGCTCAAGCGAATCAAGAAGGTCACACTCTTTGTCGCGTGTATTGTCCGCAATTTGAAGTTGGAGACACACGTCTGGAAGGACTCTTTGCTGTCTGTACCTCAATTAACTACAGATGCGGCTCCTCAGGGATACATCGAACAGAGCAAAGACGATGAGGAGACTTACGAGGAGGAAAGATCCACAACAGAGTCGGTCATTTCGGTTCCACCTTCTGCTTCATCCTCTGCCTTCACAGACGTTGACGATGACGTGAAGGCGCGCCACCTTTCTCGACGAATCCAAGAGTCAATGCAACCGTATCTCACTACCTTTATCTCTGTATCCGCCACTCTACGTTTCCCTCCCCCTTATCCGATCAGAAAAATGAAAGAGCTGGACCATCAATTGACTCATGCTCGTAGGAGTTGGGAGGATGAGATCGTTAAAAACGAGGAACAAATTATTGCTCGTCATGCCGAGGAAGCTACCATCATACCGGAGACCGCATCTACATCCAACACCGACGCGGAAGTCCCAGAAGACGACATCAGCGCTCAGATTGATAAACTGCCCGTCCCAGAGCTCATTGATACTCCAGACACGCCTTACCCGGAGAGCAAAGCGAGTACTGACCGAGAAGACTCCACCCAATCATCTGAGTATTTCGATCATAAATTGGCCTCTTCGTCTTCCCAATCAAGTCTGAGGTCCACAATCGTCCCTTCATCTACCTCTCAGTCGGATCTCTCGTTGGAAGAGTACCAGCCCAAGGAACTCGGTGATATAGCAGCACAAAGTACCTTCGAACAAGTGAAGTGGCGGCATAATGAACAACTCAGAGTTTGGGAGTGGTACCTCAGAAGAAACAAGGATGATTTTGTGGTGGAAAAATATCAATGTCTCAACGTGCTCGAATACACTGTGCCAGTCCGCGATCTAGGACATCGTAGATCCTGCTTCCCTCCACGTTTGGTTTACATGAAGTTCTACGGCGACAACGATTGTACGTTGGGCCAATTTATCGACAAAGCTGCGCACGATACTTGGACACAGTTTCTCAATCCAACTGCCGTCTGTCAGGGAAAAGGTTGTGAACAGTCACTTGCCGTCCATTGCAGTGTTTTTTTGCACAATGAGAGTAGGCTCATCGTCAACGTGGATCTATGGGATCCGCAAATTCGGGCTCGAATGAACATGCGCCCGAAGCCGGACGTCAAAACAACCTGGAGCGTATGTAGGGTCTGTGGGCATACGACCCCATTCATTGCGGTTTCCGAAGAAATGCAGCGATACTCCTTCGCGAAATTCCTCGAGCTTTATTTCTATCCCGCGGACGTCCAAACTATTCAAGGTGCAGGATGTCCTCATAATGTTTATCAGCATCACAATCGGTACTTCTCCGTTCTAGGTATCACCGTCATGTTCCAAAGCGATCCCATAAACCTGTTTGAAGTCAGTCCTCCTCCCCTTCGGATTCACGTTCGCTCCGAGACCCTTTTACGTCTTAAAAATTTGGACTACCAGCGACTATTGAAGAGGAACGCGGAGTGGTACAGTGGCCTAGTTGATGACTTGAATCTGATTAAAGTGGAAGCAGCGACTGGGGATGAGGAAACCGATAGGAAATTCGCAGCTGACATCGATTGTCTGATCAGTCGCGCGATATCTGAGCGAGCGGAGATGGCGCGATTAGTCCAGGGCATCTACAAAGAATCTCGGCCAACGGATACACTTGCACTGAATAGATTCAGAGCTGAACGTCAAGATAGAATTGTTGCATGGCAACAAGATTTTGACAAGCTCCCTAAGCCAAACTTGAAGATTGGAGAGAAGGAAAGTCGCCGATCCGTCTTTGGTTCCGTTCGGGCTATTTGGCCGAAACGTTACGACCTACCAGGATTGCTAGAGGGGTTGCATCTTCCCCCTTCGAGTGTTTTGGAGATTGATGAGCTACCGTCTCTTCTTCGTAGAGCAACTAGAGAACCGGCGCCAGTCCCAACTCCCGACTTGTCAGATGCAGAAGCTCTTCCCAAGCACGAGATCGTTCTCGCGTCTGAAAGTTCAAAACTTTCAACCTCGGATACGGGAAAAGAGTCAACGGAATCGGACGAAGGGAGCGACTCAACAATCGGTGCTTCGAAAGGAGAAGGTATTCAGAAGTCCGTCCCTGGAGATGAATCCGGGATGGTACGTGTCTGTTTGGAATTGAAAAACAATGCCATCTGCTAATTTGTTTCAAATGACATAGGAAGAACCATCTGAAGCTGCTCAAGAATCCAAGTCCGTCATTCCTGCGAGATCGAGGCTTCCTCGACGTTCCGGGCAACATCCCTCCGTCGCGGAATTGGTGAAGAAATATCAAGAGATCTTACCAGCAGAGGTATCTCGAAAACTGGCGATTTGTGCATTTCCGCCTTCTCTTCCTCCGATATCAACTGAAAGCGACACCGATGGAGCTCAGGAAGTGCTTCCCCGTCGTCGACAAAAAAGCAAGCCAAGGCAAAGAGAGCCTCAGCGGAAGGATTCAGTCTCCGATTTTGAGCAAAGTTATGCGATGAACGCTGCCCCAAGGCCAATCACAGGACAGCTAAACCAAACGAGAAGGCGAGGGACTGTTGCACGTGTTACAGGTTTACCATTATCCTCCACCGATTCACGAGATTCCTCCCGGAGGACTTCCCCGGACAAAAGGACCGCTATGCCTAGGTACAATACTGAAGCGACACTCCGTACTGGTAGGCTTTCACCCACCCCAGGAGACACGATACCATCGGAAACCCCAGGAAAGAATAAACCACGATTGTCGGGAAGGAAAACAACTAGAGAGCGACCTGCAACATCTCGGCAACCATCTGCGTCGACCTCGAAGTTAGTGCCCCGTCGAACCTCCAATGCTGGAGGTCCGGGAGGGAAAGTCTCAAATATGGCCAAGCATTTCGAAAAGATTAACAGAGACATGGAACGGTCATCTCGTCGCTATGCCGTCATACGCGGGAGGCGTGTTCGCCCTGTTGCTCCAGCCCGAGTGAAGTTGGAAGTTGTCGACAGCATTAAGGAAGCAATTAAGGACGAATCGTATGACTCAAGTTCCTCAAGCGAAGCTGAGAACGAGGATGAGGACGACGGTGACGATGAGCAAGGAGGATCGAATTTAAAGGACTCACCTCAGGAAATGTCTATGAACTCATCCGTTGAACTTAAGCAGGGTTTGGAAAGGTCTTCGACATCCGGGAGCTCACAGAGTCAAACCGTGCCAGCTGTAGAACTCACAACAACAGACAACACAGGTTCGATCACGCTAGTTCCTGGGCAGGCTTCGGGGATTGGTTTAGTATCACCATCCAATCTCCCGTCGCCAACAGGTTTACCTCATACGCCTCCAGCATACGACGGCGAAGATGTCCCTTCAACTGCCGAGAGACATTCCACAATAATGAAGGCGTTGTCTGGGTTCTGGCCTCAGCAACAGGCTACGCCTTCTAGAAACGGCACGGATAACGACAACGACGACCTTATGGCTGACCCAGAGCACATTTTCCGTGAATCGTCGATGGTCGCACGGACAGATGAACCAACTTCTGTCATTGCGCTTGCTCTCAAGTATGTGCCACCATATATTATCCGAATGTTTTTCTGATAAAATATTTTAACAACATATCAGTTCTCCTCAGTACCGCGATATGCTACAAAAGTCGCGCGCAGAAAAGCGCCTTGCAAAGGAGCCCAAAGTTACCGATGGTGGGGAAGCATTCATGCCTGATGATATGTCAATATCCGATTCTGCTTCGACTTGGGGGGTCGTTAATGTCGGCTCGTCCGACGAAGCGAATCCTCGCGATGATCTTCGAGTACCTTCCTCCAAGCTCCCATGGGCTATTTGTAAGTTGACGCTGGCTTCGTCGCCATCTTGTGCTCATTTGTGTCGCAGCTTTCGAAAGCGGTGGTTTGGCGATAACGTGCACCATACTATATCCTGAACAATTCGATGCGCTCCGGAGGACGTATGATTGCGACAAAGTTCTCGTTGAATCACTTTCGCGATGCAAGTCTTGGAACGCCTCAGGAGGCAAATCGGGATCGGCGTTTCTGAAAACAAAAGGTAAAACCTTCGCCTTTGCAAGAAGACATGGTTTATATTCACTTTTGATTAGACGAGAGATTTATCGCGAAGGAATTGTCAAAGACAGAGCTGGAGAGCTTGACGACATTTGCACCCGCTTACTTTGATTATATGTCTTCGGCTGCTTCAGCCGATGTGAGTTTAATGCAACATTCGATGTGCTATGCTTATTTTCCTTCCTTCAGCGGCCAACGACGCTGGCGAAAATTTTTGGTTGTTTCAAGATCGTGCTTCGAAAGGTTGGAAAGGGAAAGGACAGATCGTCGCGTAAATTCCAGATGAACTTGCTTGTCATGGAAAACCTTTTTTACGGCAGGGAGGTGCTCACAAATGTGCGCACAGTTCTAGTTCCTACCTTGGCTCATTCTTACTAACCGCCTCCACCACAGATCTATGACTTGAAGGGTGCTACGAGGCGAAGACGCGTCCAGGCTTCTGGCAGGCCTAACGAAGTCCTTCTGGACGAGAACTTAATGGAAAGTTAGTATATCAATAATTGTTCAAAAACGATTGCTAAATGGATGAAAGGGGAGCACGAGGCGCCATTGTATCTTCGCGAACACAGTAAACGTATCTTACAGAGTGCACTATCCAACGACACGAAGTTCCTACAAGACGTCTTTGTTATGGACTATTCTCTACTAGTCGGCGTCGACAGTCAAACAGGCGAACTAGTCGTCGGCATCGTAGGTGAGTATTTTCTTATTTGGGTCTGATTGCGTTCTGAAGCTGCTCGATAAGATTACGTGCGCCCATACACATGGGATAAGAAAGTTGAAAATTTCGTCAAGGAAACTGGCTTCTTGAACGGTGCAGGCGAAGGTGGTCCAGCTGTGATGCATCCCAAAGCGTATCGTGATCGATTTCTGAGTGCGATGGAAAGATACTTCCCAATGGTAAGAGAGTCCTTGAACTTTACTGATAAAAGTGCTCATGCCAACCAACCAGGTCCCGGATCGATGGATGAAGTATAGGGACCTTCCTCAGTGTGATTCATCAACTTGAATGAAGCGTCGTAGATAGTAATCTCTTTTTTTTTGTTTCTAACACCACAGAAAACTGCTTTGTTGTATGTATACCCGCATCCAGGATATCAATAAACCATACCACCTGTACTGTATAATAACCCCATCCTCATATCCATATATCTATAGCGCTCATAAAGATCTTGCATAGTCTTCTACAGTCTATGAACTCCCTTCGCAGGAGCATCCTTCTGTAGTCGTAGCTGATGTTTCCTTTCATCCGCGAATTCTTTTTGAGTAGCCTTCTTCGTCGAACGACGAGCTTGGCGCTTTTCCTTCACCGCTTGCTTCCGAGCCTTCTTATCCTCTTTACTTTCATCTTTTGATCGAGTCACAGTCACTCGCCGAGCTGTAATCAATGTTTACAGTTGCAAAAGGATAGAGAGAGAGAGAGATGATCTCACATTGATCATCATCCGTTTCTTCAACCACTCTTTCGAGTGTTCGAGGTTTCTTTCCTTTGATGTCTGAAGTGATGGACGGAAGCCCTGTCTTAGGATCCAAAATGATTTTCTTCACGTCTTTTACCTTCGACGCTCTGATGATCTTCGGATGATTCTCCAGGTTGCTGTATGTGCCTACGTTTGTCTGGATTAGTCAAATATTTATGCAAACAAAAGACGTATCGCACTTATAATTGTTTCGCAATCCCACTTGTCCGCTTTGTCATTTGAGAGATCAAACATCTCTTCGGGATCGTCGGGGTCTTCATCATCGAAAGCGTTAATTTGGATCGGAACGCTGTGATCTTTCATCGTCTGTCTAAGTGTCCCAAGCTTCTCGATAGGAGTTTCCCCTGGCATAACAGGAAGCATTTTACGCCCAAGGATCTCGTAATTGTCGAGGAAGTCATCCATGATTGCGTTGAAGTGTTCGCTTGAGTTGAGAAGTTCGGGTGCTTCGTCGTCTTCGTCTTCGTCTTCCTCCTCATCTTCAAGATACTCTCTTTCCACCTTTGAAAGTAGACAGACGATATGAACGAAAAGTATCTGCGGAGTAGAAAAGCTAAACATACCTGATCGAACCGCTCGTCGAGCGCAGTGAGTCCCTCATTTCGGAACATTGATGAACTGCTCATGCTGTAACCAGAAGCATCTGAGGTTCCCTTCCTCCGACGCTTTCCACCTATCACGGGGAGTTTGGGTAATTGACCAACTGTGTCCTGCGCCTCCGAACGTGTTGCAT
Source organism: Schizopora paradoxa (assembly GCA_001020605.1). NCBI lineage: Eukaryota > Fungi > Basidiomycota > Agaricomycetes > Hymenochaetales > Schizoporaceae > Schizopora > Schizopora paradoxa. The sequence goes on from KQ085882.1 coordinate 1,162,483, forward strand.
CAAAATCATCGTCAGAGTCGTCCTCGTCATCGCGGCGAGTTTTCCGTTCAAGTTGGAACCGCTTGAATCGATCCTGCCAGTCCTCCTCAACTTCATCAACACCCTCTTCGTTCTCTTCAGCATCTGAATAGGCGCTACCTCCTTCATCATAACCCTCCTCGCGGTAATCCCAAGGAGCTTCCTCGTCCTCCTCTCGCTCTCCATCCTTAACCAACTCTGCGAAGAAGTCGTCCGCGTCATCCAAAATCTCATCACCTTCCCGTATAGCTTCCCCAGTAGCGCTTTCAACTACTGCGGACTCCTCCTTTGCCTTCGGTTTCGCACCCTTGGGGTCAAAATTACGCGGAAGCCCTCGCACCTCAGCGACAACAAATGCCTCATCCTCCAATGCCTCAAGCGCCTGGCGAAGATGCGGGTCCATGTCTGGCTGAAGACCCGTTAGCTCCAGTGGAATAGCTTCTGTCGCTCTCTGGGCTTCCGCTTGAGTGAGCTCAAACTTCGAGGGCCGAGCTTCCATAGGGAGATCTCCATACTCGTCGTCATTGTCCTCGCGGAGGAAAGATGTTTTTTCTTTCTTTGTCGGTGCTGGAGCCTCGATCCAGATACTCTCGACACCATCCTTGTTTTCACCCACTGTTCGCAGATGCTGCATGTAATCGTATTCCGAGTCATCGTAGTAGACACCGTACAGAGCTGCCTCGCCGAAGTTTGCACGATCTTCTAAAGAGTCTTCCGCGGGTGCTTCTGCCTTCGCTTTTCCCTAAATTATAAGCTATATATAAGCTCACGGCAATAGGTTTAAAGTACAGATACGCACCTTGCCCGTATGAATGGGCTTGAAAACGTGGGTGCTTGCTTCGGGGTCATGGATGAGAGGGTCTCGTTGTGAACGATGGACAAGCTGGAATTTTCGAACACCAGGTTGGCGGAAGATCGATTTTGCTTTCTTCGCCATTATCAAAGCCTCCTTAAATTTTCACAGGAAATTCGGATGAGATTTGAGAACGTCGACGGCGATGGCGAAGATGTGCAGAACTTCAGTCGGGAGAGCACGAAATTTCCTCGAAACGTGGTTGCGCACGGACCAGGCACCGCCACTACCATCAGTGTTGACATAGTAGAAAACCTTTGACTTCCTCCTTATTCACCATCATGTCCCCTTTCTCGTCACGAATAGCACCGTATACTATCATAAAGCTACCAGATAAAAAGTTGAAGCCCTTTATGAACCGGTTCCCCGTTCTTGGTAAGTAACTCACCAAAAACCCCATGCAAGTTGAAGTTGAACCGAGATGCATTGTAGAAATTTTCGATCGTCTTCACCTCGTCGATTTACTCAGAGCACCTATCGACTCTCTGGTTATTATGGCGGAAGTGGAAGAACTTCATCCGTGTAGAATCCAGGCAGCAGGTTCATCCAGTGCAAGATCTGTTCAAGTCCGCGTTTTCGCAGAAAAACACTCTTGCCACAAATCGGACGCATGGATACATATTCATCAATTCTAGATCAGAGCACTAGAATACGACCGGCGTATATCATTGTCGCGGATTGTCCATCGATGCACTATCCCATTTCGAAACGAATGACGATCACAACTACTCCGTGATTTCGATTCTCCTTTTGGCTCTCTCGAACTCGTAATTTACGACCTTTACGACACCCCCAGCTTCTGGAAGCGATCTCTGGACTCTCGAGATCCGGTCTGTCGAAGCATGCAACGAAGCAGAACTCTACGAATGCACCCGGGTCGACGGACTGATCTTGGGATACACGGCGAGTCGAGACACGGACACGGACGATGCATTGGTACTCTTCGAGCCTTCGAAAGGTCTTCGTCTTCTTTCTGTTTCTCCGGTGCATGCTGATCCTTGTCGTCCCTGAGTAAGCGAGGACACCTACACGCACCTACAAAGGCGGCCAGCGATGTGCTTCCCCTCTTCCGATCTACTGGTCCACGCTATTCTTGGTGCTACCGGGATCGACGAGTGGATAGCGATCGTCTCTACAATCATCCTGCTATCTTATCGGTTATTACTCTTCTTTGTTCGGACCGGTGGTCGATGAGCTACGATACACTGGCAACCCAAATAATTGTTATCCTTGACGATCTTGGAGACGGCCGTCGCTGAACGTTCAGATGCTCAAGATGCGTACGAAGGTCTAGGAATAGGTGGGTTCTTCCTCGTGCCTCTGCACCAATCTTCGTTGTGCCCGAGCGCGGACGTTTTCTCATACAGCGCACTCGGCGGGGCGGGAAGCTACGGGAGTCTACGTACACGAGAGGCCTCCTGACCTACGGATGTCGACGATTGAGGCCTTCGACTCTCAGATCTTAAGCGCTGTGACCATCCTTCGGACGAACTCCATGTGGACTCGAAGTCGGCGACGCCCCAGTTCTCTGTACTTCAAAAACGGTTCAGAACTCTAGACCGTAGGAGTATAGCCGCTCCTATTATTTTCCTCGAAGCATAGCGATATTTCTCGTTGGATCGAGTGCTCAAGTTGACCTAGTAAACCGCAGAAAGCTGAAGCGGTTTCTTGTCAAATGCCATTTCACGAGCCACGAATGTGAGAGGCTATAAGACAATCTACACAAAATCGGTACTCACCTGAAAGTTGTTCGTTTAGGACACGTCCGTGAAGCTTCGCGTTCTTTACACTTACATGGCGCGATGGGAGCTCGTCTTCCCAAACATCTCTCCGGGACCATTTCGTTGTCAGTTCCCCTCGCCCGGACTCTTTTTCATCCACGCAAGAAGCTCAACCTCGCCGCTCCAGCAAAGCATATGTCCCGTTACGCATCAATGAACTTCCCGCGCCCCTTCCCTCGCGCTCCTGCGCTATAGTTGTGCCTCTGCTGATTTTAGCCACATTCGGAATTTATGATCTTAGAGCTAGCGTCTTGCCATACCTACGCATACACCCCGATCATAACCTTCGCAAGATTTGGCCTTCGGTGAGAACGACAGCATATGCTCAACGAATCCCGTGCAGAGATGGAGATGGTCCATTCCCTCCCTCGGACGACGCGCATCTTCAGTACGATGACTCGCACCTCCCGCTTTCCCTGCACTGTCTGCCGTACCGACTTCGGATTTAAGTGCTTAGAGACCATTCAAATCCTACTGAAACTTTAGGTAAAGTCCTCGCTGAGGCGAGGATCGGGAGAACGAGGGAAAGGGGAATTGATTAAGGTGCGTTAAAGGTGTAAAACAGGTATCATGGAAGGCTGCTGGGTGTATATTGGCCAGCTAATGTAGTCCCTTGTTCCTTGCCAGCATTGCAATTCGCCAGTGCGGGGAAGATTACGGCAGTTTCGAGGATGATACGGTCCGAGATTCTGAGATGCTTTACGAGTGCGAGACGTCTTCAAAAATATCGCGATCTTGGAGCTGATACACGTTGGGCATGAAGAACACTTTCATCTGAGATATATAGACCACCGAAGCAGACGAGTTACTCCGATATTACCAGGACTCTGCGCGAAAATAAAAACGAAGGGAGGGCGAACTCACAGTAGTCTTACCCGGGTGTAAAGTTTGGACTAGTAGAATAAATATCACACAAAGTGTCGTTGATCGTTCGCCGAAGTTTCAGTATACGTGCGATAAATTACAGCCGCTACCAATTCCAATGACAACCTGAAACTAAGTCCGATCTTGACGAAAAGGATCACGGCCTCGTAGAAAAATAACACCATCACCTGCCAATGACAGCGCTTCACCGGCATTCCTGAACTTGAGAACGATCCAATCGGGCTCGGAGAAGATGGAGAAGGACAAAGTTTCGCTGTCGAAAGATAAGATTACGAGGTGTAGCCGATCGAGTACGACTTTATGGCGGCTTCGAGTTCGCGATTCTGCCACGCAGCGTCCGTCCTGAGCACCGAATTGTGCTTCCCAAGGCCTGTCAACCAGTCGGATCCCCCTCGAACTGAATGCTGTTACTGGCAGATCGGATGGCTAGGTCCGTCTCGGACCTGGGGCAGCGGAATACCTGAGAACTCCTCGCGAAGGTGGGATAGATCGATTCCGAAAAGTGGTTGTAGTATTCGAAAATTGATGAACTTCGCGCCAGGGATTCCGCATCGTGTTAGTCGTGGAAGAGATTTGAGGATACTAGGATGCTTCATGCATGCACGATCGTCAAAATAAAAGATTCCGGTAGAACTCTTGATAGGAGGACACATCGACAGAACATAGCTTGTACGAGCGAGAGTTTGCTGCTGGCGAATGCGATCGAAGTTTTGGATCCGGTTCTTTACCCCGCACTCGGTAAAACGGAACTAATACGAAGCCTCCTGTGGTGCTCGTTCGTGTACGTACCCCCCTGCTCTTGTTACGGAAATTAACAGTAGCGCGCGTGCTTCGCGTGCGTTATCTTCTCATTATTATTTGCGGACAACTCACCTCGATCGGGGGCGTCCTCCTGAAAGCTGCAAGCTGGGCTCCCGCACTGAGGCGCAGCCTGTCTTTGTTTTACGACAACAGTGCCAACAAAGACAGAGAACGCTGCTCGAACATGAGGCGTGCCATGAGTCGAACACGCATCGAAACCTACACAAAGAAAGCCCCTCAAGGCCTCAGCTGCGCGAGATAAGTACTCCGCTTTGTGTGGAGAGGCTGTATATGGGAGGGGATATTAAAGAGAGATAAGGAGAGGAATAATAAGAACCATGTGCGCGTGTTGTTCATGTGAGTGTTCATACCGACCTTGTCTGCGTCACCGTGCACCATGAACCGGCGCGTGTTTAATGCAAACGGGCGCATTGCTGGACCGCAGGCGTTTCTTACTATGCATAGCAGTATGAGCGGTAATTAGAATGCGGTTATGCGGTAATGCCTGACCTGACCTGTCCTTTGGATTGGTAGAAGCTCGGACGACGGCAGTGCCGTTCCCGCAGCGGTGAGTCGAGTCGAGCTCCTATCGGGACTCGGGGCTGGACAGGACACAGAGCCGCCTGTGCCTACTGTCAGTCACCGGACGAGCATAGGCAGTGGTACGTGTTAATGTCCGTTGTGCGCCGTGGTGAGACCAAAGGGGGCGCCACATGGCTTCAAGCTTAAGGTATTGCGTCGTGGTAGATATGCGAACATGTGTATGCAGGGGAATTTCGACATTCGCAGCTCCCGCTGGATTTCTGGCTTGGTAAAGAGAGGGGGGGTCGACCGAGTCCGATCTGAATTGAAATAATCAGTTATCAAATCGTCGAACACATGTCGAAAGCGTGCCCATGCCGTATGTTTTCTCTCGAGAACGTGGAGAAAGGATAAATAATAACCACGCAGCAATATCAATATCGCCTCTCGGAAAAATACATGAAGGAATCCGGGAAAAATACTCACCGACTGTCGTCCGATATTAGCGTGAGGGTGTGTGGGGAGTCCCAACACGCGAGACCACGCGCAGAGGGAGCTTCTTTTCAGGAGGCGCGCTGTTGCGTGTAGCAGCCGCGATTCGTCAGAGCTATTCTTGCGCAAGTGGGCGTATGTGTTATAGGGTTAGAAATCACTTGCTCTTGCACTGGCGCCGTTACGGAGGAAAGAGGCGACGCGCTGGCGAGGGTTCTCCGGCTCTGTGAGAGGTTAGCTTACTAGACCACACGTATGCGTATACACACCGGGCTGGGTACTAAGAAGTGAGTATTATTCGGTGCTCGGACGCAGACACAGGCAAGGAACGGAGTACAAACGAGCGTACCGCATTCGTGGAGGCTTCGACTGATATACGAACGGCATCTTGTGATTCTTGATTCTTCTCTGCTCGGCGGCTGGCGCTCGGTCCAAATTTACGACCAGAAAATCCCAGCCGGGTCGAAAGGCTGAACAACCATCGAACGACCCATCGAACGCTTCTCTTTCGTTTGTTTGCCGGGGGAAGATGGATGGTTTGTTTGACGAACGAACAATCAGCGCCTCGTTGTTCTCGGTCCCTTCGACGCGACGACAGAGAGGGAGAGAGCGACGAAAAGAGCATAGGAGGTGTGATTTTATAGTGGGAGTTCGTCTGGCGAGGCGAGGCGGTTTTGACGAACAATCAGAAAGAACGAGAGCCTCGTCCCACCTGTCAAAAAAAGAAAAGTCGAAAATAAACCTGAGAGGGGGAAAGAGATGGTTGCACTGTCCACTCGAGCGCTCCGAGAGAGTAGGATCGGTGACTTATCCTCAACGCGAGGATTCCCTGTCAGTGGTCGATAGATTTCCAATTTCGTCCTGGCGACGAAGTCAGAAGTCAGAACTTCGGAAAAGTGGCACTTGACTAGTAGACTTTCCTAGTTCTTTCTCCTCGGTCGGACAGGACACGCAAGCTCGAGCACGTTCGGTGGCGATGAAGCATGGCGGATGAAATTGCATTTGAGTTGGGGTCTAGCGAAAGGGACTGAAAGCTCGAAGCTCGAGGGCTTGCAGGGATTAGGGATTGCACTAGTTCTTGTCGAATCCGCCGCAATCAAATCCTCGATCAAATCCCTTGCTGACGCCGTGCAATCCGACTCCGTTTGGACACCTTTGGATGGACCCGCCGGGCAAGAAGTCGCGAGAGGAAATTCGGGCCCAAGCACGTCAAGGTATTCTTTCTCGAAATAAGACCTGGGATATGGCGGTGTTCGTTCTAGCTTCAAGCTTGCGAAAGTGAGAGTGTCGTTGCGCGGCGCTCGTCTCCTATCTTGCTACAGAAAAAAGGCTATAGCGCGCCGTGTTTTCGAGGAGGGAAGTTCCATTTACAGCCCAGGTGGCGCTAGACGTGTGCGCAGATACATCTTGTCCTGCTTCGATCCATCGCATCTCGGCACTGTTTCTGTATTTGAGGTATTCCACCGTTTTCGTCGGGAAAGATGTGTGGATTTGGCGTCGTCGAACAGCTAGTTTGGCGTTTGCCTGCTGCTGAAAAGAACAGGAGGCGGGATAAGCCTAATAAAGACGAAGCATCAGTGATACGGATGATACAGTTCAGGATGAAAGCGCAGTCACCGTTGGATGAAAGATGACAGGAGGGGAATCCGAGTGCACCCAGCCCGCCGGGATGGAGAGGAAAGGAGATGGAGATGGAGAGATGGATCATCGGATGGATAGATCGAAGGAACAAAGGACACGCCTTGCATATGCCATGCTCGGAGAAAGCGAACGCACAAAGAAAGAACGAAAGGACTCTGGCAGTGGCAGGACGTGGGTGCTCCCGACATTAAACTGTAAACTGTATATCGGGAGTGGTTGCTCGCTGCGTCCTCAGGATACGATATCAAGTATGAAATCATCCCGAAGCGCCAGCCCTGCAGGCGTTTTCTTCTTTCTTGCGTAGCGTTGGATAATTGGACGATGGACTCGAAATAGAGATTTGAGTTCTCCTGAGTTGACACAAGGCGGCTACGACTGCGACTCGGACTCGGGGCTATCGCGCGGTCCCTGCAGACAGGGAAAAAACCTCGAACCCAAGGTGTGGGTGAGCGAGCACATTGGACACAGGTACAGCAGAGTTCTAAGTTGGTTGGGTTGAGATGGTGCATCATCGTAGGGATAATTGATGTAGAGTACATCATCTCCGGGATGATTGGACGCAGGGTACTTCGGAGATGCCACGATATGATAGTTGATGAATACGAGGTCTCGACGGCAAAGTGCGATTTGATTCCGCGATGGGGGGTTTTCCTTCCGAGGTAGGACGGCCGACTGGAGAAAACGAAGAAGCAGAACGACGGCTTGCTCGATTTCGATTTTCTCTCCGTCTCTCCGTCTCTTGGAGCTTTTGGAGTTGATGCAAGAGAAACTGGGGCTTTGAAAACGGGAAGAGGCGGCCGTGAGCGGAATCAAAAGCACTCGGAGTCGTATTCGTGGTGTGGGGAGATCAACCAGCATCACACACAAAAATATTTCCCCGGATAGAGAGATGTACCGGGCGGCGTCGTCGCGCAAACACGAGTCGTTTGGACCAGCGGGACGGCGCAGGGGGGAGCGAGCATCTTCGGGGCTGGAGACGCACTAGTTCGCGGAGTCGGAAGCAAAAATCTTCTTGTCCCATTTGCAAAAATACTGGTGTCGACAAATTCTAGATAATAAAATAGACAGCGACATTGCCAGCCAACGTTCAGCGAAATAGCGTTCAGAAGAGGAATCCGAGGTGGACGTGGAGGAGGCATTAGAGCGAGAGGACGGAGTGCCTTTTTCTGCCAGTCGTGAGCTGGCGGGAGCGGAGGCAGAAAAAGAATTCACATGGGATCCGGCCCTTCGTTGGTGCAGTTTAGTGCAAGCGGTGTCAAAGACGCTTTTCGGTTGAAATTTGCTTTCATCAAGGTCGAGAAAAGAAATAGACCTTGAAAAAACCGCTACTGAATGGGATCGTCGATAGAGGGAGAAGACGTCGAGGACGGCGATAGGTCGTGTGTCGCGTCGACGAGTGAAAAAACCAGGACGATACGCGACGTGTAGTTGCCGAGCGTTGCCTGCTGTTGGTTGGGGGAAGTTTGGAAGACTGGGAGATGAAATGGCGGGGCGCTGCGAGAACAGCGTGCTATTACAGTGAGTGTTCGTAATGACATCAAGCCAGCGCAACTATAGCCTGCGCGTCCTCCTCGAGGCAGGGCGAGATAGGAGGTTCTCTTGCAAAAACATAGGAAAAACGAAAGCTTGAGATTGTTGCGAGCGCGGGTGATGCTGTCGATGGTGACGCGGCCTCCTCCGTTGTTGACGACGAGCACGACGACGACGACGACGAGCTCGCTGTCTCTGTCTGATGTTTTTTTTTCTGTTATCAGTTGCGACGGAGGCAATTAGGGCCGGCCTGAAAAGGAAAAGCCTCGAGGCGACCCGAGCAAGCGGAAGCTTTTTTTCGGTTTTATCCCAACTGAATATAATGGAATATATAAAACGAAGGGCCACGCCATCCATCAGAACGCCCTCCCTCTTTGCTCCCGTGCCCGTCAGCCCGTCCTCCCCGTCCGTTTTTTCCCTCAACATATCCCTCCTCCTCCTCGACGGGCACTCTCCTTCCTCCACAACCACAACCATCATATATTCCTCGTCGACAAATGCCATGTTGCTCGCTCGACATTCAAATCCCCGCCAGCACGACCCCAAGCGGCGCGAACAAAGGCTCGAGGCTGAACGCGAACGCGGCCGCTCACGCACCATCTCGCCCATCGCGCTCGCCCGACGCGCCGCTCTCGAGAACGCGCAACGCCAGCACCCGGATCTCAGCGTGAACTCCCTCGTCGCTCTCTACCAGCGAGCATCGGTGGCCCAGCAGCAGCAGACGTCGTCTCCCAGTCCGGCGCCACCTCTCGCCGAGTCCTCGTCGATGGCCCTCCGTCGCGAGCAGCAGAGGCAACAACGGCGTGCGGCGGCACCTCGCCCGCCTCGTCCTGAGCCACCTGTTCAGCCCGCGTCGGGGCTCTCGCTTTCGCGAAGTTCGTTCGCTGCGCCGCCTCCTCGTCCCGCAGCCACACGCGTTTCGACCGCGAAGACAGCTTCCCCTCTCTGGGTGGAGAACACCGACGACGTCGATCAAGACGACGAGCCTCTTCCTCTTCCTGATCAGATGCAGCGCGCGTACGCCGCAGATGACATGCACACCGCTCGAGTCATCTTCCTCGTCCTTCATCGCGGTCTTCGACTCCAGTTCCAGCCCTCTTCATCGCCCTCGACTTTTGACTCCGACCTTAGTCCGTACCCGAGCCCGAAGGCAGTTAAGCAAGCCGCAGCAACGATTCCCGCAGACGATTCCCGGTTAACGGCCGTTTCGGAGGAGGACCTTTCGAAGGTGGCATGCGGAGGATTGGTGGTAGACGAAGCGACCTTGAAGGAACTCAGAGACGCAGAGAGGAAAGACAGAGAGGTGCAGGAACGCAGACAACGTGCGATCCGAGAGCAGAAGGAGATGGAGAGAAGACACAAGCAGATTGAGTTTCTGGCCAGTGGACGGAGTGCAAAGCGCCTGGTGAGGACATTCTTCCCATGATACCCAATAAGATTTTAAACTCTTCTTTCCTTTAGGCGTCACCCCTCATTGCGACTCAATCCATCGCAGACCCTTCGCATCGCGTTTCGTTCCACGAAATTATTCGCAGTGTGCAAGGTCCTCTTTTTACTGAGAGGCCCGACGAGTCCATCGAGGTCACCTTCTCACGTCGTACTCGTACGCAAGTCGAGTTGCTCGAGTCCTTGCTTTCCCCTCCAACGGACGACGACGAACAGCCCTCTCGATTATCTCGCTCTGTCGGTGCTGGCACCGAGGCAGCATCGTCGGTTGGCTCTGATGCCTCAATGGCTGGTTCGACTATCAGTCGTTCGAACTCTTGGGCCTCGACTGCGAGTGAAAGTACTGCCGCGACATCAGTCTGCACTTCTCTCGCCAGTTCGCCTTGTCAGATGAACGGCTTACCACAGGAGAAGCTGCGCGAAGTGCCGAAGCGCCCCATGTTGCTCTCTATGGAGACGGCGCGCCTTCTTCACCCACCGCAGCTTCAGTTGGGTCTTCGTCGTGTTCGCCGTGAGCCGGCCCTTGTTGCACCCGTTGTTGCAAGGAGTGATAAGCAGCTGAAGCGCGAGGCGATCTCCCTTTCCTCGTCCCCTCTCTTGCTTAACGACAAGACGAGTTGCGACAAGACATCGGAGAAGGCCGAGGCCCCTCGTCGACCTAAACTTCATAGGAAGGTCAGCAGTGCTTCTCGTGTCGTATCAGCCATGTTCCTCGACATCGCGGAACGAGTATCGCGATTCCAGTCGTCTTATGTTCGCGCCGTACAGTCGGGTGTTCATATGGCGTTGCCACTTTCTCCGACAAGAAACTTGAGGTTGGACGAGAGGAAGCACTTCGGTGCGTTGTCGGCCAGGCCTCAAGGCGACCGCGCGTCGCTTGATGAAGTCATGACCTTTGCTCCTCCTCGCCGAACGGCGCCTTGCCGTGAACTCAACTTCCCCAGTGAGTTCAACGTCCCGCTCGCGACTGTCGTGGTTGTCTCGTCGTGTGCCTCTCGCTCCCCATCCTCCGATGTTGAAGATATCAACGGCGAGGTGTCCCTCTATCCTCTTCACGCATCCCTCCCTTATCCTCCCGGACTGGGTGTTGTCCCCCACCGCTCACCTCTCCATCCTCGCTCGCCTCCCCCGACTCCTGAGTGGCGCCTACGCCCCGTGTCGAACCCTGCTCTGTTGCGTTTGAAGGCGTTGCAGAACGTGTTATGCCAGCGCGGCGCCGTATGGGAGGGACGTGCGTCGATGGGCAGCATTGGATGCGGACGCGAGAAGCTCATGGGCGTCGCGTTTGAAGGTCTTGGGGGCAGCCGCCTCGCTTTTGAGTCGCGTTGAGTCGCCTGCGCCTGCGTGTGTGCGCGTTAGTCACCTTCACACTCACCAACCGCCCCATATGCACTATGCTGTCGTGTCGTGTCGTATTCCTCGGCTGTGCATTTTATCATCCTTTTCTTCTCTCTTCTTCAATGTTCCATACCTTATTGTGATATCCTATGGCACCTCCTCCCTTTTTATTCCTGTGTATATGCGCTTTTGTTTCCTCTCTTCTCTTTCCTCGACGGACTGTATCAGTAGTAGGTTTCCTCTTTCTTGTAGCAATATGTTTTCTTACAGCTTACCTTAACGCACTCATACCATACATCCCATTATATCCTTTCTCCTCATCCCCCTCTCCTCCACAACCCGCCGCCATCCTCTGGTGGTACTGGGTGGAGTCTCCTTCCCTGCTTATATTACCTTACTGCCGCAAACAACCTTTGTCAATGAACGATACCTGTAGATATTTTATCTATACTTTCCCTGCGCGATCCAAGTTTCTCCTCGTCCGCCGTCGTGCTTTGCTTCTTATCATTATTTCCTCTGGGTCTTCAGTGGTTTCCGTGTTGTGATTCTGTTGTTGTTGGGCTGGTGGAGAGAGGGGGGAGGTGTTGTAGATAGAGAGAAGAAAAATTAGAGTAGACATAAGATCATCATCGTAGTAGAACGCAATAAAATCATTCTTCACGTTTCTGACTCGGCGGAGGGTTTGTTCGAGTGTTCGGAGTTTGCCTTTTCGGGGATTTTGGAGTTGGGTCGGGAGTTGCCGAGTCGCGTTTGGCGAATGCGCGAAGGATTTCAAAGTGTTTACCACTTCCTTCTGACCTTCACCATCGCTTGTGCTATGAATTGACCATTTCGACGACCATTTCCATCGAATTACACACATCCTCGGGGTTCGAGAAGACGATGAATGGCCGGAATGGATTTGATCTCTCGATTCCTCCGACACTCGACCTTCGGAGACTCGGAGTAGCAAAACAAGTCTACGATAACAAGTTGCAGAAGAGACCATGATGGTCTGGAAATCTCCTCATTGACGATGTTAGGGGAAGAAATGCGATGTCTCTGGAATCACATGGACTTCTCTGAGGATTTGGAGCTATGGTACGTCGAAATATACATTGTTCAAAGTATATTCGTCTTGGGCCTGAAGCTTCGTCACAGCGGCTCGACTGTCCGAACATTGCCATGCTGAAGGTTGCGTTCATCTCGATCTCGTCAAGGGTATCATCTCACACAAATGACAGGATTGATGCAATACATGATTTAGAGTACGTTCATCAAGAATCTAGACTGACCATCGGACCGCAAGTGACGCGATGACGACTCGCTCTCCCACTTCATCTGCATGTGAAATCAGTGACGGACCAGTGACGGTGGACATCTATCAGTGCTTGTGCAACCCCATGATTCTCGAGAATGGCGAATGATGATAGAACACGGTTTGGAGATGGACGAACTATCAACTACTGGGAATACTGGAAGCGGCTACGTCAAGCGCAATACTAGGAGGAAATCCCTACGAAGTTGGCGCCCTCAAGCTGGTTCTGCACTCTCTCTTCCGATGGTTAAATGGAGGCTGTATTAGCGGTCGTCAATTTTCAACAGCCCTTCGAAGCGGAATCATCCAGTTTGCGAGCCCACGGTACGTCAACTCGATATTAATCTCTCTCCGCTTGTGAGAGAATCATGGTTTCGTCTGCAGCTGAGAGTTCCTTCCCCTCTTCTCCTAGGAGATGAAAGCGTCAATATGAACGAAAACCACGGTCCCGCCGCAGTTCAAATTGTCAAAAGCTGTCGTAATGCATCCGCTTCCGCTCGCGGAACGAAGAGCGGACGGCGTCAATGCAAAGTGCATTAGCATGATTGCGGTCGTCCACAAGAATGTGCACCTGGAGGTCTGAAGCGTTTGCGGGCAAGGAACGTCAACTGTTGCGGACACTGCGGTGACGTCGGAATGGTGTACACGGGTGACGGTTGCGGCCACTACAGTGAGATGGCGTATTCCGGAAGTCTTATCAGAGGATTCGAGCAATATCGCCAGCACTTCACTTTTCTCCTTCAACCGCCTTGGAATGAAGCGCTTCGTTCCATCCCAGGATTATCAAGGCTTTAGGTGCTTCACTCTGGATTCGATCTGGTCTTATCCACTGCTATATCAAGCAGACTCAGGCTTTCATTTGCCCAACACTTCCGCTTACACGCTTTCACTCGTCACATCTTTCAAGTAACAGGAGGCAAGATTATGACGAAGCATCTAACGGATCGGTGCTCTTCTCTCTTTCAGTCTCTCTCTTTACGGTCTAGTCGGACTCGGAGTTAGAAGACAAAGACGGCAGCTCCTTTTGCGCAACGTATATACATGAAGAGTCTCGAAAGATGGCGATGTCAACGTTTGGGTTTCCTCTCCTCAGTAGTCCCAAACTCTTCTAACACGCAGCTCTGGTTTAAATCGAATCGTTAGTTCAAGTAATCACCGCATTTAATGAAACTGACTCAGTTTCGCAAGCTCGCAGCGCCAGTAAAATTTCCGAAAACTGCTTATCGACTTCGCCGCAACGAAGAACAGCAGTACTGCAATGCACTTGGTCAACCTCAACGAAGATGTCCTAAGAGTCATCATGGATCTCGCGGTCCACAGCCATGAACACAATTTCTACGAACATATTCTTCAATCGCCGCAGACCGCAATCAGTATCTCTCACGTCTCGCGTCGCTTTCGCCTCTTGGCGCTCTCATCCTCTACACTGTGGACAAACCTCCATGGATTCATGCTTCCTGAGGCGATGCTTGCCTTCTTGGAGAGAAGCAGAGATGCCGACCTATGCATTGTCTTCGTCCTCGATAACAGACACGTCCGAAGTTTGAATGACGATGGCGCGGCAGAGGACGACGATTTGGCGGGACTTCAATTCCGATACGATTTACTCTTCGATGCGGCCTCCCCGCACTCGAAACGCTGGCGCTCCATCCATGTTCTGCCGAATTTCAACGCTGTGTCTGAAGGATTCCAACCTTTCTTGCATTGGCAGGGCGCAAGCCTACGATGTTCGTTGGCGTTGCAAGATGGTCCATTTCCCCGTCTTCAGTATCTGGATGCGCGGTTCGACGAACCTATCCCCTTGCATAAAGGCTTCTACGCGGGCTGGGACGCCTCGGCGCTACGAGAGCTAGTGATCGCAAATGCACCTCCTTCTATTCTCCACTTCGCTGCCATATCAAAGTTTACATTCGTCTGGGACCAGTGGTCACCGCAGAACGTCTCGATTGAGACAGAGTTGCTGGCCTTCTTGCTGGCAACTCCGAGTCTGGAGGATTTGTGTTTCCGGATAGACCGCAGCGGGATTGGCTTGCTCAACTTCGCCGCACTTCGCCTTGAGGCAGCGCTGCCTCTGGAGCTTCCGAACATAAAGACCCTGTCCTTATTCAGTGTATCGTTTTCGACGGCACCCACATTTCAAGCTCTTCTAGACAGGCTCAGGCTACCCAACCTCTCGCGCCTTGCCATCCATGTAGGAATGGACAGGCATGGTCGCAAGGTGACCACTGGGCCTTTCCCCTCAAACTTGCAGACATTCATTTGGGTCTTGTCCATGTTTCCGGACCCCGCATATACCCAACTTCTCAAAGACGTCGAATTGCGCCTTTTTGTGGGGGCGGATCATGGCGCTCGAGAGCGACAATTTCAGCTACCTTTTGTCAAGCTCGAACACGTCGAGAACCTAACGTTGGAGACGGACATGCGACTCGTATGGTCGTACGCCGTGGACTCTCACCATATTATTGTGGGCTCCTGGACTTCGGACTCCGATTTGCTTGCATTGGTCAACGTCGCCGCTCATCCCATCAACCTGAAGTCACTGAGGCTCGAGAGATGTCCAAGAGTCGACGCTCAATTCGTGACCATGTTGACGGAAATAATGCGACAGCAGGGGAGTTTAAAGAACTTCAAGGGGGTGACCGTACTCCAATGCGATCCGGCTCTCGAAGAAACCTTGGAGACATTCATACCACGAGATTAAATCATTGGTTACTCATTTTGTGCGTAGGTTCTTACATGTCCTGTCAAAACCAGAGACTAACGGACTAACACCCTACTTCATTAAAGATTTCATGCGAAATCCGTCTACCTATGATTCTGGGCTTATGCAGTGGATCTGGATTCCACAACTCCTCCTATATGCAGTCCATGTGCGCTTTTGAACTCGACGACCATGGAAATGAATGAAAAATCCACATGTTTCATTGCACCGCTTCCTATACATATGATTATCCGGTCACTTTTCATCGAACTCGGGGAATGGTTTCACTCATTTGCGGTCTCAACTACGTATGTGCTTCTTTCAAATGAAGAATGGAAAGTTAATGAAATGTTTAGTTCTGCCACTCAATGACGAAACTGGATTATCTCCTCACGAGCGTCCCGCTCGCCCTTCTGAGCGTCCTTTCTTCTTCTTTCCTCCCTTTTACATGCCTTACGATAAGGACGCATCCGCTAGTTTCCAAACGGGAACTCAAGTTTGAACGCTTTGATAGGCAAGAAGACTATGAATCCAATCCAGACCATATCATCCTTTTCTTCTGTACCTTCTCATCGCCTCCAATGTGCTGTATTTCTTACACAAAGGCTGGTGTGATTTGATGTTTCTTCAGCTCGTGTGTCCATCCATCTCCTCTTGCTCCCTCCGCCTTTTGATCGATCGGAGCCGGTGAACAACCCTGTATGGCAACAGATTCTGGACAGCCCTCCTGCAGCTCGAAACTGTGATACGCGAGTGCAGGGACTGATGATCGGGGACGTGAGGGTGGGAGCCCGAGGCTAGTCCCCCGACCACCACACCTTCCCAGCACTTGCCAGAAAGGGTAAGAGGCTCTGGCGGCCCATATGCAGTGCCCGCGCCGGACAAAATGCAGATCAAATTTATTAATAAAGGATTGAGTTCCCACGCCTGTTACCTACCATGGCGGAAGGTGTCGGCTTCGTTAAGTTCGTAGCAATAGATACACTTACCGGATTCATATGAAAATCTGTAAATGCATTCTAGTATAGTTTATAAACATTGTGTAGAATTTTGGTGCTCTTTATCTTACCGGTAGCCTGCGCAAGAGCCCAAACTGCTACCTGCCATAGGCTAATGATCCAGTGCAGCGGCGAAAATGTTTCCTTCACTGCAATTCAAAAATCGCACGAAGAGCCTTGAAATTTTGCAAACAGCTACCTTAGTGGTGTATAAGCATGTATTTGAGAGCTTGTAGCTTAGATCCCATATTCAAGTTGAGATTCATCACAGCAATACATATCCTGCTAATTATAGACTCTCTGCAACAAATTTCTCATTAATAAGTAGTAGAACAATGCACTTTAGTTCTTTATAGCTCAGCACTGAGCTCAAGGCTGTAGCTCTATGCCTATCACTGATGACCTGCAAAGAGAAGTATGTGAGCCGGTATTGAAATATAATTTTCTTGTTTCAAAAGAATGCACAAAATGATTCTCTCAATGCTACATTGTAGATACCAATGCCTTTTCATTGTAGATAGTGTATATTAGTTGCTTTGGTACAGTGACCACTACTATGAAGCTTGAATCTGATATGAGACCTGGCTATATGCGGTCAAAATGCTTTAGAGTCAAGAAAATATCAAAACACTGGCCATATGCACACTATTTCTGAAGCTATCCTATCCCTATCTATAATTGTATGTACATGAATTTGGTGGAACTAAAGCCATTATTGGGACTCTAAACTACTTTTTTCCTGTGTCATTCCCAAACTATATGAGCTCTCTCTGTTTTCTTTCTCTTACTTTTTTATATGCACACCAATGTGCGCTGATGTAAGTACCCAATGTATTGGTAGGTAAACCATGGGTTACGAGGGATGGTGAGTTGCCTATCTGCTCAAACAATAACAACAGTAGACATTGTAAAGTAAGATAAATAATATTTTATGAGCATGCCAGCAAAAATACATTAATCAATGGATGTACCCGGGGTGCAAGTCTATGTCTTAAATTTATTCAAGTAACAATGAACCCTTGGCCCAAGGTTGGTGTTAAGGTCTGAGACTTAGCAAAATCTCCCGAACGTCTCCGAGGCGTGCCCGAGAGGCATTAACAGGTTCCGAGCCTGCCGAGGCCGAACCAAGGATGGACGTAGTCTCGCGAGAGCTGTAATGAGACTAAGGCTCGTCAGAGATAAACAAATGTAAACTAGCGAAAGCCACAAATATTTATATCAAATGCTGGGCGTGATTTGCCAAAGTACGATCACAATTCAAATTTGAAGAGAACTCAATAAACTAGCTATATAAATTGATAGGTACACAATTTATTGAAGACTAGCTCTCAGGGGATGAGGTGCAGGACTTAGAAAGGTTTGCTATAATTTAATCTGGTCAGTAGAATTGGTGAAGAGTGCTAGAGAGAATAAGCAGGGATATTACGTCTGCTTGCGAGTCCGATCAAGGGATGTTACGTCTTGATTTTAGCAAGGGATGCGACATCTTGCTGGTTTGGTCAGCTGGCGAAGCGTTGAGCTTGTAGATGAGTGATAAGATAGTTTCATTTGCAGGGGGAGGAGGCCCTCCTTATATACTACTCAGGGATTCTAGAACTTTCCGTAGAATTCCTGAATTTCTACCTACTTAAGGAAACAACTCTGAGGCTCTTAGTAATAATTTAGGTCATGAGGTCAAGATAGAATATTCTACAATGTTCTATCAAGTTCTCTATGAGTCAGAATGAGTCATAGAGTTTCAACATGACTGTACAGGCTTGCAGGCTTCAAGAATATTCTGGAATATACCTTGGAAGCTTGCATGAGTCATCACAAGTCATTGAACAAAAACTCATCAAGCCTCAGCACTCAATGAGAGAGAGAATAAAGGAAATTTGGCATAAGTTCCCTCAGTTGTAGCAGCAGACATACAGTTGAAGCAATTCTAACACACCGCTGTAAGGTATCGCAAGATTTTACGGGTTTTGCTGATGCGGTTGCTTCGAAAGAGCCGCAAAGATGTTGTGTTTTGGCGGCGTGACGCTCAACGCTTGGGCCTACACTTAAACTTTGCAAAGGTGTCAGCAGGTGAGATGGCGTACATGCACCGGTTCCGCTCCTTCGGATTGCTCGTTGCTTGATTCCTTGTAGTACTTCATCTACGTTCTTGACATAATACCTGTCAAGATGCTGGAGCTCGCTATGGAGGAGAAGATCTGCGAGAGGATCCGTGATGACGAGATTGAAGCTGTGAACGCCTTTGTTGATCATGAGATGCCAGCTCTCCTTGACGAAGAGGACACGGCAGCACTCCTAAAGCAACACATGTCTTAACATGCTTCAGAATATATAGATTACTTGTACAAACCTATCTATATTGTGTCTATGTTGTATCTTATTCTTATACATGTATCTCTGGAGATTCTCCGTGACTCACACTCGCCGATTCAAGTTCATAAAGTAA
This sequence comes from Schizopora paradoxa, assembly GCA_001020605.1. NCBI lineage: Eukaryota > Fungi > Basidiomycota > Agaricomycetes > Hymenochaetales > Schizoporaceae > Schizopora > Schizopora paradoxa. The sequence continues at coordinate 1,181,229 of KQ085882.1, forward strand.
GAAAATGAAACTCATACTCGTGCAGAACCCGTGGGAAACAAATGGCGAGTGCATTTGTACTCGCTACCTGCAGGTATTCCTATGGGTAAGCCTGTGGTTGCCTGCAGGCAACCCACACTTGTGTCATGGCTTAAATCTATTTTACATGCTGCTGGATGACTTGAGAATACTAACTAATCTTACACGGGCATGAGTCGAACCTTCCATCATAAAAGACAAGTCGAAGCACGCGTGCCTAATTTAAGTGCGCGCATACAGCTTGCTAGCTATGTACATTTCAAACTTTGTGTAAGGGCAACTCCAAGCGAGGTATCCCGAGGGGACGCGCTGGCGAGGAGGGAAAACCTTAGTATATTGCTATGTACAGCTATGACGTAAATACACACCTGGCGAGGAGGGAAAACCTTAGAGATCAAAGATAAGGTTATTCCCAAGCCT